>CM031388.1:24440393-25088469 GCA_018350135.1 Citrus trifoliata | reverse complement strand
AGGACAATTGCATATTTCCAATTCTCCATTGAATGTGAGCATCCGCAGTTGCCAAGAAAGGTCGGCCTAGAATAATGGGGATGTGCTTCCTTGAATCCTGTATTGGTTGAGTGCCAATTACAATGAAATCAACAAGAAAATAGAACTTGTCTACTTGGATAAGCACGTCTCTACAATACCACGAGCTATTTTCGTGGACCGATCTGCAAGTTGTAACATAACTGGAGTTGGGTGTAATTCTCCCAGTCCAAGTTTCACAAATACTAATAAGGCAACAAATTTACACTAGCTCCTAAATCGAACAAAGCATTCTCAATTGTGTGGTTCCCTATGCTACATGAGATAGTGGGGGAGCCTGGGTCTTTGCATTTTAAAGAAATTTTATGTTGGAGTATAGAACTAACGTTTTCTGTTAAAAATGCCTTCTTTTGAACATGTATATTTCTCTTTTTAGTACAAAGGTCTTTAAGAAACTTGGCATAAGGAAACTTGTTTAATAGCATCAAGTAAAGGGATGTTAACACTTACCTGTTTGAAGATTTCAAGAATCTCACCTGTGGATTTCCCTTCTTGCCTTAGCTAACCTTTGAGGAAATGGAGCTTTAGGAACATATCTCGTGGGTTGGTTTCTTCTTTCTCCTCCGGTGGTGAGTCCTCAACATTCACAGGTACATTTGATTTCTTTTGTCCCGGGCATCTCCACTTTGTTGTCGACTTCTTTCCTTTTCGCAAGGTCATGACTGCTTTGACCTCTCCATGCTGTTATGGTGAACTGGTACTTGCTCCAATGTACTCTTTTAGGGTTAGGCACTGGTTGACTTGGAAATTTACCTTCTCAACAGTTATTGCCAAGTCTGAACTGAAGAGGCAAGTTGTCCCACCATCTTCTCGAGGCTTGAAACTGATTAGGCTTGTGAATTAAAGCATGCTCTCAACTCTTTTGTAGTCCATCAATGGTGCGATTTTGTTGCTCAATCGTGGAGTGAGTAACATTCTTGAATTCTGGAATGCATCCTCCCATGGTCTGGGTTGAGAGTAGTTCTGGTTTTGATTGTATGGTCTAAATGGTGGCTGAGAGGCTTGAGGAACTTGAGGAATTGGTTTGCAGTGGTGGAGCAGGAGCTGCTAGTCCATTCTGTTGGAATCCTTGAGACTATGAAAAATTAGGGTGGTCTCTCCATCCAGGATTATATGTGTTGTAATTTGATGGTTTTCTCATTACACCTATGGCATTGACTTCATTTTGGATTGAGTCATGGTCATGTTGTTCTGTTGATTAGCAGTCGATAACGATGATATTTGTCGAGCAAGACCTTCAACCATCTCCTTAACTTCTTTGATTCCCGAAGTTGACTCGCCAATTTGAACCTCATTTACTCCCTTAATTCCTTTAGTATCCTGAGTGATCGACTCCATTGTTGGGAATTATCCGCTTGTCGCTGGAAGAATTCCCAAATCTCTGATGCACTTTTTGACATTAGTTCTCCTCCACTTGTTGCCATTAGCCATTCTTACACGTTCGGCAATAATCCCTCCAAAAAGTATTGGCATTGGTGCCATTTCTCATACCCATGATGTAAACACTTCAAAGTAGCCCATTGAATCGCTCCCATGTTTCGAAAAACTGCTCGTCCTCTCTCTGAGTAAACTCTGAGATTTCCCTGCGAATAGTATTGATTTTATGCACTGGGAAATATTTATTCAAAATTTCGTTACCATTTGTTCCATGATGCAATGCTATTAGCAAGTAATGTATTAAGCCATGAACGAGCTCTATCCTTTAAAGAAAATGAGAATAGTCTAAGTTTTACATCATCATCTGAAAAATTCTCATATTTAAATGTTTGACAAATAGCATGAAAATCATTCAAATGATTATATGGGTCCTCATTTTCTAGGCCATAGAATGTGGGGAGACAATTTAGTACACTAGATTTTAATTCAAAACTCATAGCAGCTACATTTGGGTATCTTATGCATGATGTGCTCAAATTAGCTAAGGGACTAAAATAATCCTTAAATGGTCTCTCTTGTAGTGCTTGTAAATCCATTTTATTTTTAACGTGTTTGTTTGTGCGCAGTGTTTTTTCTAATTCAAGGTCTATAGGTTCAAGATTAGGTATAATGACCTACGACCATGCATGCAAGGAACACAAAAATAAATGGAAACAAAACAAATAAAAATAAAGAAGAAGGGAAAATTACAATACTAACCTTATCGCGCTATTACAACCTTACTATAAAAATACACAAAAAAATACGTGAAATAAATTAACTAAAAAGAATTAGTAAGATAAACAAAAATTACAAAAAAAGAAAAAAAATAACTTGAAAATTAAATTACAGAAATTTAAAGAAGAGAAAAATAAAAGAAATACTAACCTCTAAATGCAGATTTACTTTTTTTCTTCTTTTTTTTAATAACAAAAAAATAGAAAAAAACAAATAAAATAAATTATTCACAAAAATTAATTCTATGAATTAAAATTACTTACCTCCCCGGCAACGGGGCCAAAAACTTGTTGTGCAAATTTTAATGTACTCGCAAGCACACGATTTATTGTAAAATAGACTAATGGTGACGAGTGTCGATCCCACGAGGATGTGGATTTTAATTGTGTATAGAATTAATTTTGTAAATGGGTGGTTGGATTTATGGTGGAAATGATTTGGAATATGCTAAAACTTAAATTAAAATGGCGAGAATAAATTCTAAAATTGGAATTCAAATAACGAGAATAAATTGAAGAGAAATCTATTGAAATGACGTACTTGGGTATCTGGATCCGTATCAACATGCATCATGGGCTAAATAATCCTTATTAATGCCAATTAAATCATGAGGGGGGAATCCACACCTCATGCACCACGCTCTAATCAATATGGTGCTAACGGCTTATCGTGCCAAATAATAATAACCTTGTACTAGAGGGCCGGTGAAACCAAGGCGGTACTAGAGAAGATTAGTATTATTTATCAACGAGAAGTCAAAACATCCACAAAAACTAGAAGGGAAGAGAAAATAAATTTACCAAATAAAGCCCATGACACATGTTGAGACTTCACCTTCAACCCAAGCTTGAAAGGAAATTAGCTACTCATAATTGAACTAGGGGCAAAATGGGCATTTATTAAAATACGAAGAAAATACAAGATGAAGAAGGAATTACAGAAAATGGATCCCAAAAATGGATTCAGAGATATCAAATTATGGGGGAGAGGCCCTCTTTTTATAGATATATGGAGTAAATCATGGCCATCGGATTAAAAACAGTTTGGACGCTCAGGATTGCGCCACGTCATCAGTCAACAGTACGCGGTTTGACCACGTGGATGAACAGTAACACGGTTTGACCCGGGTTGAACAGTGACGCGGTTTGGTTGAAAATAATCCTGTGTGATGCATATACTGTCCGCAAGATTTTTCGTCCACTAATATGCTGCCACGTCACCATCAACAGTAAATAAGAATTTTAGTCCAATAGGATCGTGACACGTCATTAGTCAATGCCACATCATCGGTCAATACCACGTCATCGATCCATCTATATGAACCGTGTCGTGAACAGTAACGTAGACAGTACCGTACATGTGAATAATATCATTTTCTTTTATGTCCCTCCTAAGGTTTTCGACCATCTTGAGTTCAAAAGTGATGTCCGTTTTGCCGTCTAATCTCTCCTTTATTGTGAAATGTCTATAATGCCCCTAAAATACATAAATTATTTAATTAAAATAAAACACACGTAATTGAATCAAAAGAAGGTTAAATACTTAAAAGTAAGGGTTGTTAGTAAGACTTGAAATATAAAATGACGGTTTTCTCCTTTATAAATATGCATTTTCTAACACTCAACACCTTTGTCATTACCAAACCCAAATCTCCACAAAAATTAAATTACTAAACCTACCTGTAACTCACTGCAGGTTTTGACAATTACTAAATCCACAATAGTACCCAGTAGATTTTTTGCAGGTTTTCACATTAAAAATCACAAGTGTTCAATATGTAAATTTATAATAACCTAAAATTCGACATAACATCTCAATTCTAAATTTAACCAACGTAAATAGAAAATTAAATTTTCAACATTAATTCAACACAAATTCCCAAATTTAAGTATAAAATATACAAATCCATTAAAAAATAGCCACAAACTAGTATATAAAAATAATAATTATCATTTCATGTTATTATTCAACACAAGTTTCAAGAGAATATCTTTATTTTATTCACCACTATTAGCACCCATCCAACACAATTCCTACAATAGTAATTAAGATTAATATTTTCTAAAGAATAATACCTTTTAAATACTAATATGAAGAATAAAATTATAATATTGAAATAATCCATGCATTAAGTTAAGGAATAATAATCCATATAAAATTACAATAAGTAAACAATAATCTATGCATTGAATTAAAGCATGTTAGAACTTAGGCACGTTGCAACTTGCAAACACGTTTGCACTTTACATTATTTACTTTATATATTTTTAGATTTAAATATTTTTAATTAAAATTATTTTAAAAATATTTTTTTTAAAAGTTGCGTGTTGGAGGATACCAATGTGGGTATTCATCGAATATTTAGCTACTACCAAACTTTCCCACAACTTAGTGCAGGTTTCAATTTATAATACCAAACCCACTCGCAATCCGTAAAATTACCTCCATTGAGTAGGTTTTGGCCGATGGGTTTGAGCGGGTTTACAGGTACCATTACCATCCCTAGTTTTATTGTTATTGATGATATTGATTTTGCTTTATGTGAGAATCTAAATTTCATTTAATTTCAATTTAGGATTTTATTAAAAGTTAATATTTGATTTAAATTTTGAATCAATTAAAAAAATGAGAGATGAGAATTTAATATATTGAGAGAAGATAAAATATTTATATTTTATTTTTCAATAAAGGAAATTCTAGAATAAATAACATTAAATAAAAAGTGAGCGCCAATGAAGTATATTGAGGGGTCACATTGAAGAAAATTCTGCTCCATATCCTCCCAATTTCAAGAATTGCACCCATATTTCCACACCGCTAGCAGTAATTTGGTGCACTGAACATTGTTACCATATGTAACATCCGATAGCCAATTAGCATGTGCTTATAGTCCATCAGAAAACATGTAACTCGTCTTAAGCGGATTTAATATTTTTTTTAGCAACAATTTCTTGGAAAATGGTCCCAAACTAGGTTGAGTGATTTTTAAGCAATTCTATTTAGCTGACCACTCAAGTTAAAATTATGAGAAAGAGGTAAAGGTTGGAAAAATTTATTTGAACTTTATATATCTCTCCATCTTAAATTTATATTGTGTATTAGTGTATATTCATCTAAATACATTAACCTCAAAATTGAAAAATAAATTTTATTTTGTAATAAAAAATACCTACTACAACATAATTCTTAATACAGACTGAAAATTTGAAAATTAGTTGATAATGCAGAATCCCCGATCAAATTTCTTTAACTTTCGTGGATATTTGTTGACAATAATTAATGGATAAATATAAGTTTTCAAAAAAAAAAAAAGAGATAAAGGCAAAGTATGGCACGCTGCCCAAGTAGTTTAAGACCCCATGATGCGACTACCATTTTTCTGTTTTTATTCCTTCTCTGCGTGTTTGGTTTGAAGAAACAAAAGAAGAAAAGAGGAGAAAAAAGGAAGAGTGGTTGAAAGCAGAGTTTTTAACCACAGTATGCTGTGTTCTGTGGAGGGACATTGCCCTCAACAAATGAATTAACTTTATTTCTTTTTCTCTTCATCGTGATTGATCTCTCTTGATGCATGAACTTTGGAACTTTTTGTATTGTACAGGTGGAAAATAATAGGAGCACTGGAGAGTACGTGTTTAATCATCATAATATGGCCGGGCGTGCTTTGAAGAATATTGCACTTGGTTTGTCTTCCACAAAGTTACGTGTTTCAGATCAATCTGCTGTAAAATGGTGTGAAGAAATTGAAGAGAAAACTATTATGATTGAAACGCTTGGGTATCTGGATTCGTATCAACATACACCATGGGCTAAATATTCCTTATTAATGCCAATTAAATTATGAGGGGGGTTTTCACACCTCATGAGCCACGCTCTAATCAATATAGTGCTAAGCGCTTATCGTACCAAATAATAATAATCTTGTACTAGGGAGCCGATGAAATCAGGACAATATCTAAACAAGATTATTCCAAAAAGGTCCCAGGGGCCCCGGGACGGGTCAGCCGACGACTCCTCGCGGGCGCCCTGAGGCCCCTCGCAAAGCCTCGCCCCATTCCGAGTCTGGCGGGCGGGGAGTCGCGGGCACAGCCGCGCCCAAAAATAAACGCCTGAAGGTCGGGGCGAGGCAAGCAGCGCGCAGTCGGGCAAGGCAGTGCGCGCTTGCCACCAAAGCAAGCAGCCCAAGCTCGCGCGAGGAAGTCGGACCAGGCTTGCTCGCGCGCATGCAACTTTCTTATTTAATGAAATTAACCTTCATTTTCACTCATTTTGTTTCTCTGTTATTTTTTTTTTTCATTGCTCCCCACTCCTGCTATTTCTTCCAACCAAACATGACAGTTACATTTGACCTTCTTTGTTCCCTCACAAAGATGTCCCCTTTTACAAGTAGTAATTTACTCGTATTGGATAGTGAGATTCCGGTGTTCCACATTTCCACATATGATCGACCAGAACCCAAAAAGAACTAAAGACGAAGAAACTTGACCTTATGCTATACATAGATGCTAGATACAGACCAAATGAAGCATACAATTAGTCTAAACGGCAATCATATTTGTATTTAATGAGCCTCAAAGATTAATGGACAATATCACATTATCAATAATAAAAGTACTTTCCTCCTAAGAGGATTTCATAGCTGTTTACATGCTACTTAAAATTACATTACTTTCCTCCTAAGAGGTTTTCATAGTTGTTTACATGATACTTAAAATTACAGTACTTTCCTCCTAGAGGATTTTATAGTTGTTACATGCGACATAAGATTACAGTACTTTCCTCCTAGAGGATTTAATAGTTGTTTATATGCTACTTAAGATTACAGAGTTCAGAATATAATAAAACATGAGTGAAGCATCATCACCCATATAGATACAAAGCAGTAAATTAACAATATTACCTCTAAGAGGATTTGATTGTTGTTTTAAATTTGCTACTTAAACAAAATTCTCAAGTTTTTCTTTTATCCATGCATCGTTGTAAGCAGTGTTTGTATCACTGCTATCCTCTGCATACGCTAAAGCTTCGCCATCAGTCTTTGATGGGTTAAAGTAGGGGTAAGGGTTTTACCAGTCTCTTCGCGAGAGTTTTCATCCAGTAAAGCCCTCAGGGAATAGATCAGGTTATTTACCTGCTCCTCACTGAAAATTTGAAAATCAGAAATATCACAATCATCAGTAGAACTATTTGAATAATTTAATTCTTGTTCCTGAGAAATTGGTGTCTGCACTGCAGAAGAAGAGGCGTCATTTGGCCAATTGTAGCCACTGAATGACTTGATTTCTCTCATTGGCAGACATTCTTCCTGAAAATTATTTCCAGCAAAATTATGCATCACCGAATGGTGACCTGGTGGCAGCTGCGAATCCAAATTGCTATTTGGTGGAAGCTGGGGGTTTGTGAGACTACTTTCTTTAATTGGATTTCCTAAATGAGAAATCATATTGTGATATGGCTGTGGCTGCTGAGTAGGAGGATAATTGGTTATTACCCAATTGTTTGTGAGAGAGTACATATTTTTTTCAACGCGATTTCCAAGATAAGAAATCGAATTGTGATTTGGTGGTCGCTGTGGGTATTTGAGAGTAGTTTCTTCACTATGATTTTGTAGTAGCGGCTGGTTTGTGGGAATATTTTCACCATTATGATCTATCTTAGAAATCAAATGCTTACTCACTGATAGCTGAGTTGGGGTGTCATTTGTTATTGACTGGTATATAGTGTTTTGTACGGTAGGAAAGGAACTGGAATTGTGATTTTGTAGTTGCGGCTGAGGGATAGTGTGATTGTTTTGTTCACTGTGATATCCATTCGAAATCGAATGGTCACTAGGTGATTGCTGAGGTGGAGAAACCAATTGTTCACTTGATTCCCCTTCATCAGTAGTCGAAATACCATCCTTCCTCCTCTTATTGCGTTTTCTTTGAATGCGACAGAAAACGAATTCCCTCTACGTGAATTAAAGGCAAAACCAAAATAAGGAATACTGCACTATCAATTAATTTTCAGATATTCGTTAGCACTGCCAGAATTTCTACTGTTCAGACAACAACAGATTCATTCATCAAGTCATGCAAATGCCCTGATGAAATTTTAAGACTGCCTGGTTAACTAATCCTATTATATATCTCCAATAGACACAATAATCTAGCATGCTTCACCAATTAATCACTTCAATCATCAAGAGAAGAGCCAGCCTTATTATTAAATATCCAAAGATATAACAATGCATAAAAGAAATGAACTTTCAAGTGAGTAACAAAAACAAATTAGGCTCATACCTCATAACTGGGATCGTCCTTGACATGGTACTCATGCATTACCCAATCGGTCTTAGCTGCTGCCTTAGAACACGGACTACGACGGTAGAAAGTCAAAAACTTTTTGGTGCCAGTAAGGCCATTTCTAGCTTCGATCTTAGAATCTCTACTAGTAATTGTCCAGTGCCCTGCTTCTGTTTTTCTGTGGGCACGGTTACTCTCCCTGTACTTGTAATAAGGTTCATAGAAAAAGTACCAAACTTGATCCTCTGTCTCAGTTTTTGATTCCACTGCATCACAAAAACACATGTTGCGGGTCAGTTCGTTCAGTTGGGAAAATCTTTCAGTACAGGAGCTTAGAGAGAAAAATGAAAGAAAAAAAAAAATTACAGATGCATACATGCTAAGTCCCATGGCTCAAGGCTGCAGATATGACCAATGTCCTTGATAGGATGGTGTGAGAAATGGGGGTCAAGCCTCTTCTCCTTCAGAAAATGGATGATTAGCTGATCTGATGGCTGGAATTTGAACCCCAATTGACTCTCCATTTCAGTTTTTTTTTTTTGGAACAATAAAAGGAACTACAAAGGAAAATGAGAGTAGAAACCACTTCGTCAATAGCTCGTAGGGACCTGATGAAACCTCCGAAGACTCTCCACTATTGATTCGAATTCAGTACAGTTATAGTGGTGCCTCTCTCTCTCTCTCCCTCTGGTTTGATGGGAAGAATTTGCGGTATGAGAAAGAATTGAGTTTGTGTGGGGGGTGATCATGTTACTTTATACGATCAAAAATAAAGGCATTAGCTCTACGTTCCCATGACGCGTTGTGCTACAGTGAGACAAGTTTCGGTTGCTTCTCCAACGGTGTTAACTTTACATTCTCACAAGTCACAACTCTTGAGTAGACTAAAGGATCAATTTGCTTGAAGGCCAGTCAATAAGCAAAGTAACAAAAATAACATGGAAAATTATAAAAAGTATCACCTTCTTACCCACATAGTTTTGAGACATTAGACCCTACCATCATCCTCTTATTGGTTCAGCCCCATCATCCTCATCCTCTTACTACTGTCTAGTGATATTTAAACACTAAAATTTAAATTGAAAAAATTTGACAAAACACCGATAAAATAAATTATCACACTTAATACTATAAAATCACATATCATTATAGTTCATTTTATCAACGTTTCGTTTTAGCCTCTTTAACATTTTTCCTGACTTTATTTAAAAAAACTTGATAAAATGACAACAGAATAACCATTAAAATTATATAGAATATAAGGTGGCAAAAATCTCATGGGAATGAGGCCCTCGGGAATTTTCCCCATTTGGAGAGGATATGTGAATAATTTTATACTCAATTTCTTATTTTGGGGAAGGGAAGTGGATAATCTTGAATCCTCATTCCCTCCCCAATTCTCCATTTTCCCAACTTGAATAGAATAATTGTTAATTATAAAAATAATAAAAAATGTGTACTATTAATTAAAAAATAATAATTAGAAAAAATTGTTAACATTATCATAGTATTTATTAAGGTTATTTGACTAAGGAGAAATTCTAGAATCTTCCATTACTTTCAATCTCTTCCACTGTAATTTCATTATTTTAATTTTTACTGATGATGTGCATAACTTCCGACAGAATGGAAGAGCCGAGGAGCCAGAGGTGGGGGCAAATTTTATTTATCTAGGAATTTTTATTTTTAGTAAGTGTTCATATTTAATTTTGGGCTTAATGTTCTGGTTTTGATGATTAAAATGTATTTTTGTATTTATTTTTGTTGTGAAATTAGCCCTTTAATTACTGGATTAATCACACCCCAAGATCTAACTCAGACTAAAAGACTCAAGAATCAAACCTAAGCTAACCAAGAACAACGATCAGATCAAAGAACACAGCCTAAAGAAATAAGAACACACAAAAATTTAAGTAGTTTAGCACCTTTGAGGGTGCCTACATCCACTGGAGAAAACAACTCAGGGAGCAACTTTATTAAGCTTCAAGGTTACAAAAATGATAATACACAATACAGAGACCACTCACAAAGCTTAACTCTCACTATAGATGCCTTATCACTCTCACCTTGATACAACAAGATTACACCAAAACCAGCTCGTATATATATCAGTTATGCAGGTGTAACAAATCCATAAATTTCCCTCCAAATTCAACAACTCTAACCAACTAATCATTAGCTCCTCACGCGCCACTTTAAAACCTTCCTTAAATGACTGTTAGCTATGTCATTTAAGTTTAGAACATGTGTGCATTATTCACGTGAGGTTTAATGGTCTTTGTACGACATTATCAAATTGTCAGCTCTGGAATCTCGTTCAACTGAAATGACATGTCACTCATCTTCACAACTTTAAAGCGACAAGTTGTTCTGATGAGTTTGAGTTCATTTCAACAATTTTTTTGTTTATTTTTTGAAGCCAGCAGGAACGATTTATAAATTTTATTGGGGGCAAATAAAAAACTTGAGTGAAAATTTAATATGATTTTTTGAAAAATTCCACTTAACGCAGCAGCTGTCCGCTATCTTCACCGTTTATTACGTTATTTTATCCACTAATATTTAGAATATATTTATGAATATTTATTTCTTCGTACACATTTATTTAAGGAGAAATAAATTAGTGATTTTCACTGTATTGAGGTAACAAAATCTACTATAAGGTCAAGGCTTTATTCGTAGCTAGCTCGTCTTTGTAAAATTGTCTAGAGTTCTTTTAGCTAAGTAGACACTATTTTTTCTTCTAAAAAAAAAATTGGTAGACACCATTTTTTGAAATATCCCTAAGTTAAAAACAAGCAAATTAGCTCCATTGCTCTGTTATTTATTTTTACACTGAAACGTTTAATTGTAAATTACAATAAATGTAACTTAGGAATTTTTTTTAATTATGAAGTTCAAAAATAAAATTATAATGAATTGTATTGTTATCTCGTCCATCAAACAATAAATCGTGCCATTTTTCGTTTTCGATTTCTAGAGATCATGATTGTTTATTAATTTAAAATTTATATAATTATATTTTATATTGTCATTATAATAAATTGAGGTACCAATATCCAAAAAATTTTATCATAAAAGTACAGTGGTATACGTGATGATTAAACTATTGCACAGTATAAAGTAACTCCTTCTTTGATCAGTCGTGGAAAATCAACATCTTGTCTCCTTTCATTATTCGAAAGAAATTCGTTTAGATTGGATAGTCTAAATAAAAGTGTGAGAATCTTTATCTTTAAAGTTTTCTTCGTAACAAGAGTAATAAAAAAAAATGAAAATTTTCAAATTACAAATATTGACAAAAGTATGCATTTCTTCCCTATTAGGTCAGTTTTCTATCTTGAATTCGTTAGTGGTTATTGTGCTAATAGCAGTAAACTCTTCTTGGCTTAGCTCAAGTCAAACGATATAATTGATATTTATATTACCAAAAAAAAAATCTATTGATATTTCTAAATATCTTTTCTTGAGATCTTCTCATTCTACCCTTATTCTTTGAATTTCTTAATCGTATTTTGCAAAGGTCAATTAGTCATAGGGTTGTTGTATACATGTTACGGTCTAATTACGTGCCTCAAATTTTATCACTAACATCATCTTAGATCAAGTCCATTATGACACAATCTGAATTTTTACCATTACAAGATTGAGAAGGGTATTTGATCCCACTCACATAGGAGGGATATATGGCCAACTCCACTCAATTTTAAGTGGAAGATCGAACAATTATAATGAATAGTGATATTAGAGTCCGTAAAAATGGACTCGAGCCTACAAAGTGAGGGCGTGACTTTACGGCCGAGTGGTTATGCATATATATGGCTGAGGTTGACTATAGAGTTGGCGGAGAAAATACAGTTCAAACATCACATAAAGAAGTCATTACTATTGATGGATGCAAGAGGATCATTTAACGTAGCTAGCCTAGACCCCAATAACTTTCATGATCAAGGCCAACTTTCAAGAACCAGGCCGTATGCTACAATTAATGGCGAAGAATAAATCCAGCACGCGTGAAGCATTAGTAAAAATTTGAAATTTCAACATCAATATTCCCCTACGCAATTTTTATTGTGGATTGCACATAGTCTTGAAATAATTTCCTGCATAGCAATTGGATATCTCAGTGAAGAGGAAGAGCGAGTCCCATTTCTTGTATGTATTGCTTATACACAACATTGAGGAATTGATAATGGCGTATAAGTTGTCCTTTGACTCCTCCTCACCCCCTGAACAGCATTTTCTGCAACATGATTTCTATAGAATCACAAAGGCACGTTTTGTGATTTGGTAGTTGCTGAGGTCCGACCTGAAATAAAATGCCAGAGTATTTATTTTTAATAGCTAGTGTCATACTCAACATGGATAACTTGATATTGAAACAGCCCATAAGGCAAGCTCTTTCTCTCACTTTTCAGAAGCCATTTTCTGCAACATGATTTCTGAAATTGTATGTAATATGATAAATTGCTAGATGCTAAGTTTGTACCTGAAGTTAGAACCACAGAGGAAAATGAACCTTTTATTCAAATGTGTTTCTGATACCCTCTGCTAGAAACCAAAGCAATGACATTAAGATTGGTGGGTATCTGATGATACTTACCTAGCATTGTAAAGGCTCGAAGTTGTATGTATCAACTTCGTTAATTGTTTGGACAGAGAAATCAGGGTCAAGACTCATCTTGTTCAGAAGATTGATAGTAATTTCTTCATCTTACAAGATATCTTTTGTCTGATTTGAAGTGCTAGAGCCTTAGTTAGCCTTCTCTCCGATTCTGTTTTCATAAGAAAAATTTCGCCCTGCATTTACAGAGAAGATGGGGTGACCAATTTATTTTTATACACGCAAACTTGACGATGGTCGGTATCTGGGCTGAGTTGGAGTGATTAACCGCGTGAGAATTTTGAATTTTCCTTTGACGACGTTGAAGGAGAGATCCGTTTCCTTTAACATCGTGCAGCCAGCTTTCCTCTAAAGAGTTGTCTCCTTCTTTGCCAAGTAGTGAAGTGAAGATGGAGAACAAGGACACGTGTCCCCTTCCTTAAGAGGTAGTTATTTGGCCCAGTTAGCCTGATACGTTAGGATATTCTGCTTCTTTTGTTTTCTTCCGCCGTCCCCTTCTTGTTAAAGGGGATAAAGTAGCTAGTGTTTATACCGTTAAAAAGTCTTAACTTGCTTCACGTATGTCCACCTTGTGGGCTCTATTTATTGGATGCCATTGGGCTTGTAAGTCTGACCTCGAGGTTGAAGGAAAAAGCTTTTAACTTCGCGAATCTGGTTCACTCTTCTCTCTTTCGATACGTGGGTGGGAAGGCGTGGGCGTGTACCTCCAAAGAGACTCCAACGCTCAAGTAAAGGAGCGTAAGAAAATAATTATTATGTGCGGAAGATAGAATAAAGAGAATTAGAGGCTGATAACGACTCCAGTGTGTTTAAACCAGGGCTTATTGGATCTTGTGAATGTTCAAATTTGTGACATTAAAAAAAAAATTGTGACATATTGCCTTTATTTATAGGTACAAATGTGGAGATACACTTGTTACCCTAAGTGGGGCACCACGTGTCCAAATCTATAGTGGGGCACCACGTGTCCATCATAGATTTGGACACGTGGTGCTCCATTTATTGCTTTTACCATCTTTTCTCCAGAATTGAAATATCTCCGCAGTCAATAAACTGCTCCGGAATTTATTTATATCTTTGAATTAACTTCGATCCTTACGCACTTTTCTTAGCAAAGTACGTATTATTTTCTTACCTTGATTATTTTTTGTTTCGAAATGAGTTAGAACTAGTCCGGATCATTTTTTTTTTCTCTTTTAAGCAAATGACAAGTGTTGTTTGCTCATTTTTATGGTAAAATTGGTACCTATAGAGGTTAATTTGATTCCTCATCTTAATATTTCTTTGAATTTGTTAGGAGAAATTTTTCGAATTACTACTTACGAAACCTCTTGGGTGTACCATAATTAAATTTATACGTCTAGTACCCAATAGACTTTTGATATAGTTTTTAATATATTTGTAAATTATAACAATTTTGAAACAATTGTAGAATAGAAAAGATGAACCTTCTAAAGATCAAACCTAGCTATAAACTCACATGAATCTTACCCAAAATCATAAAAACTCCAATTAAAAGAATGACGAGATGATTAGTTTCTTGTTGTCTCTCCCTTAACTAAAAACAATAAGGTCTTCTATGGTATTGAGATTAGATAGCTACAAAGTACAACACCAAAATATTTAATAAATAGTTGTTGGTATTTTATCCAACCCAATCCGATTGAGTTGGGTTGACACACAAAAAAATCAATCTAAAAAACAAAACTAAACTGAATCAATCATGACTCACTCACACAGAGCACAACATTCACAGGTACCAAACACACGTGCAAGATAGAAATGGTAAAAAAAATCCAAGTCCGACCCGAATCTAGAAAGACCTAGATCCGAATGCTAAAAATTAAGATCCATGCGGACTTGGATCCCAATCTAGATGCAATCGGATATCAAGATCTGCATTATCTTTTAATTAAATTATTTATTAAATCAAAACTAAAGTAAAAATATATATATAAGTTAAATAAAAAATTGAACCCATGTGGACTTATGGTGGTTTTAAATGGAATCTATGTGGATTTGTGATGTTTTTGTTCTTGGATTTGTGGTGTTGTTAGATTAGATTTATATTATTGTTGATGTTTGATTTATATTGTGGTATTTTTATTTGTAGATTTATGGTGTTATTGTATGCTATTCTAGGGGTTGAATTGTTGATCGTTGAATTATAATTGAATTTTATTTGATTTTACTAGATAAATTTAATTTTAAATTTAGCATTATGCGGATCCGAATGTCTGAAAAATCCACCTACAATTTGTATGGATATTACCTGCATTTCAATCCGGATCTAAATTTTGCTATCCAACACTCACCAAACAAGTAAACACACACAGAGAGATCGAAGACGCCACACGCATATAGCACGACAGTTGGCATGGACACATAGACAACACAGCAGCCAATAGTCACCGACTCACTGATACGACCACGCAAAGCCGAGCTATCACTAGTTTGCGATGCACCGATATGACCTGCTTTAGGTCAATTGCTGCTGCCGCTTGCTCCACTGACCACCGCAACCGCTATTGCAGGTTGCTCTAGCTCGATTGACAGCAACCATCACCAAGTTCCGCCAAATCCAATTTTTTTCATAGTATATTACTATATTATATTAAATAATTAATTTCAAAAGTTTGAACTTAATTATTCTCTTTGTATTCATTTTTCTTACTTTTGTACATATAAATTTACTTGCATGATTAGCTTAATTTTTAATGTTTAAGTCAAGTACATATGTTTTTTTTATTATATATATTTTGAAGAATTCATTTTATATGCTAATGATATAATGGATGATAAGCAGTTCACGAATTATTTGCTTGGTCAAAGTTTGCAACGTTTTTTCTTTGTAAATTTTTTTTAAGTATTATATGCTAATTGCATAAAGGCAAGTGATTCAATTATTTGTTTCATACATGCATAAGTGATCTTCCTTCCAAGTTCCAACGGTTGCATTCAAATTCATAAAAGAAAAGAAAATAAAATGAATTTTAGTTTGTCTTTCTTTAATTTACTTTTTCTCTTCAATTCTTCCCCAGTGGATCTACGCTTCAACTTGGAGTACAGGAAGTTGAAGTTAGAACTTGTCTAAGTGCATGCGTAAGGAAGGCTATTTATTAGATATGTTTAAACTTTGTTGTTTTAGAGACCATTTATGTTTAAACTTTGTGAGTTGTGACTTTTTGTTTTGAAGGCTATTTATTTTTTAACATTGCGCTTTGGATGAAGACTATTAAGTTTAGACTTTATGTTAATTTTGAACTTTTAATTTCATAGTAATAGACTATTAGCTTTCATTTTTCATTGAAAGTTGATAAAAGCGGACTAAAATGAGATGATTACATAACACAATCTTCCAATAACAAAATAATTTGTAAAAAACTCAAAATAAATAAAAAATAACTCAAAATTGCCCTTGAGCCGAATTGACCCCAATCCAATTTCAAACCAAACTCAATCCAATTCGAACTCAACCAAAATATTCTATCCGATCCGATCCTACCGAGCATATTCAGAACAAATTGAATTATAGGTTCAAGTTGAGTTCATCTGACTTTTTTTCCCAACTTGATTAACTCAAAACCCAATTGGGCCGATCTGAACTCGATTTTACTCACTCTTAATTTGCTTCATACGACTTCATGATCCAATTTTAAATAGACCTTCGAGAAATACTCAATGCTTTTTGCACTTTGGTCACCAATCTAAGCACTCCATTTTAATAGATAATCAGCTGCCAATTGTACTTGATCACACTTTGACACTCTCATGACATGAAAATTTACCTCAATCTCATCCAACCCTGATAGAAATGTTCAGGACTGCAATTCCCATCAAGCTTTCGAAACATGAGGCCCTTTTAATATTTAAATCAAAAATTCAAAGTCAATGACAAAACTATAAATAAAGCTAAACTCTGGGGTTACATGACACTCTCATTACATGACATACTTTGACACTCTCATGACATGAAAACGTACCTCAATCTCATCCAACCCTGATAGAAATGTTCAGGACTGCAATTCCCATCAAGCTTTCGAAACATGAGGCCCTTTTAATATTTAAATCAAAATCTCAAAGTCAATGACAAAACTATAAATAAAGCTTAACTCTCGGGTTACATATGTGACATCCGATAGCCAATTAGCTTTCGTCCGCCAGAAAACATGTAGCTTGTCTGAAGCTAATTTAATTTTTTTTTTCTAGGAACAATTTCTTCGAAAGTGCGACCAAGGCTAGGTCAAGCGATTTTCTAGCAATTCTACTTAGTTGGCAACTCGAGTTAGAATTATTAAAGAGGTAAGGGTTTGAAAAAGTGATTTGAGATTTGTCCATGCCTCCATCTTAAATTTATATTGTGTATTAGTATATATTCTTCTAAATGCATTAACCTCAAAATTAAAAAATAAAATTTATTTTTGTAAAGAAAAATTCCTACACTGTAGTCCAAAATTATCTCATCTCTCTTCAAAAATTTAAACCAAACTTATGAACTTGTGATAATTTATACTTGGCTTTTCTTAAATTTCATCTTTAATCAAAGAAATATATTTAAAAATTATCTTCAATGCCCTATATATAGCTATTATGATACGGCCTTTGGTACCGCTGCCCACCACCTCAATCATCGGCTCATATTCCATGGCAATGGCCATGTTCCTAGGCAGCAGGGTTATTATATATTCTTTTACTACATTATTATTATTTTACTACTCTAACTATGTTAATATAACAAGTGACTACAATAATTATTGAAGTATAAGCATTTCTTTACATTAACCATTAACAAATAATGTTTTACTACTTTTTTGTTATTACAATTAGTAAAATGATGATGACATGATAATTGTCATATGGACAAATTTATTTGTTCACTAAAATTAGCATGAAGTTGTAATATAGAATAAAATAAAGGGCTAGAATAACTGTTAAAACAGTATATAGAGTAATTGTTAATTATAAAAGTAATGAGAGTAATATAGAATAAAATAAAGGGCTAGAATAACTGTTAAAACAATATATAGAGTAATTGTTAATTATAAAAGTAATGAAAAAACATGTGTACATGGGGTTACCAATAACTAAAAAATAATAATATTAAAAAAACCCGTTAGCATTATCATAGTATTAATTATGAGGTTACTTGACTAAGGGGAAATCGGGAATCTTCTACTACTTCAAGAAAAATCTAGAATCTTCTACTTCTTTCAATCTCTTCCTCTGTGGTTTCATTATTTTAATTTCATAGATGAACAGTGAAAACATTGATGATGTACATAACTACAGACAGGGTGGAATAGCCAGAGGTGGGGGCAGATTTTTTTTAGCTAGGAATTCTCATTTTTTCTAAGTGTTTATATTTAATTTTGGGGTTAATGTGGTGGTTTTGATGATTAAAATATAATTTTGTATATATATTTTTCGTTATTTTTTAAAGCCAACAAGAACAAATTATAAATTTTACTGGGGGCAAATGAAAAACTTGAGCGAAATTTTATTTATTTATTTATTTTTTTGTAAAATTCCACTCAACGGAGCAGCTCCACATTCTTCACTGCTTATTTTATCCACTAATAGTTAGGATACATTTGTAAATATTTATTTCTTTATGCACATTTATTTACTTAAAAGAGAAATAAACTTATGACTTCAACTTGATTGAGGTAACAAAATCCACCACTGGGCATTAGGTCAAGGCTTTAGCTGCAGTTAGCGTGTTTTTGTAAAATTATACAAAGTTTTCTTAATTAAGTAGACACCATCTTTTGAATTGTAAACTTCAAAAATAAAATTGTAATGAATTGTATAGTTTTGTCGTCCATCAATTAATACATCATACCATTTTTCGTTTCCATTTCTAGAGTTCATGATTGTTTATTAATTTGAAATTATGGGACCTATATTTATAATTATATTTTAAATTGTCATTACAAATTTAGGTACCAAAATCGAAAATTAATTGTTTATCATATAAGTACCCTGGTAAACGTCATGATTAAATTATTGTAACAGTACAAAGTATCTCCTTCTTTGATCAGCCATGGAAATCAACATATCTCCTTTCAGTATCGCAAGAAATTTGTTTGATTGAGTAGTTTAAGGTAGCGTTTACTTTTTAGATTACAGTGAGAATTCTAAAAATATCTCCAAAATACTTTTCAAATAAGATCTTCTTACTTATTTGAAAAGTCACATTAGCATTTAAGATTCCAAAAAAAGGCTCTTGTTGATGCGAGATTCTGGTTACCCTCTTGACCACGACCAGGATCTTTGCTCGATCAACTCGACCATGATCAGGATCTCTCCTCGTATGACTTCTTCTCCGAAAATTTCTGCGTACACAGAAACAAGTCAGAGCACGCCGGTTGTTTTCTCGGAGTAAACCCTCCGACGCTCAAGTCAGAAATGAAGGTTTTGTGTTCCTGGGAACGTTAGCCACTAATCTTATGGCTTATTTCTGGTATCGATTATTGAGTGCTCTCTTTATCTCAGTTTCAATGTCAAAAATTCTAACCCTTTTACCTTCGTTGGCTACCTTTTTATAGGCTTCTCATGAGTTCATACCTTCCCTCAATCCACGCCCATTACCTTCCCCTCTCTCGGAAGTGGATGCTTCGTTTTCGTAATCGTGGGTGGTCGCGTGGTCTTCGTCTTGATTCTCGGGTTGGAGTGCACGTCTCGCCAACTGCCGTTGACTGGGTCTCCTCGCCTCAACCGTTAGCAGGAGACCAGCCTCGCTAATGGCGTATTCATGGACGAGTAGAATATTCTTACTCCTGTTCCCCTGCTACCAGACTTCTGCAAGATCTACCTATTCGTGGAACCCTGCTACCAGGTATCTGCTCATCACGGCTGGTCTCATCGAAATACATCCTCCAAACATCGGTCTCCCAATTTCTGGTGTTGGGTAACGTAGTGAGCCAGCAATAGAAACTCAATGGTTGTGGTTCGCGAGGGGTAGGAAAAGGCTGCCAAGAGTCGTATCGCATTTAATTGCGGGTGAGGTGATGTGGCAAAAATCTACCCCTCCATTTGAATTTCAAAACGATGGCTACGAAGCCCTTGGGATTTGGTGCCGTTAAATGCTAGCAACCAAAAAGTTTGTTCCTCATTAGGAAAACCCAAAACCCCTCAAAAGAGAAATTCATCATTTATCCCGTCTCTGTCTCTGTCTCTCTGGCGAAGAAGTTCCAGCATAAAAGCCTCCATCCCTGTCTCTCTCCGACTGAGCCACTACTTCAGGTATTACTTCTATCTCCTCGGTCTTGGATAGTTGTAGATAATTTCATTTCTCTCTGTTTTACTTGGGTAGTATTTGGTGATGTTGCTCTGGTTATAGTTTAGGGAATGTCAAAAGGTAAAGAGAAAGTCATTGAGATTGATGACGACGAGCTAGATTCTTTGCCTAGTCTGCTCACTGATCCTGCTTTTGACCCCGGGATCCCCTTAGAACCCATTAGATCTAGTGCTGGGACTATTGCTAGGAGGACGTCTCCCCCAAACAACCTCCCTCAAGCGGTAATAGCAACGACGAGGGTTCTTATGATTCAGAAGACACCTTGAGTGAAGACCAGGAGATGATTTTGGTGAACGTCCCCACCAAGAATCGCGACCAGATACGAAGAGCACAGTAGGGGGTAGAGCTCTATCACAGCATTATACTATTGATTTCATAACGTGCACGACCACAGTAGATGAGCTTGTTAGTCTCCGGGCTAGATATGGAATTCCTAATGATATTCCCCTTAGGATCTCAGGAAAAAATGATACTCCTAACCGACCTCCTCGGGGGTATGTTACTTTGTTTCTAGATAGCTTTAAACTTGAACTGAGGTGCCCCCTACAACCCTACTTTGCTCGAATATTTAATGGGTTGAATTTGGCTCCTGGTCAACTGAAACTCAATGGGTGGTGGGTACTTTCTGGTCTGTTCATATTGTGGGACAGATATTGTCACAGCGAGCCAACCGTTGACGAGATGAAGCACCTGTACCAACTGAAGAGCAGCCCCAAAGACGTCGGTTGGTATTACTTCAATCTAGTACCAAGACCAGGAAACACATAACTGATCTTCCAACTGGTGGTGGTGGGACTTGGAAGAAAAAATTCTTTTTTGCTGGGGGTCCCTGGGGTCAAGTTGCATGGATTGACGAGAATGATTACCGCGTCCCACCCCGTTTCGTGGTCCCAGGTTGCCTGCTCGCTTCAGATCTCTTGTCTCCATAGTCGTTTTCTTTTTTGTTGATTTGTCTCTAATCCAATATCTGTTCGAATTTCAGGTTCTTGGGGTGTGCACTACTCACTTCAACCTAAGCCACTCAAGTGGGTCGAGGCTGTATTGGCCAATTTCTGTTTGCACCGAGAGTTACTAACCACTTACAACTTGCTCGAATCTTAGTTGGTGTCCACTGACTCTGGGATGGAGGACGCTGTGATCGGGGCTCTGAATTGGAAACGTTCTCAACCTCATATTGCTAAGCAGGATCAGAATAAGGATGTTGCCACCGCGAAGCGAGTGAGCATGGCGGAGCAGGTCCCTCCCTTGAGGACACTACTACCTCCTCCTGTCAAAGTTGGAGAAACTAACGGAGCAGCCACTGATCTCGCTTCCTCTTCTCCTCCAGTCGGGCCGAGATCTCGTTTATCTGACAATCGAGCAGAACATTTGGTCCCATATATCAACGAGTTTTCTAAACTCGTATACAAGAAGGACCTAGTGGACTTTGACAGTATCACCCTGGGTGAGCTAGTGGGGGCCATGCAGTATAGCGCTTTCCATCTCGGCTGCATGGCCACTTACTAGAAGGCCAAGGTTGCCCGTTATGACCGGAAGATGAAATAGGACATTCAATCGGCAATGATCAAAGTTGATGTTGCCAAGAAGAAAGTAGGAGACTTGAATCTCGAGAATTTGAAGTTGATAGAGCGAGAAACTCTTGCTCAAGCAAAGGCCATTACTTTCAAGGAAGAGCTGACTAAGGTTAAGGAGGATCTGCAAAGGCAGAAGGTTATGTATGAAGTTCAGCTCGAATCTCTTCGTGATTCCCACCAGGTTCAGGTCGAGAACTTGGAGAATGAAGCCGATAACTAATACGACTAGGGACTTCGGCATTCTTATCGTTTCATCATGGCCGTCTTCGGGAAGCAACATCCTGATCTGAAGATGGACGAGCTTGCTGGTGGTGTTGCTCAGTATATGGATGAGGAGGCCGCCAAAGAGGATATCGTGGAGGTGGAGCCAAATGCCACCGAGGAGGTGGCCACTCCTCCTCGTCCAGTCCATACTGATGTTGTTGAGGCGAGTACCCCTCCTAGGGCCACTTGTGAAACCCCTCTGCTCTTGAGGTGGAGTAGCCAGTGGAGGGAGCCCAGCTTACTGACCCGCCGTCCTCTTAAACTTGTCTTGTGTTGTAATTGCTTTTTGAACATTGTATGTAGCAGCTTTGCAAACTATTTAAAGCTTAATAAGATTGTTCTTACTTGCCTTATCACATTGTAGTTATGATTTATTTATTTATTTTTAGTCTCCTTGCCTTTGTTTAGTTGAGCAGATCATGGCATGTTTGGCTTCTAGTTTCGCCACAGAGTAGGCTTCGAGACTTAGCCTTTGCGTGCCTTAGAAACTTTTTAATGCTTTGAGAGTCTGCTCGCCATCGCTTAGTCGAGCAGATCACGGCGAGCAGATCCTGGCACGCTTGGTTTCTGATCTCGCCATAACACATGCTTTGAGACTTAGTGAGCCTGTGCATGCCTTAGAAACTTTTTAATGCTTTGGGAGTCTGCTCGCCCTCGCTTGGTCGAGCAGATCCTGGCATGCTTGGCTTCTGGTTTCGCCATAAAACAGACTTTGAGACTTAGTGAGTCTTTACATGCCTTAGAAATTTTTTGTAGCAGTACAGTTGACTGAAATTCCTCATTGATTCATTTATTGCTGAATTCAGCTTACATGAGATTGCTTTGACATAAAATAAATAACAATGAGTGCGAATAGAAATAACTTTAAAACATGAACAAGTCTTACTGGAAATATTTCCTGAGGTGTGCTGCGTTCCATAGGCGTTTCACCTCGTGGCTATCTGTGCGAACCAGCTTGTAAACTCCGGGTCCAACTAGCTGCTTGACCCTATATGGTCCCTCTCAATTTGGTTCGAGTACTCCCTGAGTCGAGTCTTTTGTGTTCTGATTTACTCTCCTTAACACCCAATCTCCGATCTTGAACTGTCGTACATTCACCTTCTAGCTGTAATACCGAGCAACTATCTACTGGTAGACGGCTGATCGTTTCGATGCTTGCTCTCTCTTCTCGGTTAGCACATCCATATTCAAGCACATCTGGTCGTTATTCTCTTGCTCATCGAAATGATCTGTCCGGTGCGTGGTCGTCCCTATCTCGGCGGGTACAACCGCTTCGTGTCCGAAGGCCAAGGCGAACAGAGTTTCCCCAGTTGCGGTTTTGTGGGTTGTCTTGTATGCCCATAATACACCCGATAACTCATCAACCCATGCGCCCTTTTTTGCTCTAGGCCTGGTTTTCAGAAGTCTCTTGATTGTCTTGTTGGCTGCTTCCACTTGTTTGTTAGACTTAGGGTGAATATGTGAGCAATATTTCAACTCTATCCCGAGGTTCTGACAGAAGTCCCTGAAGTTGTGGTTATCAAACTGTCTGCCATTATCTGTTATCAAGGCATAAGGAATCCCGTACCGGCAAATCAGGTTTCTCCATACGAAGTCAGTTGTCTTTTTCTCTGTGATCCTTCTGAGGGCTTCTACCACTATCCACTTCGTGAAATAGTCTATTGCTACTATTGCATGTGTTGCTGCTCCTCGACCTTTTGGCAACGGCCCGATCAGATCAATTCCCCATTGAGCAAATGGCCAAGGGGAAACCATAGAGGTGAGCTTCTCTGGTGGTTGGTTAGAGCAATTTACAAAACTCTAGCAGCTTACGCAGCTCTTGGTCTTCTTCTACGCATCTTGGTTTATTGTCGGCCAGAAATATCCCTGCCTTAGAACTTTATAGGCGAGAGACCTCCCATCAGAATGGTTTCCGCAAATTCTTTCATGTACTTCTCTCAGTACGTAGTCCCTGTCATCGTCATCCAAATACCGAAGGAACGGTAGCGTATATCCTCGCCGATATAGCACCCCATCAATCATTGTGTACCTTGAGACCTAGGCTCTGATCTTCCGAGCTCGTAGCTTATCTAGTGGTAATACCCCATCTCTAACGTATGACATTATCAGATCCATCCACGGGCATTTTTGTTCTATCTGCATCACCTTCAAATTCTGCTCGATGCTAGGGCTGGTTTTCACCTCTAAATGGATTGACTTAGGCATTTTCGGGTCTACTATAGCTGCCATCCTGGCTAGAATATCTGCTCAACTATTCTGCTCCCTAAGGATTTGTATCACCTCAACCGCTTCGAACTTCCCCATCTTCTGCCTGAATTTTTTTAGGTACTGCTCCATCTTCTCATCTCTTGGTTGAAATCTTTCACTGACATGATTTGCATCCAGCTAAGAGTTAGTTCTGATTTTCACCTTATTCGCTTTCACTACCTTAGCCAATCCCAAGCCCGCTATTAAGGCTTCATAATCTGCTTGGTTATTTGTGGCTGTGAACTCTAACTTTACAGCATAAGAGATTTCCTCCCCTTCTGGGCCTTCCTAAACAATCCTTGCTCCAGACCCCTGCTCCCTTGAGGATCCATCCATTGATATCTACCATACTCGATCTTCATTGCTGATCGTTGCAACATCCAGTTGGTCAAAACCTTCTTCGGGTTCTGCGAATTCTGCTACGAAATCGGCCACTACCTGAGCCTTCATTACTGCTCGGGGTTTGTAATCTATGTTGAACTCGCTCAACTCTATAGCCCACTTCACGAGCCGACCAAAAGCATCCAGCTTGTGAAGTATTTACCGTAATGGCTGGTTTGTTATTACCGAGACGGGGAATGCTTGAAAGTATAGCCTCAGCTTCCGAGTAGCAACCATAAGGGCGAGTGCCCATTTCTCCAACGGTGGGTATCTGGTCTCGGCATCGAGCAGGGCCTTGTTGGTATAGTATATCGGATACTGAACTCCTTCTTCCTCCCTCACTAGAACAGAACTTATGGTATGATCTGATACTGCCAAATATAAAAGCAACTTGTCCCCATCCCTCAGTGTGGACAGCAGAGGTGCTTGCTGTAAGTATTAGTTCAAGTTATGAAAAGCTTCTTCGCATTCTTGCATCCATTCTGTTTTCTTTCCTCTCCTTATCACTTGAAAGAATGGCTGACACTTATCTGTAGCCTTGGATATGAATCGGCTTAATGCCACTAACCTCCTCGTAAGGCTCTACGTCTCCTTCAGGTTATGAAGAGACCTCATCTGCACGATCGCCTGGATCTTCTCGGGATTTATCTCGATCCCCCTATGACTCACCATGAACCCTAGGAATTTCCCCCACTCGACCCCAAAAGCACTCTTTTCCGGGTTGAGCTTCATCTTATACTTCCTCAAAAGTCCGAATGTCTCCTCGAGGTGCTCGACATGGTCCTTCGGGATTTTTGACTTAGTTATCATGTCGTCAACATACACCTCTATCGTTCTCCCAATCAGTGGCTTAAAGATTTTGTTCACCAGCCTCTGGTACGTGACAACCCCATTTTTAAGGCTGAACGGCATTACCCTGTAACAGAACAAACTCTGGTTAGTAATAAATGCCGTGCTCTCCTCATGCTGCTCGAACATTGGGATTTGGTTGTATCCCGAGAATGCGTCTATGAAGTTGAGCAGGCCATGTCCAGCTGTTGAGTTTACAAGCTAGACGATCTTTAGTAAGGGAAAACTGTCTTTCGAGCACGCCCTGTTGAGGCTCGTGAAATCTACACATATCCTCCATTTGCCATTAGCCTTTTTCACTAACACCAAGTTTGATATCCATTCAGGGTAGTTAACTTCCCGAATGAACCCTACTTTCAAAAGCTTCTTCACCTCGCCATTTATAGCCTCATACCTCTCCTGATTGAAGCACCTCATTTTCTGCCTAACTGCCCGAGTACCTTTCTTTATTACCAGCTTATGACATGCGACCTCAGGGTCGATTCCTCGCATGTCTTCATGTGTCCAAACGAACACATCAACATGAGATCGCAAGCATTGCACCAACTCATGCTTCTATTCTTTTTTAAGCTTCGACCCAATTCGGATCGTTTTCACCGGATCATCTTGTCCCAGGCTTACTGTCTTTAGCTCCTCTACAGGTTCCTGTCTGCCATTCTTAGTTCCCACTTGGGTATCAAGGGATTTATCTGCATTGCTTCCCTTACTGCTGTAGAGTAACAGCTTCGGGTGATTCTGTGGTCTCCTCGTACCACTCTAACTACCCTATTCACCGGGTACTTGAGAGCTAGATAATGGTTGGAAAGTACCGCTTTGCTCATCTTCAGATATGGACGCCCGAGAATAATTTGGTAAGGACCCTTTTCATCAACCACTACAAAATCCAGTATTATAGTTATTTCCATCGGGGAGCTACCAATTGTGATGGGCAGCTCGACCACGCTCAGAGGGACCAGCCTCCCTCCTCCAAATCCCTTCAAAGAGGTATTGGTGTGCTCCAACTTTAAGTCTACTATCCCCATCTCCTCTAGAGTTGACTTCAACAAAACATCGACCGAGCTTCCCTTGTCCACCAGAACTCGATTCAACTTCTTACTTGCAGCGGTGACTTTAATAACTAAAGCATCCTCATGTGGATATAGAATCAATTCTTCATCTTCATCTATCCACATAATTGGAACTTACCTGCTGGGGTGTTAAAGAATACATCTTTACTAGTCATGGTATATCTAGCATGGTTCTTCCTCGATCTGTTGGAATCTTCGGCCAACGTTGAACCCCCAGCAATCACTCTTACTATAAGCTGCTCGTGGCTCAAGTTCCTGTTACTCTACTCCTCTTCACATGTCGAGACCACAATCAGAAAATTCCCATCTATAAACTCGTTCAGGTATCGATTTCTTACCAAATTTTCAACCTGGGTCTTAAGGTCTCTGCATTCTGTTGTGGTATGGCCATGAGTGCCATGGAACTTGCAATAGCATCCCTTATCCCTCATGCTGGGTAGCTTTGTTATTGTGGCTGGGAGGTACAGTAATCTACGATCCTTTATGGTCTCGTACACCTCGTCTAAGGGCATCTTCAAAGAAGTATACTGCCCATAGTTCTTGTTCTGGTCGATCATGTGCACTGCCCTTTTCCTGTTTGTGTCGTTCTGAGTTGGAGGCGGTGGCAGCGCTTCTGGTCTGCTCCCTCTACTACCATGGGGGTGTGGATGGGGATGACCATATGCCGAGTAATGCCTTCTCCAAGTCTCCCTAACTTGTGAGTAAGGAGGTTGTGCTCTGCTGTGCTGATACTATGGTGGCCTCTGATGAGACTAGTAAGCGGTTACCCGACCTCTTGTACCACTATCTGAGGTATGGTGGTCCCTCCTCTTGATTGACCCATTTCCTAGTAAGGCTCTCTTCTCTTCCTTCTCAACCCTTCTAGTTGGTCTGTCTTGATCCGTGCTGCATTTTCCTCCTCAATCTCTATATCCCTCTTAGCCTGCTCGTAAGCGGCTGCATACGTCTGAATAATTGGGCTCCTCAAATTATATCACAGTCTTCCTATCTTCACCCCTTCCTTCAGTCCCCTTAATGCCTGAGGGTGGTTGAAGACTTCTAAGTCGAGGACAGCGCGATGGAACCTCTTGATGAATTCCCGAAGGGTTTTTTCCTCCCCTTGCTTCATGCTTTTCAACTCCATCATGTCATCTTCTGGTGCCATTGCCCCACGAAACTACTCTGTAAATTCCTGGCACATCTGCTCGAAGATTTAACGCTTTCTCGAGGAAGTTTTCGGTACCATTCACGTGCTCGTCCCTCTAGAGTCAGCGGGAACACCCTGCATCTTTGAGCTTGGGATAATCTTTGCACCCCAGTTATGTCGTTAAAGCGCTCTATGTGCACCAACAGATCGGTTCGCCCTGAGTACCTGAGGTCTAGGAGGCGAAAATCCCTTGGAATGACTGCTCTCATGATCTCTGCCAAGAGTGGGGATTTTCCATTCAGCATTATCCTCCAACCAGGTGCTCTACTCATTCCTTGCATGTCATCAATTACCTGCGCTAGTCTGCGCACTTCTTACTCCAGCTGTACTGCACGACTAGGGTCACGTGCTGCAACTTGATCTCGCTCTTTCTCTACATCATATAGGTGTTGCCTGAGCTCTGTTTCTTCTGTATTCACCACCCCGTCATCATCATAAAAAATCTGCCTTCCTGGGGATTGGTCTTCTCCTCTATGGATTTCTCCCTGTAGAGATAAGTTACTTCCCTCACCACCAAATCTCCTGGTGGTCCGACTTCTCATCATACCATCGTGCCCTGGTGCCATTCCGCCACCTCTCACCCTTTCCTCATGGGTTCCCCTTCGTTCACTCCTCAGCTCATGTAGGATGGTTGTCAGGGTCTCCATCTGCTTTTCCATCCGTTCCATTCGGTCATGCATGGATTTTTCCCGTGCTTTAATGGCTATCTCCCTCAACGTCACGGATTCGTTAAACCTCATATCACCTCCTTGTGCACTACTTCCTCCTACATCCATTGTTTCTTCACTTGCTTTACTCCTCCTCTTTTTGTCAAAAGAAGCTTTTTTATCAACTCCCCACAGACAGCGCCAAAATGTTAATGCGAGATTCTGGTTACCCTCTTGACCACGACCAGGATCTCTGTTCGATCAACTCGACCACGATCAGGATTTCTCCTCGTATGACTTCTTCTCCAAAAATTTCTGCGTACACAGAAATAAGTCCGAGCACGCCGGTTGTTTTCCCGGCGTAAACCCTCCGACGCTCAAGTCAGAAATGAAGGTTTGTGTTCCTGAGAACGTTAGCCACTAATCTTATGACTTATTTCTGGTATCGATTATTGAGTGCTCTCTTTATCTCAGTTTCAATGTCAAAAATTCTAACCCTTTTACCTTCGTTGGCTACCGTTTTATAGGCTTCTCATGAGTTTAGACCTTCCCTCAATTCACGCCCATTACCTTCCCCTCTCTCAGAAGTGGATGCTCCGTTTCCGTAATCGTGAGTGATCGCGTGGTCTTCGTGCCTTGATTCTCTGGTTGGAGTGCACGTCTCGCCAATTGCCGTTGACTGGGTCTCCTCGCCTCAACCGTTAGCAGGAGACCGGCCTCGCTGATGGCGTATTCGTGGACGAGTAGAATATTCATGCTTCTGTTCTCCTGCTACCAGACTTCTGCAAGATCTACCTATTCGTGGAACCCTGCTACCAGGTATCTGCTCATCACGGCTGGTCTCGTCGAAATACATCCCCCAAACAGCTCTAATTAAAATTTTTTAAATAAAAAATGATTCTCTCTCTTCAATTTTATAGAGTTACTTTCTCCTTTTTCAATTTATAATTTTTTATTTTTTATTAGAGAGAAAGAGAGATAGAAGTGTTTTAATTACCATTTATTTTTTTTGAAAAAAAATTTATTTGATTAAAATAATATTAATTCATTTCTATTTGAAGAGCCTTTTGGAAAATAATATTTTTTTTTACTCTCTTTTTTACCACATAAGTAAGCAAATAGATATTTAAAGAGTAAAATTAATAGAGTCTTTTGGAGATACTCTAAGGAATAGTAATCCTGAGATTGAAAGTGTGGAGTGGGAGTATGAATAAATTGTTTACTTACACTAGAATAAGAGTGTAGAATAAGAATCAGAATTCTATTTATGTGTTTATTTTATCTTGGCTTGGGAGTAAATTGTTTTAAATTATAATTTTACTCTTATTTAAAGATTATAGTTTTTAATTACAAAGTGAATAGAAAAGTATATTTGAAAAATAAACTATTTATTTATTACTAATTTTAATTATATAAATTAATAATTATTATTAACGTTTGTAATTATGTACATCATAATTTTTTATTATTTTTAATTTTGATTACGTAAATTAAAAATCATTGATAAGAGCGACACAAATGAAACACTATTATTAATAATATAGTATAAAATTACTATTTTTTAGAATAAATAATTTATTTATTATTAATTATTAATATCAAAAAATACAATATTGTTAAAATTAAATAAATATAATAATATTGAATTTTCAAATAAAGATAGTATATAATAATATTATTAATTCTCTACAAATATAATATTATTTTTAAATAATTTTATCTTAGAACCAATGTAAATTATTATTTTTAACTAAATATAATAATTTTATATTTAAATAAGTTTAATATGATTATTTTTAATAAATATAATATTATTTAAATAAATGTGATATTATTATTTTAAAATAAATATAAAATTATTTTATATTAATAAATATAACTATATTTGATAAGAGAGAAAAACAAATGGAAGAGGTAGGAGTCAATTCTCACTTCCAATCCCCCTATTGGAGTGGGAATATCTTACTTCACACTCTAACAATGAGCGGGACCCATAAAGTGGGAGTTCCACTCTCCTTTTTAAATGCATAAGTAAATAGTGGAGTGGGAGAAATTCATATTCTCACTCCCACTACAGTAAGTAAACACAGCATAAAGGTGTGAGACGGTAAAACTCTCTCTATCTTTAAAGCTTTCTTGATGACAACAATAGTTAAAAATGAAAACTTTTAAATTATGAATATTGACAAAAGTATGCATGTTTACCCTTTTACATCATTTTTTTTATCTCGAACAAAACTGAAATGGTCCTAAAAAATAAAAGAAAAATAACTGTTAGAGGCAGCACTGGTGGTAGACAATGTCGATGCTTAGACAATCAAGTGAGTATTGGAAAGAGTGCTGGGTTAGTTAGAAACCCTAATATTAATGAAAATTTGAGAGTTATAGGGGAGAAGTTGAACTTGTTTTGCTAAGATGAACCTGACATTATATAGGAAATGCCCATGAGGGCATCTTAGTGTCTTTTTGGACACTTGACAAGCTATAATAAGCTATATTCCTCCTCATGTAGCAGCTTTTGGATCACTTGACCATTCAACTTGAGTCTTTTGGCCTCTTTTGCGCTAGGCACATGTCAGTAATGAGACTATCCTCGATGACAACATGCTTTAATCTCCGATTAACTTATTTTAGTATGAGCCAATTGGACTTTTAAAGTAGCTGACTCCTCTGTTGGTAGGTCAAATGCATTGATTTCTACGTTATTAAGGTGGCTTATACTCTTTTTTTAAGATCTTCTCTTTCTACCCTTGTCCTTTGAATTTCTGCTTCACATTTTGCAAATGCCAATTGGTCATGCGGCTGTTATAGACAAATGCTAAGCTCTAATTACATGCCCCAAAATTTACCACCAATATCATCTTAAATCAAGTCTATTATGACAGAGTCTGAATCTCTATCCTCACAAACATTGAAAAAGATATTTGATCTTACTCATATTAGGGATAGATCCCTACCTCTACCCAATTTTAAGTTGAAGATCGAATGATTATACACAAATAGTTATATTAGAGTCCATAAAAAGGGACTCGAACCCATGCCCTCACTTTGGCGCGAGCATGAGTTCACCTCTGGGTCCATGGCCGACTGGCTATGCATATCTATGGGTTGAGGGTAGCTGTTAAGTTGACGGAGTACAGTTCAAATGTCTCCGAACATTTTATGGCCTAAAAATGAAGATCCATATAATCATCTGAATGATTTTCATACTATTTGTTAAACTTTTAAATATGAGAAATTTTTAAATGATGATGTTAAACCTAAATAATTTCTATTTTCTTTAAAGAATAGAGCTCGTTTATGGTTCAATATATTGTCTGCTAATAGCATTACATCATGGGAACAAATGATAACAAAACTTTTGAATAAATACTTACCAGTGCATAAAACTAATATTATTCGCAAGAAAATCTCATAGTTTACCCAGAGAGAAGACGAGCAATTTTTCGAAGCATGGGAGCGATTCAATGGGCTACTCTTAAAGTGTCCATATCATGGGAATGAGAAATGACACCAATGCCAATACTTTTTGGAGGGATTATTGTTGGATGTGCAAGAATGGTTAATTTATTTTAAATTATAATTTTACTATTATTTAAATAATTATAGTTTTTAATTATAAAGTCAATACAAAAATATATTGGTAAAATAAAATATTTACTTTATTATTAATTTTAATTATATAAATTAATAATAATTATTAATATTTACAATTATGTAAATCATAATTTTTATTATTTTTAATTTCAATTACGTGAATTAAAAATTATTGATAAAAGCGACATAAATCAAACACTATTATTAGTAATATAGTACAAAATTAATTTTTTAGAATAACCTATTTATTATTATTAATTATTAATATAAAATAAAATATTGTTAAAATTAAATAAATATAATAATATTATATTTTTAGATAAAGAGAGTATATAGTAATATTATTAATTCTCTACAAATATAACAATATTATTTTTAAGTAATTTTATCTTAAAATCAATGTAAATTGTTATTTTTAACTAAATATAATAATTTTATATCTAAATACGTTTAATATTATTACTTTTAGTAAACGTAATATTATTAAATAATATAATAATATAATTTAAATCAATATGATATTATTATTTTAAATAAATATAAAATTATTTTATATTAATAAATATAATTATATTTGATAAGAGATGGGTAAAAAAGGAAGAGGAATGAGTGGATTCCCACTCCCACCCCCACCCCCCAGGAGTGGGAATCCCACTCCACATTGTAAAAATGAGTGGAACCCATAAGGCGGGAGTCTCATTTTCCTCCTTAAATGCGTAAATAAATAATAGAGTGGGAGGAATTTATACTCACACTTCAGTAAGTAAAGACAACATAAATGTGTGAGACAACAAGACTCTCTTTGTCTTTAAAGCTTTCTTGATAACAATAGTATTGACATAAATTACTCATTATATCTATATATAGGGGGCTGCCCTCGTAATTTGACACCCTTGAATCTATTTTTGAACTCTATTTTTTGTAATTCCTTCTCTATCATGTATTTGCTGTGTATTTTAATAAATTCTCATTTTACCCCTAGTTCAATTATAAGTAGCTAATTTTCTTTAAAACTTGGATTGAAAGTGAAGTCTCAACATATTTCATGGGGTTAATTTGGTAAATTTACTTGTTCTTACCCTCTAATATTTGTGGATGTTTTGACTTTTCGTTGACAGATAGTAATAATCTTGTCTAGATATTGTACTGATATAATTGTCACCCTAGTACAAAATTATTACTATTTGACACAATAAGCATTTATTACCATATTTATTGGAGTGAGGCTCATAATTTAATTGGCATTAGTAAGGAATATTAAGCACATAGTGCATGTTAAGTGCATATCCAGAGACCCAAACACTTCATTCTAATATTTTTCACTTAAATTTATTCTCATCATTCTAATTTAAATTTTAAAATATTTTAAATCACTTTCACCACAAATCCAGCCACTTACTTGGAAAATTAACTCGACACACAATTAAAATCCACCTCTTCGTGAGATCGATACTCGTCACCGTTGATCTATTCTATAATAGATTCATGCACTTGCGAGTTTAATAAAATTTGCACAACAATGTATTTCATAAAATTAATGTAATAATATAAATCTCATCTATATATAACATATGTTTAGGCATGTACTTAATAAAATTAATACAATAATATAAGTCTCAGTTATATATCTGATTGTAAATATCAGTGTAATGTCTGCTTTAATAGCATATGTCTAGGCATGTACACAATAAAATTAATGTAATAATATAAGTTCCAGCTATGTATGACATATGTTTGGGCATGTACTTAATAAAATTAATGTAATAATATAAGTCTCAGCTATATATATGACTGTAAATATCAGTGTAATGTCTGCTCTAATAACATATGTCTGGGCATGTACTTCATAAAATTAATGTAATAATATAAGTCAGAGTTATGTATAGCATATGTCTGGGCATGTACTTAATAAAACTAATGTACTAATATAAGTCTCATCTATATATCTGATTGTAAATATCAGTATAATATCTATTTTAATAGCATATGTCTAGGTATGTACTTCATAAAATTAATGTAATAATATTAGTCCCAACTATATATAGAATATGTCTGTGCATGTACTTCATAAAATTAATGTAATAATAGAAGTCTCAACTATATATCTGATTGTAAATATCAGTGTAATATCTGCTCTAATAATAATTGTAAATATATGTGTAATACAATAATTTGATGTATATAAAAAAAAAAATTCCAGCTGGTGCTTGAGCCTCCACTTGTCATCAGCTACATGCATTCCTAGGTCATGAGTGGCAACACAATGTGACCTCTCTCTTTTTTTCTAAATGTGTGTGATAATATTACCTTGATAATTACTTGCCTAACGTTTATTTTTGTGGCATTAATTATTTACATATTAAGGACAGTATATATATATATATATTTAATGTGTAAACATATTTAATTAAGAGGATCATTGGACTGCACCCCATTCTATCACAGGAGGCTTAAAATTTTGTTGATGCTGGGTTTTATTTCTGACCTATTTGCCAGGTGTCAAATAGGTTACATAGATTAATAGCATGCTCAGCATCTCCCCTTGCTAGCCTTAAAAATCATCTTGTGGATGATCTTCCATTAGATCTATCAAGTCTCTCTGCAGCTCTTGTTTTGTATAAGCATTGCCATTTAACAATAGCTGATCAACTTTTCCAGAAGTCAGCCATACACTTTCATAGAGATAATTACATAATATGATAAGAGCAACTCGAGAGTCCAAGTGCTCTAAATAACCGCTCTCAAAGAGTACTATGTTTGGAATACAATAAACCATGAGTGAAGCAATATCACAACAGTAATAATATTATAAAATCCTCCATGAGGATTTGATTGTTGTTAACATATACAACTGAAGTAGTATTAATTCTCAGAAAGAGTCATTTACCCAAGCATTGAAGGTTTCAGTGTCCTTATCACTACTTATCCTCCACAAAAACTCGTCCATCTGACTTTGATGAGTTGAAGTCCGGAGTGGTTTGTCCAGTTTCTTCACGAGAGTATAAAGCCCTCCGCGAATTGATCACGCAAAAAGATCTACCCGCTCCATGCCGCATTGAGAATTCAATGAATCACAGCCATAACTAGAGCCTTCTAGTGCTGGAAAAATTGGTGACTGCGATGGCGAGAGAGAGCCATAATTCAGCCAATTATAGCCACCATGTGGATTGAATTCCGCAAGCAGTCGAGGTTCTGCCTCGAAAGAATTTTCTACATTGTTAGTAGAATAAGAACTCCAAAGCTGATTTGGCAGTATTGGTGACTCCAAAATGTCATTCCATACTAGCTGCCATTCTGGGGAAGTATTTTCTGCAACATGATTTCTAGAACAAGAAATCAAATGGTCACTTGGTGGAACTGAAGAGACCAAAAGAGCATTTTCTGCAACATGATTTCCATTAGAAACCAAATTTTGATTTAGTGGTAGTAAGGATCCTCGGGAAGTATTTCCTGCAACACGATTTCCAGAATGAGAAATCAAATGGTTAGTTGCCAGTACTTCAGAATCCAAACTAGTATGTTCTGCAGCACGATTTCCAATTCCAGAAATCGAATCGTCACTTGCTGGTACTTGAGAGACCAAAGGAGTATTTTCTGCAACATGATTTCTATCAGAAACCAAAAGTTGATCAGGTGGTAGAACAGATTCCGAAAAAATCTGTTGTCCAACATCATGGATGATGGTAGAACAAGAAGTCAAATCTGGACTTGAGTGATCTTCAACACCAGTTGAAGTAGAAAGCTGGCCATCCCGTTTTCTTTCTAGGCGACACACAACAAAGTCCTTCTGCACAAATTAAAAGCAAAAATAGAATAATTTTTCTTCCCATACGGCCCGCTGTATTATCAATATACATATGTAATTCATCACAAAGCAGGACACATAATGAGTCAGAATTGAAGCTCAAAACGAAACTCATACCTTATAAAGAGGGTCATCCTCAACAGCTATCTCGTGCATAACCCACTCAGTCTTAGCTTTCTTGGAACCAGAACGACGGGGACAAAAAGGCAAAATCTTTTTGGTACCAATTACTTCCGTACTGTTCTTGCGCTTGATGTCAGAACCTTTCCCAGTGACTTTCCAGTATCCTGACTTTGTTCTTCTATGCGCCTGTTTACTCTTGGCGCTCTTGTAATAACGCTCACAGTAAAAGTACCACACTTTTTCCTCACACTGAATCTCAGAATGCCCTGCATCAAAACAATTCAGTCACCCATTAGCTCTGAATCAATTTCACTTAACAGACCAAAACGGCATCGTATGGTTGCTTGTTGGGGGATACTTACGGGGTAGATCCCAGGGATCAAAGCTGTAGAAATCAATTTCTTTGATGGTATGGACAGAGAAATCAGGATCCAGCCTCTTCTTCTTCAGTAGACTAATGATTTCATCGTTAGTAGGCTTGAATCTGAACCCCACGAGACTGTCCATTTCTTATTCAACAAACAAGAGACAGATGAAGAGCTATAGGTGACGATCGGTTTGGTCTGCAACTGCAAAATGCAAAGGGTGAGAGGGCGATCATATTATGTTATTATTATTTATAAAGGCAAAAGCATTGACACGTCATGTTATCCCCCCCCCCCCCCCCGGCCTGACTTTTTTTTTCTCTCGCTACGATATGATTTTACAGATTAATTGAAAAAGTAATAATAAACAACAGATGTTAAAATTTTAAGAGTAATTAAGTGCGCACCGTCAAATACGTTACCCTGGACGATATAATTTTGGGAAAAGAATACAAAGACCGCTGAGCAATATAAAATTTTTTAATATTTTAAAAAAACACTCAAATTTTCATTGGTTAACAAAAATTATTTTAACAAAAATCGTTTCTTGAACAGAATTATAATTTTAAAGTGTAATTATCATTATATTCTTATAATATATTAAAAAATAATTATTTATTATTTAATTTATTCCTATATTATTCATAAAATTACAAATATATCTTCATTATTCAATTTTTTCATTTAATTTTTTATCAAATTTTTTCTTCAAACTAAATAAATTTAATCATTACTCAAGAATAAAAATAAATAAAATTATTATTAATGTAAAGTGCGATTCCAATTCACAAAAACCAAAATGAAAACCATTTGCAATTTTGAAAAAGACACATTCAGTTTCAGCACTCTTACAATGGATACTAAAAGAAAAATATGCAATATTTCCAACATTATTTCGGACGGCCACTTCAAATTTTGACAGGTAACCAAGTTTACTTGCTGCAATTCGAGTTTGGAAGGATGGTCGTCTCTCAGAAATCTTCTAATATAATTAAGTAATGGGGGAAAAAGGAAAAAATTCCTTTCTTGAGGTACCTCCGAAGAGCTGTTCATGAGAAGGTGCAATGAAAGATAAAAATTCTCACAGTTTAATAAACATGAGCATATGCTGAACAACCACCTAACTGCAGACATCTTTAAATCTTAACTAAGTAGACCGACATCATTAGTGGGAAACGCAGTTCCACAAGCAAGAGCAGCAACCAAACGCGAGCACCAGAAGCAGCCGAACGAGAGCAGTTCCAGTAGCCAAACACGAGCAGTTCCGGCAACCAGACGCGGTCTCGATCGACGCACGAGCAGAAGTTCCAGCAGCTTCCTCGATCGCGAGCAGTTCCGGCAACCAGACGCCGTCTCGATCGACGCACGAGCAGAAGTTCCAGCAACTTCCTCGATCGCGAGCAGTTCCGGCAACCAGACGTTGTCTCGATCGACGCACGAGCAGAAGTTCCAGCAACTTCCTCGATCGCGAGCAGTTCCGGCAACCAGACGTTGTCTCGATCGGCACACGAGTAGAAGTTCCAGCAGCTTCCGGTAGCGCGAGCAGTTCCAGCAACTTCCAGCAGCCCCAGCAGTTTTCGGCAAGCAAACCGTGAGTGTTTGTGTTAAAAGGATTTGTCTGGAAGCAGTGTGTGTGGTTTGTTTGTGAAACGTGTGTGTGGGTTTTTAGTCAATTCACTTATTATTAATCTATAATTACGGTATTAATATTATAATAATTTAATAAAACAGTTTCTGTCAATTAATGTGTCTGAGTATTTTTTTTAAAATATTATAAAATTTTATATCCTTTATTTAAACATTCAGAGCCTTTGTATCATTTTCTTTATATTTTATTGATAAATTGAGAACACCAACCAATAAAATCATAACATATAACTTGTCGTGTATAATAACGTGTACAATGGCACAATTTCGCGTATACCAGCATCGTTAATATAATTTAAAAAGAAGGAAGAAAGAAAGAAAGACCCCACACAATGGCACCACCATTTTTCTTTTCTGATTCCTTCTCTGCTTATACAGTTACGACCTTCCCCACTGCCTCAAAAAGGTGTCCCCTCTTCCAAGAAGTAATTTGCTTGGATTGGATAATGAGATTCCAATGGTCAACATATGATCAACTACGAACCCAAAAACAACCGAAGGACCGGAAAATTTTGAAATGCTAGTCACGTACAGGAAGACTTTTATTTTAGAAAAATTATCGACCGTCAATTATTTTATTTTATTTTTAAAAAAAGTATATAAATTTTTTTTCAACACACTATTTAAAATTTGTCTTTTATTGTATTCGTCCACTTTCGTCTGATCTTTATTAATCAATTTAATAGAATGTTAATGAAATGATATTTTTACCTTTTAAAATTATAATTTAATTCAAAATAAATAGAAATTAGAGATAAATTAACTAAATTTAAATTTTTTCAAACAATAGAGTTACTGCCTGTTTGGTATAACTTATTTAAGAGCTATAAGTACTTATTTAATCGTATAAGTATTTTTTAAAATTTTTTATGGTGTTTGGTTATTTTTTTACTAGAGTTTTTTTAGCTTAAATAAGCTAATTTACCTTTACTAGTAAAAACTCAAATTTAAGTTTTTGGGAGTAGAAGGTAGAGAGCTTTTTAAAAAATATATAATATAAAAAATATCACACAATTTAATAGTTCAAAAGCTTTTTTTTTATGAACAACCAAACACTCAATAATTTTTTATCCAAAAGCTCTATTTAATAAGCTGTACCAAACGGAATCTTAAACGCAAAGGTAGATGCCATAAATTGGAGAAAAATAGTATTTCTTGCTTGCTAAATTTAAAAAATTTATATTAATTTTTTAGAGAAAAATAATATTTATTGCTTGCTAAATTTAGAAAATTTATATTTATTTTTCTCTTTCAATTGAGTTAAACAACATCAATTTTTTTTTAATTTTCATATCACGTTAAATGACGTTCTTTTATTCTTTTTAAAAAAAATTAGCATAATACAACATAATTTTAGTTATTTAAATAAAATATCCATTTTACCCCTCTAATGTCAGCAACATTCTACCTGCAGTTAGATAAAAATAGATGAATGCAATAAAAAGTAAATTTCAAGTGACATGCTAAAAAAAAATATTTATATATTTTTTAAAATATAAAATAAATAGATAAACGTGGATAATTTCCTTTTATTTTAAGACCTTTGACCTCAAAGTATGCACAATTTTCGTGGGTGTTTGGCAATATTACTTTTTGAAATACTTATAGCAATTTTTTATTATAATATTTATTACAATTTAAATGCATTGAAGGCGATTGTTCGTGGCACATAGCTCGATGCTTTTCTGAAGTAGCGCTTAGGGTGCTATCTGAAAATTATAATTATTTTTTGGAATTCCAAAATAACCTCCAAGAAAATATATTATATTGAAAAGTTCTATTTTATCGTAGAGCAATTATGCCATTCTTGTAGGTTGCCAAAATCTCTATTTTTCCTAAAGAAAATTCTCTCTCATTCACCTCTTTTTTATTGTGTAATTACTTTTTATAGAAGACAAAGCAGAAGAATATTTCAGTAAAAAAAAATGTAAACAATTAAAGTCGAATATACAACAATAGAATGATTACAATATAAACCTACAACATTTAACTCAATATATGTGCAATAAATGTTACATATGAAATTAGAACATCAGATTTGAAACCAAAAACATGATTCAATTTTCAGAGGCAATTGAAACATGGAAACACCAAATTTCAAACACGCACCAAAGTGACATAAATATGAATCTTAACATTTATAAATAATTAACGCCAAATGTACAAATGCAACAACATATATTTAACATGACTACGACATAAATATAAGACGTGATGTAAAAGAATATTAAATATGTAAAATGTTAAACTAAGAAAAGAAGAAAATTTTTGCAGAAAGACCGAATTTCAAATATGTAAGACGAGATGTAAAATGTACGTTTATACATGAAACAAAGAATAAAAAATTTATAACAACTAAAGTCAAATATGCTGCAATGGACATCTAACACGATTACTTTGTTGCTTGTTATTTTTCATAAAATAAGAACAGGTCATTTCAACAATCAAGGGAAGGGAAGGGCTGAAAGCCTCAAATCATAAAGGTATTGAAAATTATATTAATTACAATAATAGCAGAAGGGATCACATGCATAGATGATACGCATATGTTATAATTAGTAAACAAATACTATTTTCTCACCTGTATTATTTTCTTTTTTAAATCTTTGTTACAGTTCTATAAATAAATTAAAATCCAAAATTTATTATCTCACATAGGTTGAAAATAGTTATTAGCTAATAATATAAGCATGTGGTAATCTTGAAAAGCCCCGAACCCTAAAGAGGAGTATATCTAGTTTCATTTAATATGACTATATAAACTTATCAACAAGGATTTTTTCAAAAATTTGGAGTCTCCCTATATTTATGATGAATAAAGTTTGACACAAAGATTCGTGATGAGTTCATACTGTTCGATAATTAATGGATGTCACATACATGAACCATTCACATCTCTGCTTGTACTCTTTTTGGAACAAGCATTTTTGTCTATTCAAACAGGCTCCAAGTTTCAAGAACTAGGCCATGCTATTGAAAATTCAAGTGCTCTATATTACAAAGCAATAGATGACTACCAGACAATATCATATCATCAATAATAATAGTACTTTTCTTCTAAGAGAATTTCTTCTAAGAGAATTACATACTACTTAACATTACAGTATTTTCCTCCTAAGAGGATTACATAGCTGTTTACATGCTACTTAAGATTACAGTAGTTTCCTCCTACGAGGAGATCAGAATTCAATAAAAGGTGAGTGAAGCATTATCACCCATATAGATATAGTAAATTAATAATATTACCCCCTAGAGGATTTGATTGTCGTTTTAAATTTGCTATTTAAGCAAAACTCTCAAGTAGTTCTTCTATCCATGCATCCTTGTAAACAGTGTTTGTGTCACTTCTATCCACTGCATAAGCTGAACCTTTTAAATTTGCTACTCAAGCAAAATCCTCAAAGTGTTTCTTCTATCCATGCATCCTTGTAAGCAGCATTCATGTCACTGCTATCCACTGCATAAGCTGAATCTTTTAAATTTGCTACTTAAGCAAAATTCTCATTTCTAAGCAGTGCTTGTGTCACTTCTATCTACTGCATAAGCTGAGACTTTTAAATTTGCTACTTAAGCAAAATTCTCAAGTAGTTCTTCTATCCATGAATCGCTCGAAGCACTGTCTGTGTCATTTCTATCCACTGCATAAGCTGAACCTTTTAAATTTGCTACCTAAGCAAAATTCTCATTTCTAAGTAGTGTTTGGGTCACTCTATCTACTGCATAAGCTGAAGCTTTTAAATCTGCTACTTAAGCAAAATTCTGAAGTAGTTTTTCTATCCATGAATCATTCTATGCAGTGTTTGTGGTACTACTCTCCACTGCATAAGCTGAACCTTCTAAATTTGCTACTTAAGCAAAATTCTCATTTCTAAGCCATGTTTGTGTCACTGCTATCTTCTGCATAAGCTGAACCTTCTAAATTTGCTACTTAAGCAAAATTCCCATTTCTAAGTGTTTGTGTCACTGCTACCTACTACACAAGCTGAAGCTTTTAAACTTGCTACTTTCTACCCATGAATCTTTATACGCGGTGTTTGTGTCACTGCTATCCACTGCATAAGCTAAAACTTTTAAATTTGCTACTTAAGAAAATTCTCAAGTAGTTCTTTTATCCATGCATCGCTTCAAGCAGTGTTTGTGTCACTGCTATTCACAAAATAAACTGAAGCTTTTCCCTCTGACTTTGATGGGTTAAAGCCAAGGGGAAGGGTTTGTCTGGTCTCTTCGTGAGAGTTTTCATCCTGGAAAGCCCTAGGGGATTCGATCAGGTAATCTACCTGCTCATCAGTGCCAATTAGACAACTAGAAAAATCAAAATTATCAAAAGAACTATTAGAATATATTAATTCTTGTTCCTGATAAATTGGTCTCTGTGCTGCAGAAAAAGAGGCGTCATTTAGACTATTGTAGCCACCATACAAGTTGAACTCTCCAATTGGCAGATTTTCTCCCTGAAAATCATTTTCATCAAAATTACGTGTTACCGAAGGGTGATCTAGTGGTAGCTGCAACTCCAAATTGCTATTTGGTGGCAGCACTGGGTTTATCGACTGAGGGTTTGTGATAGTATCTTGTTGAATAAGATTTCCAGGGTAAGAAAATATTTGATTTTGTAGTTGCTGGCCAGAGTTGGTGAGAGTTTGTTCTTCACTATGATTTCTATAAGAAAACGAATGGTCACTAGGTGATTGCTGAGGTGGAGAAACCAATTGTTTACATGATTCACCTTCATCAGTAGTCGAAGTACCATGCTTCTTCTTTTTCTGTTTTCTCTCTATGCGAGAGAAAACAAATTCCTTCTACATGAATTAAAGGCAAAAACTCCATCAGGAATGCTGTATTATCAATTACTTTTCAAATTTTCATAAGCAATGCTAGATTACTACTCAGCAAACTTCTAGAAGAAACAAAACAACAGTTTAGCAACAGGCAACAAAGATATATACTCTAAATGGACATCCTGCCCACTGTCCAGATCAAAAGAAGTGAAAAATTTTAAGACTTTGCCTAGTTAATTAATCCTATTATATCTGCAACAACTAACTAATTGGCATGCAACATATATTTTATTACACAGCATTTTACCAGACTAAAATTTTTGTAAGATTCACAAAACATGCGAAACTAAGGTCTAAGTCCAATGGTAAGGAGTTGCTTTCTTAGGACTCAGGACCTTAGTTCGAGCTTCAATGAAATGCACAAGTTCATAATAATAATAATAATAATAAGAGTTATAAAACAGAGCTCACATCAAAACAGCAAAGCTCATACCTTATATCTGGGGTCGTCTGTCACTTGGTACTCATGCATAACCCACTCGGTAATAGCTTCCTTAGAAGCAAGACCATGACGGTAGAAAGTCAAAATCTTTTTGATACCCGTAAGGCCGTTTCTAGCTTCGATTTGGGAAACTCTACTTGTAACTTTCCAGTGCCCTGCTTTTGTTCTTCTGTGGGCACGGTTACTCTTCCTGTATTTATAATAAGGTTCACAGAAGAAGTACCAAACTTGATCCTCGGACTCTGTTTTTGATTCCGCTGCATCATAAAAATAATATTATGCCAATTAGTTCAGCTAGTAAAATCTACAGGTACAGAAGGTTAGAGAGAAAAGAAGGGGAAAAAAAAATTAGATATACATACTTGCCAAGTCCCAAGGCTCAAGGCTGCAGATATCAACAATATCCTTGATAGTGTGATGTGAGAAATGGGGATTAAGCCTCTTCTCCACCAGAAGATAGAGGATTTGTTCGTTGCATGGCTGGAATTTGTAGCCCAAAAGATTCTCCATTTCAGAATCTTTTTGTTAACTACTACTGCAATAGATGGTAAGGATCTGAAATTAACCTCGAAGATTTCTCCATCATTATTTCTAATTCAATACAGTCACAGTGGCATCTCTCTCTGGTTTGATGGGAAGAAAGTTCGCCCTGTGAGACAGAGTGAGTGGATGATAATCTCTCTACATTCTCACGGCGTAGTGCTGACAGTGAGACAACTTTTGCTTGTTTCACCAACGGTTGAGTAGAGTATCGAGCGAGTGACAGAATTTAAATGACAGAAAATATGGGAAATTTATAATGGTGAGACATAAGACCCCACCATCATCCTCTTACAGGTTTAGCATCATCTTCTAAAACGACAACGTGTGCCAGATTCTAATTTTATTCGTGCTTTTAACTATTTTTTCAACACACTCCCCTGTCCTGTTTGTGCAGAAATTATCAGTTAACTTTGTATAGTCAGCTTTCCACTAGAGCATCTCCTTGGAGAGGCGATTATTTGTCTCAGTCAAATTCTTTTCTACCGCTGTCTCCTTAACGAGAGTAGTGAAATTTGATTTAATTTATATTATTACTTTTCAAAATTACCTTTCTCGAAAATAAAAATTATACGAAAAAGGTCTTTTTCAATCCGAAGTTTGACGTAATCATTTATTTATTTTTATTTTTTAAATAATAAATTATTTCATCTGTACTTTTTAAATAATAATACAAAATATCTTTATCTGTGTTTGGTAAATACTATTCACATTAAATTAATATAAGTATCATAAAGTCACTCGGCCTTTGGTTGAGGGTCAGGGCTATTGTTGGAGAGCAGCAGATTGAATCCCCACAAAAGTATTGTGAGGATATTTTCTTTTTCAATTAAATTGAGTAAATGTAGTCTTTTTCTTTATCCAAGAATGAGAAGTATGGTTAAAATTTGGGCAGAGTTTCATTACCATTTATATAAGTTGGTCCCAGTAATACTCTAATTTGTAAATATGTTAAAATTTAGGCAGAGTTTCATTAACATTGATGTAAATTGGTCCCAGTAATAGTCTGATTTATAAATATCAGTTATATTCTCATGTAATATAAGTTATAATTTAAGCAATAATCTCATGTAATAAAAAAAAAATGCAAGTATCATGTTTGGAAGAACATAAGAATGGGTTAAAATAACTGTGCTAATGCGGCAGTTTGCCCTGTTAGCTTGCGTTTCTTTTTTTTTTTTTTTCCTTGTTTTGCGTTTGTAGTTTGCTTTTTTTTTTTTCCTTGGTTTGCGATTGCTTTTTGGTTTTTACTTTTACTTTTGCTTTTGCTTATAATAATAATAATAATATAACTTTTTAATTGAATATAATATTATATAATATTTTATTTTTATATTATAATTTATTAATAAATTTATAATATAACATAACTAATAATAAATATTTAGATATGAATAAATTTGAATAACATTAATTTAAAATTAATAATAATATTAAATAATAATAAAATAAAATGTATAATTTAAATTAATCACAAAAAAATTAATACAGTACAATATAGCACCAAGTATTGTATAACATTATTATAATGAGAAATGATATAACCACAAACTCTTGTACAAATTTATTTTATACAAACTGACGTTGTATTAATTTATTGGTTGAATTAAATATCTCTTGGTCCACATGATTTATTTATATTATTTTATATTTTCATTCAATCAATGCCACATCAGTTTGTACAAGATAAATTTGTACAAAAGTTTGTGGTTGTATCATCACTCTATTATAATACAGTGCTAATACAATATAATATAATACAATATACTAACATTAAAATAATACAATACAGTATAATACAATACAGTATGCCAAACGCATCATTTCTTTGAATTTACAGTTAATTTACTGTATAATTTATTGAAAAGCAAAACAAGATTTCAATTAAATAAATGCAAACTATTTTAAGAAGGCTCCTCCTAACCATGAATCTAGATCTTGACAAATTTCTTAGTTGTACAGTAAATTTATATATCTAGTTTTCATTAGAGTCTAGATTTATATTGTAATATATATAAATTCTGCTCCGTATTCTCCCAATTTCAAGAATTTCAGCCATATTTCCACACTGCTAGCGGTAATTTGGTGCACTAAGAACTCATGCAACATCCGATAGCCAATTAACATGTGCTTTGGTCTCTCAAAAAACATGTTAACAAGTTGAAGCCAATTGTTTATTTTTTTAAGCAACAATTTCTTGGAAAATGTGCCCCAGGTTAAATAAAAAAATTTAAAATTTTAAGTAATTCTATTTAACTAACAACTCAGATTAAAATTATGAAAAGGAGATAAAGATTTGAAAATTTGGTTAGAATTTCATATATTTCTCCATCTTAAATTTATATTGTATATTTTTCTACATACATTAACTGCAAAATTAAAAAATAATTTTTTTTGTAAAAAAAAAAAATTCCTCATACGACATAATTCCTAATACAAACTGAAAATTTGAAAATTAATTGATAACACAGCATTCCTGATCAAACTTCTTTAACTTTCGTAGTTATTTGTTAACAATAAATAATGGATAAATATAATTTTTCAAAAAAAAAAGAATAAAAGTATGGACGCGTTGCCCAAGTAGCTTAAGACCCCACGATGCGACACCACTTTCCTTTGGTTCCTTCTTTGATTTTACAGTTACAAGTTACTTTCCCTCCTCCTTCACAATCATGTACCCTTTTCCAGGAAGTAGTTTGCTCGGATTGGATGGTGAGATTCCAGTGTTCCACATATGATCGAATACGAACCCAGCAAGAACTAAAGGACAGAAAAACTTAAACCAATTATCTTCACCTTATGCTACACAGAGATGCTGGATACAGACCAAATGGAGTATACAATCAATCTAAACAACAATTACGTTAGTATGTAACGAGTCTCAAAGATTACTAGACAATATCACATTATCAATAATAATCCTCCTAAGAGGATTTCATAGTTGTTTATAATTCTGCTTAAGATTACAATACTTTCCTCCTAAGAGGATTTCATAATTGTCTACATGCTGCTTAAGATTACAGTACTTTCCTCCTAAGAGGATTTCATAATTGTTTACATACTACTTAAGATTACAGAACTTTTCTCCTAAGAGGATTTTTCATAGTTGTTTACATACTACTTAAAAGTACAATTACTTTCCTCTTAGAGGAATTCATAGTTGTTTACGTGCTACTTAAGATTACAAAGCACAGAGTACAATAAAACGGAGTGAAGCATTATCACCCATAATGATATGGTAAATTTTACAATATTACTTCTAAGAAGATTTGATTGTTGTTTTAAATTTTGCTACTCAAGGAAAATCCTCCAGTAGTTGTTTTATCCATGCATCGTTGTAAGCTGTGTTTCTGCCACTGCTATCCTCTGCACCAGCTGAAGCTTCTCCATCTGACTTTGATAGGTTAAAGTCAGGGGTAAGGGTTTGTCCAGTCTCTTTTCGAGAGTTTTCATCCGGAAAAGCCCTCGGGAAATTTATCGGATGATTTACCTGCTCATCACGATAAATTTGATAGTCAGAAAAATGACAATTATCAAAAGAACTATTAGAATATATTAATTCTTGTTCTTGAGAAATTGGCGTCTGCACAGCAGAAAAAGAGGCGTCATTTGGCCCATTGTAGCCATCGTATGACTTGAGTTCTCCAACTAGCAGACATTGATCGTTGTCAAGCAGTTCTTTCACCCATGCAACGTTGTCAGAAGTGTTTGTCTCACTGCCATCCTCTGCATAAGCTGAAGCTTCTCCACCTGACTTTGATGGATTGAAGTCAGGGATAGGGGTTTGTCCAGTCTCTTTACCAGAGTTTACATCCTGGAAAGCCCTTGGGGAATCGATCAGGTGATTTACCTGCTCATCACTGTCAATTTGACAATCAGAAAAATCACAATTATCAAAAGAACTATTAGAATAAATTAATTCTTGCTCTTGAGAAATTGGTGTCTGCATTGCAGAAAAAGAGGCATCATTTCGCCACTTGTAGCTACCAAATGCGTTGAATTCTCCAACTAGCAGAAGTTCTTCCTGAAAATTATTTTCTGCTAAATTAGGGTGACCCAATGGTAGCTGCCACTCCAAATTGCTGTTTGTGGGACTGTTTTCTCCACTATAATTTATTGCAATAATAAAATGGTCACTTGGTAACTGAGCAGGAGAATAATTGGGTAATACCCAATTATTCGTAAGAGAGTGAATATTTTGTTCACCATGATTACCAAGACAAGAAATTGAATTGTGATTTGGTAGTTGCTGTGAATATTTGAGAGTAGTTTCTTCACTATGATTTAGTGGCAGCTGCTGGTGTGTGTGAATATTTTCACCATTACTTGGTGATGGCCGAGTTGGGGTGTCGTTTGTTATTGACTGAGGGTTTATAGTGTTTTGTATGGTAAGATTTCCATGATAATAAAAGGGATTGTGATTTTGTGGTTGCTGCGGAGGGATGGTGGGAGTGTTTTTTTCACTATGAATTCCATTCGAAATCGAACGGTCACTAGGTGATTGGTGAGGAGGAAAAACCAGTTGTTGACTTGATCCCCCTTCATCAATTGTCGAAATACCACGCTTCTTCTTCTTGTTCCGTTTTCTTTTTATGCAACACAGAACAAATTCCTTCTGCATAAATTAAAGGCAAAACCAAAATAAGGAATAATGATGCACTATCAATTAATTTTCAGATATTCGTTAGCACTGCCAGAATTGCTACCCATCAAACAACAACAGATTCATTCATCAAGTCATGCAAATGCTTTCGGACACTTATTTGTAGTTGCATTTTAAATAACGTCACAATTTCTTTCATCTTGATGCGAAGATCCTACTCATTAATGTTTTAAGTAATAGGCAACAAAGATGTACACTTTAAGACGGCCTGGTTAACTAATCCTATTATATATCTCCAATAGACACAATAATCTAGCATGCTTCACCAATTAATCACGTCAATCATCAAGAAGAGCTAGCCTTATTATCATATATCCAAAGCTATAACAATACATGAAAGAAATGAACTTTCAACTGAGTGACAAAAACAAATTGAGCTCATACCTCATAACGGGGATCGTCCTTGACATGGTACTCATGCATAACCCAGTCGGTCTTAACTGGTACCTTAGAATCAGGACCACGGCAGTAGAAAGTCAAGAACTTTTTGGTACCGGTAAGGCCGTTTCCAGCTTCGATATGGGAATCTTCACTGGTAATTTTCCATTGCCCTGCTTCTGTTCTTCTGTCGACGCGGTTACTGTTCCTGTACTTGTAACGAGGTTCATAGAAAAAGTAAAATCCTTGATCCTCAGACTCGGTTTTTGAAACCGCTGCATCATAAAAATATATGTCGCGTACCGGTTAGTTCATTTGGAAAAATCTTTCAGTGCAAGAACTTAGAAAGAAAGAGAAAAGAAAAAAATTACATATACATACTTGGTAAGTCCGATGGCTCAAGGCTGCAGATATGATCAATATCCTTGATAGGATGATGTGAGAAATGGGGATTAAGCCTCTTCTCCTTGAGAAGACGGAGGTTTAGTTCATCAGATGGCTGGAATTTATACCCACTCTCCATTTCAGTTTTTTTTTTTTAACAATAAAAGGAAGTTCAAAGGAAAATGAGAGTAGCAACCACTTCTTCAATTGCTAGTAGGGATCTGATGAAACCCCCGCAAGACTCTCCACTCTTGGTACTAATTCAGAACAGTTACAGTGGTATCTCTCCCTCTCTGGTTTGATGGGAAGAATTTGCTCTGGGAGACCCAAAGAGCGAGTGTGAGTGTGTGATCATGACAATGATCGAGTAAGTGCTCATGTTCCTCATTTTATACAATCAAAAAGCGAAGGCGTTAACTGTACGTTCCCATGACGCGTGGTGCTAATGTTAACTCTAAATTCTTACAACTTTAGACTAAACTAAAGAATCAGTTTCTTGAAGGCCACTCAACGAACAGTGACAAAAATAAAATGGAAAATTGTAAAAAGTAATAGGCTATCAGCTTCTTACTCGCATAGTTTTGAGACTTGAGACCCTACCGTCATCCTCTTTTTGGTTCAGCACCATCATCCTCCTCCTCCTTTTAGTACTGATATTTAAATACTGGAATTTAAATTGAAAAGATTTGATAAAAGACTAATAAAATAAATCATAACACTTCAGACTCTAAAATCGTAAATTGTTATAGTTTATTTTATCAAGTTTTGTCAGCATTTAGTTTCTTTATATTTTTCCTAATATTTATTTTAAAAAATTTTATAAAATGTCAACAAAATAACAGTTAAAACTATAAAACTATATAAAATAATAGTTAATTATAAAAATAATGAGAAACTTGTACATGGGGTTACCGATAATTAAAAAATTAACAATTAAAAAAAAAAACCGCTAAAATTATCGGAGTATTTATTGTGAGGTTACTTGACTGAGGGGAATTATAGAATCTTCTACTACTTTCAATCTCTTTCTCTGCAGTTTCATTATTTTAATTTCACTGATGAACAGTAAGGATTGTGATGATGTACATAACTCCAGACGGTGGAAGAGCCGGAGGTGGGGGCAGACTTTATTTAGAAAAATTTCAAGGTGTTTATACTCAATTTACCGATCTTATGTGTGGCTTATAATTTTTCTTTTACTTCATTTCACATATAATGTCAATTTACGACTTTTATGTCATGTTTTAAGGTTTTTGTAATTGTTACAAGTCTGAAGATCAATTTATCACTCCAACATGAATTTACTCATTCTTCGGTTAATTTACTAGTTTTAGGTGTGGTTTACAATATTTTTATTTCATTTTACGTTTAATATCAATTTACGCGTTCTATGTCATGTTTCTAGGTTTTTGTAATTGCTACAAGTCTGAAGACCAATTTACCACTCTAAGATTAATTTAGCCCGTGTTCCATCGATTTACTAGTCCTATGTGTGGTCTACAGCTTTTTTGTTTCAGTTCACACTTAATGTCAATTTACAAGTTTTATGTCATGTTTCTAAGTTTTTGTAATTCTTACAAGTCTGAAAACTAATTTACCACCACAACATGAATTTACCCCTTCTTCTATCAATTTACTAGTCCTATGTGTGGCTTATAATTTTTTTGCTTCATTTCATACTTAATGTCAATTTACGAGTATTATATCATGTTTTTAGGTTTTTGTAATTCTTACAAGTCTGAAGATCAATTTACCACTCCAACATGAATTTACCCCTTCTTCGGTTAATTTACTAGTCTTACGTGTGGTTTACAATATTTTTTTATTTCACATTTAATGTCAATTTACGAGTTTTATATCATGTTTCTAAGTTTTTATAATTCTTACAAGTCTGATTTATAATTTACCACTCCAACATTAATTTACCCTTTCTTCGGTTAATTTACTAGTACTATTAATAATATTAATAAGAATGTTCTTGATGTTTTAGGATGAGAGTGAGCTCATGGTTGAGGTTACTGTTCTTTTATTGCTGAGGATCGAGGTAAGTAAATTTATGCATGGTACATGTATTTCACTATTAAATCATTTTTAATTCAAGGTATGTATTATGTTGAACGAAAGTATATAAAGCTGATTTTGTTTAGTCTATTACAATGTTTTTTAAAGTAAAAATTATTCCTTAAAATTATTTATAACAAAACTTTATTTATTAAAAACTTGTTTTATAAATTGTCTTGAAAATGAAAGTTTTTATTAAATTGTTTTAAGTCAAATACTTCGAAATAATTATCAATTATTTAAATGTAATTTATGGAAGCTTATGAATGGTTAAAGGTTCAAGGATAGTTTTAAATGATTTGGCTCATTGTCCATAGTGATGTTATGTTATATTATGTCATGGAAGGCTAGCCGGATTTTATGCACATATAATGTTAATGTTAATGATTCCCGTGGGGTAAAGTACCTTGAATGATATTATATGATCGAGTCTCTGCGTCTACAGGTGATACTGTGTGGCATGAGCTAATTATATTTTTTGTGTTTAAAATGTTTTTGTTATCTTTAAAGGATTTAAATGGCTTTATGATGATGTGAATTATTTTTACTGAATGATGATTTACAAAGGTAATTTCTCTTATTATTATGCATAGCTAAGAAATTTTATTAAATTATATTTTAATGGTTTTTAGTATTGTGCGTGAATTTACTGATCGAGTTGACGGCTCACTACTCATTATCACATTTTTGTAGATAGAGTTAGATGATGTGAGCTCTTGGTCTTAGGATGAAGAATAAGCGTTCAATTTCTTTTGGGGATTAATGTTACATTGATAATCTATGAATAATTTAGTTTCTTTTGAGATGATACTTATTTACATATATGTTATTTCAAAACTTATTTTCTTTTGGTTATTTAGAACATTTATTATTGGATACCATTTTGGTGGTTTTAGAAATGAGATTGATGAAATACAGTTTCACTTCACTTTCACCTTAATACCTTGTCAATGGAATTGGGGTGTTACATAAGCTGAACCTTTTAAATTTGCTACTGAGGCAAAATTCTCATTTCTAAGCAGTGTTTGTGTCACTTCTATCTACTGCATAAGCTGAAGCTTTTGAATTTGCTACTTAGAAAATTCTCAAGTAGTTATTTTATCCATGAATCGTTCTGAGTAATGATTGTGTCATTACTATCTACTCCATAGTAAGCAGTGAATGGAGAGAAAAAGGGGAGGGGTTGAACAAAAAGTACTAATTTATTCACTCAGAAAATTTTCTAAAACGACAATATTTGCCAGATTCTAATTTTATTCGTGTTTTGAATTATTTTTTCAACTCACTTCCCTGTCCTATATGTGCCGAAATTATTAGTTAACTTTGTACAGTCAGCTTTCCACTAGAGTGTCTCCTTGCAGACGAAGTTATTTGTCTCAGCCTTGTGCTTTTCTTTCGCTGTCTCCTGTTTTAAAGATGGCTAACGGCCATTCCGCCCGTCAAAGCAAAGCCCATGAGGGCTCATGGACCAGCACGGTACAGCCCACCATGTGAATGGGCTATGTCATGTCCTGCCTAAATTTTTTTCGCTAGGCCTGACAAGGGCCACAGCACAAACCTACGCGCGCCGTGTTCGTGCCATGCCCAAAAAACCCTATCAACTATTTTTCCTTTTTCTTAAAGGGCGTGCTGATTCACTACTACTACTAATAATAATAAATTTTATTAAGGGAACCATTAACATTTCGTTAACCAAATTATACAATAATATTATTTAATTACACAACAATCAATTATAATACAACAATACATAAATTTAATTTCGTAGATTATAATATTGATTAATAAAAACTTAAAATTATAATCCTGAAATAACGATTACAAGAGGTCATAATTACAAGATATCATTTATAATAAGTTGTAAAATTTTATATTTATCATTTATAAAATTTTGATATTTATAATATTATTAATTAAAATAATGATATCATTTATTCATTTGATAAATTATAAACATAAATCAATTAGAATTTTTTTGAAACTAAGATTTAAATTAATTTTTAAAAATAACACTAATAAAATATATTAAAAGTTTAATTTCAAGTTATTTGTAACATCATATCATTTTATATTTACTTTTTATGGAAAGAAATTTAATTTGATATACTTTGGCTTACATGTTATTGATGGCCTCATGGGTTGCGTACTAACCCACTAATAAAGCGTGCTTATTATATGCCTCGTCACGTGTCGTGCCTCATCCTATCTTTAATTGTGCCGTACTTTTAAGGCCCACGTGCCTAAAATTTTAAGCACGGGCCAACTCATATGCGTGTCATGCTATGTCGTGTGGTGTGTTATACCAAAATGTGCTCGTGCCTGTGCCGTACTGTATGAACATGTGTCCTGCTTGTGCTGTGGCACGTGCAGCCCAGTCCATTTGCCATCTCTATTTAGAGCAATGACATTTGATATAATTTATCTTATTTCAAAATTCTCTTTGTTAAAAATAAAAATTTAGGGGAAAAACTCTTTCACCCGTGAGGTTTGATTTAATAGTTCATTTCATTTTTATTTTCTAAACAATAGCTTATTTTATCCATACTTTTCAAACAATAGCCCAAAATACATTTCCGTGAGTTTATAGTTAGTCTACTGTTTTTTATATTGAGGAAAAAAATAGGATTTTCAATGAAATAAATGCAAACTATTTTAAAATAAAAACATAAAAACAATTAAATAACATATGCCTTTTTACATAAATTTAAAATTGAAGAATAACTTAATAAAACAAAAATAACACAAAAGATACAGTGGAAATGCTTCACCATAGAACACCCTTTGATAACCACACGATTAAAGTTATAACATATTTTTTACTATTTATTACTTTGATCGTGTGACTATAAAGGAGTGCTCTAGAGCATCTCCAACATAGCCATTATATATATACAATAGTTTTTCTGGTTAAGGATTTTAAAGGAAAGTCCGGGAAAGCTTAAAAATGCACGGCTTTAAAGGTTTACCGCACTTTTCCGCACTTTAAAATTCCGGACTCAAACATTTCTCTCTCTCTCTCTCTCTCTCTCTCTCTCTCTATATATATATATATATATATATATATAAAATAAAAATTTTCAATCAAGTATAACTGACCATATTAAAGTCAAAATAAGCGAAAAGATAAACAATTACACATTGTAATATATTAAAGTTAAGTAATGCAGCGTTGTATTGTATTAAATATGTGTTTTTATGTCTTTACTTATTTTTTCAAAATTTTTAAAAGTTGTTGTAAACTTGAAATGAGTTAATAATAATCAAGTTATTATAATCAACAATGAATTAAAGAATATAAATATTTCAAAAATAAAATAATAAATAAAGAAAATGAAGCAAATAAAAATTTAGAGATTTAGTTTTTTTTTTGTAGTGGATTCTCTAATTCACGGACTCTCTTAATTAATTAATATTTAAAATAAAAAGAAAGTTTAATATTATAATTTTAAGTATTTTGATTTATTATTGATATATAAATTATAGATTCAAGCTTTTTTTCATTATTTTTTAAATTTTAATTTATTATTCTAATTTATAAATTTTTTTTTAAATAGAGGGTTTTAGCTTGGCCCAGACTTTTTTTTCCTAAGTCCTTGTCTAGGCCCTCATGCAGGAGGTCTGGGCTAAAGCCTGTAGGAATAGACAGAGCCGGCCCAGACTTTTTGGCATCCTTAGTTTTTTTAAATTAAGAAAGGATTTTATGTTAACTTTTGGTAAAATAATAGTTTTGATTGATTACTTATTTATTTATCCTGACCATATTGAACTCAAAGACAAACTAAGTTACCAAAAAAAAATCATTCTAGTGCTTATGAAATCTATATTTATTTTTTGTTCGAAATATATATTTTACATATTATTTAGTTTTATTATTGTTTGTTCATTAAATTATCCTTCATTTTTAAATTTATATGTTATTTAATTGTGTTTGAGAGTTTTCTTTTGAAATAGTTTTTATATCCTTAATTGAAAATTTTATTTTGCTTGCAATGATTTGTATTGTAAACCAACGATAAATTAACATAAGGGTGTTTAGAGTTATTGTTTAAAAAATAGGGATCAAGTTAGTTGTTATTTAAATAATAAAGATGAAATGAACTATTGTATCAAACTTTAAGGGTGGAAAGGACTTTTTCCTAGAAATTAATTTTTACTTTGTTTTATTATTTAGTGATGATACAGTCACAAACTCTTGTACAAACTGATATTGCATTAATTCATTGGTTGAATGAAAATATAAAATAATATAAATAAATTATGTGGGCCAAGAGATATTTAATTCAACTAATTTTATCGTGTCACATCAGTTTGTACAAAATAGATTTGTATAAGAACTTGTGGTTATATTATTACTCCTCACCTCCTATCTCTCTCTAGCATAACTATTATGCCCATCATTTATCTTCATCATCAATAAGCTCATTATCACCACCTACTTTCTTTACCATCAATCTATATAATTACCTCCACCAATATATGATGATTTTCAATATTTTTGTTAAATTTTATGAACGTGTGGTGAGTTTTATTTAAGGATGGTAATGAGCATTGTCTTTGTCATTACCAAACCCAAACTCCCACAAACTTTAAATTACTAAACCTATCTGCAACTCATTGGAGGTTTTAATTTTTTTAAGAAAACTTACCCACTGTGGGTTTTGATAATTATTAAACTCACCCACTGTGGGTTTTGATTTTTTGCAGGTTTTCAAATTAAAAATCACAAGTGTTTAATATGTAAATTTATAATAATAACCTAAAATTCCACATAACATCTCAATTCTAAATTTAACTAACGTAAATAGAAAATTAAAATTTCAACATTAATCCTACAAAAATTCTCAAATTTAAGTATAAAATATACAAATCCATTTAAAAAAAGTCACTAACTAGTATATGAAAATAACAATTATCATTTCATGTTATTATTCAACACAAGCTCCAAGATAATATCTTCATTTGATTCACCACTATTAGCACCCATCCAACACAATTCCTACAATAATAATTAAAATTAATATTTTCTAAAGAATAATACCTTTTAAATACTAATATGAAGAATAAAATTATAATATTAAAAGAATTCATTATTAAGTTAAAGAATAATAATCCATACAAAATTACAATAAGTAAGCAATAATCTATGCATTGAATTAAAGCATGTTAGGACTTAGACACGTTGCAACTTGCAAACACGTTTGTACTTTACATTATTTACTTTATATATTTTTAGATTTAAATATTTTTAATTAAAATTAAATTAAAAATATTTTTTTAAAAAGCTGCATGTTGGTGGATACCGATGTGGGTATCCATCGAATATTTGGCTGCTACCAAACTTTCCCACAACCTAGTGCGGGTTTTTAATTTATAATATCAAACCCACCCGCAATCTGCAAAATTACCTCCATTGAATAGGTTTTGGCTGATGGGTTTGGGTGGATTTACAGGTACCATTGCCATCCCTATTTTTATTGTTATTGACGATATTGATTTTGCTTTATGCGATAATCTATTATTTCGTTTAATTTCAATTTAGGATTTTATTAAAAGTTAATATTTGATTTAAATTTTGAATCAATTAAAAAATGAGAGAGATGAGAAGTTAACATATTGAGAGAAGATAAAATATTTATATTTTATTTTTCAATAAAGACAATTCTAGAATAAATCGAAATGTAAGTTATGCAACCTAAGAGGGGGAGTGAATTGAGTTTTTAAAACTTATGCTAAACAACTCGCACAATAATTCAATCCAATGTCGTAATGGAATTGAAAACAATAAATTCAATCAAGTACAATATTAAAAGAGTAAGGGAAGAAAAACCAAACACAAGGATTTTTACGTGGTTCGGCAATCCCCGCCTACGTCCACGCCTCCAAGCTCATCCGACTTGAGAATTTCACTATCCAAACCTCTCAAGGCTTCAAATGTTTACAATTGACTTCCAAAGTGTCAATTGACATTTATAATCAAGAGATTATCTCCCCAATCTCTTCATCCCAAGTGTTTCTCACACTTGTACACTCACAATTTGATGAGAAATGAAAATTACAACAATGAAACTCTCTTCAAGAGTGGATAAACAAATTATAGCTCAATGATGATTCAATAAATGATGATTTGCGAAATGGAAGCTCAATATATATTATATGACCTTGTTTATGCTTGCATTAGTTTTTAAAATGAAGTTGAAGTTGAGTTTTTATAGCTAAAGCTAAAAACCTAGCCGTTATAGGCAAATTCCCGCAACCAAGCGCTTAGCCGCTTGATTTATTCGGCTAGCCGCTTATAACAGAGATATTACACTTTAGCCTAAAACTTTATATAATTATAATATGGCCCAAAATGTCATAAAGATTTACAAATAGATCCAATTTTAGAATTTATAAATAATAATTTTCATTCCAAAACTTTTCTAAAATTATGATATGGCCCAAAATAAATTATTATTTTTCAAAAAAGTCCTTTTCAAAATTTAACATAATACCATAATTTTCAAAGTTCCCAAAATCTTTCACTTTAGTCCAAAACTTAAAAATATGAGATTTTCCTCAAGCGGTTAGCCGCCCACTGTCCAATTTTGGATTTCAAATGTGTGAATTAATTTGGGTCCTCAAACTTTCATAAATTATAGTATGGCCTAAATTGTTTGAAATGTTTACAAATAAATCCAACTCCAGAACTCAAAACAATACTTATTAAAATCAAAGATTGCAAAACTTTTTCATTTTAGTTCATATCTTGAAAAACAACTTAATTGCATAAAATACTTGGCTTATAATTGTAAAACCTTTGGTTTATGAAAAATGATGATTTATTAAATAAAATCTTGAACTTCTCAAATGTTAAACCATTCATATATTAAATCATACCGGTTTTATAAGAATTATCACAATAATGAGTCCGTTGAGCTCTAAACTTTATTTTTGATTGCGCCGTTGTCTGTTGAGTGTCTTGAACTTGATTTCACTTGTATAAACATTACCCTTCAAGAACTTGTGAACTTGTGAAATACAATATTTATTAAATCACTTATGACACATGTTTGTTATCATCAAAATTTCATTATGTATAGCCTTTAGGCTAACATAAATAACATTAAATAAAAAGTGAGGGCGAATGAAATATATTAAAGGGTCACATTGAAGAAAATTCTGCTCCATATCCTCCCAATTTCAAGAATTGCACCCATATTTCCACACTGCTAGCAGTAATTTGGTGCACTGAACATTGTTACCATATGTGACATCTGATAGCCAATTAGCATGTGCTTATAGTCCACCAGAAAACATGTAACTCGTCTTAAGCCGCTTTAATATTTTTTTTAGCAACAATTTTTTGGAAAATGCTCCCCAAACTAGGTTGAGTTATTTTTAAGTAATTCTATTTAACTAACCACTCGAGTTAAAATTATGAGAAAGAGGTAAAAGTTGGAAAAGTTTATTTGAACTTTATAAATATCTCTCCATCTTAAATTTATATTGTGTATTAGAGTATATTCTTCTAAATACATTAACCTCAAAATTGAAAAATAAATTTTATTTTGTAAAGAAAAATACCTACTACAACATAATTCTTAATACAAACTGAAAATTTGAAAATTAGTTGATAATGCAGAATCCCTGATCAAATTTCTTTAACTTTCGTGGATATTTGTTGACAATAATTAATGGATAAATATAAGTTTTCAAAAAGAAAAAAAAAAGAGATAAGGTAAAAGTATGGACACGCTGCCCAAGTAGTTTAAGACCCCATGATGCGACTACCATTTTTCTGTTTTTATTCCTTCTCTGCATGTTTGGTTTGAAGAAACAAAAAGAAAAAAAAGAGAAGAAGAAAGGAAGAGAGGCGAAAGAAATAAAGGAGAAAGATAAATTTCTCATTTAATGAAATTAACCTTCATTTTTCACTCATTTTCTTTCTCTGTTTTTTTTTCATTCCTCCCCTCTCCTGCTATTTCTTCCAACCAAACATGACAGTTACATTTGACCTTCTTTGCTCCCTCACAAAGATGTCCCCTTTTACAAGTAGTAATTTGCTCGTATTGGATAGTGAGATTCCGGTGTTCCACATTTCCGCATATGATCGACTAGAACCCAAAAAGAACTAAAGACGAAGAAACTTGACCTTATGCTACACATAGATGCTAGATACAGACCAAATGAAGCATACAATTAGTCTAAACGGCAATCATATTTGTATTTAATGAGCCTCAAAGATTAATGGACAATATCACATTATCAATAATAACAGTACTTTCCTCCTAAGAGGATTTCATAGTTGTTTACATGCTACTTAAAATTACAGTACTTTCCTCCTAAGAGGTTTTCATAGTTGTTTACATGATACTTAAAATTACAGTACTTTCCTCCTAGAGGATTTTATAGTTGTTACATGCGACATAAGATTACAGTACTTTCCTCCTAGAGGATTTAATAGTTGTTTATATGCTACTTAAGATTACAGAGTTCAGAATATAATAAAACATGAGTGTAGCATCATCACCCATATAGATCCAAAGCAGTAAATTAACAATATTACCTCTAAGATGATTTGATTGTTGTTTTAAATTTGCTACTTAAACAAAATTCTCAAGTTTTTCTTTTATCCATGCATCGTTGTAAGCAGTGTTTGTATCACTGCTATCCTCTGCATACGCTAAAGCTTCGCCATCAGTCTTTGATGGGTTAAAGTAGGGGTAAGGGTTTTACCAGTCTCTTCGCGAGAGTTTTCATCCAGTAAAGCCCTCAGGGAATTGATCGGGTTATTTACCTGCTCATCACTGAAAATTTGACAGTCAGAAATATCACAATCATCAATAGAACTATTAGAATAGTTTAATTCTTGTTCTTGAGAAATTGGTGTCTGCACTGCAGAAGAAGAGGCGTCATTTGGCCTATTGTAGCCACTGAATGACTTGATTTCTCTAATTGGCAGACGTTCTTCCTGAAAATTATTTCCAGCAAAATTATTTGTCACCGAATGGTGACCTGGTAGCAGCGGCGAATCCAAATTGCTATTTGGTGGCAGCTGGGGGTTTGTTAGACTGTTTTCTTTAATTGGATTTCCAAAATGAGAAATCATATTGTAATCCGGCTGTGGCTGCTGAGTAGGAGGATAATTGGGTATTACCAAATTATTTGTGAGAGGGTACATATTTTGTTCAACGCGATTTCCCAGATAAGAGATCTAATTGCGATTTGGTGGTTGCTGTGGGTATTTGAGAGTGGTTTCTTTACTATGATTTTGTGGTAGCGGCTGGTTTGCGGGAATCTTTTCACCATTATGATCTCTCTTAGAAATCGAATGCTCACTTACTGATAACTGAGTTGGGGTGTCATTTGTTATTGACTGGTATATAGTGTTTTGTACGGTAGGAAAAGAAATGGAACTGTGATTCTGTAGTTGCGGCTGATGGATAGTGTGAGTGTTTTGTTCACTGTGATATCCATTCGAAATCGAATGACTAGGTGACTGTTGAGGTGGAGAAACCAATTGTTCACTTGGTTCCCCTTCATCAGTAGTCGAAATACCATCCTTCCTCCTCTTATTGCGTTTTCTTTGAATGCGACACAAAACAAATTCCTTCTACATGAATTAAAGGCAAAACCAAAATAAGGAATACTGCACTATCAATTAATTTTCAGATATTCGTTAGCACTGCCAGAATTTCTACTCACCAGACAACAACAGATTCATTCATCAAGTCATGCAAATGCCTTGATGAAATTTTAAGGCTGCCTGGTTAACTAATCCTATTATATATTGTGAAGCTTGTTTGTTAATTCTGCTATGTGATTAAGTGGCATGCCGAGTCAGCATTTGTGGGGCCAGAAGTTAGTTAATTTGTTACTGCTAACAGCTGGACAACAGAGCTATATATACATAGTTCAGAGCTGATCAACATATAGTTTTCAGTCACGATTATGAGGGACCTAGGGTGAGAGATAGAAAATTCTCTGTAGGAGAGATTTAATCTTTGTCATCGAAAGTCTGATTGTAAACACTTTGTTCAATAAAAGGCTTCAAGCCCAGGGGGTTTCTTTGGTCGTGGATGTAAGTACTTTGGTACTGAACCACGTTATTCTGTGTGTGTTGTTTCCTGTTCATCTCTTTTCTTTTCTGGTTATTACTTGCATTAGGTTGGTTAACTTTCTTTGTTAAAGAGAGTTGATCTTGGTCAATTGGGTTCGTTAGCTCATATTGGTTGATTAACGACAGTGAATTTGAGTAATTCCACAACATTTATCTACAATAGACACAATGATCTAGCATGCTTCACCAATTAATCACTTCAATCATCAAGAAGAGCCAGCCTTATTATTATATATCCAAAGATATAACAATGCATAAAAGAAATGAACTTTCAAGTGAGTGAAAAAAACAAATTAGGCTCATACCTCATAACTGGGATCGTCCTTGACGTGGTACTCATGCATAACCCAGTCGGTCTTAGCTGCTGCCTTAGAACAGATACTACGACGGTAGAAAGTCAAAATCTTTTTGGTGCCAGTAAGGCCATTTCTAGCTTCGATCTTAGAATCTCTACTAGTAATTGTCCAGTGCCCTGCTTCTGTTTTTCTGTGGGCACGGTCACTCTCCCTGTACTTGTATTAAGGTTCATAGAAAAAGTACCAAACTTGATCCTCTGTCTCAGTTTTTGATTCCACTGTATCACAAAAATACATGTTGCGGGTCAGTTAGTTCAGTTGGGAAAATCTTTCAGTACAGGAGCTTAGAGAGAAAAATGAAAGAAAAAAAAAATTACAGATGCATACTTGCTAAGTCCCATGGCTCAAGGCTGCAGATATGACCAATGTCCTTGATAGGATGGTGTGAGAAATGGGGGTCAGCCTCTTTTCCTTCAGAAAATGGATGATTAGGTGATCTGATGGCTGGAATTTGAACCCCAATTGACTCTCCATTTCAGTTTTTTTTTTTTGGGACAATAAAAGTAACTACAAAGGAAAATGAGAGTAGAAACCACTTCGTCAATAGCTCGTAGGGACCTGATGAAACCTCCGTAGACTCTCCACTATTGATTCTAATTCAGTACAGTTACAGTGGTGCCTCTCTCTCTCTCTCTCCCCCTCCCTCCCTCTCCCTCTTGTTTGATGGGAAGAATTTGCGGTATGAGAAAGAATTGAGTTTGTGTGGGAGGTGATAATGTTACTTTATACGGCATTAGCTCCACGTTCTCAATACGCGTTGTGCTACAGTGTGACAGGTTTCAGTTGCTTAGGGATGTCAATGGGGGTGGGGTGGGGGTGGGGAGGCCTACCCCGTTCCCCGCCTCATTAGAAATTTTTGTTTCCATTCCCCAACTTATTCCCCAATAAATTTAGTGGGGTGGGGATGGAGAATCCTCATGTAGGGAATGTTTTTCTCATCCCCACCCTATTCCCCATTTATCTGTTTTATATTAGGTATAAATATATTATTTCAGTAAGTTAAAAATTAGAGACTTAAAATAAAATCATCACCATATTATAAAGTATTTAAATTCTTTTAAAAAAAATCTAAAAGTTTGAAACAATATCTTAAAATGATATTAAAAGTAAAAAAATAGTTAAAGAGCGTAGTACTTTAAAAGAGAAAATAAAATATAACAATGTTTTATAGTTGAAAAATATTATAGGTTTTTCTTTCATTCATATCTTATTTATATTGCATAAAAATTAAAAAACTATTAATTAACATTATAATTCATGAAATAAAAATTATTAAATAAGAATTAAAAATATATTTATATATAATGAGGATTGGGGTGGGGATGGGGTGGGGAGTGCAAAACCAAACCCCACCCCGTTAAGAATTTAGGGATTATTTTTCCCCTACTCCCCACCCCATTCCTAAAAAATTATTCAAAATTTTTTCTATTTGAGGTGGGGCTCCATAGGGCTCCAAACCCGCGGAGAATTTTGCCATTACGGTTGCTTCTCCAACGGAGTTAACTTTACATTCTCACAAATCACAACTCTTGAGTAAACTAAAGAATCAATTTGCTTGAAGGCCAGTCAATAAGCAAAGTAACAAAAATAACATGGAAAATTATAAAAAGTATCACCTTCTTACCCACATAGTTTTGAGACATTAGACCCTACCATCATCTTCTTATTGGTTCAGCCCCATCATCCTCATCCTCTTACTACTGTCTAGTGATATTTAAACACTGAAATTTAAATTGAAAAAATTTGACAAAACACTGATAAAATAAATTATCACACTTCATACTACAAAATCACTTATCATTATAGTTCATTTTGTCAACGTTTCGTTTTAGACTCTTTAACATTTTTCCTGACTTTATTTAAAAAAATTTATAAAATGGCAACAGAATAACCGTTAAAACTATATAGAATAATTGTTAATTATAAAAATAATGAAAAACGGGTACTATTAATTAAAAAATAATAATTAGAAAAAACTGTTAACATTATCATAGTATTTATTAAGGTTATTTGACTAAGGAGAAATTCTAGAATCTTCTACTACTTTCAATCCCTTCCACTGTAATTTCATTATTTTAATTTTTACTGATGAACAGTAAGTACTGTGATGATGTGCATAACTTCGGACGGAGTGGAAGAGCCGAAGAGCCAGAGGTGGGGGCAAATTTTATTTAGCTAGGAATTTTTATTTTTAGTAAGTGTTCATATTTAATTTTGGGCTTAATGTGCTGGTTTTGATGATTAAAATGTAATTTTTATATATTTTTTTGTTATTATAAATTTTATTGCGGGCAAATAAAAAACTTGAGTGAAAATTTAATATGATTTTTTGAAAAAAAATCCACTTAAAGCAGCAGCTGTCCGCTATCTTCACCGTTTATTAAGTTATTTTATCCACTAATATTTAGGATATATTTCTGAATATTTATTTCTTCGTACACGTTTATTTAAGGAGAAATAAATTAGTGATTTTAACTGTATTGAGGTAACAAAATCCACTATAAGGTCAAGGCTTTATTCGTAGTTAGCTCGTCTTTGTAAAATTGTCTAGAGTTTTTTTTTTTTAGCTAAGTAGACACTATTTTTTCTTCTCAAAAAGAAAAAAATTGGTAGACACTATTTTTTGAAATCTCCCTAAGATAAAAACAAGCAAAATTCATCCATTGACCCACATAGCTCTATTGCTGTGTTACTTATTTTTACGCTGAAAAGCTTAATTGTAAATTACAATAAATGTAACTTAAGAATTTTTAAAAAAATTATAAAATTTAAAAATAAAATTGTAATGAATTGTATTGTTATCTCATCCATCAAACAATAAATCGTGCCATTTTTTGTTTTCTATTTCTAGAGATCATGATTGTTTATTAATTTGAAATTTATAGGATAACTATATTTATAATTATATTTTATATTGTCATTATAATAAATTTAGGTACCAATATCCAAAATTGTTTATCATAAAAGTACCTTGGCATACGTGATGATTAAATTATTGCTCATTATAAAGTAGCTCCTTCTTTAATCAGTTGCGGAAAATCAACATCATATCTCCTTTCATTATTCGAAAGAAATTTTTTAAGATTGGGTAGTCTAAAAGTGTGAGACTCTTTATCTTTAAAGTTTTCTTCAGAACAATAGTAATTGAAAAAAAATGAAAACTTTCAAGTTACGAATATTGACAAAAGTATTCATTTCTTCCCTTTTAGGTCAGTTTTCGATCTTGAATTCGTAAATTCTTCTTGGCGTAGCTCAAGTCAAACGATATAATTGATATTTATATTACAATAAAAAAATATATTAATATTTCTAAATATCGTTTCTTGAGATCTCCTACCCTTATTCTTTGAATTTCTTATTCATATTTTGTGAAGGCCAATTGGTCATAGGGTTGTTGTATACATGTCACGGTCTAATTATGTGCCTCAAATTTTATCACTAACATCATCTTAGATCTAGTCCATTATGACACAATCTGAATTTTCACCTTACAAGATTGAGAAGGGTATTTGATCCCACTCACATGAGGGATACACGGCTACCTCTACTCATTTTTAAGTGGAAGATCGAACAATTATATACGAATAGTGATATTAGAGTCCGTAAATATGGACTCGAGCCTACCCCTCACTTTGGTGAGGGCGTGAGTTTATGGCCGAGTGGTTATGCATGTATATGGCTGAGGTTGACTATAGGGTTGATGGAGAAAATACAGTTCAAACATCACATAAAGAAGTCATTACTATTGAAGGATGAAAGAGGATCAATTCACGTAGCTAGCCTAGCCCCCAATAACTTTCATCATCAAGGCCAACTTTCAAGAACTAGGCCGTATACTACAATTAATAACAGAGCGAAGAATAAATCCAGCACGCGTGAAGCATTAGTAAAAATTTGAAGTTTCAACATCAATATTGGGAAGTGGATGTCTGAGTGAAGAGGAAGAGTGAATCCCATTTCTTGTATGTATTTTGCTTATACGCAACATTGAGGAATTGATAATGGCGTATGAGTTGTCCTTCGACTCCTCCTCACCCCTTGAACAGTATTTTCTGCAACATGATTTCTATAGAATCACAAAGGCACATTTTGTGATTTGGTAGTTGCTGAGGTTCGACCTGAAATAAAATGCCAGAGTATTTATTTTTAATATCTAATGTCATACTCAACATGGAAAACTTGATATTGAAACAGCCCAGAAGGCAGGCTCTTTCTCTCACCTTTCAGAAGCCATTTTCTGCAACATGATTTCTGAAAATGTATGTAATATGATAAATTGCTAGATGCTACGTTTGTACCTGAAGTTATGACCACAGAGGAAAAGGAACCCTTTTATTCAAAATGTGTTTCTAATACCCTCTGCTAGAAACAAAAGCAATTGCATCAAGATTGATGGGTATCTGATGATACATACCTAGAATTGAAAAGGCTGGAAGCTGTATTTAGCAACTTCGTTAACTGTTTGGACAGAGAAATCACGGTCAAGACTCGTCTTGCTCAGAAGATTGATGGTAATTTCTTCATCTTACAAGATATCCCTTCTCTGATTTGAAGTGCTAGAGCCTTAGGTAGCTCTCTCTCCGATTCTGTTTTCATATGAAAAATTTCCCCTGCATTTACAGAGTACAGGGGGTGACCAATTTATTTTTATACACACAAACTTGGTGATGATCGGTATCTGGGCTGAGTTGGAGTGATTAACCGCGTGAGAATTTTGAATTTTCCTGTGACGGCGTTAAGGAGAGATCCGTTTCCTTTGACATCATACAGCCAGCTTTCCACTAAAGAGTTGTCTCCTTTGCGAAGTAGTGAAGTGAAGATGGAGAACAAGGACGCCTGTCCCCTTCCTTGAGAAGCAGCCAATTGCCCCAGCTAGCCTATTACTTTAGAATATTCTGCTTCTTTTGTTTTCTTCGGCCGTCTCCTTCCTGTTAAAGGGATAAAGTAGCAAGTGTTTATACCGTTAAAAGTCTTAAGCTCCACGTACGTTCACCTTGTGGGCGCTATTTATTGGATGGCATTTAGGAATGGCAAAAAGGTTGGGTCGGGCTAGGGTTTGGCCGATCAAAAAATTTTAAAGCCCAACCCTAAATGAGTCCGACCATTTTATAATTAGAGTCGGAACGGGCCCGACCCTACTGAAATAATTTTATATTATTTTAATTTTAAATTATTTTTTAATATTTTATTTTATATTCATGTTATTTTAATATTTTCTTCTATATATGCACCTTAATTCAATAATTTAGACAACTCAAATTTACCAATATCTTTTCTAATTTAAACTAATTAACAACACAAAAGTAAAATGTACAATATAATTAATCACAAATAATTCACAAAATTATCAATTAATAGGAATAATTTTTTAAATTCAATTCCATAATCCAACTTTAAAAGCACACAATGCGATTAAATTAAAAAAAGAAGAAGCACAATTTAATTGTACATCCATTTCAATCCCACACACAAATCAATTCCAAAATCTAACATAAATTTTTTTTTTTTTGGTCTGGTCAAGGTTGAAGGAAAAAAAATTTTTACCTTCGCGAATCTAGTTCACTCTTCTCTCTTTTTTCAGTTGGCAAGGCGTGGGCGTGTGCCCAAGTCTCCAACGATACTCCTCCGACACTCAAGTAAAGGTGCGGAAGAAAATTATTATGTAGGGAAGATAGAATGAAGAGAATTAGAGGCTGATGATGACTCTAGTGTGTTTATACCATAGCTTATTGGATATTGTGAATGTTCAAATTTGTGTTACATAAAAAAAAAAAAAAAAAATCTGACATATTGCCTCTATTTATAGGTACAAATATGAAGAAAGATTTGTTACCCTCGTTAGAGCACCACATGTCCATCATAAATTTGGACGCGTGGTGCTCCATTTATTGCTTTTACTATCTTTTCTTCAGAGTTGAAATATCTCATCAATAAACTATTCTAGAATTTATTTATATTTTTGAACTAACTTCGATTCTTACCTACTTAACAAAGTGCGTATTATTTACTTATCCTAATTACTTTTTGTTTCGGAATGAATTAGAACTAATCCGGGTCATTTTTTTTCTTTTTTAAGCAAATGGCAAGTGTCGTTTGCTCATTTTTATGGTAAAAATAGTACCTTTAGAGGTTGATTTTATCCCTCATCTTAATATTTCTTTCAATTTATTAGGAGAAGTCTTTCGAATTAATATTTAAGAAACTTCTTGGGTGTACCATAATTAAATTTATATGTCTACTACCTAATAGACTTTTGATATAGTTTTTAATATATTTGTAAGTTATAACAAGTTGGAAACCATTGTAGAATACATAAGATGAAGCTTCTAAAGATCAAGCCTGGCTATACACTCACGAGTCTTGCCCAGCATCATAAAATCTCCAATTAATTTTAATGACGAGATCATTGGTTTCTTCTTGTCGCTCCCTTAACTAAAAGCAATAAAGTCTTCTATGGTATTGAGATTAGACATATACAAGGTACAACACCAAACTATTTAATAAATTGTTTTGATATTTTACCCATCCCAATCAGATCGAGTTGGGCTGACACACAAAAAAAAGTAATAAATATAAATAAATAAAAAACTAAACTAAACCTAATAGATCGTGACTCACTCACACATAGCAGACAATGTTAACATGAACTTGCATGTCTATAATAATGATTTTGATAATAACAAATAAGATTAAGAATAATTAAGTTTTTAAAATCTTAAATTATTTTTCATACATTTTAAATAAATTATTATTTTGATATAGTAAAGGTTTTATACTTCAATGAAAAATAATTTTATGAAATTAGTTGTTTTTCAAGTTCATGATCTAATTGAAAAAGTTTTGAAAACTTTAAAATCAATAAGTATTGTGTAAAATTCTGAAATGGACTTATTTGAAAAGTTTCATAAACATTTTGGGCCATAATATAATTTTATAAAATTTTGGACAAAATTATAATTTTAGAAACTAGTCACTGTAGCAAACAGCAGACCAACATCTTAATAATGACTAGCCAACATCGAGTAAAATTAAAGATTAACTTCAGGACACTAACGGCAATCCGACGTCTTGATAACGGTTAATCGACATCGAAAAAAATTGAAGATTATTGTCACTTGCTCAAGTCAAAATGATGATCCGATAAATGGTAAACAGTGATCCGATTGTGTGCAGAAAGTCAATAACGGCTAATTTTCAACTCTTACTATAAAATGACTCAATCAAATTCAAGCAAATCTCTCTCCAACAGTTATCATTGAGCTTGTTATTAAGTATACAACCATTATTGAGCTTTAAACTTGTTTTTATTTTATTCATTCACACATTGAGCTTTCATTTGTAATCAAACACATTAACCGACATCGAACAAAATTAAAGATTAACTTCTGGATACTAACGGCGATCCGATAATTTGAATTTTTGGCACAACTGCCACTTGCTCAAGTCAAAATGATGATCTAATAAATGGTAAACGACGATCCGATTGTGTGCAGAAAGTCAATAACGGCTAATTTTCAGCTCTTACTATAAAATGGCTCAATCAAATTCAAGCAAATCTCTCTCCAACCGTTTTCATTGAGCTTGTTATTAAGTATACAACCATTATTGAGCTTTAAACTTGTTTTTGTTTTATTTATTCACACTTGAACTTTCATTTGTAATCAAACACATTGTGTGAGAGAAAATTAATTTGTAATCTTGAATTTTGAGTGATTGTAAGTGTTAGGATACACTTAGGTTAAGAGATTGGGGATAATCTCTTGTTGTAAAGGTTGATTGACACCTTAAAAGTCAATTGTAAGATTTGTTGTGATAAGATTAAAGATAAAACTACCACAAACATGTGGGATGAAGCATATTCAGATCATATTCAAGTTCCCGTTGGACTCGTTACAAGAGTTCGAGCAAAAAAATTCAAAGAGGCGCTTAATGGATGGATTCAAGCAACTTGAGCTTAATCAAATTCGTGGAGACCGTTGAAGGAATCGCACATGGTAAATGCATTATTTAGGCTCTTAAAGTTTCCAAATAATCACTTTCATGAAAAAGGGAAGTTGGCTTGCACGTTACGGCAGGAAAATATATGATTTTCCTTTTTTAGATACTTTCCTATTTCTTGAGGAGGCTATTAGGGAAATAAATCAATTATTTCTATTTTAATTGCGTAGTTTTCATTTTAATTGATGTAAGGCATTTAAGCCAATTAGGATCCTAATTTGATTTTGATTCTTTTCTATTTACTTATATTAGGATTCTAATTTGGTTTAAATTCTTTTCTATTCGCTAAGATTAGGATTATGATTTGATTTAGAGTTTTGGTTTAGGATTTATTTTCAAAATTTCTTGTAACCAACCTTATATAATGTACTTGTATCCAATAAACAGAGGAAAAGTTTTAATGCGATTGGTGAGAAAGTTAATTCTCTTTGGTTCTTTACAAACTCTTTGAACTTATCAAATTTTTGTGACGTTCAAACTCTTGACTTATCAATCAGACCATCCATAACTGATTGTAGCGTCTTCACATACCAAGATTCATGTTTTCATTAAGCATTGGGTCGATGTTCTATTCAATTCATGGCTTAGATTCGATATTGGGGACTAAATTGATTATGGTCACATCAGTTCTTGACGGAGTTTGTATCATGTTAAAGCCTTGAAGACTTGCTTAGTAAAATCCTCAAAGTCCAGTGAGCTTGGAAGCGTGGCGTAGGCGCGGTTGGCCAAACCACTTAAAAATCGTGTGTTTGCTCTCTCTCACCCTATCTCTTTATTTTTCATTGCACTTGAATTTGTTTATTTCGAATTTGGTCGTCTTGATTAAATTGCATTAAGTTTTAGTTGATTAAATTTTTAGAAACCCAATTCACCCCTCTTGCGTTGTCTAGTTATTATTTCAGACACACGCACAACAGCATCTAGGGATGGCAAAAAGATATGAGTCCGACCTGATCCAGAAAGACTCGGATCTCAATGCTAAAATTAAGATCCGTGCGGACTTGGATCCAAATCTAGATGCAACTAGATATCGAGATATGCATTATCTTTTAATTAAATTATTTATTAAATTAAAAAATATATAAGTTAAATAAAAAATTAAACCTATGGATTAATGGTGGTTTTGAACGGAATCTATGTAAATTTGTGATGCTTTTATTCTTGAATTTGTGATGATGTTAGATTAGATTTATATATTTTTTAATGTTTGATATTTACTGTGGTATTGTTATTTGTAAATTTATGGTGTTATTGTATGTTATTCCAGGGGTTGAATTATTAATCATGGAATAATGATTAGATTTTATTTGATTTTACTAGGTAAATTTAATTTTAAATTATATTTGAATATAACATTATGCAGATCCGGATATATGAGAAATCCGCTTGCAATCTGCATATGTATTATTTGCATCCTAATTCAAATCTAGATTTTGCCAACCTTAATGGCAGCACCCACCAAACAAGTAAACACACACAAAGAGATCGAAGACACTAGACGCAGATGGCACGGCAGTCGGCATGGCAACATAGATAGCACAACAGCCATCAGTCACCGACTAACCAATACGACCGCGCAAAGCCAAGCCATCACTAGTTTACGATGCACCGAGGAACCTGCTATAGGTCAATTGGTTTTGTCGCTTGCTCCACCAGCCGCCGTGACTGCTGCTACAGGTTGCTCTAGCTCGATTGACAGCCACCATCACCAAGTTCCTCCAACTCAAAATTTTCATAGTATATTACTATATTATATTAAATAATTTTGAAAGTTTTAACTTAATTATTCTTTTTGTATTAATTATTCTTATTTTTGCACATGTAAATTTACTTGCATGATTAGCGTAATTTACTTGCATGTAAATTCACATAGTGCACTTGTGGCATTGAACCCCGACTAATCCGGATTTAGTGTGTAGTTACAGTTAAATCTCTTTACTCCACATAAATAGTGTATTTAGTGGGGATCAAACTCGAGAGCTCTTCCAAAAACCCAGCCTGCATTACCAACTGAGCAACAACTATTTGGTGTCTATTGTTGATTTTTATATTACTTTTATTAATTATAAAATGAATATATATTGGTGATTACCATATTATAAAACCACAGATTATTATAATTTATTTTATCAATATTTTGTGAGTATTTAGTCCACTTTCTTGATATTTATCTAAAAGAATAGTATAAAAGGCAAAAGAATAACCGTTAAAACTATATATAGAGTAATTGTTAATTATAAAAATAATGAAAAAACATGTGTACATGGGGTTACCAATAACTAAAAAATAATAAAAAAAAAACCGTTAACATTATCATAGTATTTATTATGAGGTTATTTGACTAAGGGGAATTCTGGAATCTTCTACTACTTCAAGAAAAATCTAGAAGCTTCTACTTCTTTCAATCTCTTCGTCTGTAGTCTCATTATTTTAATTTCATTGATGAACATAAAAAACGGCGATGACATACATAACTTCAGACAGGGTGGAAGAGCCAGAGGTGGGGGCAGATGTTATTTAGCTAGGGATTTTAATTTTTTCTAAGTGCTTATATTTAATTATGGGCTTAATGCTCTGGGTTTGATGATTAAAATATAATTTTATATATATATTTTTTCGTTATTTTTAAAGCCAACAAGAACAAATTATAAATTTTACCGGGGGTAAATGAAAAACTTGAGCGAAAATTTGATATATATATATATATTTTTTGTGAAATTCCACTCAACGGAGCAGCTCCACATTCTTCACTGCTTATTTTACCCACTAACATTTAGGATACATTTGTAAATATTTATTTCTTTATGCACATTTATTTATTTAAAGAGAAATAAACTTATGACTTCAACTTGATTGAGTTTAATGTAAATGTCTAGATCAACAAATTCACAGTTTATAAAATATAACCATCTAAATTTATTGTAAATAAGTTCAGTTTAATGTAAAATCTGAAATTTTATGAGTCTATAAATTTATGGAGGTTATATAATAGATTTAACAGGGACTAAACTAAATAATAGTAAAATTATGCATAGGTTACCATGAGCTTTGATTTTTAATTAAAATGTAGGTTTTAATAATTGTTAAAGTTAAAGGTTTCTAAAATTTATGGGGATATCTTTATAGACATAATAGTAACTATTTTTGTAGAGTTATCGGGTGCAAGTAGGAAACTCAAAGTAATTTTCTCTTTAATTTATAGAAACAAATTTTCTAGCCAGTTCTTGAGCCTCCACTTGTCACATGCATTCCTCGGTCATAAGTGGCAACACAATGTGATCTCTCTTTTTTTTTTTTTTAAATGCGTGTGATAATATTCCCTTGATAATTACTTGCCTAACGTTTATTTTTGTGGCATTAATTATTTACATATTGAGGACAGTAATATATATATATATATATATATATATATATATATATATATATATATATATATATATATTTTAATGTGTAAACATGTTTAATTAAGAGGATCATTGGACTTCAGCCCTTCCTATCAAAGGAGGCTGAAAAATTTGTTGATTCTGGGTTTTATTTCTGACCTACTTGGCAGGTGTCAAATAGGTCACATAGATTAATAGCATGCTCAGCATCTCCCCTTGCTAGCCTTAAAAATCATCTTGTGGATGATCTTCCATTAGATCTATCAAGTCTCTCTGCAGCTCTTGTTTTGTATAAGCATTGCCATTTAACAATAGCTGATCAACTTTTCCAGAAGTCAGCCATACACTTTCATAGAGATAATTACATAATATGATAAAGAGCAACTCGAGAGTCCAAGTGCTCTAAATAACCGCTCTCAAAGAGTACTATGTTTGGAATACAATAAACCATGAGTGAAGCAATATCACAACAGTAATAATATTATAAAATCCTCCATGAGGATTTGATTGTTGTTAACATATACAACTGAAGTAGTATTAATTCTCAGAAAGAGTTCATTTACCCAAGCATTGAAGGTTTCAGTGTCCTTATCACTACTTATCCTCCACAAAAACTCGTCCATCTGACTTTGATGAGTTGAAGTCCGGAGTGGTTTGTCCAGTTTCTTCACGAGAGTATAAAGCCCTCCGCGAATTGATCAGGCAAAAAGATCTACCCGCTCCATGCCGCATTGAGAATTCAATGAATCACAGCCATAACTAGAGCCTTCTAGTGCTGGAAAAATTGGTGACTGCGATGGCGAGAGAGAGCCATAATTCAGCCAATTATAGCCACCATGTGGATTGAATTCCGCAAGCAGTCGAGGTTCTGCCTCGAAAGAATTTTCTACATTGTTAGTAGAATAAGAACCCCAAAGCTGATTTGGTAGTATTGGTGACTCCAAAATGTCATTCCATACTAGCTGCCATTCTGGGGAAGTATTTTCTGCAACATGATTTCTAGAACAAGAAATCAAATGGTCGCTTGGTGGAACTGAAGAGACCAAAAGAGCATTTTCTGCAACATGATTTCCATTAGAAACCAAATTTTGATTTAGTGGTAGTAAGGATCCTCGGGAAGTATTTCCTGCAACACGATTTCCAGAATGAGAAATCAAATGGTTAGTTGCCAGTACTTCAGAATCCAAACTAGAATGTTCTGCAGCACGATTTCCAATTCCAGAAATCGAATCGTCACTTGCTGGTACTTGAGAAACCAAAGGAGTATTTTCTGCAACATGATTTCTATCAGAAACCAAAAGTTGATCAGGTGGTAGAACAGATTCCGAAAAAATCTGTTGTCCAACATCATGGATGATGGTAGAACAAGAAGTCAAATCTGGACTTGATTGATCTTCAACACTAGTTGAAGTAGAAAGCTCGCCATCCCGTTTTCTTTCTAGGCGACACACAACAAAGTCCTTCTGCACAAATTAAAAGCAAAAATAGAATAAATTTTTTTCGCATACGGCCCGCTGTATTATCAATATACATATGTAATTCATCACAAAGCAGGACACATAATAAGTCAGAATTGAAGCTCAAACGAAACTCATACCTTATAAAGAGGGTCATCCTCAACAGCTATCTCGTGCATAACCCACTCAGTCTTAACTTTCTTGGAACCAGAACGACGGGGACAAAAAGGCAAAATCTTTTTGGTACCAATTACTTCGGCACTGTTCTTGCGCTTGATGTCAGAACCTTTCCCAGTGACTTTCCAGTATCCTGACTTTGTTCTTCTATGCGCCTGTTTACTCTTGGCGCTCTTGTAATAACGCTCACAGTAAAAGTACCACACTTTTTCCTCACACTGAATCTCAGAATGCCCTGCATCAAAACAATTCAGTCACCCATTACCTCTGAATCAATTTCACTTAACAGACCTAAACGGCATCGTATGATTACTTGTTGGGGGATACTTACGGGGTAGATCCCAGGGATCAAAGCTGTAGAAATCAATTTCTTTGATGGTATGGACAGAGAAATCAGGGTCCAGCCTCTTCTTCTTCAGTAGACTAATGATTTCTTCGTTAGTAGGCTTGAATCTGAACCCCACAAGACTGTCCATTTCTTATTCAACACACAAGAGACAGAGCAAGAGCAGTATGTATCATATTATGTTATTATTATTTATAAGGATCCGCCTATGCTGCACCACGTCATTTTGTCCCCCACGGCCTGACTTTTTTCTCTCGCTACGATATGATTTTACAGATTGATTGAAAAAATAATAATAAATAACATATGTTAAAATTATATCGCTTTAAGTGTAATTAAGTGCGCACCGTCAAATACGTTACCATGGGCGATATATTTTATTGATAAATTGAGAACACCAACCAATAAAATCATAACATATAACATGTCACGTATAATAACGTGCACAATGGAACAATTTCTTTAGCTATCAGTTGTTTATCAGCATCATTAATATAATTTTTAAAAAAAAGTAAGAAAGAAAGACCCCACGATGGCACTACCATTTTTCTTTTCTGATTCCTTCTGACGACCTTCCCCACTGCCTCAGAAAGGTGTCCCCTTTTCCAAGAAGTAATTTGCTTGGATTGGATAATGGGATTCCAATGGTCAACATATGATCAACTACGAACCCAAAAAGAACCGAAGGACCGGAAAAATTTGAAATGCTAATCACGTACAGGAAAACTTTTATTTTAAAAAAATTATTCACCGTCCGTTTATTTTCTTTTTAAATACATAAATAATTTCTTTTTCAACGTACCACTTAAAATTTATCTTTTATTATATTCATCTATTTCCGTCTTATTTTCATTACTTAGTCAATTAAACATAATATTAATAAAATAATATTTTTATCCCTAAAAAAATATGCGCATTTTTTGTTAGTGTTTGGCAATATTACTTTTTGAAATACTTATAGTAATTTCATATTATAATTTTATTACAATTTAAATGCATTGAAGGTGATTGTTCTTGGCACATAGCTCGATGCTTTCCTGACGTAGCGCTTAGGGTGCTATCTGAAAATTGTAATTTCCAAAATAACCTCCAAGAAAATATATTATATTGCAAAGTTCTGTATTATCGTAGGGCAATTATGTCATTCTGGTGATTGCCAAAATCTCCATTTTTCCTTAAGAAAATTCTCTCATTCACCTCTTTTTTATTATGTACCTAGTGTTTCAGCATGTGCAAAGAAGATTCAATTTTAATTGAGTATTTTTACTAATGTAATTGGTTATCATTTTTTTTTAGTTATAGGAGATATTTTAATGATCTAAAACTTGTATAGTCTTTAATGTTTCAGTTGAAATTATAGTTATTTGATTGTTGGATTTAATTTTATTTGCTTTATTGTTTATTAGATTTTGTTGCCTGTCTTGATTCCTTGGATTATAGTTGTAACATGTAATATGATTGAGTTACTATTTTAAAATAAAGAATCATTTACCTATTATTTGATTTTTTTTGTTATTTCCCCATAGTGTAGCTAAAATTGAATAAAATTTAAATAAATTAATTATTTAAATAAAGCTAAAATAATACATTTAAAGTTTTAAAATAAACACATCGAGACTAATTATTCAAATAAAGCTACAATAATACGTTCAAAGTTTCAAAATATAACACACCAAGCTTAATTGTTCAAATAAAGTTACAATAATACGTTAATATAGCACTGAAATTAATTGTTCAAATAAAGCCACAATTAATTAAAATGACGAAGTTTCATAAACCAAACACAGTCTGATCTTTCACCAGGGTTGTTGCGCCTGTCAACAAGTGGTGATTATGGAGCCATCCACGATGGGAACCAAGAGAAGCCGTACAGGTGGCGATCTTGAAGGTTGTGATAGTGAAATTGTTCAGTTGGAACCAGTGAATGTGAAGTGGCTCGATGGACTTGGGAAAGAAGATGGCTTGCTCTCGTCGGAATCGCGTGGCCGATGTCCTTCAAATCCGTGTCGAGAGTGTATCCAACCAGTATTGAGTGTTGCTAGTGTGTGTGACGGTAGGGAATCTTAGGGTTTTTTGTTTGCAAATTGTTGATGACTTGACGTCATGTTACTTTGTTTTTGGGTGACTTTTTAAATTGTTGGTGACTTGGCGTTATATTAGTTTGCTTTTGCTAGTGCATGTGACTTTTGCCTTTATTTTGTTTTACAATTTTTACAAGTTATATTTGTAAATTTGATTATTTAATTATTTTTGATTTTATATTATTATTGGGTAATGGCTAAGATATGTTATCGTGCTTATGTAACTATGTAATGTCACATTTATAATAATTTTTTAATTATATATATATATATATTTGTTTTTTTTTTCGGATTCACGGATTTCTGTAGATTTATAGAAATAAATTTATATCCAATCCATCGACTGCGGATTTTTAAATTTTCAATCCATATTCAATCCACCAATCCACGGATCAGATTTATACGGATCGGATTGAGCAGATCAGACGGATTGAGCATATCGGATTGGATTCTGAACACCCCCAATTAAAATTATGAGAAAGAGGTAAGGACTTGAAAATTTTGTTAGAATTTTATACTTCTCTCCATCTTAAATTTATATTGTGTATAATATATTCTTCTACATATATTAACCGCAAAATAAAAAAATAAATTTTATTTTTGTAAAAAAGAATTCCTAATACGAACTGAAAATTTGAAAATTAATTGATAACACAGCATTCCTGATCAAACTTCTTTAACTTTCGTAGTTATTTGTTAACAATAAATAATGGATAAATATAATTTTTCAAAAAAAAAAAAGAATAAAAGTATGGACGCGTTGCCCAAGTAGCTTAAGACCCCACGATGCGACACTACTTTCCTTTGGTTCCTTCTTTGATTTTGCAGTTACAAGTTACTTTCCCTCCTCCTTCACAATCATGTACCCTTTTCCAGGAAGTAGTTTGCTCGGATTGGATGGTGAGATTCCAGTGTTCCACATATGATCGAATACGAACCCAGCAAGAACTAAAGGACAGAAAAACTTAAACCAATTATCTTGACCTTATGCTACACAGAGATGCTGGATACAGACCAAATGGAGTATACAATCAATCTAAACAACAATTACGTTAGTATGTAACGAGTCTCAAAGATTACGAGACAATATCACATTATCAATAATAATCCTCCTAAGAGGATTTCATAGTTGTTTATAATTCTGCTTAAGATTACAATACTTTCCTCCTAAGAGGATTTCATAATTGTCTACATGCTGCTTAAGATTACAGTACTTTCCTCCTAAGAGGATTTCATAATTGTTTACATACTACTTAAGATTACAGAACTTTTCTCCTAAGAGGATTTTTCATAGTTGTTTACATGCTACCTAAAAGTACAATTACTTTCCTCGTAGAGGAATTCATAGTTGTTTACGTGCTACTTATGATTACAAAGCACAGAGTACAATAAAACGGAGTGAAGCATTATCACCCATAATGATATGGTAAATTTAACAATATTACTTCTAAGAAGATTTGATTGTTGTTTTAAATTTTGCTACTCAAGGAAAATCCTCCAGTAGTTGTTTTATCCATGCATCGTTGTAAGCTGTGTTTCTGCCACTGCTATCCTCTGCACCAGCTGAAGCTTCTCCATCTGACTTTGATAGGTTAAAGTCAGGGGTAAGGGTTTGTCCAGTCTCTTTTCGAGAGTTTTCATCCGGAAAAGCCCTCGGGAAATTTATCGGATGATTTACCTGCTCATCACGACAAATTTGATAGTCAGAAAAATGACAATTATCAAAAGAACTATTAGAATATATTAATTCTTGTTCTTGAGAAATTGGCGTCTGCACAGCAGAAAAAGAGGCGTCATTTGGCCCATTGTAGCCATCGTATGACTTGAGTTCTCCAACTAGCAGACATTGATCGTTGTCAAGCAGTTCTTTCACCCATGCAACGTTGTCAGAAGTGTTTGTCTCACTGCCATCCTCTGCATAAGCTGAAGCTTCTCCACCTGACTTTGATGGATTGAAGTCAGGGATAGGGGTTTGTCCAGTCTCTTTACCAGAGTTTACATCCTGGAAAGCCCTTGGGGAATCGATCAGGTGATTTACCTGCTCATCACTGTCAATTTGACAATCAGAAAAATCACAATTATCAAAAGAACTATTAGAATAAATTAATTCTTGCTCTTGAGAAATTGGTGTCTGCATTGCAGAAAAAGAGGCATCATTTCGCCACTTGTAGCTACCACATGCGTTGAATTCTCCAACTAGCAGAAGTTCTTCCTGAAAATTATTTTCTGCTAAATTAGGGTGATCCAGTGGCAGCTGCCACTCCAAATTGCTGTTTGTGGGACTGTTTTCTCCACTATAATTTATTGCAGTAATAAAATGGTCACTTGGTAACTGAGTAGGAGAATAATTGGGAAATACCCAATTATTCGTAAGAGAGTACATATTTTGTTCACCATGATTTCCAAGACAAGAAATTGAATTGTGATTTGGTAGTTGCTGTGGGTATTTGAGAGTAGTTTCTTCACTATGATTTAGTGGTAGCTGCTGGTGTGTGTGAATATTTTCACCATTACTTGGTGATGGCCGAGTTGGGGTGTCGTTTGTTATTGACTGAGGGTTTATAGTGTTTTGTACGGTAAGATTTCCATGATAATAAATGGAATTGTGATTTTGTGGTTGCAGCGGAGGGATGGTGGGAGTGTTTTTTTCACTATGAATTCCATTCGAAATCGAACGGTCACTAGGTGATTGGTGAGGAGGAAAAACCAGTTGTTGACTTGATCCCCCTTCATCAATTGTCGAAATACCACGCTTCTTCTTCTTGTTCCGTTTTCTTTTTATGCAACACAGAACAAATTCCTTCTGCGTAAATTAAAGGCAAAACCAAAATAAGGAATAATGATGCACTATCAGTTAATTTTCAGATATTCGTTAGCACTGCCAGAATTGCTACTCATCAAACAACAACAGATTCATTCATCAAGTCATGCAAATGCTTTCGGACACTTATTTGTAGTTGCATTTTAAATAACTTCACAATTTCTTTCACCGTGATACGACGATCCTACCCATTAACGTTGAAGTAATAGGCAACAAAGATGTACACCTTAAGACGGCCCGGTTAACTAATCCTATTATATATCTCCAATAGACACAATAATCTGGCATGCTTCACCAATTAATCACGTCAATCATCAAGAAGATCTAGCCTTATTATACATCCAAAGATTTAACAGTGCATAAAAGAAATGAACTTTCAAGTGAGTCACATAAACAAATTAGGCTCATACCTTATAACTGGTGTCGTTCTTGATATGGTACTCATGCATACCCCAGTCGGTTATGAATTCCTTACGAGGAAGACCTCGACGGTAGAAAGTCAAAAACTTCTTGGTACCAGTAAGGCCGTTTGTAGCTTCGATTTGGGAATCTTTACTGGTTATATGCCAGTAGCCTGCATTGGTTCTTCTGTGGGCGTCGTTACTCTTCCCGTGCCTGTAACGAGGTTCATAGAAAAAGTAACAAACTTGATCCTCAGATTCAGTTTTTGATTCCTCTGCATGATAAAAATATTTGTCGGGTGCCAGTTAGTTCAATTGGAAAAATCTTTCATTGCAAGCGCTTAGAGAGAAATTGAAAAAAAAAAATTACATATACATACTTGGTAAGTCAGATGGCTCAAGGCTGCAGATATGATCAATATCCTTGATAGGATGATATGAGAAATGGGGATTAAGCCTCTTCTCCTTGAGAAGACGGAGGATTAGTTCATTAGATGGCTGGAATTTGTACCCACTCTCCATTTCAGAAATTTTTTTTTATAACAATAAAAGGAAGTTCAAAGGAAAATGAGAGTATGTAATTCAAAACAGTTACAGTGGTATCTCTCTCTCTGGTTTGATGGGAACAATTTGCTCTGGGAGACCCAAAGAGTGAGTGTGAGTGTGATCATGTCACTCGGTGGTCGAGTAGGTGATCATGTTACTCAATTTATACAATCAAAGAGTGAAGGCGTTAACTCTACGTTCCCATGACGCGTTGTGCTACAGTAGAGAGCTTCTGGTTGTTTCTCCAACGGTGTTAACTCTACATTCTCACAATCAATTTCTTGGAGGCCACTCAATGAACAGAGTGACAAAAATAATATGGAAAATTGTAAAAAGTATTAGGCCATCAGCTTCTTACTAGCATAGTTTGAGTCTTGAGACCGTACCATCATCCTCTTATTGGATAGAAGTGTTTGCAGATCGGATTTTATGGATTATAAATTTTTAATTAAATTCAATATACAGATTAATAAAATTCAATCTAAATTCAATTCATACGTCAGAGGATTGGATGTAGATTTGATCCAATCCGCAGACAATTCATCATTTTACAAATTGGTTTGCGGACTAAAAATTTTTAATTTTGTCCAATCCACGATCTAACTAAATGAAAAAAATTAATATAAAAATTATTCTACAACCAATTAAATTCAAAATTAAATATGATTTAAATAAATTAATTGTTTAATACATTCAAAGTTTCAAAATATAACACGCCAAAGAGAAAAAATCGCATTTGCGTAGATTAGTACATGAAAATTAACTATTTAGGAAGCTATATTTGTTTATTTAATTATTTTTTATTTTTTATTATTATAGGACAATATATAATATGGTATTAATATAACGATATTTTAACTTGTTTATTTATTAGTAAATACTAATGCCATTTTTACAAGTTTAATTTTTTAATTAAATAAATATTTTTATTATTTTGTGGATTCACGGATTTTTGTCGATGTACAAAAGTAAATGCATATTCAATCTACCAACTGCGGATTTTTAAATTTTCAATCTAATCTATTAATCCACAAATCGAATTTCTATGGTTCAAATGGATTGAGCGGATCGAATTGGATTCTGAACACTTTTATAATATTGGTTTAGCACCATCATCCTCCTCCTCCTTTTAGTACTGATATTTAAATGCTGACATTTAAATTGAAAAAAAATTGAAAAAAGACTAATAAAATAAATTATAACATTTCATACTCTGAAATCATAAATTGTTATAGTTTATTTTATCAAGTTTTGTCAGAATTTAGTTTCTTTATATTTTTCCTAATATTTATTTTAAAATTTTTTATAAAATGACAACAAAATAACAGTTAAAACTACATAGAATAATTGTTAATTATAAAAATAATGAGAAACGTGTAGATGGGGTTAGCAATAATTAAAAAATTAATAATTATTAAAAGAAAAAAACCGCTAACATTATCGGATTATTTATTATGAGGTCACTAGAATAAGGGGAATTCTACTACTTTCATTCTCTTTCTCTGCAATTTCGTTATTTTAATTTCACTGATGAACAGAAAGGACTGTGATGATGTACGTAACCCCAGACGGTGGAAGAGCCAGAGGTGGGGGCAGATTTTATTTAGAAAATTTTCGAGGTGTTTATACTCAATTTTAGGTTTAATGTGCTGGTTTTGATGATTAAAATGTAATTTTGTATCTATTATTTTGTTAATTTTTAAAGCCAACAGGAACAAAAAATTATAAATTTTATTGGAGGCAAATAAAAAACTTAAGTGAAAATTTAATATGGATTTTTTGAAAAATTCCGCTCAAAGGACCAGCTGTCCACTTTCTTCACTACTTATTAATTTATTTTATTCACTAATATTTAGGATATATTTATAAATATTTATTTCTTTATACAAATTATTAAGGAGAAATAAACTTTGTGATTTTAACTTCAAGGAGGTAATAAAATCCGCCATTAGCTCAAGGTTTTATTTATAGTTAATGTGTCTTAGTAAAATTATCCAGAATTTTTCTAATTAAGTAGACATTATTTTTTGAAGAAATAAAATTCAACCATTGATCCACTTAGTGCATGTTTGGTATGACTTATTTAAGAGTTATAAGTGCTAATTTAATCGTATAAGCACTTTTTAAAAATTTTTATGGTGTTTGGTTATTTTTTTAATAAAGTTTTTTTTATCTTAAATAAACTAATTTACCTCTACTAGAAAAATCCCAAAATTTGAGCTTTTGAGAGTAGATGTTAGAGAGTTTTTCTAAAAATATATAATAAAAAAATATCACACAGTTTAATGGTTTAAAAGTGCTTTTTTTATTGACAACCAAACACTTAATGACTTTTTGTCCAAAAGATCTATTAGTATAACCTCTACTGCTATAAGCTCTACTATTATAAACTCTATTTAGTTCCATTGTTTTATTATTTATTTTTACATTGAAAAATTTGATTGTAACTTACAATAAATGTAACTTAGAAAAATCATTTTCTGAATTGTAAAGTTCAAAAATAAAGTTGTAACGAATTGTATAGTTTTCTCATCCATCAATCAATAAATCATATCATTTTTTGTTTTCCATTGCTAGAGTTGATGATTGATTATTAATTTGAAATTTATACGACAACCACATTTATAATTATATTTTAAATTGTCATTACAAATTTAGGCACAAATCTCCGAAATTAGTTATTTATCAGAAAAGTACCTTGGTTTACGTCATGATTAAATTATTGCAACAGAATAAACATCTCCATCTTTGATCAGTCGTGGAAAAGCAAGCACATGTCTCTTTCAGTCTCCGAAGGAAATTTGTTTGGATTGGATAAGTCTGAAGGTGTGAAACTCTCTTTGCCTTCAAAACTTTTGATAACAACAATGATAAAAAATGAAACTTTTCAAATTACGAACATTTACAAAAGTATGCATCACTTTTCCTCTAAGTCAGTTTTTTATCTTGAATTTGTTAGAGGTTTGGGCTAATAGCAGTAACCAATAAACTCTTCGGCTACGTTTGGAAAATCGAATTGGACTGGATTAATTCTAAAATTAAATAAGATTTGATTTGATTTGATTATACTAGATTATATAGTCTTGTCTTTTGTTTGGTATAATGTCAACTTTAATTTAATGAAGCTAAAATAACTATTTAAATCATATTTTTTTTAAAATCATATTACTATTTATTAAATTTAATATTCAAATTTTAATTTTATTGGAATTAAATAAATTGAATAATTTTTTATGTTTAATATATTACATACTAGTTAAAAGAAATTATTGAATTAAAATTTTGATTTAATATTAACTTTTAAAAAAGCTTAAAATAAACTATTGAATAAACTTTTGACATTAGTAACAAATTTAAACTATCAAATATTTAGTCCTATCTAAACCCATATAAAAATGAGGATTAATAGTTCTATGAATGTTGGATTAAAATTTGGACTAATTTATTAGTCATGACAACCAAACATAACTCTAGATTGGACTAATTTTTTTATCCTTTAAATTAGTCTAATCCCACCTTTTATCCAACATCGAAACATGGCCTTCTTGGCTTATGGAGTACACGCGCGCACACACACATGTATATATAACACTATAAAAATTATACTAATAATTAAATTAGAATTCCTAAAAAGGAACTCGAACCCATGCCCTCACTTTGGTGAGAGCGTGTAGGGATGGCAAAAAAATTTGGATCTGAAAAATTAAAATCCGCACAGATCTGGATGCACTTGCATTTAGAAAATTGGATATCCGGATCCAGATGAATTTTATTTTAAATTAAAAATTGAATTAAAATATTTATTAACTTAAATTTAAAAAAAAAATCTAATCCCTAACCCTAAGTCAATAATGCATTCGACTTTCACACACTTACCGACTCATGGTAGCTCACCTCACCAGCAACCATGACCCTCAAATCTCTAATGCCCAAAACCAAAGGGCTAGTAACATTGTCGACCGATCGCCAGCTTCCTCGCAGCCTCACCTGGCCTCGTGTTGAAGCTCTCCTGAGCACGTTGTTGTCACTGCACGTTCCACAACTTGCCATCATCGAAGCCTTGCCTGATTGGCTTGTTCTTGTCGGTAGTTGTTACTGCACGTTTCTATTAAATTTTCTGTTCTTTCTATCAATTACATTGCTTTTTTTTTGTTAATAATTTGGTATTGTGGCTAATTGTTTGATTGTATTTGATGAGTTTAATCTAATGTAAATATGTTAAAACTTGAAAATGTTGCTGGCTTGATTTAATTTCCTTGCTGATTTAATTTAATTTAATTTTGCTTAATTTTCTTTGCTGATTTGTTTAATTATTTTAATTAAATGCATTAATTTTCAATATAATGTAAATGCTTAATCTCATTTTTTTTTCTTCACATATGCTAACTCACTTTGCATATTACTTTAATTAGGTTTCAGGATTAGTTGAACATGACTGAAGGGGAGCAAGGAAATAATTTTTCATTCTCTCCAAATAGCGGCATCATATGTTGGATTCGAAGCTTGGAATTTCCATGGATTTGTAGTGTTTTTATTTGGGGATTTTAATGGTGGTGTGCTTGAATTTATGTTATTTTTTGTTCGATTTATATTGTGATATTTTTATTTGTGGATTTATGATGTTGTTGGATTTTATTTACTTATTCATGTTGAACTGTTAATTGTTAAATTATGATTGAATTTTATTTGATATTATTAAATAATTATTAAGTAAATTGTTTATTTTTAAATTATATATCAAATTTTAATTTTTAATTTTTACTGATTCGCATATCCAGAGTATCCGTCCGCATACATATCGTTAAGGTTGACTACTTGACTATTGAGTTGACGGAGAAATTACAGTTCAAATGTCACATGGAGAACTAAAGAAGTCATTACCATTCATGGATGCAAGAGGATCAATTTATAGAGCTAGCCCCCAATAACTTTCATGAACACGGCCAAATTTCAAGAACTAGGCCATACACTACAATCCAGCATGCATGAAGCATTTGAAAAATTTAAAATTTCAACATTATTATTTCCCGACACAAGTGTAATTGTGGGTTACACATGCTATTGAAATAATTTCTTGCATAGCAAGTGGATATCTGATTGAAGAGGAAGGGAGAGTCCATTTTCTTGGAAGTGTTGCTTACACACTTGTTTATGAATTGATAACGGCGTATAAGTTATTCTTCGACTCTTTCTCAGCCCCTTCAACAGTATTTTCTGCAACATGATTTCTATCAAATCACAAAGTTACATTTTGTGATTTGGTAGTTGCTGAGGTCCGACCTGAAATAAAATGCCAGAGTACTTTTAATACTTAAGTGTCATACTCAACATGGATAACTTGATATTGAAACAGCCCATAAGGCAAGCTCTTTCTCTCACCTTTCAGAAGCCATTTTCTGCAACATGATTTCTGAAATTGCATGTAATATGATAAATTGCTAGATGCTAAGCTTGTACCTGAAGTTAGAACCACAGAGGAAAAGGAACCCTTTTAATCAAAATGTGTTTCCGATACCTTCTGCTAGAAACCAAAGCAATTATATCGAGATTGATGGGTATCTGATGATACTTACCTAGCATTGAAGAGGCTCGAAGTTGTATATACCAACTTCGTTGACTGTTTGGACAGAGAAATCAGGGTCAAAACTCATCGTGTTCAGAAGATTGATGGTAATTTCTTCATCTTACAAGATATCCCTTCTCTGAATCGAAGTGCTAGGGCCTTAGGTAGCTCTCTCTCCGATTCTGTTTTCCTAAGAAAAAATTCGCCTAGCGATTTACAGAGAAATGGCGTGATCATTCATTTTTATACACGCAAGCTTGGTGATGGCCGGTATCTGGGCTGAGTTGGGATGATTAACCCGCGTGAGAATTTTGAATTTTCCTTTGACAGCGTCAAGGAGAGATCCGTTTCCTTCAACATCGTACTGCCAGCTTTGCACCAGAGAGTATCTCCTTCTTTGAGAAGGAGTGAAGTGAAGTTGACGTGTCCCCTTCCTTGAGAAGTAGTTGTTTGCCGTAGGCCCTCAGCGAGCATAATACTCTCGAATATTCTGCTTCTTTTGTTTTCTTCCGCTGTCTCCTTCTTGTTCAAGTAGTCAAAAATCCACATCATTTTTTTATCCTTTTTCTTCGCAAGTGTTTGTGCTGTGTTATAAATGTCTAAGCTGCTTCTGGTATCTTCACCTTATGGGCTCTATTTATTGGATGCCGTTGGGCTTGTAAGTCTGAGCCCTTTTTGGAGGTTGAAGGAAAAGGTTTTTAACTTCCTCGAATTTGGTTCACTCTTCTCTCCTTTGACACTTCGGTGGCAAGGCGTGGGTGTGTGCCTGCAAGGATACCGTGACGCTCAAGCAAGGGCGTGTAGGAAAATTATGATGTGAGGAAGATAGAATAAAGAGAATTAGAGAAAGATTATGACGGTAGTGTTTTTGAACGGAGCTTATAGGATGTTCTGAATGTTTAAATTTGTGACATATTGCCTCTATTTATGAGCATAATCTCGAGATAAGTTTGTTTCCACGTGGTGCTCCAATTAGTACTTTTACCACTTTTTTTCTCTAGAGTTGGGATATATTCGTAGTTAATAATTTATTCATAAATTTATTTATTATTTCGAACTAACCTCAATCTTCGCGTACTTTTCTTAAAAAGTTATAAATTATTTTCTTAGTGGGCTTATATTTATATTTATTCATAAATCTATTTTATCTTTATTTTTTAAATAATAATACATTCATCCTTACTTTTTAAATAATTACTCAAAACAGTTTTTGTTAGTTTTACAGTTAAATTATTGTATAATTCATTTAGTGCAAAATAAGATTTCAATTAAATAAGCATAAACCATTTTAAAATAAAAACGTCAAAAATAATTAAATAACATATGATTTTTTATATAATGTGAAATTTAAGAATGACTTAATGAAACAAAAATAACGCTAATATATATATGTATGTATGTATATATGTATGTATGTATTATAATAATGATAATAATAACTTTTCAAACATGGATAACTTACCATATTAAAATTATAGATAAGCTACAAGATAAAAAAGAACACACTCCAAGGTATGTTTCGGGTGTGGGTTTATAACGGTTTTGCACTGTTAACATAAATTCAAACCAGCGTTTTGCTACAAAAAGTAATTGCACTATTCTGTATAATTTTTTAGGATTGTGCGATAATGGATGTGCAAATTGCACGTCTAAATTGCGTGGGGGCTTTTTTATTTTTAACTATTATTTAATATTAATTATTATATTGAATACCAATCAAATATTATATTGCTTTAATCTATTAATTTATGTTTAACTAATAAATAAGAAAAGATATTAAAGTCCACTACAGATAATTATATTTTTATTAACAAATCTAAAAAATAAATTAATTTAAATATTAAAATATTTATTAAATTCTTATAATATTTATTCAATATGAATAAATAATAACTATTTATTATTATTTAAAATTATTAAATATAAAAAAATACATAATATAGTTCATACTCTACAAAACATGGTACTAAATTATTTAATACATTCCAATACAATATAATCTATTACAATCCGTTACAATCCAATACAACGTGGCACACCAAACACATCATTAATGTAGTATTGTAGTGTATTAAATCTATGTTTTTATGCCTTTGGTGTTTTTTTTAAAGTAAATAAAGAAGTCGGTATTTACTTTTGACAAAATAATAGCTTTGATTGGTCATTTATTTATTTATCTTGACCATATTGAAATCAGAAACAAGCTAAAATAATAATAATAAATCATTGTAGTACTTGTGAAATCTATTTTTATTTTGATTTCAATTAAAAAATTTCAAGTCATTAACCCTTTAGAGTTTGATTTCCAAATTTTATCTTTTTGAATATTATTAGAACCTATGACCTGAATTTTAGAAACACTACTCCTAACCATGAAAGATAGATCTTGACAAATTTCTTAATTGTACAATAAATTTGTGTGTATGTGTGCCATTTAGTATACAAATGAAGAAGCTTCTACATATCAGACCTATAAGCTCAAATGAACCCTTACCCAACATCATATAAACTCCTCAAAAGCGGATTTTTAATTAAATATGTCTTAAAAGTAGTGTATTTAGTTAAATATACCCCATGCTTGAAAATTATCTAAGTATGTCTTTTTATGTGGTACATTGTCTAAAATATCCCTAAAGAAAAATATAAAACACACACACACAACACACAACCCACAACACTCTTTGCTTCTCACGTATTTATCACCTATACAAAAACTCACACCACACTCAAAATCACTCACAAACAGCTAATGCACTAAGATTTTTGTTTGCAACTAGGTGTATTATTCATCCCATGAATAAGGTATTTGAAACTTTTTTCATTTTATTTTGGGCTATCTATTCAATTTGTTGACATTATATTATTTTTAGGGTTTTGTTTAGTTTGTGATAAACACTAAAGCAACTCATATTTTAATTACATTTGCATCATATGACTGTTATTTGATGGATTTTATAACTACATTCGTTAAAACCTAAAGTTGTTTTCAAATTTTTTTTTTGCACCTGACATACACGACAGCAGTCGTGTATGTATGTATTTACACGACTGTAGTCGTGAAAATGTGCAAAATATTTCAATTATTATGACACCTTATCATTCTATTGGTTCAAAAAATATATATTTTTCACTATATATATCATTTTACTATTACTAGACTATAGTCGTGTGTGTTAATAAGTTACACGACTACTAGCGTGTACGTATAAACTTACCTATTATAATTGTGTATATATGTAAAATGTTCCAATTGTTATGAGATCCTAACATTTTTTTAAGAAGAAATATTTCCTCTGATTATTTACTGAGTCATGTATTTTTTCAACTTACACGACTTCTGTCATGTATGTATGAATTTACACGACAACAATCGTGCAAGTTTGAAAGATATAGTAGTTGTTATGACACCTAGTATTCTGTTAGTACAAAGGTTGCAGTTATATTTTATTAAATATATCATCTGACTGTTTACAGAACTATAGTTGTGTATTTTAACAGGTTACACAACTATTGTCATGTAAACTATCAAATACACGACGTCGGTCGTGTAAATATGCAGACAAATCCACACTTCGTTATAAATCTCATTTGATTTTATTTTTTTATTATTACAGGAAATGACTTCAGTACGTGTGCCTATTATGTTTTGCGGTGAATGGATTGAGCAAAACGGCCATTATAGATTTAATGGCACGAAGGCAAGAGGGATCATGGTGCCCCGTTCTACAACGTATGCACAATTAATAGAAAAAGTATCTCGGGTTATTTGTATTGATATTTCTGAATTTGACATTGAAATGAAGTTCAAGCTCAAAACATTCGATCCAATGTCGCCCGTCCCAATTATGAATGATGGTAATGTAGAGTATTTTCTAGAGGAAACAATTAGTGGAGCTGAGTTGAAGATTCCTCTTTGCATTACCTACCAAAGAAAACAGATTTTGGTGACCCATATTACTCATGTGGACCCTAATTTCAGGCCAGATGGTTGTCCAGAAGAACCTATTGAGCCATATGTCGAAGGTGAAGGTTTAAGCCCAAACAATTTTGTTGCTGAAGATCAGTCAATATTCGAATTTGTTCCTGAAACACAACCCAATGATAGAAGAATGTCAAATGAGGAGAATGTGAATGTTATTGTTCATGAAGAGCAGTTCATTCGACACTGATAACTCGCATTCTAATACTATTAACTTGCCATCTATGGAAGTTGTTGGTGATAGTGATTGGTTAATGGGAAAAAGGTTGCTTAGTTCGAAAGAAGAGTTGCAACAAGTGCTTTTTATGGAAGCTCTAAGGAAAAAATTTGAGTTTAAAACCTTCAAGTCAGGGAAGAATATTCTTGTTGTTAAGTGTGTTGACGATACTTGTAAGTGGCGACTTCGTGCTATGAAGTTTGGAAGTTTGAATATGTTTAAAATCACAAAGTACTATAGTGTCCATAGTTGTGCACTTGATGTCCGTAAGAGAGATCATCGTCATGCTTCATTTAAACTTATCGGACATAAGATTTGTCATAAGTTTAATAGTGCTTCATCCTCATATAAGCCTAGTGATATCAGAGAAGATTTTCAGAAACAGTTTGGGTATGAAATGAGTTATCACAAGGCATGGAAAACAAGAGAATATGCAATGGAGAAAGTTAGAGGCACGCCTGAGGATTCATTCAAGTTACTCCCTTTATACATGGAAATGTTAAAGAAGAAAAATTCGGGCACCTGCACATTTCTTGAAGTTGACAATGCAAATAACTTTAAATATTTTTTTATGGCAATTAGGGGTTGTATACATGGATTTATTTCATCAATAAGACCAGTCATTGCAATTGATGACACGTTCTTGAAGTGAAAATTTAAAGGAACTTTGTTCATTGCGACAACACTTGATGGTAACAATCAACTTTATCCTGTTGCATTTGGTGTTGGTGACAGTGAGAATGATGCATCATGGGGATGGTTTCTAATGAAGTTAAAAGTAGCCATAGGTGAAGTTCCTAATTTGGTTTTCATTTCTGATAGGCACCCAAGTATCCAAAAGAATGTTAACATCGCATTCCCAAATGCTGCATATGGTATTTGTACGCACCATTTAAAGCAAAACTTACGAGCTAAGTTTAAAGAAATTGAGGTAGGTGCAATTGTTGAACTAGCTGCAAAAGCTTATCGACCACAACATTTTAATTACTTCATGAATGATATACAAAAGGTTGATGAAAGAGTTGTAAAATATCTTCAAGATGCAGGGTATGAGAAGTGGGCTCGTTCTCATTTTGATGGGTTGTGTTATAGTATTATGACAACAAACATAGCAGAATCCATGAATTCTGTTCTTAAAAACCCCCGACAGTTGCCCATTCACAAGTTATTGGATTCGATCATTGATAAGCTACGGGAGTGGTTTTGTGATAGACGAGAAGAGGCAGTTAATTGTCACACACGACTTACAAAATGAGCTGAAAAGGAGTTGTTAACAAAATCTGAGAATTCCCGTACATATAAAGTAGTGCCATTAAATATGTATGAGTTTATTGTTAAAGATGGTGACCTTAATGGTCATGTCAACATTCTTGACAAGACATGCAGTTGTCGGGAATTTCAACTCCATCAACTACCTTGTGAACATGCATTAGCTGTTTGTAGGTATCGAGAAACATTGTCTGTATATGACATGTGTTCTCGTTATTATTCCAGTGAAGCATGGGTTGCAGCATACGCAGAAACAATATATCCAGTTAGCACAGAAGAAGAATGAGAGGTTTCAGAAGAAGTGCAAAGTAATGAGGTTTTGCCGCCTGTGGAAAAGCGGAAAAAGGGTCGGCCACAACATATTAGGATACCATCTCAAGGCGAAGAGAAGTTGCGCCGTAAGTGTGGTAGGTGTGGTTCTCGAGGACATAATCGACTAACTTGCAGTGCACCAATCTCACTGTCTAACAATGAGCCTGTAGTTAGACCGAATGAAACATAAACAAGCACATGTACTACTATGAACCTTATATACTTGTTATTTTTTGCTGTTTTAAATTTTTTAATATATTTCATGTGATAAATTTCTACCTTTTTGTTTCGCAGATGAATAAACGTGTTTGTGTAGCTTTCTAAGAATAAGTATTGAAGAGAGACGACCAGAGGCTTATAAAATATGGACCGAGTGTTTGGGTTGAATATGCCAAAATTTTATGATGAATATTAAACAATTTCTATTGTATTACGATTTACTTACGATTTCAATAACTATTGGATTTATGTTATTTGATAGGCAACCAGACTATAGTTAGTTTTATTTATTTAAAGTTTGATATGTTTAAAATCTATATTGATTGTGTCATGTATCTCTGTAAATACCCGACTGCAGTCGAGTATTTTGGCACAGAAAGCTTGTCATGTTGATTTGTAAATACCCAACTGCAGTTGTGTATCTGGGCAAATACCCGACTGTCACAGAGAGCTTGTCATGTTTATTTCTAAATACCCGACCGCAGTCGTGTATCTGTGCAAATACCCGACTGTCACAGAGAGCTTGTCATGTTTATTTCTAAATACTCGACCGCAGTCGTATATCTGTGCAAATACCCGACTGCAGTCATGTATTTTGTCACAGAGCATGTTTATTTCTAAATACTCGACTGCAGTCGTGTATCTGTGCAATTACCCGACTGCAGTCGTGTATGTTGTCACAGAGCTTGTCATGTTTAAATATAAATACCCGACCGCAGTCGTGTATCTGTGCAAATACCCGACTACAGTCGTGTATTTTCTTACAGTATATTCCCTGTGTATATATGGCAATCCTGTTATATCACATAGATTGTACAAACTATCTTATCTATTGTTAATAAAATTATCAAAAAAATAAAATATATTAATATTGTCAATTGTCTTTAATGACATCAAATATCAACAACATCCTCATCATAACTATTATATCTCATAGTCCAAAAAATTACACTACAAGGTTTTTTTCCATGACCTATGCCCAAATAATTTTACAGCCAAGGCTTGTCGAAATTGTGTAACATGATTTTGTTGGCAATATGAATTAACATCAAGTCCATGGGCTAGGACCTCCAAGTACCGCAACAAAAATGCTCCACAATCACTACTAAAAAAATTCATATAAATCAATTGTTAAAAAGAAATCATTCTTATTATTATGTTCAAAACACATTATATATATAGTACATACCCTGATTTTTGTTACGGGATGTCACGCACTCGCACGATGGGCCAAGGAATTTTTGATATAACCTCACTATAGTTTTGGATGTGTTTCATGATATGTTATCTTTTGAAGTACTAAAGGAATCATGTCTGCAACAGGCAACAATTGTCTCACCAAAACTGAATCCTTTGTTAAATCTATGATAGAGTCATAAATAGAAATCTTGCCCCCAAGTATATCGACCACACCGAGAACCCAATGATCATTCATGAATATTGGCAAATACACCTACGAAATACAAACAATATTCTTAACAAGTAACAACAAATATATCTACGAAATGCGGTAACTATTTTTATCTATTTGCAACTCATATGATGCAAAAAACTAAGCATACAATGTGAAACTTACAGTGGAAACATTTTTCCAAGGAGTGGCACAGTCCAACTTTGTACCATTAGCATAATCAATGCAGTAACAATCATTTTCCCACACCCTATCTAGGTCTCCCAGATACACCTTGTGTATGTCTCTCAAATTATTCTAGAAAATTTAACAATAATATATTAGTTGTTATTATTCTAAGAAGTTAAGGAGTAGATTACAAAAAAATGACTATACCAAAAAATTACTGTCCATAATGGCACAAGCTTGTCCATTTCGAGTCAGAGCCTTGGACATTTCTTTCCTTAAGTAGTAGCAGCCAATGTCAATGTGCTAAACATAAAGGGTGAAATAAGTTAAAAAAATTACAAATATTTATCGTAATAATCACAACAAAATTTATGACTTACGAGATTAGGCAGCCACATGTCCGATGTGTATAATTTATGGAAAAATTCACGGTTAACCTCCATAAGAGTCAAATCGATATATTTACTGCATATAATCAATAATAAAATTAGTAAAACTATTAAATAAACATATGGTATAATTATTTGGAATTCAAAAATATTAATATCATAATATAAGATAACTCACGGCTCTTTTTTATCATTTTTTATGTCCATCCATCACTGCAGCTCCAATAACTCCTCTTGGAGTATAAGGGAACACACTACGAAGCTCTTTGTCTCTTGAGGGTGCACCTCAACATCCGTCGTCTCTCGCGGCTTCTTTAAAGGATTAGTGTACGGTGTCTGTAAATAAGTGGAAGTTTTCATATCCTTTCTATTCCGTAAATTGTACACCAATCTACAATCTTTTTCTTGCGTTGAGACGATAATAGGATCCCTCTTTGTACCATGAGAATCATCTGGCGTCATCATGTCTGTAGCCCTTTCTGTACTACAAATATTCACAAGCGTCTCCAAAGGTTGTTGCATAGGTGACTGACCTGATGTGACGTCCATGGGATCGTTCATAGGCTGTAGACATAACAACCAAATTGTTAAAGAATTAAATTCACATATATACTAAATGAAAAAATATTAATACTTTTATATATCAAACCTTAAAATCAACCCCTTGAGGTTCTGAGGTGGAAGACTCCTCAAGTAACTGAATAAGTCTACTCAATTTATTGTCGATCACGTTAATATGATCGATTGTCCCCTCAATGTTATCGATCTTTGTGTCCATATTCTTCATGGTATTTTCCATCTTGGCAATATTTTCTTCAATGTTTTGGATGCGACAACCAAGATGATTAACCTCCTCGAGAATAGAACCATCAAACGCACGGGAGGCATGTCGAGATAGACCACCCTGACATGTATAAACAACTTTAAAATATTATATTAGCCTTGATGTAGTCATGTACAGTCGTGTAAGGTATCCATTACACGACCACAGTCGAGTGAAGTATTTATTACCCGACTGTGGTCGTGTACAGTATAAAATGAAGTAGTGTACCAAAAATATTGAAGCAAATATATATTTTTGAGGACTGAGAAATAAAAATAAAAATAACCATGAACTAAAATCAGTCAATAGAAAATGAAACAAATATTACAACAACAAAGCAATGAAATCAAAAGTTCCAAAGTCGATGCTCATAAATAGGCTGCAACTTAATTGTTTTTACTAAGTAATGAACTTATTGGATAATAAATAAGTTAGTATCACAGTATTTTGTTACTTTCTCCCTTCATAACAGATATGCATAAATAGGTAAACAATTTTAATTTACAGCATAGTTTAATAGAACAGTGACTTACCTTTTTTTTTGTGACCTCAGCTGGTATTGATGCTGATTCATTTAAATGTTCTAGAGGCAATGTTCTTGGAGCACTGGAGGTGGGTACACCATCTGAATCACTATCATCAGGAAAACCATCAAAACTATTCAACTCACTATCATGTGATTCATTATCTTCATGTGAAGGATTTTCCTCTAGATGACTATCTGACTCAATAACATTATCATTCTCTTCACCGATCTCTTGAAGCCACTCATCTTCACTAAAATAGCTCATGTAATGCTTATTTGCCTCGACATCTCCGGTAGCATGTAATTTTTCTATGAAAACCATCCTGGAGGTTTTTTTATTCAATATCTTCATTTGAATCTCTTCAAACTCTTTAGGCTTTGTTGATTTCCATCTCGAAATCCTTGGAAATAAATCACCATAACGTTTTGCACATTTATCACCGATGACAGAAACAGCTTCATATGCCTACACCTATATAATCAATGACATAATTTATTTTCAACATAAAAAAAATTAGTAAATTATAAATAGAAAGATGATGCTGACAACTATCGCTGGTCTAATATGAATACTATCATGGATTGAACTTAGGGAATAAATAGCTTATTGAAGCAATATATGAAAAATAACTTAAATATTCTTAGTTTGGGAACAAGAAAATTTTTAAACAAAAATTGATTGAAGTAAAATAAAGAGCACTTATTCAACAATTCAATAAGCGATTAATAAATTAGTTTAGTTTAGTTACCATAAAAGCATGGGGGAAACCATGCACACTATATGTTGCTCCCTTGTATTTAGAATCCGTAGTTGACTTCTTCTTAGGCTTCGCCACACGCTGTGCAACGCCTTTTCTCAAACTATCAATGGTCATCTTGAAAGAAATGCATCCCCAAGGAAATTCATTAAACTCGGTAAAATTGTCCGCAAGGAGTACATTAGTTTCATTTATATAATTTCTATTCTCCTTTCCAAGTAATACGGACTCAACAAAATACAACATGGCCAGCTTGACCATTTTCATGTCATCATTTGACTTAGCCTGCAAGAACTTTGTACGAAGTTCTTTTGTTGTGATTGCACAATTTCCATCTAGGAACTCATCAACTATTCTGTAATCATCATCATTATTTTCAGTATCGGGCTCATACGATGGACTGCAATCTAAGCCTGGCACCAAGGCAAACTCCTCCAATGAAAATCTCATATTTTTTCGTCCAATCCTAAACCACATTGCATTTTCATCTGATTTCACTTCTCTCAATAATATGATGTGGAGTAACTGAGCAGAAAACTTTAACTCTTTCACATCCAAAAAATGACCGAAACAAGACCACTTGAAAATATGTTTCTGCGCCTCAGAGAGTCTATCTTTAATGTCCTTCACTGCCTCTAGTGATGATCGGCTTGAAATCTTTGCTTTGAAGTATTCAGATTCCTTGATCTTCGGTTCCATCTGCATAAATACAAAAAAATTATCAATTAATATATAAAATGATTGAAAAGTTGCATAATAATATATTTTAAACCAATCATAAAAATTACACGACATACCAATCGAGTAAATCATTCATTCCACGACTACAGTCAAGTAAAACATGCATTGATCTATAGTCTACTATATAAACCATAGATTTTTTTGTAACATTGGAAATAAAATGTTCATACCCGACGTATGTCCAGTGAAGAATTCTTTACAAACTACAGTCCAGTAAAGAACTAATTATGGGAATATAGTGGAGTAAAATGTTCATACCCGACTAATGTCAAGTAAAGTATTCATCACACAACAACAGTCGTGTAAAGAATTCTTTACTCGACAGCAGTTGTGTATGAAATTCTTTACTCGACAGGTAAAAAATTTTTTACACGACAGCAGTTGTGTAAAGAATTCTTTACACGACTCCAGGGTAAAAATCAGGTAAAGACATTCTTTACACAACTGCATTGGAGGTTAGATTATAATAACAACTAAAAAAAGAAAATTGAGCTACAAATCACAACCATAGACTACACATAGTAGAATACAATTAATTAAACGAAATTAATTAAAAAATAAAAACAAAATAATTGGTGCGATGTATCAACACTGAACTGTTCAGCTCCTGAATCAACTTTAGTTATGCCTATTTTATGTGATTTCAGCATTGAAGTATTTGCAGGTACTATACAGAGGCATCTCAGTTCTCAGATTGTGATTTCAGCATTGAAGTACTTCTCAGTTTCAAAATACTGGTAACAAAAATATATTTTGGCAGTAACATATTTTTCCTGACAAATTTGTTAACCACAAGTTATTCCTCTTTTTCTCTTTTCTAATCTAACATTATTAATCAAATAAAATGCAATTAATTTGTTCAATGACTTTATCACAGCTTCATGAACTAATTTCAAGACAAATCCTAGTCTTAGTTCTCAACTACAAGTATTGAAGTTGGGTTGGGTTGATTATTTCTTGATAGAAGTGACATCAAAATCGAAATTGATGTGCATTTTATATGTTTAATTTGCCCAAAAAGAATTAAAGATTCAAGAACCTTGCAAGGAGAAAAATTGCCGTGTGTGCAAATGTGGTCCACTTAAATAAAAATAAAATTCTAGAGACAAACAAAGCAACAAAATGTACACGTTGCCATCTGCATTCACTCAAAACTCAATTCACTTAACCGGGCCATATACACCCCATGGATGGAAAGTAAAATCCTAGTCCCACCTAACATTTCCATAGATATTAAATTGATAAATTACCTTCAAAATGACAGGGATTTGTAAAATGGAAGATGAGACGCTGAAGGAGAGTGGGGGAATTGCAGCTACGTTTGCACAGAAGCGGCGTTGTTTTACTTGTTTTGCTGCGTTTCGGCTAAAATGTGTAGAAGAATTATTGTAAAATTGCAGGGATTTGTAAAATGGGGGAGGAGAAATCCAGAAGAAGGGGCTGAAAGAGATGTTGTTCATGAGAGAATTGAGGGTTTTATTATACGATTGGTTGTGGTAATTTAGTTTATTTAGGTTTTTTATTAGGCTAATTTCGTAACTGCACATTAGAAAAAGCATATACAAGAAATTTTTGAGTATGGGGGTATTTTTAGATAAATACCCTATTTTTGGGGTATACCACGGACAAATCCCTACCTCAAAAGAATTAATGACGACAACAATGGTTTCTTCTTGTCTATCCCTTGACTAAAAACAATGTCTGCATTATTGAATGAGACGTCTACGAAGACACAACAGTGAAATTAATGCGTGTGGTGTTGGGTTCAAATTGATGAGTAGCTATAGTGAGTTAAAGTGAAGAAAATTCTGCTCCATATACTCCCAATTTCAAGACTTGCAGCCATATTTCCACACTGCTAGCAGTAATTTGGTGCACTGAACACTGTTACCAACTGTAACATCCCATACCCAATTAGCATGTGCCTTAGTCTGCTAGAAAACATGTAACTCGTCATAAGCCAATTATTATTTTTTTTAGCAGCAATTTGTTGAAAAAAGACTCCTAAGTTAGGTGATTTTTAACCAATTCTATTTAGTTGACCACTCGAGTTTAAATTATAATAAAGAGACGAGGGCTTGAAAAACTAATCAGAACTTTGTACATCTCACAATATTAAATTTATATTGTGTATAAGTATGTATTCCTCTAAATTCATTAACCTCAAGATAGAAAAATAAATAGATATTATCAATTTAGTACCAAAGTTTTACTGACATATCATGTCAGTATTAAGATTTGCCTAAAAGTGCATTTTATTACCAAAGTTTTACGCGATTATTATTTTACTACCAATCCGTTAATAACGTTAAAAAATTATTGATGTGTTGCTGATGTAATAAGGGCATAAAAGACATTTCTGCATATAAGGGCATTAAAGACATTTTGAGTTATAGCAAAATGCAGCGTTTTGACAGAATATTTAAGAACAAAATCGACTGACCCCCTCTCTCATTGTGAAACCTCCGTCTCTGATCTCTCTTCGTCGTTGTTGAGTGACGGTCGACTCCATTGCCGTTTGCGCTCTCCACTGTGAAACCTTCATCTCCGATCTCTCTCCCTCACAGCTGAGTGATGGTCGACTCCACTAGTGTTTGCACTCTCCACTGTGAGTTGTTGACTCTGCCTTTTTATTCACTTATTGTTCATTAATTTTTTTGTTAATTAAATTATTTTTTTTTGTTGTGAATAATACTTGAATTTCATAGATTCTAATATTAATTTTATAGCATAATTTTTTGTTAATGTGTTCTTTGTCGTTGTCCATGGTACTAACATTAGTATTTTGTTAATTTTGTTAATTTTTTTTTTAATTCTGTTATTGTTGGAGATCTAGCTTTGAGAATTTTTCCCCATTTTTTGTGGATCTTGTTACCAGTATAAGAATTTCTATTATTGTCTACAAAGGCAAGAACAATTGTAAAGGGTTGATTGAACCAGATGAATACAGTCTGCTGCAGCTGAAGAATGAGGTAGTGAAGATTACAAGTGAAGACGGGTTAACCACTCCTGAAAGTGTGCAATTACTTGTCATCAGCCCAAGGAATAATGTGGAAGTTATTATAGATACTGATGCAATGTTGCGGATTATGTTCACGGCACATGACTCATTACAAGTGCCAGTATTTAAAGTCATTGTGTTGCCAACCCTACGTCTTGATTTAGAACTTGGTGGGGTGATACAATCCCTGCTACATGCCTTAGGAGTTCAGCTATCTGCAGAGCAAGTTGCATGGGTAAATGAAAGTGGAAATGAACCACCATCTAGACCTAGAGGCATCCATGGGCCACAAACAAACCTTACTGAGAATGTTGGGTGTGAGACTGATGCTGATGAAGATGAATCACCTTCCAAGAGTAAAGGCAGAGATGAACTACAAATTGTTAAGAATGAGAATGTTGAGCAGAATGTTGATGACAACGACGATGATGATTGGTTGTTAGATTTTGACAAGGAATTTGCTGCTGATGGTAGTCGAATAAATCACCAAAACATAGTTGAGGATGCAGAAGTTATGGATGATGGGGGATCTAGCTCTGACGATGAATCAATTGATGCAAATCCTCAATTTTTGGCAAATACATATGACTCAGATTTTGATTTGGGCACTACTCAATTAAAAGATTATATTGAAGTGCATATGTATAAGCCAAGGCCTAATGGTAAGCATAGGCTAAGGTTAAAATACGTGTTTGATGATGTTGACCACTTTAGGAAGGTGTTAGGTGAAGTGATGGTGGATAAAAACTTTGAAATTACAAAGGTATACAATGACCATAGGAGATTTTATGGTAAATGCAAGATTGATGGATGTCCATGGTATGTGATGGGAGGTAAAATCAGAGGTAAGGGTGGATTTGTAATTAAAGAGTTGCAAAATAAACATGATTGCAGATAGACCGAAATGTCAGTGAATGTGACCAACAAATGGATAGCAAAGAAAATAAAAAGCAAAGTCGTTGTGGATCCCCAGGTGAAGATTTATGTTCTTCACGAGTTTATGCAAGAGACATTTGGTGTGAGGATAGGGAATTTAAAGCTGTATAGAGCCAGAGAGAGGGCAAGGACAAACATTCATGAAGACCATGCAAGGGGCTATGAGGATCTCTTTCAATATGTTGCAGTGATTCTAAAGTATGATCCAGGTGCAATTTGCAAAGTACTTTGCGATGCAGTAACTAGGCCAGAAAAAGTGTTATTTCAGAGATTTTTTATTGCATTTCCAGTCCAAAGAAATGCGCTTCATAATGGTTGCAGGCCATACATTGGGTTAAACAGATGTCGTTTGAAATCAAAGTATGGTGGAGTTCTATTAGCTGCTGTAAGTATGAATGCTAATAATGGAATGGTTCCATTAGCAATAGCAGTGTGTGAGATAGAGAACACTGAAATTTGGATATGGTTTTTCAAAATTCTGCATTCGTATTTCAATAATGGATCATATCAGATCACATTTTGCAGCGATAGGTAAAAGGGTTTGTTATGAGCAATTGGGAATACATGGCCGACTGCATTTCATAGGCCATGTGCTAGACATATATATTCTAACTTCTCTAAAGATTATCTTAGAGTTACATTTGGGAATCTATTTTGGAGAGTTGTCAGTAGCACTAATAAGTTTGACCATACAACTGCAATGGAAAAGTTGAAAAAAGTGAAGTTAGAGGCATGACAGTGGTTGGAGAGAGAACTTGCTGGGTTTACTTGGTCAAGACATATATGACAAGAATTGCAAAGTGAATCGCACAAGTAATAACACTTTGGAGTGCTTCAACAACTGGATCTTACCCCATAGAGAAAAGCCTTACCTGACTATGCTTGAAGAAATCTGATGCATGTTTATGACACTATTCATAGAAAGAAGAAAATAAGCACAATCTTGGTCCAATATTCCACCTCGAGTGAAAAAGGAATTAGATGATGCTTATGAGATCGGAAGCAAGATGACTGCTTCTGGTGATCTTCACTTTCAGGTATAAATCTGAAATATTTTTTTGAAATATATTTTTATATAGCTGAACTATGACTATATCGAGTTTAGAGTAAAACACATATTCATAATTGCTTGAAATTACAATCTGAATTCACTTCAACAATTCTAGCAGAGAAAGAGTTATATGTATAATATATGATTTTTTATTTACACTCCATTTTGCGTAATCTTCTTATCATTGTTTTAAAATTAACTAGCAATGATAATTCTTTATATTACACAATAAAAGAGCAAGTTCTCTTCAATTCTAGAAATTTAGTTATGTGACATTATTTTTCCCTATATGCTTTTAATTATTGTGCTATTGCTCTTAGGTTAAAGACAAGAGTTATTATTCAGCAAGAAGGTTCATCGTTGATCTGGTGAGTAGGTCCTGCGACTGTGGTCATTGGGAACTATCCGGACTCCCCTGTGCTCATTCTATGGCTGCAATTAGTCATGCAAGACACACAACAGAAGAGTACCTGCTAAAATACTTCATGAAAAAAGCATATTTGAACACTTATTATGTGATGTTTAAGTCAATTCCTGATAAGGTTACTAGGGACTCGTGTGATAGACCAAAACTTTCTCCACCTGAGATTACTAAGAAGATTGGAAGACCGAAGAAGTCAAGGAAGAGGGCAGCCACTGAGCCAGTGAAAAAAAAAATATCATTCTATGTCTGCTGCTCCTTTTGTGGTGGGATGAACCACAATATCCGAAAGTGCGCATTGAGGCCATCTATAACAAGACAAATAAGAGTTCAGAATTAAGTATCAATGTATTACTTTTTCAATTATTTTTGTGTATACCGAGGTTAATTCTTTATTAATTTTTGTTGAATATGTAATTTTAAATAGGGTCTCAGTGGGCCGAGAGAAAGTTCTAATGCAGAAACTACTTCGAAGAGAAGAAAAAGAATGGTAAATGTTGGTTTGAATATGGAATAATTTTTAGTTTGTTGTAGTTTTTAATAATTTTTTATATTTATATATTTCAATTTAAATAGGCTGTGAGTAATCTAGACAAGAGGTAGTAAATACCATAGCACATGCATGCACTCTACGGTTGCAGTATTTAGGGTAGTAGGTTACTTCTGCAGGTTTCTTAGCTCGACCCCTAGAACTAATGCTTGTGTGGCTACTGGAGGCCATTATTCTGTTTGAATTTATATGTGTGAAGGGTGAAAAATTGTTTGGTTTTGACTGAAGATAGAAAAGAGGTGGATATTGTGTTTTCAATGAATTCAAATATTTGTTGTGCCTTATTCTTGTTGTTTTTGTATGATAAAAGTGTTTAAATTTAAGTACTTTTGGTGTAAGGTTGCTGGTGTTTAGTCTGAGGTTGCAAGTGTTTACTATGGGGTTGCTGGTGTGTTTCAGAATTGCAAGTGTTTAGTATCAGGTTGTTGTTGACATAGGGTTGTTAGCGTTGAAATGAGGCCACTGGTGTGTTTGAAATAGCATTGTTAGTGTTTAAGTGAGGTTGCTGGTGTATTTGAAATAAGGTCGTTAGTGTTTAAGAAAGGTTGTTGGTGTGTTTGAAAAAGGGTTGTTAGTGTTCAAGTGACACAAGTGGTGTGTTTGAAACAAGATTGTGGCTGCTAAGATGGGGTTGTTAGTATTCAAGTGAGGTTGTTGAGGTGTTTCAAATGGGTTTGCTAGTGTGCTTATAAGGCTACTGTGTTGATTATGACTGTGAGGCTGCTGGTGTTGATGAAATGGTTTGTTAATATGTTTATAAGCCTGTAAATTCTAGCTTTTATAAGCCAAGAAAATAGCCGTTAGAGGTTTTAACGGTTATTTCCTTGGGCATTTCTTGTAATTTTTTGCTTTTGTTGTTTCTTTCTTTTCAAAACGTAAAATTGTCTTTTACGTTCTTGGGGTATAATCGACTTTTAACATAATTTCCATTGAGCACTAACATTTTGTTAACGGATTGATAGTAAAATGATAACCGCGCGAAACTTTGGTAGTAAAATGCATTTTTCAACAAACCTTGGTACTGATATGATATGTCAGTAAAACTTTGATAGTAAATTGATAATATCCCAAAAATAAATTTTATTTTGGTAAAGAAAAACTCCTAATACAAACTGAAAATTTGAAAATTGATTGAAATACAGATTTCTCATCAAATTTCTTTAACTTTCGTAGTTATTTGTTGACAATAAATATTGGTTAAATATAATTTTTTTTAAAAATAATAATAAATAGAAGTACGGACGAGTTGCCCAAGCAGTTTAAGACCCCACGATTGACAACCATTTCCGATTCCTTCTTTCATTTTACAGTTACAAGTGGCCTTCCCTGCTCCCTCACAAACGTGTCCCCTTTTCCATGAAGTAATTTGCTCGGATTAGATGGTGAGATTCCAGTGTTCCACATATGATCAAATACGAAACCAGTAAGAACTAAAGGACAGAAAAACTTGACCTTATGTTAGACACAGATGCTAGATACAAGACCAAATGGAGCATCCAATTAGTCTAAACAACAATTACGTTAGTATGTAACGAGTCTCAAAGATTACCAGATAACATCACATTATTACCAGATAACATCACATTATCAATAATAATAGTACTTTCCTCCTAAGAGGATTTCATAGTTATTTACAATGCTGCTTAAGATTACGGTACTTTCCTCCTAAGAGGATTTCATAATTGTTTGGAAGCCTCCTTAAAATTACAGTACTTTCCTCCTAAGAGGATTTTATAATTGTTTACAAGCTACTTAAGATTACAGAACTTTCTTCCACCCATGCATCGTTATCAGCAGTGTTTGTCTCACTGCCATCATCTACATAAGCTGAAGCTTCTCCATTTGTTATGCAACACAACAAATTCCTTCTGCATAAATTGAAGGCAGAACCTAAATAAGGAATAATGCACTATCATTTATTTTTTAGATGGGTAATTATTTGTAGTTGCATTTAGACGCCAGGTTAACTAATCCTATTATAGATCTCCAATAGACACAACAATCCAGCATGCTTCACCAATTAATCACTTCAATCATCAAGAAGAGCCAGCCTTATTATTATATATCCAAAGCTATAACAATGCATAAAATAAATGAACTCTCAAGTGAGTGACAAAAACAAATGAAGCTCACACCTCATAACGGGGGTCGCCTTTGGCATTGTACTCATGCACAACCCAGTCGGTCTTAACTGGTACCTTAGAATCAGGACCACGGCAGTAGAAAGTCAAGAACTTTTTGGTACCGGTAAGGCCGTTTCCAGCTTCGATTTGGGAATCTTTACTGGTAATTTTCCATTGCCCTGCTTCTGTTCTTCTGTCGACCCCGTTACTGTTCCTGTACTCGTAACGAGGTTCATAGAAAAAGTAAAAAACTTGATCCTCAGACTCAGTTTTTGATTCCGCTGCATCATAAAAGTATATGTCGCGTACTGGTTAGTTCAATTGAAAAAATTCTTCAGTGCAACAGCTTAGAAAGAAAAAGAAAAGAAAAAATTACATATACATACTTGGTAAGTCCCATGGCTCAAGGCTGCAGATATGATCAATATCCTTGATAGGATGATGTGAGAAATGGGGGTTAAGCCTCTTCTCCTTGAGAAGACGGAGGATTAGTGACGAGAACAATGGTTTCTTTTTGTCTATCCCTTGACTAAAAACAATATCTCCATTATTGAATGAGACGTTTACAAAGACACAACAGTGGAATATATGCGTACGTGTAGTGTCGGGTTCAATTTGATGAGGAAAAAATTCTTCTCCATATTCTCCCAATTTCAAGAATTGCTTTTATTGGTGCAATGAACACCGTTGCCACATGTAACATCCCGATTGCCAATTAGCTTGTGCTTTAGTCTACCAGAAAACATGTAAATCGTAAGAAGTCGATTAATTTCTTTTTTTTAGCAATAGTTTCTTGAAAAAAAAAGCCCTAGCATAAGTGATTTTTAAATAATTTTATTTAATTGATCACTCGAGTTGAAATTATAATAAAATGATAAAGATTTTAAAAATTGATTAAAATTTCATACATTTGTTCATATTTAATTTATATCGTGTATTAGTATATATTCTTCTAAATTCATTAACCTCAAGATAGAAAAATAAATTTTATTTTAATAAAGAAAATTCCTAATACAAACTGAAAATTTGAAAATTAATTGATAATACAGCATTCCTCATCAAATTTCTTTAACCTTCGTAGTTATTTGTTGACAATAAATATTAGACAAATATAATTTTTCAAAAAAAATTAATAAAAAAAGTACGGACGCGTTGCCCAAGTAGTTTAAGACCTACCCCATGATCTGGCAACCATTTTGGATTCCTTCTTTAATTTAACAGTTACAATTGACCTTCCCTGCTCCCTCACAAACGTGTCCCCTTTTCCACGAAGTAATTTGCTCGGATTGGATGGTGAGATTTTTTTTTTTTTCTATAAGGATGGTGAGATTTCAGTGTTCCACATATGATAAAATACGAACCCAACAAGAACTAAAGGACAGAGAAACTTGACCTTATGCTACACATAGATGCTAGATACAGACCAAATGGAGTATCCAATCAGTCTAAACAACAATCACGTTAGTATGTAACGAGTCTCAAAGATTACTAGATAACATCTCATTATCAATAATAATAGTACTTTCCTCCTAAGAGGATTTCATAGTTATTTACAATGCTGCTTAAGATTACAGTACTTTCCTCCTAAGAGGATTTCATAATTGTTTACAGGCCTGCTTAAAATTGCAGTACTTTCCTTCTAAGAGGATTTCATAGTTGTTTGCATGCTACTTAAGATTACAGAACTCTCCTCCTAAGGAGGATTTTTCATAATTGTTTACATCCTACTTAAGATTACAGAGTACAGAATACAATAAAACGTGAGTGAAGCATTATCACCCATAAAGATATATAGTAAATTTGGCAATATTACCTCTAAGAGGATTTGATTGTTGTTTTAAATTTTGCTACTTAAGAAAAATTCTCCGGTAGTTGTTTTATCCATGCATCGTTGTAAGCAATGTTTGTGTCATTGCTATCCTTTGCAAAAGCTGAAGCTTCTCCATTTGACTTTGATGGGTCAAAGTGAGGGGGAAGGGTTTTTCCTGCTCTTCTCGAGAGACTACATCTGGAAAAGCCCTTGGGGAATTGATCAGGTAACTTACCTGCTCACTACTAGAAATTTGACGGTTAGAAAAATCACAATTATCAACAGAGGCGTCATTTAGCCTGTTGTTGCCACCTTCTAACTTGAATTCTCCAATTTGGAGACATTCATCTTTCTTAAGTAGTAGTTCTTTTACCAATGCTTCGTCATCAGCAGTGTTTGTGTCACTACTATCATTAGCATTAGTTGAAGCTTCTCCATCAGACTTTGATGGGTCAAAATCAGGAGTAAGGGTCTGTCCAGTCTCTCCGCGAGAGTTTTCATCCTGGAAAGCCCTTGGGGAATCATCACTGAAAACTTGACGGTCAGAAAAATTGCAATTATCAGAAGAACTATTAGAATATTTTAATTCTTGTTCTTGAGAAATTGGTGTCTGCACTGCAGAAAAAGAGGCGTCATTTAGCCTATTGTAGCCACCGTATGACTTGATTTCTCCAGGTGGCAGACATTCTTCCTGAAATTTTTTTCCAGCAAAATTACTTATCACCAAAGGGTGATGTAGTGGTCCCTGCGACTCCAAATAGCTATCTGGTGGCAGCAGGGGGATTGTGGGACAGCCGTTTTCAACTTGATTCCCAGAATGAGAATTCATATTGTAATATGGCTGTGGCCACTGGTTTATGGGAATACTTCCTTCAGTATAATTTCTAGCAGAAATTAATTGCTGAGTAGGATTCGTGAGAGAGTACATATATTCTTCAATGCGATTTCCAAGATAAGAAATCGAATTTTGATTTGGTTGGTTTGTAGGAATACTTTCAGCATTATGATTTCTATTAGAAATCAAATGGTAAATTTGTGGTAGCTGGGTTGGGGCGTCATTTGTTATTGACTGCGGGTATACAGTGTTTTGTAATGTAGGATTTCCAGGATAATAAATGGAATTGTGACTCTGTGGTTGCTGCTGAGGGACAGTGTGAGTGTTATGAACTCCATCCGAAATCGGACGGTCACTAGGTGATTGCTGAGGTGGAGAAACCAATTGTTGACTTGGTTCCCCTCCATCAGCTTTCGAAATACCACACTTCTTCTTCTTTTTCCGTTTTCGTTTTATGCAACACAGAACAAATTCCTTCTGCATGAATTAAAGGCAAGACCAAAATAAGGAATAATGCACTATCAACTAATTTTCAGGTATTCTTTGGCACTGCCAGAATTGCCACTCACCATACAACAACAGATTCATTCATCAAGTCATGCAAATGCTTTCGGACACTTATTTGTGGTTGCATTTTAAGTAACGTCACAATTTCTTTCATCCTACCCATTAATGTTTTAAGTAATAGGCAACAAAGAAATACACTTTAAGACTGCCTGCTTAACTAATCTTAATATATCTCCAATAGACACAGTAATCTGGCATGCTTCACGAATTAATCACTTCAATCATCAAGAAGAACTACCCTTATTATCATACATCCAAAGATATAACAATGCATAAAAGAAATGAAATTTCAAGTGAGTGACAAAAACAAATTAGGCTCATACCTCATAACTGGGATCGTTCTTGACGTGGTACTCATGCATAACCCAGTCGGTCTTAACTGGTACCTTAGAACCAGGACTCCGACGGTAGAAAGTCAAGAACTTTTTGGTGCCACTAAGGCCGTTACTAGCTTCGATTTGGGAATCTTCACTAGTAATTTTCCATTGCCCTGCTTCTGTTCTTCGGTGGACACGGTTACTGTTCCTGTACTTGTAATGAGGTTCATAGAAAAAGTAACAAACTTGATCCTCAGACTCAGTTATTGATTCCGCTGCATCATAAAAATATATGTTGCGCGCCAGTTAGTTCAATTACAAAAATCTTCCCGTGCAAGCGCTTAGAGAGAAAGTGCAAAAAAAAAAAGAATTACATATACATACTTGCTAAGTCCCATGGCTCAAGGCTGCAGATATGACCAATATCCTTGATAGGACCATATGAGAAATGGGGATCAAGCCTCTTCTCCTTGAGAACACGGACGATTAGTTCATCAGACGGCTGGAATTTGTACCCACTCTCCATTTCAGTTTTTTTTTTTTTTTTTTAACAATATAAAGAAATTCAAAGGAAAATCTGAGAAGCAGCCACTTCCTTAATTGCTGGTAGGGGTCTGATGAAACCCCCCCAAGATTCTCCACTGTTGGTTCTAATTCAGAACAGTTACAGTGGTATCTCTCCCTCTCCGGCTTGATGGGAAGAATTTTCTCTGGGAGACCCAAAGGGTGGGTGTGAGTGTGTGATCATGTCACTCGGGGATCGAGTAGGCGATCATGTTACTCATTTTATACAATCAAAGAGTGATAGCGTTAACTCCACATTCCCATGACGCGTTAACTCTACAGTGAGACAACCTTCGGTCTTTTCTCCAACGGTGTTAACTCTACGTTCTCACAACTTCTGAGTGGACTAAAGAATCAATTTTACTTGAAGGCCAGTCAATGAACAAAGTGTGACAAAAATAAATATGGGAAAATTATAAAAAGTATCATCCGCTTATTGGTTCAAGTTCAACACCATCATCCTCATCCTCTTCGTACTGGTGTTTGACAAGAACTAATAACATAAATTATCAGTTTTTTGTTAGTATTTAGTGTCTTCAACATTTTTCCTGATATTTTTTTTTTATAAATTTTTTATAAAATGCAACAGAATAACCGTTAAAACTATATAGAATAATTGTTATTTATAAAAATAATAAAAGACATGTTTACATGGGGTTACCATTAATTAAAAAATAATAATTAAGAAAACCGTTAACATTGTCATAGTATTTGTTGTGAGGTTATTTGACTAAGGAGAATTCTAGAATCTTCTACTGCTTCGGGTAAATCTAGAATCTTCTACTATATTTATAAGGTATTTATAATTATATTTTAAATTGTCGTTACAAATTTTATCCTTGGTAACAGTACAAAGTATAACCTCCAAATTTTATCCAGGGCAAGTGTTCGGATCTATTATGACATATCCAGGAGGCGCTCAACGGACCTTTTGAATATTTTTTAATCTTATAAAACCCTTTACGGGCTTAAAATTTGTCAAAAACCCTTTTTTTGTACAACCTTAGTGTATTCATATCTCAATTAGAAGTCCCGAAATGAAGCTGCTACTTTAATGGCGTATATAGAACATATTACTTTATTCCAAATTCCAAGCAGTCATTAGTAATTACTAGGATAAGAGACATTCCTGCGAGGGGTCTCTTTTATTAATTTGATTTTATTAATTTGAATAGAATAGGAGAAAAATACATTTTCTACCGTATCCCTGTATCGTATGTTAAGGAAGCTCATGTTGCAGTCAAAGGATCAGCTCAGTCAACACGTGTGAGTCAAAGCAGAAATCATCAGAGTTTGTTAAGAAGCTTTGCCAGCTCAGCAAGTTTGTTGTAGCATGCTTTTCATTCTGTTTTGTAGTTAAGCTTACTTAATAAGTTTAGCTCTCGTATTCTAGCTTTTGTATATAAGCCAATAATGATTCACTTTTGTTAATAATTGAGTATGATATAAAATAAACTTCAGAGTATTCATTTCATTTTTCTTAGTTCCCAAACACATTCTACAGTTGCAAATCTTAACTTTCAAACATGGTATCAGAGCCAAACAGAGCAAGCTCTAGTAATCAACAAATGAATTCCAGAAATATAACAACAGCAAATATAAGTCAAATCAATTTTTCATTCAACACTCCAATCAAGTTAGACAGATCCAATTATCTGCTTTGGCGATCACAAGTGCTAGCATCGATCAGAGGAAATCGATTGGAAGGCTTCATAGATGGAACCAAACCAGCACCAGAAGAAAAGTTGCTACTCGCTAGAGCTGATGGATCTGCTCAAGAAATCGATAATCCAGAATATCAAAATTGGAGGTCACATGACCAAACCTTACTTGGATGGCTGTTATCAGCAATCAATGAAGGTAATCTTAATCTGGTTATTAATTGTGTAAGCTCGTTTGATGCATGGAGAACCTTAGAGAAGAAGTTTGGAGTTCAATCTGAAGCTAGAGTACTTCAGCTTAGATATGAGTTGAATACAATAAAGAAAGAGGCATTAAGCATTGAAGATTACTGTATTAAGATGAAATCTATAGCTGATAAACTCACTAGTGCTGGTAGTCCAATAACAGAGAAAGATCTGATGTTAACAATACTAAATGGATTAGGATAAGGCTATCGTGATATAGCAACTTTCATAACTGGTTCTAAAATGGAATTTGATGATGCTTATGCATTGTTGTTAACACATGAAACCAGGCTTGAACAAGAACAAGATGATAAGAATATGTTTAATGCAAACTATGCCTATGCTAACACATGTTATCCTAGAGCTTTCTATGGTCAAGCTAGAGGTAATTTCAGAAGAGGTGGATATGTTGGTGGTAGTTTTGGAAATTTTGGTAATAGAGCTCATGGATTTGGAAGAGGAAATTTTGGTCCACAAAGAGTGTTTAATGGAAACTTCAGGAGTGGAAATGGCAGAGGACAGTTTCCTAATCAAAACAGTGCTCATAATTTTTCTTCTCAGCCACCAAGAAATATGACTCCATTCACTAGAAATGGATTTGTTGGAATGAATGGATCAACAAGATCTACTGGAGCTATAGAAGAAACTACTTGTCAGATCTGTTTCAAAGTTGGTCATACAGCTGACATCTGCTGGCATAGATTTATAGAAGACTATACTCCTACTCCAAGAAATTTCAATAAGGGAAAAGGACCAAGATCTGCATACTTTGCTAATTTTGAGAGTTTCAACTCACATCCCAGCTGTGAAGAATATGATTGTTTCAACTATATGCCACCAAACTTTCATCCTACTTCTGGAGCTTATCCCTATTCTGGAGGTGATGCTTACAACTCTGGAGCTGCATATATGGCAAATTTTGAAGGAATTGCTGATGATGGCTGGTATTTGGATAGTGGAGCTACTCACCACTTGACAAATAATATGGAAAATCTGCAGCTCAGAGAGGAGTATAAAGGTAATGATCAGCTCATCATCGGAAATGGTAAAGGATTATCTATCTCTCATGTTGGACATGCTTTCTTATCATTTAGAGCTTTAAACTGTCATTCTTCACATCCTGTTATAGCACTTAAAGACATGCTGTTTGTTCCTTCAATAACCAAAAATTTGTTAAGCATTTCTAAACTCACCTCTGATAATTCTCTCTCTGTTGAATTCTGTGGAAATTTTTGTTTTGTAAAGGACATGAAGGGACAGGTTCTTCTGCAGGGCTCTGCTGAGAAAGGTCTATACAAGCTACTTTTGAAACCTAAGCCTCAGTCTTCCTCACCTACATCTCATCTGTCACAATCTCAGATAAATAAGCCAGTTTCTATGCTGTCAGTTTCAAAAGTGTCTTATGTTCATCAAAATTGTAGTGCTTTTACTACAACTTGTAATAACTCATCTTCAAATGATTGTAATCAAAAACCTGATGATCTGACCTTATTGCATAGAAGGTTTGGTCATCCAAATTCAGCAATATTGATGCATTTGCTTAAGTCTTGTAAGCAATTTAAAGTCTCTTCTAAAACTCTTTCATCTTCTCTCTGTGATGCTTGTCAACTAGGAAAGACTCATAAACAACATTTTCCCATTACTGAAACTAAAAGTACACAGGTACTTGAACTGATATATACTGACATTTGGGGACCTTCTCCTACTGTTTCTAGGAATGGATACAAATATTATATCAGTTTTGTGGATGACTACAGTAGATACACTTGGGTTTATCCTCTCAAGCTTAAGTCAGATGCTCTTGCAGTCTTTAAACTCTTTAAACTCCAAGTAGAAAACCAGTTCAGTACTAAAGTCAAGATGTTGCAATCTGACTGGGGGGGAGAATATTGAGTGTTCACTGATTTCTTGAATCAAAATGGGATCATATTTCGACATTCATGTCCATATACTCACCATCAAAATGATTTGGTTGAGAGAAAGCATAGACATATAGTGGAACTGGGATTGACATTATTAGCTCAAGCTGATCTGCCCTTTAGATTTTGGTAGGATAGTATTCACACTGCAGTTTATCATATAAATAGATTACCTACCCCTGTGCTAAAGTTTGTGTCTCCTTATGAGAAATTATTCAAACACAAACCAGATTACAGCTTCTTAAAATGTTTTGGTTGTCTATGTTATCCATATTTGAGGGATTTTAACAAGCATAAGTTTGATTTTCATTCAAAAAAATGCATCTTTATTGGATATAGCCCATCTCATAAAGGCTACAAGTGTTTGACAAGTTCAGGAAAGGTCCATATACTTAGACATGTGATCTTTGATGAAACTACATTTCCTTACCTGACCAACAACATCTTTTCTTCTTCTGAAAACACATCCTCATCTGAGATTCCTGTGTCATCCTTTACTCAGAAACAAATTTTTCATCTATCAACACTTTCTACCTCTGATAGCAGTTTTGAAGAAAATTTCTCAGTAGACTCAGCAAGAAGTGAACAGGTATCTTCATCATCTTCACATACAAATATTTTACATCATGAGATACCTAGTCATTCTTTGACAGAATCTTCATCACCTCACATAGCTTCCCAACAACAATTTGAGCCACCTATTACTATCTCTGATGCCTTAAACACAAACCAGAATCAGAAACCTTTTCACCAAATGATTACCAGATCCAAATCTGGTATCTTCAAGCCAAAATTATATACAGCAGCTTTAGTCAATAAAGAACCTGATACAGTCCAAGAAACTCTCAGTGATAAGAACTGGCATCAAGCCATGAGTGATGAATATGAGGCTTTAATCAGGAATGAGACTTGGTTATTAGTTCCATCTTCAGCTGAACACAAAGTTGTAGGTAATAAGTGGGTGTTTAGAGTCAAACAAAACAGTGATGGAAGCATAGCTAAGTATAAAGCTCGGTTAGTTGCAAAAGGTTTTCAACAAATAGAGGGTGTAGATTACTTTGAAACATTCAGTCCTGTTGTAAAATCTTCTACAGTGAGAATTATGTTGAGTTTAGCTGCAATGCATAAATGGACAATTAGGCAAGTGGATGTAAATAATGCATTCTTAAATGGGGAATTGACAGAAGATGTTTATATGTGTCAACCTGAGGGGTTTGTTGATCTGCAGAAGCCTAGCTATGTCTGCAAACTAAAGAAGGCTTTATATGGCTTAAAACAAGCTCCAAGAGCTTGGTATGATAAGTTGAGAGATAGTTTAGTTACCAAGTGGGGATTCAGAAAATCAAGAGCTGATACATCCTTGTTCTGCAAAGGAAAACAGGGCTTAATAATTTTTGTTTTGATATATGTTGATGATATACTGATCACAGGTCCTAATAGTACTGAGCTGGAGCAATTTATTTTGGAATTTAGTCAAGTGTTTGCTCTGAAAGACTTGGGGAAACTGTCATATTTTCTTGGTATAGAAGTTTCTTATGCTGCAGATAATATTTACCTGTCTCAGAGAAAATATGTCAGGGATCTATTGAGTAAAGCTGATATGTTAGAGTGTAAAGGGTGTGACACTCCAATGGTAACAGGAGTAAAGCTCCAGAAAGAAGCTAAAGGTCATTTGGGTCAGTATGTTGAAGATGCTACTGGTTACAGAAGTCTTGTTGGAGGGTTGCAGTATTTAGTTCTAACAAGACCAGAAATAGCTTATGCAGTACACAAACTAAGTCAATATGTATCAGCACCTACACTTCAACATATCCTTGCATGCAAAAGAATTCTTAGATATCTAAAGGAGACTGAAGATTTTGGTTTAAAGTTTTCCACAGAAGGAGAAATGAAGCTCTCAGGTTACACTGATGCAGATTGGGCTTGTGACATTGATGACAGGAAATCAACAGGGGCTTATTGCATTTATTTGGGAAGTAACTTGATATCTTGGTCATCCAAGAAACAGTCAGTGGTTGCTAGGTCCAGTGCAGAGAGTGAGTACAGAGCCCTTGCAGCTGCAAGTGCAGAAATCTCATGGATCCAATCACTGTTTGATGAACTTGGTATTGAATGTTCCTCTCTTCCTATGATCTGGTGTGACAATGTCAGTGCAATAGAACTAGCTAAGAATCCTGTCTATCATTCAAGAACGAAACATATTGAATTAGACATGCACTTCATTAGAGATAAAGTCTTAGCTAAAGAACTGGAAATCAGATACATCCCCAGTGAAGAGCAGATTGCAGACATCTTAACTAAGTCACTCACTTTTATCCATTTCAATTATTTTCGAGCCAAACTCAATGTGCAAACATGCCCCTTGAGTTTGAGGGGGGATGTTAAGGAAGCTCATGTTGCAGTCAAAGGATCAGCTCAGTCAACACGTGTGAGTCAAAGCAGAAATCATCAGAGTTTGTTAAGAAGCTTTGCCAGCTCAGCAAGTTTGTTGTAGCATGCTTTTCATTCTGTTTTGTAGTTAAGCTTACTTAATAAGTTTAGCTCTCGTATTCTAGCTTTTGTATATAAGCCAATAATGATTCACTTTTGTTAATAATTGAGTATGATATAAAATAAACTTCAGAGTATTCATTTCATTTTTCTTAGTTCCCAAACACATTCTACAGTTGCAAATCTTAACTTTCAAACAGTCGTGGAAAATCAACAACATGTCTCTTTTCAGTCCTCGCCCGAAATTTGTTTGATTGGATAGTCTAAAGGTGTGGGGCTCTCTTTGTCTTTAAGGGTTTTTGATAACAAAATAATAGTCAAAAATGAAAATTTTCAAATTACGAATATTAACGAAAGTATGCATTTCTTGCCTTTATGTCAGTTTTTTATCTTGAATTTTGTTGGTTGTTATTGTGTTAATAGCGTTAAACCAGTAAACTCTTCTTGGCTTGGCTCAAGTCAAACGATCTGGAGAATATATACATATTTTTCAAACACTAATATGTACACTACAATAATAAATAAATAAATCTATTAATGTTTATAGAAAAAATATATTACGATCATCTGTTTTTATCTAATTTTGATTCAGCCAAAAATATTATAAAAGTTAGTTTTTTGGGGATGGTTTGGTTGACGGTGAGAAGTGATTCGTCTCGTAACAATTTTTTGAGAATGAACAAAATCGGGATGGCCCTGAAATTAAATAAAACATAACAATCATTAGCATTGTTGGTGGCCGATGACGGCACTCCAGACAGGGTGATGATGAACAACAAGTACTGTGATGATATACGTAAACTTCAGACCGGGTGGAAGAGCCAGAGGCGGGTTTTCTAGGTGTTTATACTCAATTTTAGTTTATGTGCTGGTTTTGATGATTAAAATTTGCGTTGTTTAAATGCTGAATAATTTTGAAGATATGACTCATGAATACTCTCTCCTAGTTTCGTCCATCAAAGAGTTTATACATAGGAATTAGCACATTTTTTTTAACCATGTTTACAGAGAGGCAAATTTTGCTGCAAGCTCAATTGCGAATTATGCTTCCGACCTTCCAATTGACTTTCACAATTTGAGTAGTCCCCCAACTTGTGTCATTCCTTTTCTTCTTCACGATATGTATGGGGTGGCTCACCCCCGAATAGTATCCTTGTGGCTCTTTTAACAGAGCCCATTTTGAATTTTTTTAAAAAAAAGTAAATTTTTATTTATTATTTTGTTAATTTTTAAAGCCAACAGGAACAAATTATAAATTTATTGGAGGCAAACAAAAAACTTGAGTGAAAATTTAATATGGTTTCTTGAAAAATTCCACTCAACGGACCAGCTGTCCACTTTCTTCACTATTTATTAATTTATTTTATCCACTAATATTTAGGATATATTTATAAATATTTATTTCTTTATACAAACTTATTTAAGGAGAAACAAACTTGGGATTTTAACTTTAATGAGATAATAAAATCCACCATTAACTCAAGGCTTTATTTATAGTTAGCATGTCTTCGTAAAATTATCCAGATTTTTTCTAATTAAGTGGACATTATTTTTTAAAGTCTCTTTAATTTATAGTTAAGTAAAATTCATCCATTGATTCACTTAGTTTCATTGTTTTGTTATTTATTTTTACACTGAAAATTTTGATTGTAAGTTACAATAAATGTAATTGAGAAAAATTATTTTCTAAATTATAAAGTTCAAAAATAAAATTGTAACGAATTGTATGGTTCTCTCATCCATCCGTGAATACATCATACCATTTTTCCTTTTCCATTGCTAGAGTTCATGATTGTTTATTAATTTGAAATTTATACGACAACTACATCTATAATTATATTTTAAATTGTCATTACAAATCTAGGTACAAATCTCCGAAATTAATTATAAATCATAAAAGTACCTTGGTTTACGTCATGATTAAATTATTGCAACCGAATAAAGCATCTCCATCTTTGATCAGTCGTAGAAAAGCAACCACATGTCTCTTTCAGTCTTCGAAGGAAATTTGTTTGGATTGGATAAGTCTAAAGGTGTGAGACTCTCTTTGCCTTCAAAACGTTTTGATAACAACAATGGTAAAAAATGAAACTTTTCAAATTACGAACATTTACAAAAAGTATGCATCACTTTTCCTCTAAGTCAGTTTTTTATCTTGAATTTGTCAAAGATTTGTGCTAATAGCAGTAACCAATAAACTCTTCTTGGTATTTACAGAAAAGATATATTATGATCATCTATTTCGGTCTGATTTTGACTCAACCCAAAAATATTATGAGAGCATGTTTTTGAGGGGCCGTTTGGTTAATGGTGAGGGATGATTTGTCTCATAACAGATTTTTGTGGATGAGCAAACTGTGAAAATTTTAAAAATAAGATAAAACAGTCGTTAGAGACGATGTCAATGGTGGTCGATAATGACACTCCGACGGTCAAGTTAAGTGAGTATTAGAGAGGGTGCTTGTTTTGTTAGAAACTTTAGTATCAGAAAAAAATTGAGAGTTGTTGGGAAGAAGCTGAACTTGTTTTGTTAAGACTAACCTGACATTATATAAGGAAACAACATCTAGTTAGTGTTTTTTTAGACACATGGCAAGTTATAATAAGCTATTTCCCTCCTTAGGTAGGATTTTTAGGTAATTTGACTATTTAAATTCAGTTTGTTGACCTCTTTAAGGATATACACATGTCAACTATGAGACTCTTCTCAATGAGAACATATTTTAATCTTTGATTAGCTTATTTTAATATGATTCAATTGGGCTTTTAGAGGAGGTGGCTCCTCTGTTGGCAGGTTAGATGATAGCTGAGTTAATTTTCAATTAATAAGGTAGCTCATGCTCGTTTTTTAATATCTTCTCATTCTACTCTTGTCTTTTGAGTTTTCTCTTCATATTTTACAAAGACCAGTTGGGTTATGGGGCTGTTGTATGCATGTTACACTCTGATTATATGCCCCAAATTTTATCACCAACATCATCTTAGATCAAGTACATTATAACAAAGTTTGAATTTCTACCTTTACAAAAATTTAAAAGGATATTTAGTCCTACTTACATTAAGGATAGATTCCTACCTTTATCTAATTATATACTAATAATTATGTTAGAGTTCCTAAAAAGGAACTGGCACCCATGCCCTCACTTTGGTGAGGGTGTGTAGGAATAGCAAAAAAATCCGAATATCGCGAACATTTGCAAGGATCTGAATGCACTTGTATCTGGAAATTGAATATCTAGATCCGGATGAATTTTATTTTAAATTTAAATTTAAATTAAAAATATATATCAACTTAAATAAAATATATATATATAAACCCTACCCCTAAGTCAATAACGCATTCAATTTCACACACACTCAGTGACTCACAGTAGCTCACCTTATGATAGGTCCCAATCAAAAACGTTCAACAATGGCTAAGTTTATGTTGTTCTACTTACGGTGAGAACGACCAAGAATAATACTTTAAGATAATTTTCTGCATAATACTTTTATTAATTGCTAGAGCTTATTTATAATAGTTAATACAAACACTACTAAGGATTTGTAGCCACAATTCACGGCTACAATCAATTTAAATAACTGAGCAATCTTAAATAACAAACTAGAAACAGAAATAGAATCCCACTTAATTTGATTCTCCACATGATCCGCAACGTGGCTTGACGTGGTAATTTCCTTGCCTTGCTCCAACAAACAACTACTCTTTAATCCATACGTAAACAAGTCTTGCATGGTATTGCATGCAACATGCATGACCGCATGCATGGCTGCATGAGACTTACGAATGTTCAAACAAAGCCCTCGTATCTGTAGTTAGGCTTATGAACCTTTGTTGACCTCCGTGGCTCCCTTTCCTTATCACCTTACCAGTAGCCCTGACCCTCAAATCTACACCCAAAACCGAAGGGCTTCTAATGCTGTCAATTGATCACCGTCTTCCTCACAGTCTCGCCTTATACTCAGTTTGAAGCTCGCCTGAGCACATCGCTGTCGCTGCACGCCTCGTAGTCATCAAAGCCTCGCCGTCATTGAAGCCTTGCCATGCTGCAGTTGCTACATGCTTCGCCGTCACCAACCCTCGCCTGATCGAGTTGTTCTAGCCAGTAGTTGTTACTGCATGTTTCTATTAATTTTCTGTTCTTTCTATTAATTACATGGCTTTTTTCTGTTTAATAATTTGGTATTGTGGCTAACTGTTTGATTGTATTTAATGAGTTTAATCTAATGTAAATCTGATAAAACTTGAAAATGTTGCTGGCTTAATTATTTTAATTAAATGCATTAATTTTCAATATAATGTAAATGCTTAATCTATTTTTTTATTCACATATGCTAACTCACTTTACAAATTACTTTAATTAGGTTTCGGGATTAGTTGAACAAAGGGGAGCAAGGAAATAATTTTTTATTCTCTCAAAATAACGGCATGATATGTTGGAATTGAAGCTTGGAATTTCCATGGATTTGTAGTGGTTTTATTTGTGGATTTTTATAGTGGTGTGTTTGAATTTATGTTATTTTTTATGTTTGATTTATATTGTGATATTTTTATTTGTCGATTTATGATGTTGTCTTATGTTATTTATTTATTTATGTTAAATTGTTAATTGTTAAATTATGATTGAATTTTATTTGAGATTATTAGGTAAATTGTTCAATTTTTAAATTATATATTAAATTATTAAATTTTAATTTTTACGAATTCAAATATTCAAAGTATCCATCTGCATCCATTGTAGATTTTACCCGCATCCGGATCTAGACCCAATTTTACCAACCCTAAGGGCGTGGGTTATGCATTATATATCGTTAAGGTTGACTACTTGACTATTGAGTTGACCGAGAAAATACAGTTCAAACATCACATAAAGAACTAAAGAAGTCATTACCATTCATGGATGCAAGAGGATCAATGTATAGAGCATAGCCCCCAATAACTTTCATGAACACGGCCAACTTTCAAGAACTAGGCGATAGACTACAATTAATAACAGAGCTAGGAAAGGATCCAGCATGCATGAAGCATTTGAAAATTTTAAAATTTCAACATTATTATTACCCAACACAAGTGTAATTGTGGGTTACACATGCTATTGAAATAATATCTTGCATAGCAAGTGGATATCTGATTGAAGAGGAAGAGCGAGTCTATTTTCTTGGATGCGTTGCTTGCACACATTTATGAATTGATAATGGCGTATAAGTTTTTGTTTGACTCCTTCTCAGCCCCTTGAACAGTATTTTCTGCAACATGATTTCTAGAATCACAAATATACATTGTGATTTGGTAGTTGCTGAGGTTGTACCTGAAATAAAATGCCAAGAGTAATAATTTTTTTAATACATATTGTCGTACTCAACATCAATAACTTATATTGAAAGAGCCCATAAGGCAAGCTCTTTCTTACCCCTCAGAAGCCATTTTCTGCAACATGATTTCTGCAATCATATACGATCAGAAGAGCTGATGGCTGCTGAGTTTGTGCCTGAAGTTAAAACACAGAAGAAAAAGAACCCTTTATTCAAAATATGTTTATGATACCCTCTGCAAGAAACAAAAACAATTACTATCAAGAGTGATGGGTATCTGAGGATACTTACCGACTAATTGAAACGGCTCGAAGTTGTATATATAAGTTTGTTGATTGCTTGGACAGAGAAATCAGGGTCAAATCTCTTCTTGTTCAGAAGATTGAGGGGAATTTCTTCATCTTGCAAGATAGCCCATCTCGGATTCGAAGTGCTGGAGTCTTAGCTGGCTCTCTCTCTGATTTTTTTTCATAAGAAAAATTTCGCCTTGCGATTTACTGAGAAATGGCGTGATCATTCATTTTTATACACGCAAGCTTGGTGATGGTCGGTATCTGGGCTGAGTTGGAATGATTATCCCGCGTGAGAATTTTGAATTTTCCTTTGACAGCGTCAAGGAGAGATTCGTTACCTTCAACATCGTACGGCCAGCTTTCCACCAAAGAGTGTCTCCTTCTTTGAGAAGGAGTCAAGTGAAGTTGACGTGTCCCCTTTCTTGAGAAGTAGTTATTTGCCGTAGGCAGGGGCGGAGCTCAAGCCAAATCTCTATGGGGCCAATCTATACATTTTGAAATTTTTAAAGAATAAAATTATCTTATGTTAAGTAATAGTATGTGCAAAATATTTCTACCGGGGCCAACATTGTATGTTTATTTAATTTTTTTTTTACTTTCATTTCAAATTTCAAAAAAAAATTATTGGTGGGGGGGCCATGGCCCCCCATCGCCCTTAGCACCCTCCGCCCCTGGCCGTAGGCCCTCAGCTAGCCTAATGCTATCCAATATTCTGCTTCTTTTGTTTTCTTCCGCCGTCTCCTTGTTGTTCAAGTAGTCAAAAATCCACATAATTTTTTTATCCTTTTTCTTCGCAAGTGTTTTTACTCTTAAAAGTCTGAGCTGCTACAAGTATCTTTACCTTTTGGACTCTACTCATTGGATGCCATTGGGCTTGTAAGTCTGAGCCCTTTTTGGAGGTTGAAGGAAAAGATTTTTACCTCCGCGAATTTGGTTCACTCTTCTCTCCTTTGATACTTGGGTGGCAAGGCGTGTGGGTCTGTGCCTGCAAGGATACCGTGACGCTCAAGCAAGAGCGTGTAGGAAAATTATGATGTGAGGAAGATGGAATAAAGAGAATTAGAGAAAGATGATGACGGTAGTGTTTTTTAACAGAGCTTATGGGATGTTGTGAATGTTTAAATTTGTGACATATTGCCTCTATTTATGAGCACAATCTGGAGATAAATTTGTTTGCTTAATTGGAGCACCATGTGTCCATCATATATTTGGGTACGTGGAGCTCCGTTTAGTACGTTTACCACTTTTTTCTCTGAGTTGGAATATCTTCGTAGTTAATAATTTATTCATAAATTTATTTATTATTTTGACCTAACACTCCTCTAGCGCAATCGATGCTTATCTTCTTATGAAGCTGTTTTTAGTGGCTAGAATCCTTGTTAATTCTCGTTTTGCTCTTTGTGAAATAGTTGTGGACAAAGGAGATACAAATTTATCACAATATTTTGATGAGTGTATCAATTTTATTGATGAAGCTAAAATGCAGGGTGGTGGTATGTCTGGTTCATTGCTTCATGGAAAGATGCAGAAGGTGCCATTTATTTCCCATCTTGGCTATATTTCTATGATTATACTTGTATACTCTAGTGGTAATAGACTCAACGAATCTGAAAAGTTTATTCTCCAAATCTTGGGGAAGAAAATGTATATTAATCAAATTGTTACCTTTCAGTCTGACTATTGTTTTTGCTTATCTAATGAAAAAGCATGGCACGAGTTTATCTCAAGCTATATAGAGCATTGCTATATCCAGGCTCCAGCTGCCCGGATAAAAAATCGATGCCCAGATGGTGTCGGGCTCGATCCAGCCAGTGTTTGAAAAAACTGAGCGTAATCCCAGATCCAAGCCCTTGTTGAAAGAATTCGGGCCGGTTCTAGGTAGGCCTAAACCCAGCCCTAACCCGACGTTTTATCATTCCTTCTCAGATTCATGCAAGTAATAGGTGTTTATCCTGATTGTTTTTTGCTTCAATAATGAGTTGAAACAAGTCCGGACCATTTTCAGTAGTAAATGATATGGTGTCATTTGCTCATTTTTGTGTAAAAGTAGTAGCTGTTGCGGTTTGATTTTAGTCCTTATCTTAATCTTTCTTTCAATTTATTAGGGGAAGATTTTCAAATTAATATTTAAGAGACCCCTTGATTGTACTCAAATTTACATATCTAGAACTCCATCGATTGCAATATATTTGTAAATAATAACAATTTCAAAACCATTGTAGAATACAAAAGAAGAAGCTTCTGCAGATGAAACCTAGCTATAAACTCATTGAAACGACCCGCCTTGAAATTCAAGGACGAGTCTATCTAATCTTATCAAAATTGAATTGATAATGATCTAATTAGTAAAGATTTTACTAAAATTCTGCAAAGTCTCCTTTATAAATATAACACTCTCAATCTATAATTATGTAAAACAAGCACTTCCAAAATAATTCAATATACAACCAACTCAATGATCAACACCCTCAATAAAAATACTAAATTTTACCCAAGATATCTCTAGGGTAGTAAAAGATTATACTATAACTAATATTAACATATATTGGTTTATCTTTAATCCCAAAAGAATAATACAACAAAATTATACAATCCAAAAAACAAAACAAAACAAAAATGATGATTAGAATGTCTTAACAAAAATCATCTATATCTTCTAATACCATCACGTGCCCAAAATTCATAATATCTAGTCCCTGGGTCGATTTAGTGCACTTGCAACCTCTTGTTGGGGGGGAATATAATAAAGCGGGATGAGTATAAAACTCACTGAGTGGATAGTGATTTTTAAAAATAATTTTTTTACTTTAAAAAATAATCATATCATTTCTAAACACGATTTGATCAAACCATATGCAAGAAAAACATTAATAAATCATTTAACATTTAAATCATATTATCAACCCTGAAGAGCATATATAATATCGTGCGTAATAACCATAGAAATCATATCACAATATCATATAAAATATACAAATCTAAAATCATCACTAACAAGTACCTAAGGGAATAATCTTATCGTATCCAGATCTCAACGAACGGGTAATGACATATTATCTAGGTACCATCATGCCTTGGAGCTACACGGGTAGACAAGAAAGTGACATCCCATATCTCGTCATATATCTCATTATATTTGTGCATGCATAATTTAGTCCCCAAAGGACAAAAGTATCCAAGAACACAACCCAAACCCCCTATGTGTAATTAGATGGGCCCCAAAGGCCTGTATCTCATCTGTATCATCTGTATCTGTATCACTATTATTATCATACTATATGCATACGCCCCCAAAAGGTAGAAGCACCCCAAACACACGGCACAAAACCTCTATGTGCATTCAGACAAGCCCCAAAGGCCCTATCATATTTATATCACTGTAACTGAGGAAAGATATTGTCCAATGATTTAACAAACAATGTCTTATACATGTATGCATGAACATAAAATTATATTATAAATCTCATTTCTTTTCTATTTAACATACTTGAAATTTATTATCACATCCAAATCCACTTTTCTTGTCTTTAAAATTACGATCATATTTTATTCAAAGTCGATACGGAAAACCATTAATCAAACATTTTAATAAAATATCAATGCATGAATAAAATCTATTTCAAGAAAATTATTAAATCAAAACCTTAAAAATACTTTATTTTACAAACATGCTTCACTATCATAATAAACTACAAAAGTAGGTTTTGTATATTCCACTCACAGTGACAACACTTAGACTCGATTATTGTCCACCCTGCGGACTGATTCTCACTCACGGATCCTCCTAAATTAAGGAAACAACATAATTATTTTTCATAAATTGGAATTAGAACTAAATTTATGTAATAAACTTGAAATGAACATCAATCCATAATTTACAACTCTCGTGTCGATAAAAATATCAAAACAACCTCGCATTTGTAAATTATTAAAATACTTTGAAATCGTAAATCACCGAATCTTAGAATTATAATTACAACCAATCCTCAATTTCAAAAATTACTAAAATATCTAAAGGGTCAAAAATTACAAAATTGCCTAAAAATGTAAAATTGCCTAATTGCCCTCGCCGGTCAACGGTGATTGAAATTCAAGGAACTGTGACCAGGAAGCTCGGGTTAGACAATTCTGGCCGATCTGAGTTCAAAGGTACCGCCAATAAGCTCCCACGTGTGGCGACGGTGCTGGAATCTAGATCGACAATAGTGAATCCTCCAATAATCCATCGACGGCAAATCAGCTCCCCTAGTGTCTATGGGTGGTTGGGAATGAAAGGTGGTGACGTGAGGAGTAAAACTCAACCGGTGGCGTGGCCTAATTCCGACAGAATTGACGGTAGTGGTGACAGGTTTTGGCCATAATTTTTTGTGCTACAATTGACAGCGTTCCGTTCAATAGTTGGCTGCTTTCTTTCTCTCTCTCACGTGTGAATGTGCTTCCCTCTCTTTAAAGCAAATTTCTAGCTTCTTTTATTTTTGTACTTAACTGCCTTTCTCTCTCTTTTTTTTTTTCACATATGTTACACTCACATGAACCTTACTCGACTTCATAAAACTCCAATTAAAAGAATGATGAGAATAATGGTTTTTTCTTTGACTAAAAATAATAAGGTCTTCTATGGTATTAAGGTTGGATAATATATGTAACAATACGAAAATATTTAATAAATAATTATTATTGTAACTTAAATATTAAGTTGATTTAATCTCACGTATGTACGGTGAAATGTATATAATATTTTTATTACTTCTGCTAAAATTATTATTTAAAATTATATTTATTATATATTATTAATTTTATTAGTTATAATTTTTTTTACAACAACTTAAAAATTATAACGCTATCATAACTTCATTTTATTTTTATTGTAAATATGTACAAAAACACAACAGTAAATTATCAAATTCGCCAGTGGAATGCATGACTATCACAAGAAGTAGCCAGGAGTCCTGCTTGTGGTATAAAATTAAAGAAAATTATGCTCCATTTATATTCGCCTCAATTTCAAGAATTGCAGCCATACTTCCACGCCGATAGCAGTAATTGGTGCACTGAACACTGACACCACATGTAACATCCGATAGCAATTAGTATGCGCTTTAGTCTGCCAGAAAACAAGTAACTCGTCTAAAGCCGCTTTAATTTTATTTTTTCTAGCAACATTTTTTGGGAAAGTGCGCCCCAAGTTCGTTAAAGTAATTTTTAAATAATTCTTTTTAGGTAGCTAACCCGAATTAAAATTATGAAAAAATAAAGATTTTAAAAATTGAAAATTTTATTTATCTCTCCATCTTAAATTTATATTGTGTATTAGTATTTATTCATCCAAATATATTAACCTCAAAAATTAAAAAAAAAATTATTTTTGTAAAGGAAAACACCTAATACAGAATAATTCCCAAAGACAAACTGAGAATTTGAAAATTAATTGATAATACAGCATTCCTGATCAAATTTCTTTCCCTTAGTTAATTGTTGACAATATTTGATGGACAAATATAACTGTTCCCAAAAAAGGGGGTAAAAATATGGACGCGTTGCCCAAGTAGTTTAAGACCCCACGATGTGACTACCATTTTCCTTTTTTTGATTCCTTCTCTGATTTTGCAGTTACAAGTGACCATCGCTGCTCCCTCACAAAGGTGTCCCCTTCTCCAGGAAGGAATTTGATCGAATAGGATAGTGAGATTCCAGTGTCCCACATTTCCACTTACAGCACCGATATTCAGCCCACAATAAGCACCACAGTAAGTCCCGAACGGTGCGTTTTATTTGTAATATAAAAGGGCACTGTTTGAACAAGCAAACACACTGCACGCACATCTCATCTCACGCACGCATCACTCTCACTCATGCATTTCACACCAAGCAACGAGTTCAATTGCAGCCAGTTCTTTGCCATCTTCAAGCTCTGCTCTTCATCGTGGGATTGCTCTGTCTTTCAGTTTTCTCTCTTTCTCTCTTTCTCTCTCGAGCGTGGGTCTCTCTTCGGTTGTGGCTCTCTCTCTCGCCTTGGGTCTGTCTTCGGCAGTGGCTCTCTCTCTCACCGCGGGTCTCTCTCATCCGGCCTCTCACTCATCTCGCTGCTCTCTCCTTCGACTTTCTCTCGTCGTGGATCTCTCTCGCGCATCTCGTTGGGTTTCTCTTTCTCTGTCTGCCCTGTAGATAGTTGTAGCCGTCGTAATCAATTCGTGGAGGTAATTGGTTTAATTAATGCCCAATTTTGGTTGTAATAATTCCGAATGTGTGAAGATTCAATTGTGAAGTCAAATTTTTATATATTAAATCAATTGCGCAATAATCTTAAGGGTATCAATTGCGCAATAATCTTTATATATTAAATCAGCATCCATTGGAAAATTAATAAGCACATTGGGTTATATATTAAATAAAAAATCACTAAATTCCAATCAAAGGCATCTCGTATGCTGCAAATTCTGCTGGTATATATTAAATTTGTGTTCACAATTTGCATCACTAGTTAGTTTAGTTGTGTGAGGTTGTGCTGAATTATTTGTATTTTGTTACTTTCATTTTGTCAATGTGAATTATTTCAATTTTGTAGAAATAAATAATATGGAAAAAGACATCGAAGTTGAAGAGTTGGAGAAATTTGAGGAGAACGATGAGCCAATAATTGGGATGTCATTTGATAGTGATGTTGATTTGTTTATTTACTTCAAAGAGTACGGTAAAAGAAAAGGGTTTCCGATTTTGAGGAGAACTAGTAGAAAGGATAGTGATGGGATTCTTAGAAATGTGACTTTTGCTTGTGGGAGAAGTGGTGAAACAAGAAGCAAATCTGTGAATATTTTAAAGCCCCAACCTAATGCAAAAACAGGCTGCAATGCTAGATTGGGAGCTGGTTTAGGGGATGATGGAAAGTGGACAATTCGAAGCTTCAATCTTGAACACAACCATGTGCTGTTAACTCCAACCAAATCCAAGTATTTTCGGTGCAATCGTAGCCTCAATACATATGCAAAAAAAAGGCTTGATGTAAATGATCGAGCAGGAATCAGATTATGTAAGAATTATCAATCACTTGTTATTGAGGCTGGTGGTCATGAAAATGTGACATTCATAGAAAGAGATTGTAGAAATCATGTCCAAAAAGAAAGAAGATTGCGGCTTGGAGATGGGGATGCTGCTGCTCTTCAAAACTATTTTATGAAAATGCAAGTAGAAGATAATAGGTTTTACTTTAGTATGCAAGTGGATGATGAGGGACGATTAAAAAATGTTTTTTGGGCCGAGCCAAGGAATAGGGAAGCGTACAAGGAGTTTGGAGACGTTGTTACATTTGACACCACGTATCTTACAAATAAGTATGATATGCCGTTCGCTCCATTTGTAGGAGTTAATCATCATGGGCATTCTATTCTGTTTGGGTGTGGATTGATTTCACACGAAGATATTGAGACATTCACGTGGTTATTTCGAACATGGCTATCTTGCATGTCTAATTCAGCTCCTAATGGAATCATTACAGATCAAGACAGGGCAATGAAAGTTGCAATTCAGAATGTCTTTCCCAATACTCGACATCGGTGGTGTTTATGGCATATAATGAAGAAAGTTCCAGAGAAGCTAGGGGGTTATAAAGAATATCGTAACATAAGTAATGTCTTGCATTGTGCTGTTTATGATTCCCAGAGTGCTACGAAATTTGAGGAAACTTGGCACCATATGATTACATAATATGATTTGGGGGATAACGAATGGTTACGAGGCTTATATGACGAGAGGCATCATTGGGTACCTTGTTATCTAAATAATACGTTTTGGGCAGGAATGTCATCTACTCAACGTAGTGAAAGCATGAATGCATTTTTTTATGGTTATGTTAACTCAAAGACTACTTTGAAGCAGTTTGTAGAGCAATACAGTTGTGCATTGAAGAATAAAGTTCAGAAGGAAGTTGAAGAAGATGTCAGGTGTCTTTCCTAACAAATGCCATGTGTAACTGATTACGCAATGGAGAGGCAAGTTCGAGATGTGTACACTATTTCAAAATTTCAAGAATTTCAGCAAGAAATGATTCGGAAAATGTATTGCGAATATGTCAATTCTATGGGTTGTGAAAATATTGTTAGAGAGGATGTCAAAGTTGGAGAGGGTAAAAAGAGAACCTTTTTTGAAGTTTATTTTGAAAAAGAAAATGGTGAAATACGTTGCAGCTGCTCAAGGTTCCAATTTAGAGGTATTCTTTGTAGGCATGCCATTGCAATCATGATCCGCAATGACGTAGAAGTACTTCCAGAAAAATATATTTTACGAAGATGGAGAAAAGATGTGTGGAGATGCCATAGTAGAGTGAAAACGAGTTATGAGCTTCATAGCTGTACGGATGAGCAAAAACGATATGAGAAAATGTGTGCTACTTTTGCGGAGGTTGCAAATATGGCTGCACATACTATTGAAAGCTCTAATCTTGTTTTCAATTGGATTGAGAATGTACGGGGGGATTTATCAAAGGCAATTCTTTGCGGAGATAATGAAGTAACTGTTGTTACAGGCCAAGGAAGTTGTAGTGTGGAAGTAGAAACAGTTAGAGATCCAGCAGCTCGGCGTCGTAAAGGTCGACCACCTTGTCAAAGAAAGAAATCTAATAAATTTTCAAAATCTAAAATAAATTCCTCACGTTCCAATGCAAAGGTACTTTTAAAATGTATTTTGAATTTAATTAAAGTTAAAAAATTTCTAACATAAAAGATGTTCAAATGTATGTTTTGTTGACTTTACAGGATGGACAGGTGAATGAGCAAGTGCCGACTGTGGTCCCAACACGCGAGAACAATGTTGTAACGGTAGGTTTTATGGAATTCAAATGCATGTCGTTGATTTTTATTACTTAATCATAGACGTTTTTCTAATATATTATTGATCCACTGTAGGCATTTCAAAATCCTGAAGGAAGTTATATTGATATGAATATGTACCCACATGGAGTTATGGACTATTATAATGTAAGTTTTTCATAGTATGTGTTATGATTTTTTTATTATCTCTTCATTTAATGTATGTTTGTTTTAGGGTCTTATGAGCTTACCTCATATGGTTGGGGATAATGTTTATCTAACACCTACACAAAATTCTTGTACGGTAAGTGGTGATAAATTTAGTATTTATTCATATTATCTACTTTATTCTCTTTTATTATAACAAAATATTTAATTTTCTTTTTAATAGGAACCACAATTCCAGCAGCCTGGACATTTTCAGCAGCTACTCTTTCAGCAAGATAATGAATATGAAGTTGATAAGGAGTTTCGAAGTGATTTCGTAGAATAATCTTGTTTTTGTTCTTGCATGATCCTTTATTAGATTTATATGCTACAGCTGTGTTATTATTTGGTCATGTGCTATTGGATTGGAATTGAGAGAGATGCTGCAAATCTGTTATTCCTTAATTGTGTGCTACTGGAATGGTGGATGGATAAATGATATTCTGTTATTTTTTAATTCTATGCTACTGGAAATCTGATATTCTTTAAAGTGCAGAAATTGTTTTATGTTATTCTGGAATTCTGGATGTATTCTATGCTACTGGAATTCTGTTATTCTTTAAAGTGCAAAAATTGTTATGCTACTGGAATTCTGGAATTATTTAAAGTGCAGAAGTGCATAAATTGTTATGCTACTGGAAAGTGCAAAAATTGTTTAAAGTGCAGAAGTGCAGAAATCCTGTTATTGTACTGGAATTCTGGAAAGTACAGAAATTGTTATGTTACTGGACTTCTGGAATTATTTAAAGTGCAAAAGTGAAGAAATTGTTTAAAGTGCAGAAGTGCAGAAATTCTGTTATTGTACTGGAATTCTGGAAAGTGCAGAAATTGTTATGTTACTGGATTCTGGAATTATTTAAACTGCAGAAGTGCAGAAATTATTATGCTACTGGAAAGTGCAGAAATTGTTTAAAGTGCAGAAGTGCAGAAATTCTGTTATTGTACTGGAATTCTGGAAAGTGCAGAAATTGTTATGCTACTGGAATTTTGGAATTCTTTAAAGTGCAGAAGTGCAGGAATTATGTTATTGCTTTTTATTTGGTCAAAATATTATAATTATAAATGATTATATTTGGCTTTGCAACAGAGGAAAAATTAATTGATTCAAAGAAGCAAATGACACAGGAGTTATGGACTACCAACAAATTTATTGCAATAAAAGGAATATCATTTCCCCATCAATACCAAAGTTATCTTAAAAACTGGTTCAACAAGTCATTGCACTAATAATACATTAATTAATTACACAACTTAAATATAATACATATTAAAAGAGTTATCATTATTTGCGGGACGTATGTTACAAGAACACTTGGTTGTTGTCTTCGCTGAAATTCTTGCTCAAGCAACTGAAATTTAAGAGATATGCATTCGATTTGATGGCCCAACTTGCGGACTTCTGCTAACAACATGTCAATTTTATTCTGATTTATAATACGATCTTCCATCCCTCTAAAATCATTACATTCACTGCTCTTCCAATCATCATCCCATTCAAAAGCCCCACATCCTTTGCACTTCCAAAACCTACGATTCGGATTTTCTTTTGTTCGTGAAGTTCGCAAGACCTTATAGTTGTTGCAGCATTTATCACAAGCTTTCAGTTGTGTTTGAATTTCGTTTGTGCTTGAAGACATAATGATTGAACAAATTCTGTTCAATATACACTTCAACCCAGATTCCTTCCAGAAAGAAAAAATGGTAGCCAATATATTAAAAACCAGCTTATTGATTTTTTTTCTCCCCCCCAAAAAAAGAAATACATCTTACTGCATTCATTCAGCTCAAATAAAATTATTTAATTTCAACTACAAAGAAAACAAAAAGAAGAAAAATATGGTCAAATGAGAAGAAAGGGCATGGCTCTGTTCTTAGAAATGAAAGTGAATTGATGGAGTTGACTAGTTGGGGGTTAGTGTAAGTAACTTTAGACCATCAGCACTTGCAGGATTAGTGTAAGTAATTAAAATATGATGTTATTTTTTATTATCTCTTGTAACTTAAAAATAACTACGGGATAGTAACATAATGGCTAAAGATCTTAATGTTTCAAAACCTTAGTTGCACTATTACAACTCCATAATTAACTTTTTATTTTTCCTACCTGATTTAACATATATATTTGTTTTCCAGAGAAGTATTAAAATATGGTGACTTGATAAACTCAAATATCATGGGTAGAATGTTACTCTACGGCTTTTAACTCAAGTGGGTTGAGTCATGCTGGAGGTCAACCAAAACCCAAAATGTGGAATGAAGAATACTCAGCTCCAAACACACAGCTGACATATGCTTCAGCAGACTCTCGCACTAACTTAATGCGTGCATAGCTTTTTAACATAAATTCACTTCAGGAATAGCTAAAGCTATAATACTTTTAACCTTGATTCAGGACATAAAACCCCAAGCTTAAACAGATTGGTTTCAACTTGCATGACTAACTTCAACACGTGGAGAAAAAATTTCTAATATGGTAAAATTAGAAATTGGAAGTGTTTTTGTCTGTGCTTACTGTAAGTGAATTACCTGGGGGTTTTAAAGGGCTGAAAGAAATTTTTCTTTAGTTCAAAGCTTTGAGTATGCATACTTAATAATCTAGCAATTATTACTTACCAGTATATCAATACAATATTTTCATCTTTTAGTCCTATAACTTGTTGTATTTGTTAGAAATCATGTCAATACGGAAATCTAAATCAAGGGCACTGCAAAATTTCACACATCCGTCATGTAAAACAAAAGGGCCTTCCAACTGAACTAAAGCTATTTTTCCTGCAATTATGACCCAGCAAACATGAGAGGAACTAGGCAATCACATTTACAATCTTTACTAACTGATGTGATGAATAATCGAAATAAACTAGCTTTTGGATAATGCTATCACTCTCTACTCATCTTCAAACATAAAAGAACAAATTTCAAACTTAAATCTCTCTCTATCACTATGAACAGTTGCAATTTCACCCCTTCCAAAAGAAAATCATCCTTGTCCGATAACACACAAATAAATAATTCACAATAGTCAATGACAAGCAATACTCACGAAATTTGCCATTACCTACACAATTTGAGAGCAGCAGAGACGATAGAGAAGAGAGAAAGCAGACCCACGGTGAGAGACCAACGACGAGAGATCCACGGCCAGAGACAAATGCCAAGCACCACCGCCGAGAAAGTTTGAGAATAGAGACGACAGGGAAGAGAGACAGCAGACCCACGGCCAGAGACCAACGCCGAGCACCCTCAGAAGGTTTGAGAACAGTGAGATTTCTGTGAGAGCAAATGGAGAAAAGTTGTGCGTCGCGTGAGATGGATTGCGCGTGTGTTGGGATTGCTATGTGTATTACACGTGAGTTGGCTCATTTTATAGTATGTCCAAAACGCACCGTTTGGTGCTTATTGTGGTGCTTAACGTGGGAAGAATCTCATTTTCCTTCCACTTATGATCGACTGGTCCCCCCCCCCCAAAAAAAAAGCTAAAGGATAGAAAAACTTGACGTTATGCTACACATAGATGCAAGATAAAGACCAAAGGGAGTATCCAATTAGACTAAACAACAACTATGCTAGTATGTAACAAGCCTCAAACATTACTAGACAATAATAATAGTACTTTACTACTTTCCTCCTAAGAGGGTTTCATAGTTATTTACAAGATACTTAAGATTACAATACTTTCCTCCTAAGAGGATTTCATAGTTGTTTACATGCTGCTTAAAACTATAGTACTTTCCTCCTAGAGGATTTCATAACTGTTACATGCTACTTAAGATTACAGTACTTTCCTCCTAAGAGGATTTCACAGTTGTTTACATGGTACTTAAGATCACAGAATTCAGAAGACAATAAATGTGAGCGAAGCAGTATCACCCATAAAGATTTAGTAAATTTAACACTATTACCTCCAAGGGGATTTGATTGTTGTTTTAAATTTTGCTACTTAAGCAAAATTCTCAAGTTGTTCTTTCATCCATGCATCGTTGGTAGCAATGTTCGTGTCACTGCTATCCTTTGCATAAGCTGAAGCTTCTCCATCTGACTTTGGTGGGTTAAAGTCAGAGGTAACGGGTTTTCCAGTCTCTTCGTGAGAGTTTTCTTCCAGGAAAGCCCTTATGGAATTGATCAGGTTATCTACCTGCTCATAACTGTAAATTTCAGCGTGAGAAAAATTGCAATTATCGAAAGAATTATTAGAATATTTTAATTCTTTCTCTTGATGAATTGCTGTCTGCTCTGTTGAAAAAGAGGCATCATTTAGCCTATTGTAGCTACCGTATGACTTGAATTCTGTAATTGGCAGGCATTCTTCCTGAAAATTATTTTCAGCAAATTATGTGTCACCAAAGGGTGATGTAGTGGCAACTGCATCTCAAAATTGCTATTTGGTTGCAACAGGGGTTGTGTAGGAGTATTTTCTTCAATTTGATTTCCAAAATGAGAAATCAAATTGTGATTTGGCTGTGGCTGCTGGTTTATGAGAATATTCTCTGCACTATAAGTTCTCGCAGAAAAACAATCGTCACATGGAAATTGCTGAGTAGGAGAAAATTTGGGTATTACCCAAGGGTCTGTGAGAGGGTACATATTTTCTTCAATGCCATTTTCAGTATAAGAAATTGAATTGTGATTTGGCAGTTGGTCAGGGTATGGGAGAAAGTACATATTTTGTTCAATACGATTTCCAGGATAAGAAATCGAATTGTGATTAGGTAGTTGCAGAAGGTATGTGTGAGTACTTCCATCACTATGATTTCCTAGACAAGAAATCATATTGTCATTTTGTAGTAACGGCTGGTTTGTGGGAATATCTTCTTCATTATGATTTCTCCTAGAAATCAAATGGTTGCTTGGTGATAGCTGGGTTGGGCTGTCATTTGTTATTGACTGAGGGTATGTGAAAGTGTTTTGTCCAGTAGGATTTCCAGGATAAGAAACAGAATTGTTATATTGAAGTTGCTGCTGAGGGATAGTGGGACTGTTTTCTTCACTGTGATATCCATTCGAAATGGAATGGTCACTAGGTGATTGCTGAAGTGGAGAAACCAACTGTTGACTTGATTCCCCTTCATCAGTAGCCGAAATACCACGCTTCTTCTTCTTATTCCGTTTTCTTGTTATGCAACACAGAATAAATTCCTTCTACATGAATTAAAAGCAAAACCAAAATAAGGAATACCATATTGTCAATTAATTTTCACATATTCATTAGCACTGCCGGAATTGCTATTCGCCAAACAACAACAGATTCATTTGGCACGTATTTCTAGTTGCATTTTAAAAAAAGTCACAATTTCTTTCATCGTGATGCGAAGATCCTACCCGTTGATGTTTTAAGTAATAGGCAACAAAGATATATACTTAAGACTGCCTGGTTAACTAATCCTATTATATCTCCAATAGACACAATAATCTAGCATGCTTCACCAATTGATCACTTCAATCATCAAGAAGAGCTAGCCTTTATACATCCAAAGATTTAACAGTGCATAAAAGCAATGAACCTTCAAGTGAGTGACAAAAACAAATTAAGCTCATACCTTATAACTGGAGTCGTCCTTGACATGGTACTCATGCATACCCCACTCGGTTATAGCTTCCTTAGGAGGAAGACCATGACGGTAGAAAGTCAAAAACTTTTTGGTACCCGTAGGGCCGTTTCTAGCTTTGATTTGAGAATCTTTACTAGTGATTTTCCAGTGCCCTGCTTTTGTTCTTCTGTGGGCACGGTTACTCTCCCTGTACTTGTAACAAGGTTCACAGAAGAAGTACCAAACTTGATCCTCGGACTCTGCTGTTGATTCCGCTGCGTCACAAAAATAATATATGGCGCTTCCCAATTAGTTCAGCTGATAAAATCTTTCAGTACAGAAGGTTAGAGAGAACAGAAGGGAAAAAAATAAAATGATATACATACTTGCTAAGTCCCAAGGCTCAAGGCCGCAGATATCGACAATATCCTTGATAGGGTGATGTGAGAAGTGGGGGTTAAGCCTCTTCTCCGCCAGAAGATAGAGGATTTGTTCATTGGATGGCTGGAATTTGTACCCCATAAGATTCTCCATCTCAGAATTTTTTTTTTGTAACTACGTCTTCAATAGTTAGTAGGGATCTGAAATCAACCCCCAAGATTTCTCCATCATTAACTCTAATTCAATACAGTCGCAGCGGTATCTCTCTCTGGTTCGATAGGAAGAAAACTTTCCCTGTGAGAAAGAGTGACCGGGTGATAGTGTCGCCTTCTTTTTGCAGCCGAAAGAGTAAGCGTTAGTTAACTCCCTACATTCTCAGGGCGTTGTGCTGACAGTGAGACAACTTCTGCTTGTTTCACCAGCGGCGTTGAATAGAGTATTACAATTGAGTGAGCGACAGAAACTAAATGACATGAGGCCTCACCATCATCTTCTTACTGGTTCAGCATCGTCTTCCCCAACCTCTTTATCTAAGAACTAATTTTATTCACCCAGAAAATTTTCTAAAACGACAACGTTTGCAAGATTCTAGTTTTGACTTGTTCGTGCTTTTCGTTATTTTTTCAACTCACTTCCCTGTCTTGTATGTGCTCAAATCATTAGTTAACTTCATACAGTCAGCTTTCCACTGAAGAGTATCTCCTTCTCGGAGGGGTTGTTAATTTATCTTATTATTTTCTAAAATTATCTTTCTTAAAAATAAAATTTTATTTTTATTTTTAATTACTATTACTGCCCATCTCCCGCCTCTACCAGGAGTGACTTTTTAGATATAGACAAAGAAAACGGTTATCTACAGTTTCATATTATGGACGCTTATTAGCCACCTTTCTAATTATTAATTATTCCACTGTGAAAAATTATTTTTTATAAAAAATTTATATTTAGTAACCCTAATGTTAAAGAGATTTAATTAATAATATTATTTAACCAATAATTCACTTGTTATTAGTCTTTTCAAGAAAAAATTAATTTATTTATCTCTTCAATTTTTTAATTATTAATTATTCCTTTTAATTATTTAATGTTAGAATTTTTTACTTTTAGTATTTCTTTTAATTTTTATTAAGAACCTCATAATCTAACGAATAAGTACATGCAAAATTTCTTACTCTTTTCTCTGCAAAAAAAAAAATTATTGTATTCATTGGTTCATTTAAAAAAGATAAAATTAATTTCTTGAAATAAAAAGTTCATTTCTATTATTTGATCAATAATTTATCGTCTCTATTTTTTATGTTCTATCATTCTAATATTTTATTTGAAAATAATGTTATTCTTATTTGTTTGTTTATTTGTAATTATTTTAATGGAATGAAAAAGATATATTCTTGACTACTTTTTAGGTTTATTTTTGAAATTTTTAGTTATTTTTTATTATGGTATTTAAGAATTAAAGATTGAATGAATTTTAAGCTTCTTTTTATATTTCTTTAAGTATTGAAATTGTAAAATGAAAAGAAAACTCATAAAAAATTTTGTCTTAAGGCTTCAGATACTCTAAAACCGGCCCTGGTATCTCTCAAGTATAACTATTGCCCTCACTATTTATCTTTGTTAGCAATAAGTTTATTGCCACCACTTACTTTCTTTATCATCAATCTGTTACCTCCAACAATATATGATGAGTTTTAATATTGAGTTTTTTAAATGTTATGAATATGTGATGGGTTTTATTGTTATTAATGATATTAGTTTGTTTCATGTGATAATATAAGATTTTGTTTCATTTTTGTTTGGGATTTGATTATGAGTTAATATTTGATTCAAATTTTAAATCAACTTAAAAAAGAAATGAGAAGTTAATATATTGAGAGATTGAGAGAGAAGATAAAATTTATTTTTATTTTCAATAAAGGTAATTCTAGAATAAATAATATTAAATGAAAAGTGAAAGCCAATAAAATATATGGAGGGTTCAAGTATCAAGATTTCAATTAAAAAATTCAAGTCATTTATTTCTTTAAAGATTGATTTTGGAATTTTATTTTGTTGAATATTAGTAGAATCAATGACATGAAATTTAGGAAGGTTGGTCCTAACCATGGAAGCTAGATCTGATATAGGTAGTTTTCATTAAACTATATATATCTCTAAATTTATTAGATTGGAATATATGTATCTCTAAATTATAACAATTTCAAAACCATATAAACTCAAATGAACCCTTACCCAACATCATGTAAACTCCAATCAAAAGAATTACTGACGAGAACAATAATTTATTCTTTTCTATCCATTGACTAAAAACAATATCTCCATTATTCAATGAGACGTCTACAATGACATAACAGTGGAATCTATGCGTGTGGTGTTGGGTTCAAATTGAAGAAAATTATGCTCCGTATTCTGGCAATATTAAGAGTTGCAGCCATATTTCGACACCGCTAGCAGTAATTTGGTGCACTGAAAAACGTTACCACATGTAGCATTGTGCTTTAGTCTGCCAGAAAACATGTAACTCGTCTGAAGCTGATTTAATTATTTTCTTTTCTAGCAATAATTTCCTTGAGAGTTCACCCGAGGGTCGAGTAATTTTCATACAATTCTATTTAGCCAGTCACTTGAATTAGAATTATGGAAGAAGTCGTGGTTTGAAAAATTGATTTGAACTTTATATCTCTCCATCTTAAATTTATATTGTGTATAAGTATCTATTCTTCTAAATATAATAAACATCAAAATTGAAAAATAAATTTTACTTTTGTAAAGTAAAATTCCTCATAGAGCATAATTCGTAAAACAAACTAAACATTTGAAAACTGATTGATAGTACAGCAATCCTGATCAAATTTCTTTAACTTTCTTGTTATTTGTTGACAATAACTAATGGATAAAAGTATTGATGCGTTGCCCAACGATTGCGACTACCATTTTCCTTTTTGGCTCCTGCTCTGCTTTTACAGTTACAAGTGACCTTCCCTGCTCTCTCACAAAGGTGTCCCCTTTTCCAAGAAGTATTGCGCTTGGATTGGATATTGAGATTTCCAGGGTTCCACATTTCCACATATGATCAACTACGATCCCAAAAAGAACTAAAAGGACAGAAAAACTTGACCTTATGCCATACAGAGATGCTGGGTACAGACCAAATGGAGTATCCAATTAGTCTAAACAACAATTACATTAGTATGTAACGAGTCTCAAAGATTACCAGACAATATCACAGTATCAACAATAAAAGTACTTTCCTCCTAAGAGGATTTCATAGTTGTTTACAATGCTGCTTAAGATTACAATACTTTCCTCCTAAGAGGTTTCATAATTGTCTACATGCTGCTTAAAATTATAGTACTTTCCTCCTAAGAGGATTTCATAATTACTTACATTCTACTTAAGATGACAGAACTTTTCTCCTAAGAGGATTTTTCATAGTTGTTTACATGCAACTTACGATTACAGTACTTTCCTCCCAGAGGAATTCATAGTTTTTTACAAACTACTTAAGATTTTAGAGTACAGAATACAATAAAACATGAGTGAAGCATTATCACCCAGATTGATATAGTAAATTTAACAATATTACCTCCAAGAGGATTTGATTGTTGTTTTAAATTTTGCTACTTACGCAAAATTCTCAAGTCGCTCTCTTAACCATGCATCGTTGTAAGCAGTGTTTGTGTCACTGCTATCCTTTGCATAGGCTGAAGCTTCTCCATCTGACTTTGATACGTTAAAGTCAGGGGAAATGGTTTTCCCAGTCTCTTCGGGAGAGATTTCATCCAGGAAAGCCCTTAGGCAATTGAGCAGCTGCTCATCACTGTAAATTTCAGAGTCAGAAAAATCACAATTATCAGAAAAAGAAAAAGAGGCTTCATTTAGCCTATTGTTGCCACCGTATGACTTCAATTCTCCAATTCGGAGACCTTCATCTTTCTCAAGTAATGGTTCTTTTACCCATGCATAGTTGTCAGCAGTGTTTGTGTCACTACTGTTCACTGCATAAGCTAAAACTTCTCCATCTGACTTTGATGGGTTAAAGTGAGGGGTAAGGGTTTGTCCAGGCTCTCCGCGAGAGCTTTCATCCTGGAAAGCCTTTGGGAAAGCATCACTGAAAATTTGACAGTCAGAAAAATCACAATTATCAAAAGAACTATTAGAATATTTTAATCCTTGTTCTTGAGAAATTGGTGCCTGTACTGCAGAAAAAGAGGCGTCAGTTAGCCTATTGTAGCTACCATACGACGTGATTTCTCCAATTAGCTGACATCCTTCCTGAAAGGTATTTTCAGCAGAATTATGTATCTCCAAAGGGTGATGTAGTGGTAGCTGCCACTCCAAATTGCTATTTTGTGGCAGCAGGGAGTTTGTGGGACTAAATCCTTCAATTTGATTTCCAAAATGAGAAATCAAATTGTCATTTGGCTGTGGCTGCTGGTTTATGGGAACATATTCTTCACTATAATTTCTTGCTGAAATAAAATGGTCACATGGTAGTTGCTGAGCCGGAGAATAATTGGGCTTAGCCCAAGGGTATTTGAGTAAGTACATATTTTGTTCAATGCGATTTCCAGTATAAGAAATCAAATTGTGATTAGGTAGTTGCTGAGGGAATGTATGAGTAGTTCCTTCACTATGATTTCCTAGACAAGAAATGAAATTGTGATTTTGTATTTGTAGTAGTGGCTGGTTTGTGGGGATATGTTCATCATTATGATTTCTATTAGAAATCAAGTAGTCACTTGGTGATAGCTGGGTTGGGCTGTCATTTGTTATGGACTGAGGGTATGTGGAAGTGTTTTGTACAGTAAGCTTTCCAGGATAAGAAATGGAACTGTGATATTGAAGTTGCTGCTGAGGGATAGTGTGAGTGCTTTCTTCACTGTGATTTCCATTTGAAATCGAATGGTCACTAGGTGATTGCTGAGGTGAAGAAACTAATTGTTTACTTGATTCCCCTTCATCAGTAGTGGAAATACCACGCTTCTTCTTCTTATTCCATCTTCTAAATATGCGACACAAAACAAATTCCTTCTACATGAATTAAAGGCAAAACCAAAATAAGGAATACTGCATTATCAATTAATTTTTCAGATATTCATTAGCACTGCCAGAATTGCTACTCACCAAACAACAACAGATTCATTCATCAAGTCATGCAAATGCTTTTGGACACGTATTTCTAGTTGCATTTTAAATAAAGTCGCAATTTCTTTCATCGTGATAGACGATCCTACCCATTAACATTTTAAGTACTAGGCAACAAAGATGTACACTTTAAGACGGCCTGGTTAACTAATCCTAATATATCTCCAATAGAAACAATAATCTGGCATGCTTCGCTAATTAATCACTTCAATCATCAAGAAGAGCTAGCCTTAGTATTATATATGCAAAGCTATAACAAGGCATAAAAGAAATGAAGTTTCAAGTGAGTGACAAAAACAAATTAGGCTCATACCTCATAACTGGGGTCGTCCTTGACATGGTACTCATGCATACCCCACTCGGTTATAGCTTCCTTACGAGGAAGACCGCGAAGGTAGAAAGTCAAAGACTTTTTGGTACCAGTAAGGCCGTTTCTAGCTTCGATTTGGGAAACTTTACGAGTAACTTTCCAGTACCCTGCGTTTGTTGCTCTGTGGGCATCTTTACTCTTCGTGTAACGAGGTTTATAGAAGAAGTAACAAGCTTGATCCTCAGAATCAGTTTCCGATTCTGCTGCATCATCAAAATAATACACGGTGCATGCCAATCAATTCAGCTGGTAAAATCTTTCAGTACAGAAGGTTAAAGGGAAAGGGAAAGAAAAAAAAATTACATATACATACTTGCTAAGTCCCATGCCTCAAGGCTGCAGATATGACCAATATCCTTGATAGGATCATATGAGAAATGGGGATCAAGCCTCTTCTTCTTGAGAAGACGGAGGATTAGCTCATCGGATGGCTGGGACTTGTACCACTCCCGCATATGACTCTCCATTTCAGGTTTTTTTTTTTTTAAACAAAAGAAAGAAGTTCAAAGGAAAATGAGAGTAGCAACCACTTCTTCAATTGCTGGTAAGGATTTGATGAAACCCCCCCCCCCCCAAGACTTTTATAATTCAGAATAGTTACAGTGGCATCTCTCCCTCTCCGGCTTGATAGGAAGAATTTTCTCTGGGAGACCCAAAGAGTAAGAGTAAGAGAGGGTGTGAGTGTGTGATCATGTCACTCGGGGATCGAGTAGGCGATCATGTTACTCATTTTATACAATCAAAGAGTGATGGCGTTAACTCCACATTCCCATGACGCGTTAACTCTACAGTGAGACAACCTTCGGTCTTTTCTCCAACGGTGTTAACTCTACGTTCTCACAACTTCTGAGTGGACTAAAGAATCAATTTTACTTGAAGGCCAGTCAATGAACAAAGTGTGACAAAAATAAATATGGAAAAATTATAAAAAGTATCATCCGCTTATTGGTTCAAGTTCAACACCATCATCCTCGGCCTCTTAGTACTGATGTTTAAACACCGAAATTTAAATTAAAATAATTTGACAAAAGACTGATAAAATAAATTATAACACTCAATACTATAAAATCACATACTGTTACAATTCATTTTATCAGTGTTTAGTTAGTATTTAGTTTCTTTAACATTTTTCCGATATTTATTTAAAAAATTTAATAAAATACAAACAGAATAAGCTTAAAACTGTATAGAATAATTGTTATTTATAAAAATAATGAAAAACATGTTTACATGAGGTTACCATTAATTAAAAAATAATAATTAAAAAAAAGGTCAACATTATCATAGTGTTTATGGTCGGGTTATTTGTTAAGGGGAATTCTTGAATCTTCTACGACTTCAGGTAAATCTAGAATCTTCTACGACTTCAGGTAAATTATATTTTTAAATTGTCATTACAAATTTAACCTTGGCAAACGTCATGATTAAATTATTGCAACAGTACAAAGTATGTCCTTCCTTGATCAGTCGTGGAAAATCAACAACGCGTCTCCTTTCAGTGTTCGCGGGAAATTTGTTTGGTTGGATTGTCTGAAGGCGTGAGATTCTCCTTGTCTTTAAGGCTTTTTGTTAACAAAATAGTAGTTAAAAAAAAATGAAAATTTTCAAATTACCAAGATGGACAAAAGTATGCATTTCTTGCCTTTTAGGTCATTTTTTTATCTTGATTTTATTGGTGGTTATTGTGCTAATCGCAGTAAATTCTTCTTGGCTTAGCTTAAGTCTAACGATTTGGAGAACTATATGCATGTGTGTATTCATTCTCAGGTGCAAGCGTCTGTATATATATATTTTTTTCATATGGACACACTTTTAAACTGTATAATTTAAGAGAATTAGTAATAGTGTGTCTGTATGAAAAAAATAATAGATATATATATACACAAACACTCATATGTATATTACAATAAAAAAATCTATTGATATTTACGAAAAATATATTGTGATCATGTGTTTTAATGTGATTTTGATTCAACTCATCAATATTATGAAAGATTGTCTTTTTGGTGGGTGGCTTGGTTGATGGTGAGGGGTTATTCATCTCATAACAACTTTTTGGGGATAAACAAAACTACAATGGTCTTGAAATTAAATAAGAGAAAACGATCATTAGAGAGAATGCCAATGGTGATTGAAGACAGCACTCCGACAATCAAGTTAAGTGAGTATTGGAGAGAGTTTTAGGTTTTTCAAAAACCCTAATATCAGTGAAAACTTGAGAGTTGTATGGAAGAAGTTGAACCTATTTTGTTGAGACCGATCTAATATTATAATGGGAGTGTATGTGAGTGTATCTTAGTGTCTTTTTTGGAGATGTGGCACACAATACTAAGTCATTCCCCACCTCAGATTGGACTTTTGGGTAATTTGACCATTCAACTTGAGTCTTTTAGCCTCTTTAAGGCTAAACATGTGTCAGCTACACAACCTTTGTCCGGGTGGTTAGGTCTACTATCTCCAAATGTGAGGGCAACAGTTCAAACCCCCATAAATATATTGTAGGTTAATTCTTTTTCTTAACTGTAATGTATAATTGAGTGTAGACAGTTTTCTCCCTTACAAAGTGTGAGTAGAGTAAACATCTCTCGAATATTAGTGGATTAAAAATCTTAACAGTGTTTCATAAAAATTGATGTAAGCTATTTTTAATAATAATCTGATTTGGAATTATTAGTTATAGTCTCATATAATATGAGTTGTAGTATGATCAGTAATTTTATCTAATAAAAAACTAGTATGAGTAGTAGTCTCATATAATTAAAAAAAAAACACTAAACAATGTCAACTATATATGAAACTGTCCTCAATGACAAAATGTCTTAATATCTTATTGACTTATTTCAAATGAGTTAATCAGACTTTTAGAGCAATTAACTCCTGTGTTGATAGCTGAGATAATAGTTGAGTTAATTTCTAAGTAACAAAATGGCTCATGCTCTTTTTTTTAAAGTTCTTCCCATTCTATCTTTGCCTTTCGAATTTCCTCTTCATATTTTGCAAAGGCCAATTGGTCATGAAGGCTACTGTACACGTGCCACACTCTAATTGCATGGCCCAAATTTTACCACCAACATCATCTTAGATCCAGTGTATACATAGTCTAAAATTTTATCCTCGCAAAATTAAAAATAATATCTGATTTCACACCCACATTTGGGGCAAATGCTTATCTCTACCCAATTTTAATTAAAAGATTGAATATATAAAACGAATGGTTATATAAGAGTCCCTAAAAAGGAACTTCACCATTCGGTCTAAGGCCGAGTGGTGATGCAAATGTAATGGTTGAGGTTGACTATTGGGTTGACGGAGAAAATACAGTTCAAATATCACGTAAGGAAGCCATTGCTATTCGTGGATGGAAGAGGATCGATTTACATAGCGTACTCCCAAATAACTTTCACGAAATAGGCCAGCCTTCAAGAACCAGGCCATGATACTAAAATTAATAACAAAGCTAGGAATGGATCCAGCATGCGTGAAACATTAGTAAAAATTTAAAATTTCAACATTAATATTCTCCTACACAATTTTAATCGTGGGTTACACATCTATTGAAGTAATTTCTTGCATAGCAAGCGGATAATTGATTGAACAGGAAGAGCGAGTCCATTTTCTTGGTTGTGTTGCTTACAAACAACATTTATGAATTGATAATGGCGTATAAGTTGTTCTTTGACTCCTTCTCTGCCCCTCGAATAATATTTTCTGCACCATGATTTCTTGCATAGCAAGCAGATACTTGATTGAAGAGGAAGAGCAAGTCCATTTTCTTTGACTCCTCCTCTGCTCCTCGAACAATATTTTCTGCAACATGATTTTTAGAATCATGAAGACATATTGTGATAGTCTTCACTGTGATTTGGTAGTTGCTGAGGTTCTACCTGAAATAAAATGCCAAGAGTATTAATTTCTTAGTGCGAGTGCCGTACTCAACACGGATAACTTGATATTGAAACAGCCCATAAGGCAAGCTCTTTCTCACCCTTCAGAAGCCATTTTTCTGCAACATGATTTCTGAAATTAATCATGATGTGAAGGGCTGGTGGTTGCTCAGTTTGCGCCTGAAGTTAAGACAGAAAAAAAAAATCCTTTATTCAAAATATGTTTCTGATACCCTCTGCAAGAAACAAAAACAATTACTATCAAGAGTACAGATGGATTTCTGATTATACTTACCGAGTAGTTGAAACGGCTGGAAGTTGTATATATCAACTTTGTTAATTGTTTGGACAGAGAAATCAGGGTCAATTCTCTTCTTGTTCATCAGATTGATGGTAACTTCTTCTTCTTACAAGGTAGCCCATCTCGGATTCGAAGTGCCAGAGTCTTAGCAAGCTCTCCCTCCGATTCTGTTTTCACAAGAAAAAATTTGCCCTGCATTGACAGGAGAAAAATGGGTGATCATTCATTTTTATACACACAAGCTTGGTGATGGTCGGTATCTGGGCTGAGTTGGAATGATGAACCCGCGTGAGAATTTTGAATTTTCCTTTGACGGCGTTAGGGAGAGATCTGTTTGCTTTTAGCATCTGACAGTCAGCTTTCCACTACAGGACAGTCAGCTTTCCACTACAGACTGTCTCCTTCTTTGAGAAGTAGTGAAGTGAAGTGAAGTTGACGTGTCCCCTTCCTTGAGAAGTAGTTCTTTGCCCTAGGCCCTCAGCGAGCATAATACTATACAATATTCTGCGTCTTTTGTTTTCTTCCGCTGTCTCCTTGTTAAAGTAGTCAAAAATCCACATCATTTTTTAATCCTTTTTCTTCGCGAGTGTTTGAACTGTTGAAAGTCTAAGCTGCTTCTAGTATCTTCACCTTATGGGCTATATTTATTGGATGCCATTGGGCTTCTAAGTGTGAGCCCGTATTGGAGGTTGAAGGAAAAAGTTTTTACCTTCTCGAATCTGGTTCACTCTTCTCTCGTTTGATACTTGAGTGGCAAGGTGCGGGTGTGTGCTCAGGGGCGGATCTATATAGGGACCAGTATGGGCCATGATCTTAGTAAAGAAAAAAAATTAATAGTTTAATAGTTAATATTTTATATTAAAATAAACACATATTAATAAAATATCTATTTTATAGGCATGTACGGTGTCGTTTATTTACAAAATAAAAAAAGAAGTTATTGTACTTGATTTTTGTTCCATAAAAAAACGCAAAGCTCAAGTTTAGAAGATTTTATAATTTTGTTTGTTCACTTGTCTGTATGTTTTGAACCAAAATGTGAACTTTGATTAAAGTCCTTTATTTTTTATTATATTAATAATTACTTATTTACATTAAAAATTTTATTAAATTTTTTAAAAAAAATTCTTTATCCCCTCCAGTCAAAATTAGCTTGTTCCGCCCATGTGTGTGCCAGTAAGGATACTCCTACGCTCAAGTAAGGATGTGCAAGAAAATTATGATGTGTGGAAGACAAAATAAAAAAGAATTTAGAGGAAGATGATGACTCTAGTGTTTTTGAACTAGAGCTTGTGGGATCTCATGAATGTTCAAGTTTGTGACAGATAGATTTGCTATCTATCTTATAAATTATCGATGGGTACACTCAGCCTGTGTAATTTCATCTAGCCCCTTATATTTTATATTATTTATATTTTATTCATAAATATTATAAATTTTTTGAAATGTAAAATTTCTTTTAACTCTTTATATTCAATTTTATTTTATTAAAACCCTACAGTATGAATTCGCCCCTATAATATTAAATTCTCAAAATAACCTCCATTTAATTAAAAAATATAATTATTGTTAAATAAATTATAATTATAATTATTATTTTATTATAATCATAAATATTATTTTTAATAGATTATTGTTATTATTAATAACAATAATAAAAAGCATTATAATTAATTAATCTATTAACAATAATTAATAATATTTTTTATTAAATTGTTAATAATAATAATAATAATCAATGATAATTAATATATTTATGATTATAATAAAATATGAAAGGAGAGCGGAGACTTTTATTTTGAATAAACTAGTTCCGATTAATATATTTATGATTATAATAATATTTTTTGAGTTGTTTGGGCAAGGAGGTCTCATGCGTGTGTGGACTTTTAGGCTGCCAGGAGAGCGGAGGCTGGAAAAATACTTTGCGTTTAGATAGTGACTTGTGTGTGAGTAATAACAATTTTTATTATAAAAATAAGTTTTATACCAAATATTAAAAAAAAATTAGATAATCATTAATTATTGTTATTAATAATTTAATTAAAAAATATTATTAATTATTGTTAATAGATTAATAATTATAATACTTTTTATTCTTGTTATTAATAATAACAATAATCTATTAAAAACAATATTTATGATTATAATAAAATAATAATTATTATTATAATTCATTTAACAATAATTATATTTTTTAATTAAATGGAGGTTATTTTGAGAATTTAATATTATAGGGGCGAATTCATATTTTAGGGTTTTAATAAAATAAAATTGAGTATAAGGGGTTAAACAAAATTTTACATTTTAAAAAATTTATAATATTCATGAATAAAATATAAATAGTATAAAGTATAAGGGGTTAGAGAAAATTTCACAGGCTGAGTGTACGTTACATTAAGTAGGCGGACCCATTATTGGGTCTATAAGTATAAGGCTTTTGCTACCTTACATGTAATATAAGGTACAGCCTCTCACAAGGCTGGTGGGCTCAAATGAGATCCACACTGAATTTGTGAGAGGCTGTACCTTACATTGCATGTAAGGTAGCAGCTCCCTAAGTATAAACAAGTTGCTATCCTAATTAAAGCATCACGTGTCCATCATAGATTTGGGCACGTGGTGCTCCATTTATTGCTTGTACTACATTTTCTCTAGAGTTGGAATATCTCTTAGTTAATTATCTATTTCTAAATTTGTTTCTTATTTTGAACCAATTTCAATGGTCATTTGCTTTTCTTAACAAAGTACATATTGTTTTCTTAGTGGTCTCATATTCGTGCTGATTAGTTTGAACAAGTCCGGATCATTTTTTTACAGCAAATGATAAGTTTCGTTTACTCATTTTTTTTAATTATAAAATATGATACTTGTAGGGGTTGATTTTATTCCTTATCGTAATATTTCTTCAAATTTACTTGAAGAATATTTTTAAATTAATATTTAAGAAACCTCTTGGTTGTACTGTAATTAAATCTATATATCTAGTACCCAATAGACTCTAGATATAGACTGTAAAATAGTTGTAAACAGTTTACAACAATTTCAAAACCATAGTAGAATACAAAAGAAGAAGGTTCAACAGTTCAAACCTAGTTATAAACTCCCACGAATCCTGCCGAAAATCATAAAAATTCCAATCAACAAGGTCTTCTATGTTATCGAAATTGGATAACTACAAATTACAATATTAAAATATTTAGTAAATAATTATTGTTATATATTATAAACTAAATTAATTTAATTTTATAATTATATAATGAAAATTTTATATTTTATTTTTATTAAAATTATTATTTAAAAATCGTAATTATTACATAGTATTAATTTTTATTTTATATTTTTAATGACTGGAAAGGTACAGCGCCACCATAACTCTGACATGGCTACGGTGCAGAGCTGCAAGTAACAGCCTCGAACTTTCCCATTTCCATCGCCTTGAATTGGGACCTCTTTCCCTCTCTTCCAGCGCTCGTGGAAGTTCCCCATTGGCTGCTGTTACCTACAGAAGCCGTAACATAGACTTCTCCGTTTGCGACAGATACAAAATCACAATAATAAAGTATGAAATTGACCAGTGGAATGCATGGCAGTCACAAAATATAGTGACGAGTCCCGCGTGTGGGGTCAAATAGAAGGAATAATATCTCGAAGCAACAAATCAAAACAAAGGACAAAACTACGTTACAAATTCTGTAAGGTACAGACTGCAGCATCAGCCGTTGGATGTGGTTGGATGTGGAGTGAGAAACTAAACAAAAGAAAATCGGATGGTGGGATGACGGGAGATGTTTGTTACAGAATCTGTAACATAGACAGGTCCCAAAACAAATTCTACTTTCACCAATGACTCTCATATCTGGCTATGAAAAACTGCTTAACACAAGGCACAAGATCTGAGCATATGACATCCGAATAGAGTGATCATGAGCAAAAACAGCCAGCTTTAATCCCAAAGACTTCAGGGTGAGCAGTACGCACTCCGTTATCATCAGAAGTCACCAAACTAGGCGTGTGAACACGAAATCTGCAGCATCACCAGTCACTTCATCGGATGAATACAGATTCTGGCAGAAGACGAAAGTCAACAATGCGGCCCAGCAATAAGATTTTGATCAATTATGAGGTTACTACCACGTAATTAAACTGCAGGCCTCCTTAATTTTAGGGAAAGTAAGGGACAAAACTACGTTACAGATTCTGTAAGGTACAGACTGCAGCATCAGCCGTTGGATGTGGTTGGATGTGGAGTGAGAAACTAAACAAAAGAAAATCGGATGGTGGGATGACGGGAGATGTTTGTTACAGAATCTGTAACATAGACAGGTCCGAAAGTAAGAAAATAATGAGCGTTGCGATCCCCGTCTGATAGCCAATTACCATGTGCTTGAGGCATGATTTGCAATTACGATCATCAAGAGATAAGGGTTTCGAAAATTGATTTAAAATTTGTCCCTCCCTTCGCCTCAAATTTATATAATGTGTTAGTAAATATTCTTCTAAATACATTAACCTAAAAATTTAAAATTTAAAATTTTATTTTTGTAAAGAAAAACTCCCACAATGTAGTCCAAATTTATCTCATCTCTCTTGAAAAATTTAAACTAAACTTATGAATTTGTGATAATTTACGCTTAGTTTATATTAGTTTTCATCTTTAATAAAAGAAATATATTGAAAATTAACCTCCAATGCCGTATACAAAGCTACCATGCTTCTATGATATGGCCTTTGGTGCCACCACCTCAATCATCAGCTCAGAGTCCATAGACATGGCCATGCCCCGAGGGCAGCATCCCACTATTTATTCAATCAAATTGTAAAGACCTAATGTCTTATTAAAAGCGATATTATCATTTTACCATTAAAATTATTCTGACATATCATCTTAATAATGTCAGTGCCATGGTTTGTTGAAAAATACATTTTACCACTAAATATTTGTGCCGTTATCAATTTACCACCCCTCTATTAAAAAAAGTTAATGTTTAACTGAAATAAGTTAAAAGTTGATTTTGCCCTAAGAGAATAAAAGACAATTTTACCTTTTGAAAAGAAAGAAACAATAAACAAAAATAAGATTTAGAAAACAATTGAAAATTGTAATTAATAAAAAATAATGAACAATATAAAAAATTACGATAAATGACAAAGAAAACAATTAATAAAAAATTTCGCTTAAAAATTAATATTATAATTTATGAAATTCAAGTATTAATCGCAATTAAAAATAATAACAATTTAATTAAAAAATTAATGAGAGAGTGGGGCTAATTTTAGGGTTGCAAATTTCCTAATTCTTTAATTATTTCCCTTCAAATTTTTAACTTTGTTTTATTGTTTATTTTACATTTGCAACGCAATATCTTGGCTTCAACATAAATTGTCTTTGATACCCTTATGACATCAGCAAAACATTAGTAAATTTTTAACGTTTTTAATGAAACGGTGGTAAATTGATAATGATACAAATGTTTAGTGGTAAAATGCACTTTTTAGCAAAGCATGGTACTGACATGATATGTCAAAATAATTTTGGTAGTAAAATGATAATACACCACCTATTTAAAATTATGTAAGATTCCAATAAGTTATAATCTTCATATACTAAGTGAATTATTCAATGTCCTAGTGTAGTGCCATGGACTTAGGTTGTGTTCGAAGCATGTACAAATCTCTATGCACTTATTTTCCATAATTTTTATTTATTGCATTTAAATTAATTAGTAATTTAGGGAGATAATTTACCTACATCTATAAAATGGATCTAAATATCCTAAATTTACCTACATCTATAAAATGGATTTAAATATCCTAACACAAACTCTAATTAAAATTAGGGTAATATATCAATTTTTGTAAATACACCCCACTTTTAAAAAATAAATTAATTATGAAAAATACATATATTATATTTAATAATTTCAAATAAGAAGAAATTTGGACAATTAACTCATTAAATCTTCTCCAACTGTTTAAATTTATGTCACGGAACGGAACATATATTGGAGTTTGGATAATTTAGTCATTTTTTATTATAAGATAAAATAGTCAAATTAAATTATATTAAAACGAAATTAGTGACTAACAATGATTAAGAGACTTATGTAAAGAAAATGATTTAATTGTTTAAACTTTCTCTTTCTTTCAAATTTTAAAAAATTATCTGAATTTTTATAAATTATAGTTATATACGAGTCCAAGGCAGCGACTTTTGACAGACACCATAATTTTGTTGTAAAATCTCATTCCCGTTCTTGCTTTTGCCTTTTTTTTTTTTTTATTTGTTACTCCACACCTCCCTCTTATTATGACACTGCCTAAAACTGAAGCTGGATCTCCCAAGCTCAAAGACAGGCCTAGAACTTACTGCCAGCAGCAGATGGAGCAAGTCCCGTGTCTCCCTCCTAAGAGAGGGCGTATCAAGCGTCGAATTCTCTCATGTCTTTTTCACAAGATGATGATCATTCTTCAAAAATTCGGTTTTCGTCCCCTCTGCTCCTGTTCTGGCAATTCTTCCGCATGATTTTTAATAAGTACATAGCTATTGATCTTTTTTAAAATCTTAGACACGTTTGTATTTTACAAAATGTGAATTTGTAGACGTTCGCATTTTATAAAATACAAATTTATTCTTAATTATTTTAAATAAGTCTATAATATAGTTTTTTTTTTTTTTTTTTGTAAAATTCTGTTCTGTTCTGTTCTGTTTTGATGGGCTTGTACATAATAAGTGTTATGGTGTACATATATGATCCACCTTGAATTAAAAGTGCAGTTACTTGCATCCTCAATGTCCCATGAGTCATGAGCAACACAAGTTTGTGACCGCTCATTTTGTTTTGTTAATTCATTTTTACCTGTGATGATATATACCCTTGCTTTTCTTTTTCTTTTCTTTTCAATTGAATATACCCTTGTTAATTACTAGCTAATTCTAATGTCTATTCTTTTTTTCGCATTTCCAGACCCCTATCTATCTCTTTTTCACAAAGCATGGAAAAAGCTAGACCTTTTTTAAGTTGTTAATGGCATAGGGTAATCCAAAAAATTAATTTACTTAGGACTAAATTAGATAATAGTAAAATATAAAAACTAAAATATATTTATAATTTTTCTCAATTCATTTTCTTATTTTGAAAATGTTATACTCTAAATTCATTATCAATACCATCAAAAGTATCATTTCTTACATAAATAACTAAACTATCATTCATCCCATTCAATTTTAGAGATGATTTTTTTTTTTTCAAATAGAAAAATAACTAAACTATTTTTTGGCACAACAATTGACAACGACATATATGAAATTATGAATACGAATGAGATTGAGAAGAGAATCACTGATTAAGCAGGTAGCAGCAGCGTATGTATTACTATTACTACTACTATTATTGTTGATATATATTGTATTGTACGGTTGGTAATTGGTATTGTGCTCTGCTGTTACTTCCTTGGTCGACGGTTACGATGTTGCCTCCCCAGTCGCGCGTTTTCTGTTCTGTTAATATATACGCATACCATCATTTACACACACTCACACAAATTGGAATACAATATATATATATATATATATATTAAAAAAGAGAGAGAGATAAAGATGAGTAATTTTTTAGGGTTCAGCTATGGTACCATGCCACCGTTGTATCCAACAATTAGATCCACTTGAATGGATGAATATATTGGGATCCAACGATTGGGTGTAACGGTGGCACGGTATCACCGTTGCACCGTAATTTTCTCCAATTTTTTTAATACAATTACCATTAGTTGAAGAAACCAAGAAGGGAGTGGGAGGGGATTAATTTGTTTTGCATGGATTACAACGAACAAACACGGCAGTGGTTTGTTGTGTACATTTCACCTTCTCCTTCTTCTAACTGAGGTTCCTTTATTTTTATTTTTTTAAATATCTTCTTCTGAGTTAGTTTAATATAATCAAATTGCATGTATACTTATTTGAGACGCCTCGGCCTGGCTGACCTTGATGAGCTCAATCAAATGTCGAGCCTCTAATCCAAAGGTGAATATCTCTAATATTCGAGCACTGTTTACATAAATAAATAAATTATCATTCATCACATTCTCTCTATTTTTACTACAGAAACTAGAAGAATTAATCTTTTTTTTTTTCAAATAGAAAAATGTTTTCGATGATGGGTTATCATTATTTTTAATTAAAATGTAGGCTTTTATAACTCTTATAAGTTAAAGATTAATTTTATGGATTTATTTTTAATATATTTAAAGGGAGCTAACTAAAAACTCAAAATAATTTTCTTCTTTTATTCGTAATTTTTTTTGGAGCCTACATGGCTCGAGCCCCTCTGGTCATATGGTTGATCCGCCACTGGTTAGTGAAAGTAGTTTTCCAAATTATATATATCTCGTTTACGCGTCTATAAGTATAAAGTATGTCTTCTCAAAAAAAAAAAAAAGTATAAAGTATGTGCGTCCAAATTTTTCATTATACTTCAAATTACATCACATATGTAGGAAAAAGAAATATCCAAGAATTTGTTTTGGAAAAAGACAATTTTGTATATCTGGAAACTCACGTAATGTCATTTCAATCATTAGAAAGCTCATGGCACTTGATTTAACATGATCAATTTCACAGAAATTATGTAGTAGTGATACCTCAAAGGCAAATCACAAGACAATTTTGTTTTTATTTAGGAAAAAAATAACATGAACGTAACGTACGCCACACACAACAACAGTTTTTATGGTAGGGCCCACAATTATTGCTGTGTGTGAATGTACGTTACGTTAAACGTAAGGTAGTGGGATCTTTTTTTATTTGATGTTTGACTCGGGCTTCTATGGCCGTTATGGTTATGGAAGCATTAATTAAGGGAATAGACACAACCATAATCAGTTTTCTCAGGGAAGTTAAATACAAGAGAGGATGTGATTTTACTATGCACTTACAATATAATTAGGCTGGGTTTATTCTAATTTAAAGTTTTGACTTAAATGTTTTACACAAATTTTCAATTATTGTAATTCGGTGTATATAGTTAAGTTATTGTGAAATGTAAATAAGACTACCTATTTTATAAAAATTTAGTACAACTTTGATGAGCTATTATGTCGATCCATTAGCTTTGAAATTAATCCTTATTTGGTACGGAATAATGTTGAATTTTTATGTGAATATGTTAAAGAAAGAATATTATTCGATCCTGTCCATCCGTTATGTGGCTTTACAAGAAACCAAAATGAACTATTTATAAAAAAGATTGATGATGAATTAGGTGCAAAATATTTTTCTTATTCGTACGTATTGGTTAATTTAGATTTCGGAGAAGCACAAATTTAATTGATTTGAATGGAATTTCCAAATGTCCAAGTAATTTTATATAAAAATTAGAATGATTGTGATAAAAAAAAAATGAAATGGTTTATTTAACCAACCAACTGCCTACATCACTTGAGAAAATGAAGTACAAGATATTTGAAATTATCCCTATTTATACAACGCAAAGAATGGCAAGAAAGTAGAATTTAGGGTTTGATAAAATGTAAAGTCGTCAATATTTGTGGGCTTCAATATTTAAAAAAAAAAATTAATGTCCCATAAATTGATACTAAATAATATAAGCAATGTGCTAAATGCTGTATAATTATGAGTAATCAAATTCATCAACACGTAATCAAACCCAATTTCCACCAACCAAATCTAAATCTGCATGATCAACTTGTAACCAAATTGAAGTGTGGACTAAAAAGGCAGAGAGTCGTGAAGAAATTGCAAAGGTACCATTTCCTCCTCCATGCCATGTGGTACATGTGAATTTCATTTATCAATTGGCAGCATAGAAATTCAGCGAAATCACCATCGCAATGCCTCGTATATATCACAAAAAATGTTGTAATTTTGTTCTTTTGTGAGCTGTTTGACTTACAGAAAATTGACTCATAGAAGTAACATAATAATAAAATAAAATAAAATAATTTAATAAATTACAATTATGTTTGGATGTTGGATAAAAAGTGGGATTAGACTAATTTAAAAGATGAAAAAAAAATTAATCCAATCCGAAGTTATGTTTGACTACAAAGACTAATATAGATTAGTCCAAATTTTAGTCTGACATTCATAGTATTATTAGTTCTCTTTTTTACATGGATTTAGATAGGATTAACTATTTTAATCTAAATTTGTAATTAATATCAAAATTTTATTCAATAATTTACTTTAAATAGTATGTAATATTAAATATAAAAAATTATTCAATTATTTCTTTACAATAATATTGAATATTAACTATTAAATTTAACAATTATAAAAAATAATATATTATTTAAATATTTATTTTAGCTTAATTAAATTAAATTTAACATAGTCATATCCGTCATTATAGCAAACAAAAGACAAGATTATATAATATAGTATAATCCAATCTAATCTAATTAATCTAATTTAAGAGTTAATCCAATCTAATCTAGTCTTCCAAACAATGCCTATGTGTTTTATTGGGACTATGTAATAAGCTAACTCTGTAATTTCATAAAAATATTAAAAAGATATGCTAAAAACATTATTCTTGAAATAATCTTATTGCTCTTAACATAAATAAAATATATGCGCGTCCTTGAATTGGGCCTCGCCGTCCTTAACTTAGAAGTGGGCCTTGCCGCCGCCATTACTGATGCACTCTTCATTAGTCACTACTCACTGCCACAAAGATTAAATCCATTTGTCCCCAGCAATTTTTTATTATTATAAATATGTTATAATTTTAAAATTTCAGAAAATCTTCCAATTACTGTATAAATTATACTAACTCTTTGGCCTGTTTATAACAAACAGTAATTTAATGGAAGTTGAAAGGTACGTTAATGTTTTATAAGTTGAGTGTACATCGAAATGTGTCAAAATATTTAAGTTTAAATTTATGCAGAGCTATTTATTAATTTTCTGCTCAAAAGATTGAAGAAAGTTTGAAAATGCCCTACAAATTATAAATTGTCAAATTTTCATTTGAAGTTTAAAAAATGTATCATTTATTCATTTTCCACCTTATCGTGCTAAAATTTTGATATGACATTGTGGGTTTAAAGTGCAATCATTTTACGAATAAAATATGTTAATGACATCATTAAATTTTTAACATCATTAATTGGAAAATGATAGTAAATGTTTGGAATTTTGGAGAGAAAATGGATAATTTTTAAGCTTTTTGTTTTTTTTTTTAACTTCATCAATCTTTGAGTGAAAAAAATTGATTAGCCATCCACTTTAAGTTGGGAAAAAGCTCTTTTGATCCTAGAGATTAATATAATAACTCATTTCATCCTTACTTTTTAAATAGTATCCCATTTCATCCCTATGTTTGAAATAATAGCCCAAAACACCCTTATGTTAATTTGCTGTTAATTTAGTTTGTAATTCATTGAGAGCAAAATAATATTTTCAATTAGGGATATATAATATATTTTAAAATAAAACTCTAAAAAATAATTAAATAATATATGACTTTCTACATAAACTTAAAATTTAAGAATAGCTTTATGAATAAATAATAATAACACTAAGTAATATGCAAAATATATATTTAGGACAAAAAAAAGAAGATTTCACAGGCACTTGATTTATTTATTTATTGTCCTTTAACTTGTTTTGATTTAATATAGACAAGATAAATAGATAACAATCAACCAGTACTGATATTTTATCAAAAGTAAACATAGACTCCGTTATTTACCTTCAAAAACACATTAAAGATAAAAAACACATATTTAAAATATTCTAGAATAATTTAATGAACACACAAATGCTTGCACACAGATCACTACAACAAACATCACCTTTAGTAGCATTAGATTGTAGCACTTTTTTTTTTTTTAAATGCAATTTGCATATAGGGGGCCCATAGACGTCTTCTACCGCAATCTCATTCTTTCTGCAATAAAAATAAAAGCATGGTTTGAAGTAAAAGAAGAGCAAGGAACATGTCTAGGGATTAAGGTTGGTAAGAAAAGTTTTAAAGATTTGAAAGATTTTGAAAATGATTGAGGGAAATCGAACAAGAAACGAAAGAAGTCTGATAAAATTCTGAAATTTCTCAAATTAGGAACAAGCAAGTCAATTTTTTTTTATTTACCATATTGGAAGGTACAAAGCACTAAATATATATATACATTTATATTTTAAATATATTTTGATTATAGCCAAATGATTTTTCTAATTCGATTTTAATTAATGTGATAGGAATTGCCATTACGACATAATTTGGATGTCATGCATATAGAGAAAAATATTTGTGAGAGTATTATTGGTACACTATTAAACATTAGTGGGAACACAAAAGATGAATTGAATGCGCACAAAGACTTAGAAGACATGGAAGTTCGAGAAGGAATGCAACCAAAAGTTGATGACGGTCATAGATTACGCTTGCCTGCAGCTTCATTTACATTAACCAAAGATAAGAAAAGAATTTTTTACGAAACTTTATTTGATTTGAAATTACTTGATGGGTACAATTCAAACATCGGAAATTGTGTATCAGTTGATGAATATAAGATTATGGGCCTTAAATCACATGATTGTCACATTTTCACGCAACAGTTACTGCTTGTAGCATTGAAAGAATTGCTAACCAAAGGACATATGAAAGCCATCCATATTTCAAATGTGTTCATTTTTCAACAAGTTATGCCAAAAGATTATTGATAGAGAAGACGTGTTAAACCTTGAAGAAGAGATCAACGAAACCTTATGCATGTTTGAAAGTTTCTATCTTCCAGCATTCTTTGATATAATGATCTACTTGCCAATTTATTTAGGACGCGAAGCCCGACTTGGAAGATCTGTTCAGTACTGATGGACGTATTGTTTTGAAAGTAAAAACTTAAAGTTTAAAATTAATTAATTTTTAAAATAAACATCATTTTTACATTATATAACTATAATAGGAACATGAAGATTTATAAAGGATATGTTAGGAATCATGCATGGCCAGAAGGTTGTATTGCATAATGCTATCTTGCAGAGTAATGCATGAATTTTTATAGTGGATTTTTGAATCATAGTGTTGAATTAAGTTATCATAAACATAGAAATGAAGATTTTTCCAGTGATGTGATTCTTGAAGGTTGTCCAATCTTAGGGGGTGTTAGCCTATATGGCTATAAATATTGATTTTGATGATAACAAACCATATGTATTTCTTAAGCAAAGATTTATGAATTATGCTTTTATGATAAGAAAATGATGTTATGGAATTTAAGCATTTTGAACTAAAATGAAAGCATTATTAAAATCTTGGATTGTGTTTTTAAATTTCGAAATTGGACCTATTTGAAATTATTTAAACGTTTTTGGGTCATTCTACAATTTCACAAAGTCTGGGCGAAATCATAATTTCAAAAAGTTTTGGACTTGAAAAAGCATTATTTAAAATTCTGAAATTAGGACCTATTTGCAAATGTTTACAAACTTTTTGGGCCATACTACAGTTTTATAAAGTGTTGGGTCAAAATTAAAATTTTGGAAAAATGTCACTGTAGCAGGAACTGTATCACTATAGCAGGAACTGTATCACTATAGCAGGTACTGTAGCTATCCGGCTTACCGGATACAAAATCCAGAAATCCGGTTACGGGGCAGAAAGTTTCATTTCGAATCCGGCTTACCGGATTCCAAATCCAGCAGACCGGATAGGCAAAATTCAAAATTTTGCCTTAACGGTCACAAAAATCCGGCTTACCGGATTCCAAAAACGGCAGACCGGATTCCCCAGAAATGTGAGTAACGGCTAGTTTTCGAGCTCAAACTATAAAAACTCCAATCCAACTCATTTTGAATCTCTCCAACAAGCAAGAACAAAAAGCACACGTGATATCTTGGGTCTTCAACTTGTAAAACACAAATCATTGAATCATTCATTGTTCTTCATCTTTGATTATCTACTCATTGAGTGAGTTTTATTGTAATCTTCATTTCTTCACTTCATTTGTAAGAACTTGAGTGTGTGAGACACTTGGGTGAAGAGATTGAGAGATAATCTCTTCGTTGTAAAGGTTTATTGACACCTCGAAGTCAATTGTAATCGTTGAAGCTTTGGAAAGGCTTGGATAGTGAAATCCTCAAGCCCGGTGTGTTTGGAGGCGTGGACGTAGGCGGGGATTGCCGAACCACGTAAAAATCCTTGAGTTTGCTTTCTCTTCCCTTGCTCTTTAATTATTGTGCTTTGATTGAACGAACTTATTGTTTTCAATTTTTATTAAGACATTAGATTGCTTATTGTGTGGATTTGCTAGAATATTTTTAAATTTCCAATTCACCCCCCTCTTGGGTTGCAAACTTATATTTCAGGGGGAACATCAATTACTTTAAGTAATGAAGTGTTAGAAAATGCATATCGTTATGTATTATTCAACACAACTTTAGTGGAGTCATATTTAGAGTAAGTACTTAAAAAACATTCATTATTTACTTTTTATTAAAAACTATAATTTTACTCAATTTTTTCTTTTTTTTAATAGTCAATTATGATGCATATGTAGGAGTTAAAGCAGTCAAGCAAGATTTTAGGAAAAATAAAATAAAAATTTACTTTGGAAAAGACATGCTGATAATTTCGCTAGCTAAATGGTTAAAAGAAAAGGTAAAATTGACTTTTGTTTGTACATTTGGAAGCTTTGTTATAAGATCCTGATTAGTTAATTTTCTTATGCAGAGATTGTCTTCTCCATTGATGCAAATAATGATATGGATGAATTAAAATGGCTTTCATTTGGTCCTATAAATCAGGCCATGAGCTATAAGGGATGTATTATTAATCAGCAACAATTCCACATAAGAGATGTTGAAATGTCAACACAAAATAGTGGAGTTTCAATAGAAGCAACTGCTATATGTAGGGCAAGCGAGAAAGACTCTGCACAAGTTGATGTTGTTTCTTATTATGGAGTTATAAGAAAGATAATTTTGCTTGATTACCATAAGTTTCAGATTCCAATATTCAAGTGTGATTGGGCAAATAAAGGGCACGATGTGAGGATTGAAGATGGTTTTACAATTGTTAATCTACACCAAGGTCAAATCAGTAAGAGAGAAAGCTTTTTATTGTTGCATCACATGCAAAACAAATATTTTATTTGAAAGAAAATGATGCATTAAATTGGTATGTCTTACTTAAAGTGCCACCAAGGAGATATTTTGATTCGGAGATGTACAAGAGAATGTCGATACAATTTTTAGGCTGAAGGATATATCAACAGAAGATATAAATAATGATAATGAAAATAAGGAAGTTACTAATGTTAGAGAGAGTGGTGATGAAATATTGATGCAACTTGTTTATATTTTATTATTTTACGGAGCAAAGTCAAAAATTCCCTTAAATTTAAGGGTAAAATAGCTATTTTACTTAAATTGTGTTAAATATTATAACAGTGTTAATGTTTTGGTACAAATTACAAACTTTAGGATGAAAATTAAACAAATTTAAATTTATATAAATTTTTTTATAATATGATAAATTTAGAGTGGATAATTGATGATTTTCTTAAATTTAATTTTATTATTTATGGTATAAAGTTAAAAGTACTCTTGAATTTAAGGGTAAAAGAATCATTTTATTTATATTTTGTTAAATCTTCTAACTGTATTAAAATTTTGATGGATGATTGATCAAAATTACTTACTTAAGATAACAAATTCAATAGATTTAATTTTTTTATAGTATTTTGGATAACATGAGATAATTTCCTCCTCCCATTTAACTCAAGCGTGTAATCGTTTAGGGATCTCGTTGATAGAATGAGAAAATATATTTCTTTATCTGAGAAGATATAAACCTCTAGGGAGCCAGATGCTATTACACATTTTTGTAATTTGCTGTTTAAGCTGTAATCAGTTTCCTTCTCCAGTACCCCTCATACATATTTGCCTTTCCTCCATATTCCTTGCAACAAAACACAAGAAAAATGAAGATTGAAGGATTTGAACCGATATTTGGCGAACCGAAAGCCGAGTGGGCCGACTCGCGTTCGGATTCGCTAGGCCGGTTCTTATTCCATGTCTCTGCTCCAGATTCTTCTCATCTCTTAATCCAGGTCACTGATTTCCGCTCCAACACTTGGGAGGCTAAACGCTCCGTTTTGCAGCTCGACGACATGGTAATTTTTTTTTTCTGTTTTTTTATATATTGGGTCTGTTTTGTATTTTGTAGTGAACGAAATTCATATGAATTGGTTTATTGAAGTAAAAAAAAATGTAAAAACAAGAATGAAAGATTCTAGTATTGTGCCTGGGTCTGCACTTATTATCTTCAAAACCACAATTTTATTTTCCCAACAAAGTGCTTTTGCATTAAGTGCTTTTGGAAAATGTAATCTAAGGTGATTCTGCAGAGTGGGGCTTTACTAAAATGTGCTTTTCATGCTCTTTGAGTAAGATGATATTGTAAATTTTCTCTGTCTTTGCAAGAAATTTTATGCTGGGGTGTTGAGCTGCCAATTTGTTTGCTTGGTTTCAATATCGGTTAGGTTTAAAAAGGTTTAACTGATGAGCTAATCAGTGAATGTTGGGTAGTAAACAGTGTTATGGATCATTACACATATTTAATTTTTTTTCATTTTTCCTGATGTTTTTGATCAATATTCAGAGGGATGAGATTGGAATAGGAGGTTTGTGGTCAGAGTTCATTGACTATGTTGTTGCTTCCATTAAATCTGAAGATGTAAAGCTCATTCTGGAGGGACTCTCGAACACAGATGGTATTCTTAGTGAATCATTTTTTTTTCAGTATTTAGTGCAAGGTACTTTACTTTGGGTAGTAATTTGGGCGGGGTGTTCTTGTAGCAGATTCATTGTCTATCTATAGCTTATTCAGTTCTCATCATGGGAGTTCCTTTTAATTTTCTTACTAATGTCTGATGAGAATGGCTACTTTTTATCTTGCTTAAATACATATTAAGTGCGTTTGTGGATATATAGGTGTATAAAAGGTGGATGCAAGGAAAAATGAACCTTGAAAATGTGGTGAAGAAATCTATTAAACATTGTGCTTATTGTTTACTGTGTTCCAGGAGCCGCCTATGCAAAGATTGTCGCTCAGAAATCAAAAGGAATGCCTCGAATATCCATTTCTCTCACAAGACTTACAGGTTCTGCTGCTACTGAGGCTATGGCAAAACTATCTCTGGAGCTCTTTACAGCTTTTAGAAGCATGCAAACTCTAATAGTACAAGGTATTATTTTCATTTCCTATGTGAATAATTCTTCTTTCTATGTCTGGCTTTTATTTTTGAATCCATAATTGTTTTCTCTGTTGACATCCTTTTAGTAGTTTTTTTTTTGTAGTTCTTATAGGCTGTAAAACTTTGGTGATTTGTTAATGCCCCTGACAAATATCAGCAATTCTTAGAAGTGGTATCTTGATTAACAGTAAATACCCATTGCTGACGCTGCTGAATCAGGATCCTGATTGGGTTATCTCAATCCTGTCCATTACAATTTTTTCTATTCCTTGATGGCTATTTTCAAGAATGCATGCTCTTGCGCCTGTTGGTTCAAGAATTTCTCTTGTGCCTGTTAGCTCAAGAATTTGGAAGTGACTCTATGCGTTGTGATAATAGATTTATATTTTAGTGCTTGTTAAAAAGAGTGATAGAGCGTTAAATTATAAAAAGACTGTCAATAATAATTGTGTTATCAATTTACTTCATCTAAAGGAATTTGGTTTCATTCATGGGGAGTAGAAGGAAAATATGCATTTAAGTTTAATTTTATTTATTAATGAGTTTGGGCACATGCATGCTGCTAGAAAATGTCCATTTTGTTATTGCAAATACTTGTGTGGCAACCAAGGGTAATTTCTGGTGAATGAATTTGAGATAGCTGTGATTAGCATTGTTTAGTCCTACCTACAGATGGAAGCCTTTATGAGTAGCTCATTCAACCAAATGGAGATTCTTTTGAAGGAAATAGCCTCTCTGCAAGTGAAAATCCTACAATCACAAAGTTGTTCAGCAGAGGCACAATTACGTATTTTGTTTTAACTATGTCATAGTTATTACTGTGATCATTTTTGCAGTAATTTTCTTTTTCTCTTCTTCGTTTGTTTAACAAGACATGGGGTGATAACAATGTTGCAAATATGAATCTTCGAAGAAACCTGTTGATCTTAGATTAGTAAGGACACCTAGACACTATCATGAATGTGAGCATGTTGAAAATATATGTGAGGAAGACCTTTCCCGTGTACACTTGGAAAACGTTTTTGAAGACTTCCAAATTTTTCAGTGCATGAGATTAAGAAAAGAAATTCTATTCATAAATTGGATTTATTTTAACCTTGATATCTTTATTTTCCTTCTGGTATTGAAGTACGAAAAATAGTTGAGTATCTTCTTTAAATTTTGCGAAGAGACAGAATCTTATAACTTTTTTGTAGTGTGCAATATAGGTTCCATGTGCTATTAGTGTATTAATTCTTTTTGTTGAGGCTTATTTCATCCTCATTTTTCATCCAATTTACTGTGTTCAAAATGATATTTATGGAATGCATAATTCTAGACAGCCATCTCATGGTTGTCTTTCCGTTGTCGTAAACATGCTATCATGGTTAAAGATACGATATTAGCAAGTGTTTTAGCTACTATTTGGGGGGATAATCCCTTGTCATCTTGGGCTCATACTAAATACACCTATGACATCGGGGGGTGGGCAAATAGCTCGATCTGACTTGAAAAAATTTGGATTCGGATCAGGTTTGACCTAGTCCAATCAGATAATTTGAAGAAATAAAAGCATATGCAAACACAAATTTTCAATCCGATCCGAACTATAATTGGATCGGATTGGATCAAATTACAAGTTTGGACTGAATTTGGATTACTTTTTTTTTTCCCCAACCTGATAAGTTCAAAATCCGGTTAGGCTGATCAGAATCTGAATTTGCCCACCCTTAGCGACCTTAATTCTTAAGGAATTATGTTTTGCAATTATGTAACTCTTATGGTGTGTTTATCTCTTGGATTAGGAAATGGGAATATTTCCCATTTATAATTATTACTATTTATAATTATTATCATAGTAACGATTATTATAATAACAGTAATTAATATTATAATATTAATTATGATTATTATTACTATTATTACTGCTAATATTGTTATTACTATTGTCTTTATAATTATTAAATAATAAATAGAATAATTATAATAATACTATTACTATTTATAATTATTATTATAGTAATGATTATTATAATAATAGTAATAATTAATATTATAATAATAATTGTCATTATTCCTATTATAATTATAATAGTAATGGAAATATTTATAATACAGTAATAGTAGTAGTAATAATAATAATTATTTTTATTATAATAATGGTAATAATATTTATACTAATATTTACTCTTGATTTTGCTTGTGCACAAATACATTATTGTATTACTCTATTCCGATTACAAGATAAAGTAAATACATCAATGGAAATATAGGTCGTTCTGATTCTTATTCCTACAACTCAAGTAACCACCTTAATATGATTCCACCATTCCTCATTCTTATTTTAACTTATTCCGATTCTTGCCCATTCTGACTCCAAGAAGTAAACACACCATTGTTGTCCCCCCTCCCCCCTTTTCCTCTACACGTAAATATGTGTAGCCAGGATGAGCATAATATCCTTCTGTCAAAATTAACTTGTGATGAAATTAACTGTTGCTTCTTTCTTGATTTTGCTTTCAGAGCAAGAACATTGTCTTCAGCTGGAAAAAGAGGCAGCAGCTGAGAAGGTATGCCTTTCCTGTTGTTTACAGTATATTTAAGAGGAAAGTTCTATTTTTATGGTTTATAATCCACTTGAAAATATTTGAGAGTGTATTTTATGAGAAGAAGGCACCTCTTTGTTTTCTTTCTTATTCTTCCAATGGGTCTTTTGTCTACAGATTGTTGCATTGATCTTTTGTATTTTTAGCTGCTTCTACATCACTGTCACATTTGCAATTTAGCAACCTGTACAGGGAAAAAAGAGACATTTTGTGAGTTCTTATTGGTAGCTGAATTAACTACTAAATCTATGGCCCCATTGAGATTTCTATACTTGACCAAGTCCAAGGAAAAAAAAAAAAAAGATTAAAGATTAGCCACGCAGGGATGACAGGTCCTATTGGGACGAAGAGACCTAAGAAACTTATTAAAAAGAAAAAATAGTCTGTTTCTAACGCTATAGTTTTGGACTATAAGATGTAACAGAGAATGATATTGCATATAATATGCCGACAGAACATTGTTTAAGGGTATTGAAATGAGTGAAATCTCAATTCTCTGGCTTCCATTATTATTTTTACTAATTTTATTTCAGTTTGGAGCTCTTTGAAACTTTTGGGTAACTCTGAACAAAACATTTTTAGAAATAGACAAGATTGGGAGTGGCAGGCCTCTACCGGGACATAGTAGAGACCTAAGAAATATAAACAAATAACATATTCAATTTGAAACACCATTTATTGACCAGAAAATTTTACAAAGAATGAGTATGTGTATTATAAACATAAGGAACCTTGGTAGAAGATTTAGAAATTTGTAAAAAATTTCAACTCGGGATCTCTTCTACCTAATAGCCAAGTTTAAATGAAAGCTGGAGCAGGTGCTGAAGATAATTAAAACTCTTCTCATAGCCATTTATAATTCCTGATTGAAACCCTTTTCTTCTGTCTGAAAAAAGTAAGAAATGCAGGGTATTTTAATAGTAATATGATTTGTGTAGTTTTTTTTTTTTTAATTATAGATAACTTTTTATGTATATCTGGTCTCTATACACTTTTGTAATACTTCTATTTTATAAAATTATTCAAGTTTCTCATCCAAGACTATATAATCTTTTATTGTTTCTTTGGTTAAGGTGCTGTGTCTGAGTTTGATTTGTCATTAACCTTTCTTTTTTCCTGAGTGTGATCATTCCATTTTAATTGACGTAGAAATACATTTGATTGGAGCATTAGTCATCAAGTTATCATGGATGATACACAGTATGACATCGTGATGAACAGGCGGGATTGCATTACCTGATTTGAGAGTTTTTATTTTTAAGGGTCCTATCTTGGGAGTGAGACTTACCATTCTAGCAAATGATCCTTCTTAAATGTGTTTTCTTGCCATAAGTAGTCCTCTGTGTTCAAAGCAGCTTTTTGCAATAAATAGTTTGCAATGAAAAAGGTCTTTTGTGGCCTTCAAAGTCAGACTTGGTTATTCAATTACTCGATATTTAGTCAAAGTTGACTTTTCGTGTGATCTCTTAGTATTTTGTGGAATCAATAAGATTTAACTTCCAGATTTTTGGTATTTGTCAGATCAATGAGAGTTTAGTTTATTACTTAATTAGTCCAAATCTCTGAAATTCTGGTTTCTGTTCATCAATATAGTTGCAAAGTTGATCTTTATGCAGACTTTAGTTGCATTTGTTATTTTTATTGTGTTTTGGCACATCAGATTTATATGTAAACCAGTGGAGTTCAAACTTTATTACATTTACCACTTAAGATAATGAAGATAGAGTAAAGATATAATGGAATCTTGGTTTATATTTGTTTTAATTGCTGTATCAGCTTTTTCTGGCAAAATAATCATCTGTACCTTACTCTGAGAATTTTTTTTTTTTTTGGGCACTGTTCTCAGGAAAGGAATGAAAATATTCAGAACCAACTGCTGTATTCAAAGAGGCAGAAGTTGCAAAAAATGAATTTCTCAGATAAAACTGATATTTCTGCTTCTATATTGAGTAATGGCTCACAAGATTCTCCAGGTGTGTGCGGCCTTCATTTCTGTATGAAGTGGAAGCTAGCTTGGTTTAATAGTAGTTGCCTTGGCATTTTTAGAATAGAAGTAAGCTGAGTATGGTTACTTAAGTCAATCAGAAAATATACTTTATTTATCTGTGTAAACAAGTATACTTAAAACTGGAAACTGACTGCTGGATGTGGTTTCATCATAACGGGATTTGGATCAAGCTGCAACTTGGAATTTTTTTTTTTTGGCATGCAAAAATAAATTCTGGCAATTAATAAAATAAATAGCTGTGAGAATTCTTATTTTTATGCAATAGGTAATATATGGCAGCAAATAATTTTCTTTTTTGTCACTGGTTAGATAGTTTACAGTGATGGATAGGAACTGTGTAAAATGGAGGATTGGAGAAGAGCTTAGGCTTAGCTGTCTGTAGCAGTTAGTTATTAGGCGGTTTGTGGTTGTTAAATGAATAGTGAGAACATAATAAAACTTCTTTTTTGTCACTGGTTAGACAGTTTACAGTGATGGATAGGAACTGTGTAAAATGGAGGATTGGAGAAGAGCTTAGGCTTAGCTGTCTGTAGCAGTTAGTTATTAGGCGGTTTGTGGTTGTTAAATGAATAGTGAGAACATAATAAAACTTCTTTTTGGTCACCGTTAGATAGTTTATGGTTGTCAAATGAAGTAGTAAGTTTCTTTTGCTCTATAAAATAGGGCCTATGCTTATTCTGATTCATATCATGAATTCTATCTGAGTTTCCATCATTTCTTCTTCTCTTCACTTTTTAGATTTAGATTAATGATAGTTGTACAAAAATACATCGTCTTTAGTGATCTTGTCCCAATTTCTCCGGTTTTGGTACATGTATCATTACTCTTAAATTGTCCCTTTCTAAAATTTCCCATTTCTTTTGTGTTGTGTTGTTCTATGCCAATTTGGCTTCCTCAATGGTTGGATTGCTAGGGTACTTTACTGTGTAGCTGATTGGCCCCTAGGAAGCCAATGGTTATTGCAAGTCTTCGTTGGCTGCTGCTTGACCGGTTCAGGTTTTTTTTTTTTTTCCCTTTTTTCAGGTGTGGTACTTTTGGGAAAATGATATATCAAGTCACAAGGATGAGGACAGTGGTGATTGTTTGTTTCATGGCCTGTAGTCTGATTACAATGAATGGCCATTAGTATTTAATGGCGTGGAGGTTGGGTTTGAACTATTTTGGTGGTTTGATATAGTTGGGCAACACTTTTGAATGAATGATAGAATTTTAAAGAAATTGGGGAAATTTTGTGGGAAGGCACAAAAAAGAGGGAAGCTTGGGAACAGACCATATAGAGAAGGAAGTATTCAATTAATTCATGATATGAATTACTATAGACTTTGAATCCCTATTTAACAAGTAAAATAAAATTACTCTTGTACGAATTTTTTTTAATAATGAAAGCCAAAATAGCCTAAAAAATGAGCCATATATTATCAGAACCATAACTGTCTATAAAATGTATTATAACAATAAACAAAAATATTTAAATAGAAGTAATATTACAATAAATATTAATTATAAAAAGTTAATCATGACCCAACTAGGGGAGAAAATCTCAAAAAGGACCAAGTATTATGTCTACGTCTGACATTTATACATGGAGGTTGTCCTAAATCACATCATGCCTATATTGTTCTTGGCTAGGCTATTGCATGACGTAATAGTGAAGGATAGTGTTAGAGGATGAGCTTTCTGTCACTTCATTTGTATCTCATAGGTAGCTGCCATTCATACCATTTATCGTTATCTATAAGACATCACGGTAACTAGATTTATATGGCTTGTTTAGTCTGGGTGCTGTAGAAGTCTGAACTTTTTTGCCTGTTGCTTTCAAATGTTTTCATATTCCACATTCTTTTCTTTTCCCTTATTTAGAAATACAGAATTGTATGAACTTTGGAGAATCTAAGGTAGACTAAAGTTTATACACTGAAGTAATGCATTCTTTTGTGCATTTCTAGCGGAACAGAGTACATAATATATCTGGCAATAGAATCAGTGTTCGATGGCAGGTTTTTGACACTATCCCACTTGAATCTTGATTCTGCTCCCGGTAGTAGTCTACCAAGTATATTGCCCATAGACCTGAACTACCATTACTAAATTTACATTCCATAAGTAACAGCCAATTTTTGTTTATGGAATCTATATGCTTCTCCATGGGAGCTATTTATAAACACTTTTATCTGTGTATGTTTTTGCAGTTTTCATAGTTTTCTTTCTTTCATAGAACCTTTAGGCTATGTTTGGAAGGCCAGAATGGACCGAATTAGCTTTTAGGATTAGATTAGATTATATTGGATTATATAAAACTTTCTTATGTTTGGTATAATGTCTGACCAATTTAGATAATTTTAATTTAATGAAGCCAAATTAACTATTTGGATAGTTTATTATTTTTTAAATTATATTACTAGTAGTTGAATTTAATATTTAATATTCAATATTATTGTTGTAAGAAAATAAATTGAATAATTTTTTATGTTTAATATGACATACTAGTTAAAAGAAATTATTGAATTAAAATTTTGATATTTACTCTTAAATTAAATACAAGTTAAAAGTAATTTATTGAATAAAATTTTGATATAGAATAAAATATTTAACCCTATCTAAACATGACTTGGATTGGATTAATTTTTTTATCTTTCAAATTGGTTTGATCCCACCTTTTATCCAACATCTGAACATAGTGTATTACATAACTAATAGTTTAGTTGCTTAAGATTTCCCATCTTTAGTTCTCTATATTTCCAGTTTGTATTTTTGTGTATACAACAAACATTGAGCTATTGCTAACTGTCAAATAGTTTCTAATGTTATTAGATGTCGATTTTTTATTTATTTATTTTATGATTTGCTTGCTTTATGGCAGACAAACAAGCTGCTCAAAGTCCAGTCGCTTCCAAAGTTGCTAATCGGGTCATACCAGCACACCGCAGGTTTTAACCATTTCCAGCAAACTCGCCATATCATGTTGTCTTCTTTATGTTAATGATCATCTGTTTTGCAGGGCAAAAGTAAGGGGTGCATTACTGCAAGATACAGAAGATGACAAAGACAACTAGAGGTAGATCACTGGCAGTTTGGTTTACCGGAATTTGGAAGAATATTTATAGTTTAATCACGTGTTTCATTCATTTTACAAGAAGAAGCAATAGATAAGGAATAGGGGTCTTGCAAATATTAGGTTTTCCTTCTTATATTTGTCGTGTTTCTTGTACAAGAACATGTAGTGTAGCTATTTCCTCGTTGAAAATTATGACTTACTGATTCTGTAGATACATTAGGCCTCTGGTCCTTGATAGTTTTGATTCTTGAAGAGCATCGGATACATAAGCCCGTGAGTGAAGTAGATGCAAATAACTTTGTATTTTATGGCCTTAATGTTTCTGCAAGGCCTTTATTATTTCAGTAATTGTTAAGAATATTAATTATCTAACATATCGAGCAGAATATAACTTCTAATAAAAATTGGGTTGATTAGGCTGTCATGGAAGCGATTATTGGTTGCATAATCTTATATTTATTAGCCTTTTAAGTGATGCAACTGTGTGGAGAAACATTACCTTCTACATAATGGGTTAAATGCTACAAAACATATTTGTTTTGAAATTAAAAAGTAAAATGTTGGAGAGGATTTTATCTTTACACATAGGTGGTTCCGATGCCTAATTGTTTACTTAGATAAAAATTCAATTACGCTACTAACCACATGAAAAAGGTTGTCCAAAGAGTGAGTGAAACTGATGCCAGTGCATATGCCCAGAACAATACAATAGAGCATTCACTCTCTCCAGCACCAAATAATTGTGTAAGTGTACCTACAGATATAGGGAGATTGGGAATGAGTTTCAAAAACAGAAACATTGCAGAGAATTTTTATGATCTTGATTTTCCTCTCAAGAGATTTTGGTTGATACCTATGTTCATTGCAGGTGGGAGGGCATACTGCAGTAGAAGAAAAAATTGATATAATGGATCTGAGTGGATGAATCCAGCATTTACCGCAGCTTTAACAATGACAATTCCTAGCAGGGGCATGAAGAGATGACGAATTGCTATGATTCCAGCTATAAGGGACAGCGGAACTGCTGATGACCCTTTTAAGCCTGAAGTACAACATCCAGTGTATTCCCACTAAGTCAGAGATTAAACAAAACCAAAAAACAGATTGAACTATTACTGCAGTCAGACTTGTATTCAATCACCTCTAAGTAGATTTCCCCCCACTATTAGCGTCACAGTTGGGATTGTTGCATCCCTGAAAGTAATGTGAGAAAGCTAGCTCCATGATAATAATAGTCTCAGGGATGAAAGTGACAAAATTTACCCCAGTAAAGAAGCAGAATCTTCGACAACGTGAAGAGGAGCAGCATCACCAATCATTAAATTGTGAATTCTGGGCACCATACCGATTGTTAATCCAACAATCTGTGCATGAAGAACATCGGTAATGTTACTTGTTATATCCTTAGAAGTAGGCATAGATTTATGAGATACAGAGCAGCTAGAAAGTATATATATACCGCTGCTGTGGTTGATGGCGCAAAAAGTGCTTTCAGATTGAGTTTTCTTGGAATTGTCTTTAAACATCTTATAGTCTTTTGTAAACCAGATATCTGCATGCCAAAAGCTTGTAAGATAAAGAGATGATGAGAACATAAATTCATTTTCTCACAGCACCCAATTCTTGATAAACTAAGATCAGAACAACCTTATCAATTCCATCTGTCTTTTCGCAAAGAAGAGGAGCTTCTTGATTACTGTATATCTTGCTGCTTGTGAACTCTTCATTGCTGATCTTACTTGAGGAAACCCGAACAATGTTGTAGATGTAAGTCCAGAAATAAACGACTCCTGTCTGAGAAAGCAAAATTTTTGCTTGACGTGATTATTTTATGTTGTTTAAGCATGAAATAGCAGAGAAAATAGTATGCTGGAATGTAAAGCTAGTTGAAAAGTCCTCGTACCGCCATAGAGAGGGAAACATAAGTCATTCCATACTTGTGGCAGATTTCTGGATCTCCAAATGGACTGTTTTTCTCTCTGCAGATTGCTGGTATGATTATTAGAGGCAGATTTCCCAAGTTTCCTGTTCAAATAAGCCACAAGCATTATGATGATGAGTTCCCAAATTCTGCTTGTACATAACTAAAGAGGCCATAATACCTGCTGCACAGCAACCCAGTACAAGTCCTTTTAGATGCCGGGGAGCTCTTGTGACTTTTATCAATATCCATGCTAGTACTGACCCAATTATAAATGTGCAAAGGATATTAATTGGCATGAACCACCTGCATACACAATAAAAAATAAGTACAAATAATTAATCATTAAAACAATTATGAAAATCATTGAAGAAAACTACCTTGTTGTTTGTCGAAAGAAATAAATTCTCTCTTCTTTCAATAGAAACCATTGCGGTTGAAAAACAAAAAAATTATGCCAACTTTCTCTTTTTTTTGTGTTTTCTTATTTAACCCCTTAATGTGGTAAAGGCCTAAGGATGATAATTTTTCCTAATAGGATGAGATCCTCTATTTAAGACGGGATTGAGACATATTTGTTTTTTATAAAAAAATATAGAGATAGGAGTGAGATATTTTTTTATCTCACTTGCATATACGGGACAAGGTTGTGATTAACAAATCTCGTCTCATTAACGCCTTAGAATGAGAATTTCTTCAATAGGGGGATCCCATCTCTTTTGGAATAAGATTGAGACATATTTTTGTCAAAAAAAAAAAATATAGGAACAAAGGAATATTTTTTCATCTCATTTGTATATATGGGATAAAACTGAAATTAATAAATATAATCTCATCCCGTCCCATTACCAACCCTATAAAGGCCACCGGGAATCATTAAAATTTTTTATGGTTGAAATATTAAAAGACGCAAAAAATTGAATGTTAACAAAATTTTTTAAACGGCATAAAATTTTGTTAGGTTTCATAACATGAGGGGGGAAATAATTATTTTTCAACACGTGGGCTACGAACGTGAACATATTGAAGGACCAAGATTCGGTGCTCAGCTGAGCTTGTCAGCAATTGCTGACCATTGATCCAGTTCAGCTGAGCACTGGATCCGTTTCCCATATTGAAAGATAACTCACATCAAAACAATGCTTTCCAAGGTAATTGTTTTGGCCAGGTTGCTGCCAACTATTGCTGGACTGAACACAAAAAACACCACCTAAATCATTGAGAAAAGTTTGAATTAATGTTAGTAGTCAACTAAAAAATACTGCAAAGTTAATGGCCAAGATAGGTGCAAACAATTAAGAGCTAGCTTACACTATTCAATTGCTTCCTCGCATTTTCTCCCAGCACATCAACTTTATCTAGAGCAAGAAAAGAGCCGAGTGTTGTCAACAGTAGCGTTTTCAAAACTGGCATTGAAGCAACGAAAAACAAATCCGAAATCTGCATTGTGTGTCAAAGCTTCCAATATTGAAAATCTGGACGTGAAAGAAAGAAATGTTCACGAGGAGCCAGCTACTGTGCATATACACATAGAATGGCCTTATAGGAAAATTATTTTTGTCTGTTTCTTGACTTTGAATTCTGGAAGTACAAAAGGCGCTGCCGCTCTCCTTCTTGTTACCTTCCTGGTCTAGAACCTGTTTCTTTATGTTTCTTGTCATCTACTGCGCTTTTTTTTCTTTCAAATTTCAAAATTTGTTAGTACATATGTTCCTCAGGAACAGTCCCTGGCTTAGATCAAGTTAGAATTAAATGTCACCCCTTCGAAAAATTATAAGAAAATACATCTTTTGTAGCTTTAACTTTTGCTTTTTGTGATGTGACGAGTCGCTCTTAATTATGGACATCTGTACTTTACTCACCCCTTTGCATCATGCAGAGTCGCTTTATACCACCTTACAACAGTTTAGAATGGGGAGTCTGCACCAAATGATTATCCTAAGAGATTTGAAAATGAGCAATGGTAAAGGGAGAGAAAAAATGAGATGAATTTTATTTTTTCTTTATTCAGTTTATTTTTTTTAATACACTTTTTTTTTTATTTTTCTCTCATTCTTCTTTTTCTTTAACATTTTTTTTTTGAAAATATAACTGGCATGAAATCACCCAACCAAACACATAACTTTTGGAAAATACCTCCTATTATCATAATAGTTATAGTATTAATTAGAAACTACATTCGTTATTAGTTAACGTCAAGAATATCAATCTATTTATTCAATGGTTAAAAACCAGAACATGAAAAATCCTACGGAAAGGTTACCTATAACTCGTTTTGTCAGGGTGAAAATAGTGTTTTTTTAATCAATTATAATTAATTACTCCAATTCCGTTATCCTTGCTGCTTGACTTGCTTCATTTTTTTTTTTTTTGACTTGGGGAATTTATTTTGAACGTCATGCTTTGTGTAACATTTTTCAGGTTTTCTAGTTTCATAAAGCTTAATTTTGATTTGTAAACTTTTCGATCTATTAAGCCCCACGTTTTGCATTTTATTTCCTCCAACATCTTATTTATATATCTAGTTTATTAATTATCCTAGGTATTGTATCTAGTTTATTAATTATCCTAGGTATTGTTAATATATGGTAGAATCCGTGTTTATTTCTTGCATGAACTTTTCGATCTAAAAAAAGTGTTGAATAGTTGAATCCGTGTGGTGGGCAATCACTTTCATACGGCAGATAGGTAATATCGCGGTGGACCATAATGAGAATAAAAATTATTTTGTTTTTAATATCTTTCATTGGTGATCACGTGGCTTGACCAGTAGTGCACAAGGCTTTTAGTAAAATCATTACTCAAGTCTAATAATGTATCAAATATTCATTTGTCTAAAAGTGAAAGCGTATGTCCTAAAACTTGGAAACTGATTTTACAATGTAATTGTAAAAATCACTCTCATATTTTAATATACACAATATATATATATTTCAAGTCAGAATAATAAAAACGTAACACAATTGTTTGGGAAAAGAAATCTTAGTTTATTAATTATCCTTCACGCATTGCACTTTATAGCTCAAGATTCGGTTCTAGTGGTAAAGAATAACTTTTCTAAGCTTAGCTCCTATTTTCGAGTCTTAGTAGTGTGCAAATGTTAATAAAAAAAATGATTTGTGTTTGATTATCAAATTTATAACACGTACTGATAGTACCTAAATTTCAGTTATATATAGTCTTTTTAAATCTCAAAGAGTGTATTGAAGGGGTGACACTCGTACAATAAAATGTTTCGACTAAAATACCCTTGACAAACCTAAAACGAGATTTAAGAAATTGAGGTGAGATGGTGTGAGCTACCCTAATATTCGAAGAACTCAAAAGGATGCTTTACTTAATGCAAAATATTGCCACGTGTCACATGGGAACTATAGCAACAGTGACTTGATCTCGACAAATATCTGGGCAATTTAACATAGGAAGATCCCCCGTTGCACCAGCTCAACTCCATTTAAAGAACCCCACAAACAGCTTCTGCAAAGGACGATGGGGGGGAGACCACCCCAAACAAGCCAATCAGCACCTGCGAGAGAACCCAAGGGAACGATCACAAGAGGGAATACCACATGTCAACCTCAATACGAGAAGAACTTAGAGATTTTTGAATTTTCCCCTAATATTACTAAAAATCCACCATCTTAGCTGGAGAATAGTCAATCACGGCTCACCGTTAGTCCAAAAAGGACTAAAGATGCCCTCAGGGGCACTCCACTGTAAGATCAAGTCCACCTCATTACAGAAAAGTCATTCTTCAATCTTTCAACTGTTCTTAATGCGTATTTTTAAGATTTCACACAAACCCAGCCTCATGTCCACTATTTATTGACTTGAGCATTGAAATGCCATCCCGGGCTACCACTGAGAGAGCACCTATAATAGTCATTTTCCTCTTTTTGAAGACTCTGGACAGCCTTTTCCTTGAATTCCTTCCTAAAAAGGTCATAGAGATCATCCCCAACGTGAAGTTCTTAAACGTTCTGGGCTAGAACAATGGCTTGACCAGAATTTTGACCAAAAATATATTATTTCCAAAGTTAAGGAAATGAAAAACTAGAATTTTAGAACAAGAAAAGTATAAATCTATCTTTCGTTAGCAAACTGACGACATTACTGAAAAATGAACTCTGGTATTATTAATCAAAGGATCAATTCAATTACAACTTTCTTTTTGGCTCTTACTACTTGCTGTAAAATTTGCATAGTCCTGAGACTACTTTACAGTATGTTGGCATTGCTCATTGAGAAGCTACATCGATCGATGCACTCTGCTTTTTGGGTTTGCTTTTCTTGATTTGCAAAAATGGCCAGCAACCAGGTGAGAAATTGCCGGCTATCCTGTCATATATAGTATTGTACAAAAGGAATTAGTATTAGAAGCCTAAATAATAAATATTCAAAGCTTTATCTCATTGGGCATTAACTAATCACTCGAAAAAAAAAAAATTTAAGTTACATTTGTGTCAACATTTTAAGCAATGGCGGAACCGCTCTTATCCACGTGTTTGCCCGGGTTCACCCCAAAATCTTGGAATATTTTTTTTACATCATGAAAATTTTATAATATTAAGTAAAAAGTAAAAGTTGAGAAAAATATTAATGACCGGAAATTTCTAAACTTTGAAAATATATTGATAATCTTTCTACTTTATAGTCCTTGTTATTTTATTTTTGTTTACACAAAAAGTAAATTATCCAATATTTTTCTCTTCCATCAAGGAGTTGTAACTATACCTTAAGTCCCCACGACTCAAAATTGACGTCTTCATCTTCTATTTCTTTTTTTTATGTTTATTTCACATAACACAATTAAATGAACTATTTAACTTCCTTCTCAAGTTCTTTGATTCTCTCCTAATAGGATTAAAGATCCAAGGTTTTCTTTCTTTGTCAAGATTCAAGCTTTGCTTTCTTGGTCTTTTTTATTTTATTTTTTAATTTTTAGGTTACATTACAATTACTTTTTTTTAAATTCTTAATATTTAATAAGGAATCTTCAATTATGAACTCCAATTTATATTTTTCAGGCTTAATTTGTTGTGTGTTACTTTGTAAATTGTGTCTGATTCTTTAATATTAAGATTTATGTATTGTTAATTTATTAATTATAGTTAATAATTTGTAGCAATAAGTTTATTTTTTGATACATGATTGAACTAGATGGTGTGTGTATTATATTTTCATTAATTTAAGATTTGAAAAGCATTTATTTTTTTTTACTATTATACATATCTTTATGCTTTTGGCAACCCCAAATCACAATACTATTTCCGCCCCTAATTTTAAGTTAAAATAACCTAACCCATAACTAATCACTTGGCATTGATATAATATATATTTACTAACTATGAGCAAGAAACTTAAGATCATAAATTAATTTTATTTTTCATAATACAGATCTTGAACGCCGTAGATATCTATATAATTTAAAATGCTTATTTATGTTACATGGCACTGCCAAACTAATTACACAACACCAACTAATTATGATTTGATAATCTATTAGGACTAAACAACTCTGTCCCACCTCAAATGTGTATTTAGTTTTAAAACGTGTAGAAGTCACCATTAGAGAATGAATTTTAATTCTTTTAAGTCTAAATTCTACGGCACCTAACCAACTACAATTAATAATAAATTTTTTAAAACAAAAATACCTGCTTGTGGTAATGCTATCACTGTTTGAGCTGCTGCTGCTGCTGCTGCGGTTGGAAGATTTGCTGCCATTTTTCTCTCCGGCCGAAAAGATCTTTTTAATCTTTGGTTCTTTATTATCATTATCACATGAACTTCTTGGAGAAACCTTCGAGGATCCAGTTTTGGGGGTTATAGATTTTTTCTTAGTAGAACGAAAACAACTTGGAATAAAAAACATCTTGATCAAGAAAATTTCACTATCCATGCTTGAAGACCTTGAAAATTTATTGTTACTGTAAGTACTACCTAATGACTCCATTCTTTGCATCTTCTTTTTCTTCTTCTTCTTATTATTCTGCTGCTTCTTGATCATTTGAGCTTCGGTTTGGAACCGAAAGCTTCTGTCATGATCAGCAACCAAATTATCATTCTCCTCGTAGTCCTCTTCTTCACGATGAATTCTTTGCTGCAGATGATGCTCATCAACCATATCTTTCAATGAGAGCTCATAGCTGCTTTCTGGCATGTCCTGAATCATCTCCATGAGCTCTTTTCTTGTCTCTACAATTCGCTGCAATCGCGACCGCGGCGAAAGATTACTGTACTGATGATCACGAGACAGCAAAGGAGATGATTCATATGAACTCGTGACACGATTATTACTCTTCCCCCATAGGCTTGGAAGATAAGCAGCTCCATCATCTTTCTCTTCAACTACTCTTGCTTCAAAGGAAAACTCATCTCCATAATTCATCATGGTGGGTATCATGCAAGAATTCAGCTAGCAACAGTGATTTATGTTTTGAGTGCCAATTGTGGTTTTATTTGAACTAAATGTTCGTGTAAGGCGAAGCAAGTAATTGAAATGTCATTTTCTTTAGGGTGCTCTGATCTTAATGGGTGCACTTAAAAGTCGTTGCCGTCTTGGAAGAATGACAGAGGCATCTGTCCAATTTTTCTTCATCGGTCTCTCTCAAAGTTTTGATCCTTTTTTTATTTTAAGTTTGCAGACTGCAATGATTAATCTATTTTTATTTTATTTTATGTAATTTCTAGTCTTAAGGTTTGGTCTGTTTCCGCTATCATTTTTAAAAAATATCTCTTATAGGATCCAATTACATGTAGCAGTAGAAGTATTGTGTGGTTGAAATTTATTACTGATTATTTCTAGGGTTAATTCCGTCTTGCCCCCAATTGTTTCAACATATTACACGGCGCACTCAAATGTTTCAACAATGTTCAATCCACACCCAAATTCATTAATTTGACCATTTATTCTAACGGTAAAAGGGCAAATTTAGAAGTTTATACCTTAAATATTATTTGATAATGATAAATTAAATTTATTTTATAAATTAATTAATGGGATTATTATTAATTACTTTTGATTAAAATTTTTTAATGTAAATATTAATTATTGAATTAATATTTTATCTCATTTAATTCTTTTCTAATTCAAGATAAGGGGTATTTCAGACATTTCATTATCTTTAAAATAATTCCGTTAAAAATAACAGTCAAATTAACTGAATTGGGTGCCCAGTGAAAAAGGTTGCAAAGTTTGGGTGAAATGTGGAAAATGTTGAAAGATTTGGGGGTTAGGTGGAAATAACCCTTATTTCTATCTATTAGTTACAAAATTCATATTTTTAATTCCTAAATTTTAGCTTTCTTAATCTTATTGACTTTTCAGTTCTTTACACGTTCAAATCTATATCTCATAAATAATATATTATATACAGTAAAATCTTGATCAATTAGTAGTGTTGGATTACGAAAAATTTATTAATTAATAATTATATTATTAAAGTATTAATAAATTGTTGATTTATGAAGAAATTTCTTTTTTTTTTTAAAATGATTACGTTGATTTAGTATTTATTATGTTTTATTTGATTAGTAGTTAGTTGTCTCACACATTAGTAGTACTAGGATTATTATAAAGTTTCTGTTTTATATATTAAGATAACATATGGAACTCATCTCATTCTTGTTGCAAGATGACGACGCAAACTGAAATTTCGCATTATGAAAAGAGTTACAAATGATATTCAATTTCAAATCAATTTCAAGAAGCATCAAACACCACTAAGAACATATTTTACAAAAGCCATATGAAATATCATGTGGATTTAGTTTAAAATTAAGTAGTTATTGATTTATATAGTAAGTGGGTCTAAGAAGAAAATATGATTTTTTAAAAATTTATTATCTTATAAATTTATGGAATTATCAATTTACTAAAATGGCCCCAATAACCTTTTTTTTCTTTAATCTTCGAAATAATAGAATCCTTCCTCTTTCTTATGAAAGGTACTCTCTTTGCATGAATGATGAATCCCAAATTTTCTTTACTAATTTTAAAATAATGCATTCTCTTTGTTGAATTAGCCATGGCCATTCATGACTTTAAAAAGAATTCAGAAATAAAGTTTAGGAAAATGAATTTTAGTTTTTTTATATTTAATTTCTTGAGAATTATTTCTGGGATCAAAGGGTTTTTTTTTTTTAAAGATATATTATGAATGTAGAATTCTCATATCATGAGAATACTAAATAAATACATATTATCTGTACTCTGTTGTAATTATCATATGTCATTGAATCTTCCAAATTATAAGAAAAATTAAGTTAGAAGAGGATGCATTATCTTGTTAAAAAAAATAGTGTTCTTGTCTTCTAGAAGCTGTTTGTAATATATAAAATAAATCATTCTAAAAAAGCAACGTCTAACAGTAACGGCTGTTATATCTTCTGCTTATTAAAACTTTGAAATCGCTGTCACACGTGCTTGCAAGAGGTTTGTTGGATGATATTATTTCTATTTGACTAAGTGCTTTATGATTATACATGTTCCACATGGATTTCGATTAAGAATTTCAATGTCTCCCAATTGTTACGAAACATTTACTTTTCTTGAGGAAATCAAAAGTCAAGTCATGCATTCTTGTTTTTTGTTTTGATGTTCAATAAATAGTAATTTTCATTGATTATCATCAGATCTTCCTTTTTTTTTTAAATCTCTCCAAATATAATCCGATAATTTAAACTAAAATTATTATGAGGCCCAAACTTATACACGTTTCAGATTGCAAAGTTGAGTTAGACAAGGACGAGTAACTATAATTTAATATTTTAAATTTTTGGTATAGTTCGGCTTATCATGAATATACTGTCGGAGAAAAATTATTTTTTAAATTTTTATAAAAATATTTAGAACCAATCTTATACAATATATAAGAATTCGTAATCTAAAAAATCATACATTGACAATCCGATTTAGTTTTTTCGCTGAATTAATCTAAGTTCTCAAATCACGATCTGTAACCACTACTCATATTAGATCGCAATCCATCACCATCAATCTTGTTAAATCACGATCCACCACCAATGATCTTTTAGGTTATGAGTCAAGTTTGATCTGCACTTGACGTGTGAGTATTTTTATCACCACTAAAAGTAACTAGCAGGAGAAAATATTTCTCTCAAAATTAGAGAGAAAAAATCTTTTTCTCTAATCTGTATAGTGTGACTTTGCTTTTTTTTTTTGAGAAAATAAGCTCATTTATATTTCTATTTAGTGGAAACCCTAGGCTCCATATTTATTATATATATTTTTTTAATTCTATTCAATCAAATTTGATTTAAATTAAAAAAATAATAAAACCAAAAGTGACATTACTTCTTCTTGTTATTTTAAATTTTTGGTATAGTTCGGCTTATCATGAATATAATGTTGGAAAAAATCAGTTTTTTAAATTTTGATAAAAAATTTTAAAACCGATCTCATACAATATATAAGAATTCATAATCTAAAAAATCATACCTTAACAATTCGATTTGGTTTTTTCGCTGAATTAATTTAAGCTCACAGATCACGATCCGTAACCACCATTCCTATTAGATCACAATCTGTCACCACCAATATTATTAGATCACGATCCGTCACCAATGATTTTCCTGGTCATGAGTCAAGTTTGATATGCAATTGACGTGTTGACGCCTTTATACTACTAAAAGTAACTAGTAGGAGAAAATGTTTCTCTCAAAATTAGAGAGAAAAAAATCTTTTTCTCTGATCTGTATAATGTGGCTTAACTTTTTTTTTTGGAGAAAATAAACTCATTTATATTTCTATTTAGTGGAAACCCTAGACTCCATATTTATTATATATTTTTTAATTCTATTAAATCAAATTTGATTTAAATTAAAAAATAATAAAACCAAAAGTGACGTTACTTCTTCTTATTATAAAGGCCTACCTTATAAAATAACACAAGACCCCTTATACACAAGCATATTTTATGGAGCCTCCCACTAAATAATATATTTAGTCTTTTAACCCAAATAATTAGTTATCTGTCTTATTAATCTAGTAGTGGTGTAGTCCATTAAATGAGTTACCTCGGGGATCATATGGGTACATACAATAGTGGCTACAATAATTAAGATTGTAATTAAACTAACCCAATTATTTAATTATAAATCAACTCCACTAAAAGATTGAAATTAACCTCCATAATTGTATGCTATCTAGGATAATGTTCTCGAATAATAATTCGACCCATGTCACATTGATTTCTTTACTGCATAATCCTTTGTACCACATCGTTAATTAAATCGATATCTTAACTGTCCAATCAATTTAATTACATCTTATTCCTTAATACTTACTGGTTTTCTCTAATGATTATTGTCAATATACTAAATATGTTGACACACTTTGGCCAGAGAATTCTAAAATCAAGTACGAAAACCTATCAAAAGATGTATTGTACAAATTCTATATTGTTAATGTATAACTCCAATACTTATAATTGCTCCCACTAGGATATCGGGTAATTTTGACTATAAGTGTGTGTCGTGCCTACTGATAACTCAAATGGAATAACAATTACAATCATGAAATCATAATTAACTCAAGATTAAGATTACGGTAAAATCAATGCCTATGAGATTTAATAAGTCTGACAGTTATTATAAAGTTAATTAAATCTCATATGCGATCCTATTCAATGTAGTCGTACTACATCAATAAATTAATACATGGTCAAGACAAATCATTTAATGAATTTATTACAGTCTATACCTAAATAAAGTATCCAATTTTATTTATCAACTGCGAACTTAATTTATTTAATCATAAGATGACTTGTATTTATGTCTTATATAAATTCATATGGTGATCATATAAATACAATAATATGATTAAATGAACTTTACTCAAAACATTAATGCAATTAAGATATTTGAATAAAATATCTCATTTATTTTATTAATTAGTAAATTTTTTATTTCAATTAAATAAACACATATGCTTTTAAAGAGCATATTTTCTCAACATATACACATTAGCGGCCACTCCATCTTGAATAGTAGGTTGAAAGGGGAAAAAATAAAAAATAAAAAACTACTTAATAAATGATGAAGTTATTTGCACTCCAAGTTTTATTGTAAATGCTCATATTTAATGAAATTTTATATTATTAAAATGACATTAATTGCAATTTACTTTAAGGACAAGATGATTTTATATAATATAATATTATCACATTTTATTAGAGTTGGCAAAATGTGTTATCGAGTCTTGTTCGTGTCGTGTGAAATTTAAACTAACCTAAGAACGACCCATTCATTAATTTTGTTATAATATTTAGATCCTTATCCGACACAAGAAATAAATGGATTATCCAATAACCCATTAGAATCTATATATTTAACAAGATTTATATCAAATACATACGTTACACACACACACACACACACACAAATATTATACATTTACATTAGTAAAATTTTAAATTTATATAGAATTTTATAAATGAAACACCATGTATATGTTCATTCTTCAAAAAAAAAAAAGAGAAAATCATATCCAGTATTTGAGTTTTGTTGAGGAGAACTAACAAATTAATTTAAAATAGAAAATATAATAGTGTTATTAATCGGGTAAATGAGTCAAAAACTTTAAGCATAACCCAATAAGGAAAAAAAATTGTGTCGAGCTGGACTCGACCCATTTAATATCATGTTAAATTTGGCAACTCATGCTAATTCTTAATCATGTTGTGCTCATATCGAGTAATCGACATACTCCTTACCTTATCTCTTAAACCCTAAAATTAACTTCTTCTGCTCAAATCTAATATATTTTTACTATCAAGTATAAAAGTGTCTAGTTATAATATAATCTAGTGAGTTTGGAACCGAACCATCAAAAATTTAAAAATCTAGTAGTTAATTATTAAACAAAAAAATTAAGTGTAGAATAAGAAATTAATAGGAACCAGTCTAAAAAAAAATGCTAAGATTGTAGGATCCACTCTCGGGTTCAAATTATGGTCATAACACTCTCTCATATTTGTATTTTGTATTTCTTTTGTCAGTTAATTATTATGCCTTTTAACTCTTAATTGACTATTTGTGTAGATAAATATAGAATGAAGTATCTAATATGTCACAACTATATTGGAATATCAACATTTTGTCAAAAATATCATATAAATCCAAAGAGATCCAGATCTATAAATTAACATGATATAAAAGAAACTAGTACAGAAAAAAATACAAATATTTAAAATAAACTTTAAGACTCACTTAAGAGAGAAAGTAATTTAATAATAATTCTTGAGTTTCACCTTTCACCTCAACTTAGAAAATTAACCACTCATATTGATAAACAAAACACTTTTTTTATTTAACAAACTTATGAAATATGTTACAAGAAAATTAACTACACAAAAGAAAAAATCTTTTAAGCCTCAGTCTTCAGCACCTTTCACCTCTTCTCTCTGTGTCCATCATACTTCCTCTTCTCGTCTTTTATACGAAACAAACACCTTCGTCTTCTTTTATTTTATTATTATTTAATTTTTTTAATTATTTATCCATTTACATAGAAATGAGTGAGAGTCAAGGGACAAAGTGACCACTTCTTTTTTTTTATTTTTTAATTACATCTCCTCAATAATGCATTCCAAATGACTTCAACAATTTATTTTCCTTATTTCCTACTTTCGGTTCCAATTCCATCTTTATTTCTGAAATATTTACAATATAAAAATTAATATAATATTAACATACAACAAATGAATTTAACATAGAAATTTATTAAGAGAGCATTAAAATAATTTACAAATTATAAGTGCATTAATTAATTAGTAAGTAAAAAATTAATAATTTTACACTTTTCAGCTTGTATTAACACTGAATGAAGGAGGAGAAAGCTTAAAAGAAAGTTAAAACACGCCAAGCTCCACTCTTGAGTACTTTGAAAAATGGATCTTGAATGCACAAGTCAAGTGAGGCGACTTGTTGATTTTGCTTCTTTCATTTTCAAAGTAAACTAATCCGTGTATGACTCTTAAAATAAACAAGTCAAGCTTCTAACCATGAAAAATTGTCAGGTCATAAAATAAAATTATTAAGATTGATTGCCCTTTTAAATAAGTTAGAAAATATAATGAATTAATTATTTTAAGAATGAGAGGATTGTTCCATATTCGGCTGTTGGAACTTAGACAATGATTTACCAATTTTTTTAACATTTGTTGTCAATTCTATAAATTGTGGTACATAACTAATTATGGATTTTAAGTTTAGCCATGGACAGTGTAAAAATCCTCTGTTGAGTCCATTATTTATAGAGTTGGCATCTTATAACAAGTTTAGTTAAATTAAAATTTTATTTATTGCATATCTTGTAATAGGAATTAATTTATTAATTCCCCAATTTAGTGAGATTTCAATTTATTAGGAATATTTGTTTCCTCCTTTAATTAGATGTCTAATTTAGAAAGTCAATTAATGATGAGATTTTATAATTGGCGCATGAGATCTATTTAAAGTAAGAAATTGGTTCAAACAAGAAATTCATTAAATGCTCTAGATACTTCTTAGGACACAAGTAAGGCAAGAAGATCATATTTATTCTCATTCTGATTCATGCGAATTATAAGAGGAAAGAAGCTCTTATTTGGAAAGAATTCAAGTCTTTTAACACTTGTTATTTTTGTAAAAACTCTTAATGCCTCTATAAAGTACAACACATAGTATAAAGTAGAGAAGCAAAATTCAATCTCATCCCTAGAGAATCCGGATTTGGCGTATAATGTTGTGTTGATTTATTTACTTATCTTCTTTTCATCTCTATTGAGAGTCTATTTGGATCTTGAATCACTAGATATTGAAGAATTAAAGAATTGTTATTGATCACTTTGCGAAGTGCCTTGAGGATCGTGGATCAAGAGGGTAACAATTATTCAAGAGAAGCAAATTCCGTCTAAGGTTGAGTAAATTGTATGGTGAAAAACTATAAGTGAGAGTTTAAAGTTTGGTAAATACATAGGTTATAACATCTCAACTTAATGAATTGCTTTCATCTGGGCGTGGCCTCGTGGATGTAGGATTGATTAATATGAACCACGTAAAAATCTCTGTATCATTTAATTTTTTACAATTTGTTGTGTTTTAGAAAAATTAATATTTTTTATGTGGATGAATAGTAACAGTGAACAGTATTTTCGAAAATTAATTAAGTTGTTAATTTTAGATTTTCAATTGCCTACATCTATTTGCAACATATTTAAATTCCTTTCATCCTCTTTCTAATAAATTAGATAGTATCATGGATTCGATATGATTTGGGATTCAAAATTTTCTTTTAACATTTCAACTTATCGGAACTTCGACTATGATTTGGGATCCAAAATTTTCTTTACATTTTTGGACAAATTTTATAAATTAAGATGCACAATTAATAAAAGATTTTAGGTTGAGCCATGTGTGAAAAATAACAAAATCACAAGTGCATGTGGGTTGAATATATTAGAAATTGCAATATTAGAGTCAATTTAGCATTTAGTATTTTATTAAGATTTATCTTGTTATATTAAGCTTATTTAGGTAATGTTTATAATTATAGTTTAATTAGGATTTACTTTATATTTCCTTATTTAAGAAATATTCATTTTTCTTATAAGGAGTCATAAGTTTATTAGGAATATGATAATCTCAATTAGTATAAATAGGTTTGTTATGTTTGTTTATTTACACAATTTTTTCATCAATAATATTTTAAATTATTTTATTTTTTATTTATCTTTATTCTTAATTCGATGTTTTCTCTCTCAGAGAGCTATTCTTTCTTGAGTTTCAAGAATGTACGCTAGAACGACATTTATTATCACTTTTACACCATATCATCCTTTAGCTCAATGTCAGGGTGTTCAGTGATTCAATCTAATGGTTTTTGACAAATTCAAATCCAATCCAATTATAACTGGCTTTTATATTTTGTATTTGATTCATTCCAATCACTTATTGAGATCTAATTTAACCAAAACAATATATATAAAATAAAATCCAACCAAATCCAATCCGATTAAAATAAAGACTTTACAACTATATGTAGTGCAATCATAATAGTAAAACATTTTGAAAGGTATATACAATATTTTTTTATTGTATTTAATAAATATATTACAATCTAAGGTGTATTGTACTTTACATATGTACATTTAAAGTTTCCCTCAGAAGTTTATTAAGAGTAATTTAAAAATGCACTCTCACTAACAATATTGAAGAAAAAATACTCATATTTACCATATTTTTTTAGGGTACCAACTCACTGAGTTACGAAGGGAGGGGTGAATATTAAAACAATATTTTGGTAAAAACTATCACCTAAAATCTAAAAACATTCATGTTGTATTGCCAATAATTAATAAATGAATATGTGGATGCGTACTTGCATCTATAATATGCAATTATTATCTAGAGTTGTGTGGTTAGCCTTTTAGATGAACACATTCTCCTAAAAAATCCTTTAATTTTCTCTATACTTTCTCTGATGATGGGATGTAAAAAACAATAAAATGATACGTGTGACATGGGGACCGTAATAACTTGTATCGACAATTTTTTCTGTTGTCTTTTGGTATTTCTATTTAAGCCCATCATAGAAATATAAATAACACTTAAGTATCGACATATTAAAGGCACATGTTTTACTAGGTATATTGAAGCCTATATTACCGTAAACCGTAATAGATCACTTTTAACTGGACTTAATATTGTATAACAATTCGTAACATATAATTATTCACATATATGTCCAACGTTATATTAAGGATCCAACAATATTGGATTAAAGATCCAATAATCTTATACTTGGGTTATATGTGTAAAATTATAATTATGCTTTGCAAAAATAACTGTATAAGCTCAACCTTACTACAATTACCAAAATTATTTACAACCAATTTGGTCCATCCATCATACTAGTGTGGGATCAAAGCAGCATTTGTTACAACTATTGTAACTCGACCTATTAATGACCACTATGCCAATACAACTAAATGACATGGATCATGATGTAGATGTGTAGAATGGAAATCTCATTTAATGTAATTTTGACATGCATATTTCCAACTTATCCATTTCTAACCTTAGTGAAATCAAACCATATTAAAATGAGAGTGTGAATAAACCAAAACTTTATTTCTATTAAAAATAACTAAAATATCTATAAACTGAAATAAATGAAAAATGTATACATCTAAGAGTATCTAAAATCACAAACTCTCACTAAAACTGAATATCCTTTAATAACACGATACACATACGAGCAATGTACTCATGAGACATCTTAGTTGGCAATTCCTTAATCTATGAGTTTGTGCTAAGTGTGCTCTATAGACAATTGTCAACTTTGAACTCTTTATTTAACAACCAGCAACTTGATGTCTATATATTTATACTTCATTAAGCTCCTGTTGTTATTAGAACATAACACTATTGACTTATTGCACAACATAACTCGCATGATTTATTAACACCATCTACTATACGTGGCCCTGTTACAAAATTCTGCAGTCTTATTTTGTGATTAGATGCCTTATAACATATTATGAGCTCTGCTGCAATAGTCGAAGAAGTTGTAAGAGGTTATTGAATACTTTTCTGAAAGACAACACCCCAACTAGTAGATAGATATAACCCAACATGGATTTTATACTATCTTGCCATCTAGCAAAATCAGAGTCAGTATACTGAATGCTCTTAAGTTGATTTAACCTCTGATACGTGAGCATGTAATATTTTATTCTCTGTAAATATTATAAGACTCGTTTGGCTACTTTCCAATGATTTACTCTTGGATTGCTTAAGTACCTACCCAGCATCCCAATAACGTATGCAGTATTCGGTCACGTACAAGCATGGACATACATCAAACTTCCTATTGCTGGTGCAAAAAAAAAAATTTCTTTATTTCTTTTTCATCAAAATCATTCTTGGAGCACTAACTGAGACTAAACCTATCTTCTTTAGCCATAGGGGTATCACTTGGTGTGCAACCTTGCATGCCATATCTCTTAAAAACCATTTCGATATACCTTTTTGTGATAATCCAAGATTACCCCAAAAGCAATCATTGCGTATTTGTATGCCTAATACAAAAGAGGCATCACCGAGATCTTTTATCTCAAAATTCGTATCTAGAAATCTCTTGGTCTCGTACAATAAGTCTATATCTTGCTAGTAAACAAAATGTCAGCAACATATAAAATTAGAAAAAAAATGTACTTGCTCTCACAGAACTTATGATATATGTAATCATCGACCAAATTAATCTTAAAATCAAATAAGATAATTACTTGATGAAACTTGTAATACCATTATCGAGATGCTTGTTTGATCCCATAGATGGATTTCTTAAGTTTGCATATCATATTCTTTGGATCTCTTGACACAAAATATTTTGGTTGCATCATATAGATTGTCTCATCAATGTCAATATTGAGAAACATTATTTTCACATCCATATGATGTAACTTAAGATTGAAATGCACTATCAATGTTATTATAATTCTAAAATAGTCTTTCATAAAAATCAAAGATAAAGTCTCTTTATAGCTGATACCTTCTTTATGTTTGAAGCCATTTGTGACAAGATGCGCTTTGCACCTTTCCATATTGCCTTTTGAGTCTCTGTTAGTCTTAAATATCCATTTTCAACTAATATATTTCAGACTTTCTGGCAATGCGATAAGATCCTATACGTCATTGTTCTTCATGGACTTATCTCCTCATTTATGACATCTGTCTACTTCTGAGAGTTAGAACTTTCCATGGCTTGACAAAAATTGATCTGATCGTCTTCTATCATTCCAACATCTACCTCATATTCTTAGAGAAGTACAATGTAGCCGTTTGGAACTACATTTTTTCTTTCTCTAGTGGATCTCCTTAATGATACAAGTTCTTGAGGCAGTAAAGTTTGTTCTTTTAAAACCATTTCTTATAGAACGGGTTCTTCAACATTGAATTGATCTGTTGTGTCTTAATAAATGTCAAGAATGAGACCCGAATCAATGTTAATAACACCTATAGGAAAATTAACACATATCTCTTTAAAGACAAAGTCTTTAACTGTATCTTCCTCCTGCATATTCGACATCCTTATAGAATTGAGTATTTTCAGACTCAAAAATCAACTTACTCCTGGGATCATAAAAGTTGTACCCCTTAGATCGTTTAGAATATCCAATAAAATAACAACTCATCGTTCTTGAGTCCAATTTTTTTCATTAGGCGTACAAGGCCTTGACTCAGTTAGACATTCCCAAACATGTAAGCGCTTCAAACTATACTTCTTACTTGTTCAAAGCTCGTAAGGGGTTTTGGCAATCAATTTAGTTGGTAACTTGATAAGGATAAATATTATAGCTTTAAGTGCTTCCCCTCAGAGTGATTCTAGTAAAGTAGAATGACAAATTACTTTATCATGTCCTTAAGCATCTTGTTTCAGTCTTTCAGTAGCACCATTCGTACTGAGCGAATCCAAAATAGTGTAATATGTGACAATACCACATTCCTCTAGGAATTTAGAAAACGATCTTGGATGTTGTTCACTTAAACTGTCATATCTGTGATAATGTTCACCACCACGGTCAGATCTGACTCTTTTGATTCTTTTATTGAGTTAGTTATCAATTTTAGCCTTATAATTTTTTAACACATCTAACGATTATGACTTTTCATTGAAGATATATATATATATATATATATATATATATATATAGTCATATCTACAAAAATCATATATAAACATCATAATATATTGTTGACCATTCCAAGCAATTATAGGGAATGACCCACATATATTTGTATGTATGAGTTATAAGATGTCCAAAGTCTTGTTGGCTTCAAATCTCCTTTTATCGGTTTATTTTCCCTTGATACAATTAGTGCAAATATCAAAATCTATAAAATTTAAGGGGTAGAGAATTTCGTCAAACACAAGTCTCTATTCTCTGTTTGGAAATATGACTCAATCTCCTATGCCATAATGCAGCTAAATTATCATTCGTTAATCTTCTTTTTAAACCTTATGTACTAAATTGTAAGGATTTATTAAATGAAACAATTATATCAAGTATATAAAGATTATCATCGCCTGACAGAAAATCGGAAACAACCAATTTTGAATCACGAAACAAAATAAAATTTTCATTTTCAAATTAATAGGTAAAACCAAACTTGTCCAAAGTAGAAATTGAAATCAAATTCCGTCTAAAAAAGAGAACAATAAATATTTCATTAAGAAATAAATAAAATTCGGTCTCTAATAATAATTTAAATTTTCCAATTACTTCAACTTCAACCTTCTTGCCATTGGCCACATAGATGTAAGTCTTTTGGCAATTCAAGCTATCATAAATAGACACACCGATGTGAGTTGTTGGACAAGAATCTATCCACCATGTGTCTTCTGATACCAAAGTTAAGTTAACCTCAAAATAAGCCAAATCATGCCTTTAAACTTTGCAAAAGAAACAATTTGTACTTTCTATATTACCTAGTTTCTTTTTTGTTCCTTTTAAGGTGTAATATTTGCAGCTTCTGTATCTTTCTTCCTTTTCTTTGCCTTAATCCATGCCTTTATATTTTATTGAAATTAGATTTGTAAGAGTGAACCTATTTCTACTTATTTGTTCTTAACAAATCTCTGTTCAATTTCTGCAAGGAATTCTTTAGTTGTAATTGTCTTTTCAGACATTGAGCCCCTGGATGCTTCCGAAATGATCTTCTTCATAATCATCATATACATGCGATTTGATTTCTCTCACCTTTCTATTTCTCTTTTTATCATCAGGTGGACTCTTATTCGTAAGAGATAGGGGAGAATTAACCGTTAACGCAAGGACGAGATCCATGATTGTAAGAACTACTAAGAGGTTCTCTTGCCATAACTTGAATTTAGAGTCATTTAGCTTAGGAATAAAATTGATGTTGGCAGTAATAGTAACATGAGACATAATTGAACATAGAACAACAAGTAAACAATATAAGCTCATATAAGTCTTAAAACAAAAATATACTCCATTAATATTTTATTTTTGGATAAAATAGTAACTTGTAAATGATATTTTGGTATAGTTATCAAACACTGATAATAAGAGTATGTCAAACAATAAATCTTCGTTTAGGCAGATTTATTGTTTAAATGTAAAATTGAATAATCACGTGTTTATTATTATAAATGCACATGCAATTCTATTAAATATAGACTTTCCTTTGAGCCGATTGATATTCAAAGAAATTACATATATACAACCATTTATATTAAAAGATAAATTAATTTCAACAAGAGAAGTCACTTTGGTGACATATTACTTCAATTAATTCATATTAAAACATATATAAACATACCAATATTTGAATTTAGCATTATGTCAAACTTACCTCTAAAAAAATTAAAAAATATTACGTCAAAGTCAAGTAAAAAGTCAACAATCAATGGTTTGACTAGCGACAAAGCTTAAATATTAAAAGACTGAATTTTCCAAATCTTAAAAATCATTCAGAATTAGTTTTTTTTAAGTAATCCTTAAAAAATATTCACAATTTTTATCAAATTCAATGATAACAGATATGAGAAGATTAAAACATAATTAATTAATAAAATATAAATTCAATTCTTAATAATTCAAATGAAGAGGCTCTAATACCACTTATTAGAAAAATAATCTTTTGATGAAAACCATCATTTATAATTTAAGAAAATTAATGTTGTATTATCAAGAATTAATAAGTGAATATGCGGAAGAGTTTCTGTATCTATAATGTGCAATTATTCTCTAGAGTCGTGTGGTTAGTCTTTCAGATCAACATGTTCTCCTAGAAAATCTTTCAATTTTCTCTCTACTTTCTCTCTAATGATAGGATATCAAAAAAATAAAAAATAAAAAATAAAATGATACGTGTGACCTAGAAATCATAATCACTTATATAGATAATTTTTCTTATTGTCTTTTAGTATTTCTATTTCAGTCCATCATAGAAATGAAAATTACTCATAAGTATCTACACATTAAAAGTCTACATCTTAGTAGATTCGTTGAAACTCATATTATCGTAAACCTTAATAGATCATTTTTAATTGAACATAACCTTATATGACAGTCCATAACACATGATTATTCATAAATAAGCTCAACGTTCGATTAAGGATCTAACAATGTTAGATTAAAGATCCAACAATGAATTGATGACTTGCACAAATACTAGAATTGAATTGATGTTTGTAAGTAAGTACAAAGATAGAATGAATTAAATCATAGTACATTATTTTATAATAATATTATATTTACATCCATGCAGGGTTGACAAATTAAGAGTTTGGGCCGGGTTTGTTGTTGTCATTAGGTCCAAACCCTCTAAAAACTCATCCAAGTTCGGACGGATCAGGTTTGGACTTCCATAAATTTTTAAATTAATTTTCTAATAAAGCTAAAAAAAACTTAAATTAACAATGATTATCTAATACATAATAAATTAATGATCCAATACACAAAATATTAACAATACAACATAATAAATTACAAATACTAATATTAAAAACAAACTAATTCAATATTTGCAATGACCCTCTGTTTTCTTTTATGTCACTCCGTGTTTTTTCTTGAACATTGTCTTCGCAGCTGAATTTAGAGGTTCATTAGAAGATTCAAAAGTATTTTCCATTATAATCCTATACAAAATTAAAATCTACATCATAAGGCAAGTTAACAATTCAGTAACAATAATTTAAAGCAAATTGAATAGTATACAGAAAAATGGAAGTCAATAGCGATCTACAAATTCTAGAAAGTTAAAAAAACTTGCATGACAAGAATTTCAAGACTAATCCCATTATCTGAAGATATGTAAAATCTTCTATGTAAATGATAAAATTCAAACTGATGAATTAAAAACAAAAGCTGAAAAAATGGGACACAGTATAAAAGAGTATTACAAAATAGCATCACAAGTTGCAACTAGGAGGAGATCTCAAGGTGATCAAGCTGCAAAACACAAGCCATTTCGAAGAAAATGAGCAATCACGCAAAAACGTTTCAACATATATATCACCTTAGCTTACTTCAAATTCTACAATAATTTCTCAAAATTTGTCCAATAAAAAAATTTAAAGCTTATTTGAGGTGGAGTTGGTGATGGTTTGCTGCTGCTTAGGGTCTGTGGGTGCTGGTGTGGGTCACATTGGCGCTGGGTTCGCTGTTGCTGCATCCCGCAGGTTCGAGAATCGAGTGGTTGCGTCGTGTTGACGTTGGATCGAACTCAATTGAACGGTGGTGGCTACAATGAAGGTCGGCTGACGTTTGTTGGTTGTTGCTTCACTTGTTTTTGGGTGGGTGTGTGTGACTCATGTGGGCATTACTCAATTAGGATAAGGTGTTTTGCGTTAATGCGTTGAGTTTTCCATTTTTTTTTTCAAATTGAATTGTTTTATTTATTTTTTTAAATATTATAAATCCTGGGCTCAGCTCAAGCTATTTTTAAAGGGCCCTTATTCAAGTCTAATTATGTGTGGACCTTGTATTTTAAGTCACTGACCAAAAATTCACTTCGTGGTTAGGTTTAAATCCCGCGCCCTTGGGACGGGTTGGTGCTGGTCAGGATTTTTTTGCCAACCTTACATTTATGAATAAGACGGGTAAGAATCAAAACAGAATAAAATTGAAATAAAAAATAAGAATAAAATTAGGTTACTTATTTAAGTTAAAAAATTAAAATTAAAATAATTATATTTTTATATATTTAATTTATCTTGTAATAGAATTTATTATTATAAATTATCATGTCCTCACTTAAAATTAAATAATAATATAATCATAAATTTTTATATAAATTTATCTTATATAAATTAATATAACATGATAAAATTAATTAAATTAAATATTTTTTAATTAATATAATTTATTTTTATTATTTTATATTTTTATTCAATCAATAAATTAATCCTAAATTAACTTATTCAAAATAAATTTATACTACCGTATCATCACTATTTTAAATTATATATTTTTCGCTAACAAAAGAAGTAAACCCACCCTAAATTTAGACCGAACTCCTTCATTCTAATAGACCATTAAAATGAGGCGGGAGAGCTGCGTCATTTGAAAGGCAACGGAAATTCAAGAGCGGCGTCTTGCTTTTTCGCTTGATTTCTTCTTCATCAAGCTCATGATAATGGAATGGCAACGCAGAGATCGGTTAAACAAATTGTGGGTGATCTCGCTTTTCTTGATTCCTCACCTTTTGCAAAACTCCTGGACTCTTGCTTACGATCAAAAAGCGACAGCGACACCCGTCGAGTCCACGCTCGTATCATCAAGTCTCAGTTCGCGTCGGAAATCTTTATTCAGAACAGACTCATTGACGTTTATGCCAAATGTGGCTGTTTGTATGGTGCACGCAAAGTGTTTGATAAAATGTCCAACAAAAATGTTTTCACTTGGAATTCGATTATTACTGGTTTACTGAAATGGGGTTTTATTGATGATGCTTCTAGGTTGTTCGCTTCAATGCCTGAGCGTGATCAGTGCTCCTGGAATTCTATGGTATCTGGGTTTGCTCAACATGATAGATTCAGTGAATCTTTGGGTTATTTTGTCAAGATGCACAGCGAAAATTTTGTTCTCAATGAGTATTCTTTTGGTAGCGCTCTTAGTGCTTGTGCAGGGTTAGTGGACTTCAAAATGGGTACCCAGGTCCATGCTTTATTATCAAAATCGAGGTATTCGTCGGATGTTTATATGGGGTCAGCTCTCATTGATATGTATGGTAAATGTGGGCGTGTGAGTTGTGCTCGACGTGTCTTTGATGGGATGAGAGAAAGGAACATTGTTTCTTGGAATAGCTTAATTACATGTTATGAGCAAAATGGGCCTGCAAGTGATGCTCTTGAAGTTTTTGTGAGAATGATGGCTTCTGGCAATGAACCAGATGAGGTCACGCTAGCTAGTGTTGTTAGCGCTTGTGCAAGCTTGGCAGCTATCAAAGAAGGTCGACAAATTCACACCCGCCTTATGAAGTGTGAGAAGTTAAGGAGTGATCTTGTTTTGGGAAATGCGTTGGTTGATATGTATGCAAAATGTGGCAAAATTAATGAAGCTAGATGTGTTTTTGATAGGATGCCAATTAGGAATGTGGTGTCTGAAACCTCTATGGTAAGTGGCTATGCAAAGGCGTCTAGTGTAAAATCGGCAAGATTAATGTTTACAAAGATGCTGGAAAGGAATGTAGTGTCTTGGAATGCACTCATTGCAGGGTATACACAGAATGGGGAAAATGAAGAGGCACTTGGACTTTTTCGCCTTCTTAAGATAGAGTCAGTCTGTCCAACCCACTACACATTTGGGAATCTACTCAATGCTTGTGCAAACCTCGCCGATTTGCAACTTGGCAGACAGGCTCACACTCATGTTGTGAAGCATGGACTTCGATTTCGGTCTGGAGAGGAGTCTGATATTTTTGTGGGGAATTCTCTCATAGATATGTACATGAAATGTGGATCAGTTGAAGACGGGTGCCGGATCTTTGAAACTATGGTGGAAAGAGATTGGGTTTCATGGAATGCCATGATTGTAGGCTGTGCACAAAATGGTTATGGGACAGAAGCTCTTGGATTATTCAAGAAAATGCTGTTATGTGGAGAGAAACCAGACCATGTCACGATGATTGGTGTTCTTTGTGCTTGTAGCCATGCTGGTTTGGTTGAAGAAGGACGAAAGTACTTTTCCTCAATGAGCAAGGAACATGGTTTGGCACCACTGAAGGACCATTATACTTGTATGGTCGATTTACTTGGTCGAGCCGGTTGCTTAGATGAAGCAAAGACTTTAATAGAGGCAATGCCAATGCAGCCTGATGCTGTTATCTGGGGGTCTTTGCTTGCTGCCTGTAAAGTTCATCGCAACATAATGTTAGGAGAGTATGTTGCAAAGAAGCTTTTAGAAATCGAGCCTAGCAACTCTGGTCCTTATGTTCTCCTCTCAAACATGTATGCTGAGCTCGGAAGATGGGGTGATGTTGTAAGAGTCAGGAAATTGATGAGGAAACGAGGAGTATTCAAACAACCAGGCTGTAGTTGGATTGAGATACAGGGTCATGTTAACGTATTCATGGTGAAAGATAAGAGGCATCCTCTGAATAAAGAAATCTATATAGTCTTGAAAATGCTCACACGAGAAATGAAGAGAGTTGGGTATGTCCCAAATGCTAGTGACGACGACGCTTATGAGGAGCAGAACGGTTCCAATTCAACCTCAGATTGCCCAATAGATTTTCAAGTTGAAACTGCCATTGCATAAGTTCTTTGTTATTTCTAATTCTGTTCAGAAGCTTTGTTCTCTGATACAAAAGCATGATTGTTTCTTTAACTAGAGAAGAACAAGCAAGAAAGCAAAATTTACATCCATAAGCTATCTATCAAAGCATTTTAAAAAAGCTCATATCATTAAGAGCATTATTATGAGCTGAAGCATGGTAAAAAGTATGAGTGCTTCTGGAAAACATAAAAGAGACTTTAATATCTGTAAAAGTTGTACTCTTTCTTCTTTCTTTTGGGAATAAATAATACAATATTTGGTAGATATTACATTCTTTATTGTTAAAACTTTTGTTTCTCTTTTGGGGCTATCTCGAGTAAAATCCAAACATGTGAACCATTCTGTTAACTCTCGTGAGAGAGAGAAAGAAATAGAGAAAAAGGAGTCTCAGTGTCATCATTTTCTTCACACAAGAGCTCTTCTGAAACTCCTCTGAGAGCATCTAAATCTAAGAATAACGTAAGAAATAAACCTGTAAATCAAAATAAAACCAACCATTATCACCAAGTTTCGCCAACTGCTCTCCTCTTCATAGCCTGCTTCTCTCAGCACATCTTCTCCTTTCACCACGCATTTCCCAAATATATACTGCAAGCACTTGTCCGAATCTGAGAACTCATTTATCAGAAACTGTTCAAATGGGTACTTAAACAATGAGATATAATGCATAAAAATCCAATAATCTGGGATTCCATGCTTTGATATGAAGTATCCAGAGAACAAAAAGAATGAACCCATTACGCCCGAAATCACAGAGTTCCCAACAATGAAGTTTGGCACCAAAGCACTGAAACAAACCACAACTGAATTTGCTGTGTAGAGAATCAACCAAATCAGCAACAAGAAGTGGCAAAATGCCATGAGATTTGGGTTTAACCCCACGATCCAGTATAAAGGAAGTGAGAATAAAATTGCCAAGATGAGTAGAAATGGCAAATAAACAAGCCCATTAGCTATGGCATATGATGAAACTCTGTAGCTGCCACATGAAGTCTCCTTCATTAGAATCTCCCTCTCTTGTAAAAAGATGGGCAGAGCTTCAGTTGTGCAAGATAACAAGAATGTCAATATGAATGCAAAAAGACCAACTTTTTCTTCAGTTCCTGTTAAATCATCTTTAACATTGTGAAAAATTGATCCCAAAACGATCCCAGAAATCAGCATCTGAATTGTTCTGCATGCAAACAACTCCTTGGTTCTGAAAATGTTCTTTGAGAATCTGTGAGTGAGAATTATGGTTTCTTTAAATCTTGAGTTTGCAAAATCTCTAGGAATCTCAATCCCCACATTCATAATCTCTTCATCAACAACTTTTGATTGCTGAAAAAGCTGTTGCAAAGTGAGCTTACCACTTCTGCTCTCACCTTCCTCTGCTTTCTTCTGTTGTTGTGTGGCTGGTAACACCATTTGTGGTTGATTTTCTTGCTGAATTTTTCTCTGCTCTTGGATCAAATCAATTGATTCGATGGCAAATTCAACAACATTGACATGCATAGGCAACTGCAACCCAATCATTCTCAAGCTAACACTCAACAGATCCACAGTGCCATGATGTAAAACCGAGCCATTAGCCAGCATCAGAATCGAATTAAACGTCTTCACAATCCGAAAACCAGGCTGATGAATGCTTAGAATTACTGTTCTTCCTCTAGTTTCAGCCATAACCTTAAGCATATCTATAATCTGCAAGGCACTTGTGCTATCAAGACCTGAAGTTGGCTCATCAAGAATCAACACTTTCGGATCATGTATTACATCAAATCCAATAGAAACCCTCCGCCTTTCTCCTCCAGAGATCCCACGAACCCTATCATCGCCAACACGAGCATTGGCTACATGCTCCAGCCCAAGTTCCTTGACAAGTGACTTAACCCTAGCCCGGAGCTGAGCTTGTGGCAGCCTCAAACGCAACTTGGCGCTAAACATGAGGGTTTCTTCAACTGTAAGTAAAGGAAACAGGGTATCCCTCTGGGTGACGTAGCCAGAAACTTTTCTGAACTGAGCTTTGTCAAAAGGGTTTCCATTGACAAAAATGGAACCACTTTGTGGAGTGAGCTTTCCTGCTAGAATCTCAAGCAATGAAGATTTTCCGGCACCGCTTGGCCCAACAATGGCGAGAATCTCCCAGGGCTTTGCCTTGCAGCTCACGCCATCCAAAACGCGCCTGACTCCATCACTATCAGCTGCTTCTTCAAGCTTTGATAGCTCTTCTTGTGCATGATGATCATCATTTAGCTGGTTTTTAGTGAAGATTTTAAAAGGGGTTTCTCTCTTTTGTGTGTAGACATTGTAATTAATACCAATTGCTTCAATCTCACACCCACCTTGTTTCTTCATTGAAGCAAATTTTTTTTGTTTTTCTTTCTGTTTTTGACTGTGTTTCTTCTTTCTAGCTAAATTTTTGTCTGCTCAACAAGCATGCATTTTCTATAAAGCTCAACTTGTGTACTGTTTTTAAGTGAAAAAAAATTTAAAAAAAAGAATTAATAATACCATTAAATTTGAGCTTGTAGTTACTTTGTCTAATCCATAGTTTTGGAATTTTGTTAAAAAAATAGTGAAATTAAGTATGGCTTCATTTGAATTAATCAGTGCCATGTATTTTATTATTATACGGTTCACGTGTTGCTGTTGATGCCGTATTATAAGGTTTTTTCTCATAGAGAGTTGCATAGTTTCACGTGGTACGGTTCGTGCAGTGTCTCTTGGTTTTCTCGTTGTAAAGTTGACACGGCTTTGCTGGATGGCTTTCACAAATAATATTATATGTATTCGAAAAAAAAAAAAGACCTATAATAAAGTAATTTCATGAATTAAAAAATGTGTTATTATCTATTTGTTAAAGCAATAAACTTATAATACAAATTGAAAAACACCATGAATTATTTACTTTGGATGATTATTTATATGTAACTGTTACCTTCTAAAAGTTGTCTTCTAAAGGTTATGCCATAATGGTTTATGAAATAACAATTTCAAATAAAAGTTAATAAACAGTAAAAAATCTTAACTGGCCTAAATTTATATGTTGGGATTATATTTTTAATACTATTATTAAAATTTTTGAATTAAGCGATTTCTTTAACACGTGATATGCATAGTCAAAATTTTATTTTCTATTCGTTTGAACATCCATGAATTTAATCATCTTGTCTGAATTATTTATAATTTAAATCCTAACTCATATATAAGCCTTTGTAACTCACATGCACATTGCACAAAAGGGTTTGTTAATTAAAACTTTTTTTTTTTTAATAATATTATAATAATTTTGAGTCAGCTTAAGCTTTTAGATCGAGTAGTATTTTGAACCAAGCCTCAGCAACAAAATAATCATAATTCTGTACGTCTTCTTGAGTTAATCACTGACTTTTAGCATTGACACCAAGATTGTTTCCACTTTCTAAGTAGAGGCTCGGAAAATATTTGGTTATGAGTACGACCCCATGTTAGTAAACAGTCAGCTTCACAAATGGGATGCGGCTTATGTTTCTCCATTGAATCTACTAATTTCAAACAAAATTTTAGGAAACAAAGTTAGCAGACCCACATAATTTTGGATTTATGTGTAACCCATTGCAAATAGAAAAAAAGAAAATAGGAAATAGGCAAAAGTGTAAGCAATGGTCCCATTGGCTTCTAATTTGTGGCTGAAATCATATGGAAACAAAGTTAGCGGTTCAAAACTCACAATCGTTAACAATTTTAAATTCACCACCACTCATATCACTACTTCATTTTGTCAAAAAGACTTATCACTTCTTTGTTTTCCACTTTATGGGACCAGAACAATGGTTTTTAGGCCACAAATTAGGATCTGTTAGCCCCAGCAACTTTTATCAATATTAATATTGAATCCTTACCTCAAAACTTTGGATTAAGTAGTCTATTGACATGATTCAAAGATAATTCAATTGATGAATCAATATAAATTAATGTCTATATATATCCGTAATTTAAAAGCGTATTCACATGAAAACAAGAATTAAAACACTTGCAATAGAGAAAAATTATATATTTACATGTGTGTATATTGTTAAGTTTAGCTTTTAGCTTTATAATCTGTGAAAAACACTACCTAACAATTGCTATATATTACAATTGTCATATGTTTTTCAATACCATCAAAATGTTTTTCATTACATTATGTTTTATAATGCAAAACTTGGGATACATATCGAACTACTTAAGAAGTCTAATGATAAATTTATGACAAATAATAAAGAATTTTTGATACAATTGTATCATATATAACACTCAAAAAATAGACAAACTCATACATTAATAATATTTAATATTTGATTTAATTGATTTACAAATATGCCGTTATGTGTTATTCAAATAATAGTTTTAATGACTCATAAAATGATGACACAGAATGAATGTTTTTTTTTCTGTTTTTATATGTTATTCAAATTTTTTTCCGTTCGAGCTGTAGCTACTTTAAACAATTAATATAATTTTGTCGTCTTGTTTGATTTCTTTCTTTCTCCTTGGGAGTTTTAATTTTGTCCAGTTACGTAAGTTCTTTATTATTTTAAGTAACCATTGTTGCACCCGTGAAAAAGCTTCTCTCTCTGTTGAATCTGCAGGGGACCCTCCACTTAATTTACAACAAGAAAGAGCAACAAGTACTCATTCTTCATCCATTTTGCTTCGCCACTTGCCACTTGCCACAATTTTTCGAGCCCGTGAACCCAATCCTTCAATTGTTCAATCATTTGATTTGATGGCACCTCCTCCTCTTCTAAATTAATATTTTAAAATCGATAAATTATCATTTGATTCAAAGTTCTTTCTAAGTAGCATTAACTAAGCACATTCGAACTCCAAATGTATTGTATACGTATAAGAGGGTTAGTGAGTCGATTTCATATTCTTAGTTATTTTTGTTTTCATATGTATGTCTCCACCTAAATGTATATTTTCATTCATTTACTACTTAATATACTTTTCTTTTATTTTTACTTTTATCAAGCACCATACCTCAAATTAAACATATGTCCTTATATTTGAACCCCTTGGCTTCCCTCCACTTTTGTTTTTTAAGTCTTATTTATAAAATATTATGATGTTTCTATTTACATGCATGGTTAAAATTCAAATAAGTTTTATTTACAATTTTTTTGTCGATATTAAAATATTTTTTTTGTTTAAATCCATAACACATTAATACGTATCAGGAGCTCTATTACAAGAACCATTTTAATAACTTACTCTTTCATACTCTTATTTGATCCTTTTATTTAATTCAACACCTCTTATAAATATAGTAAATGATTGTTATTAAATTATATGTTTCACGTCAAAATAGCATTAGTTTTGATGTTATTCATACTAAATGCTTCATTATTATTTTTTAATTTATTTTTTATACCAAGCATCAAGAAATAGTGAGGAAATGCATAGAATTAAAGATTACATCTTCAATCTTCATAATGTAAAATTATAAAATTATCCCTATTGCAATCTAATCAACTAAACTATCTACCTCGCGGCAATTTTTTTATTTTTGATTTGGGATCATTCTCATATATTGCATTTAAAATTTTACTCCAACCCTACTTGTTAAATATTGAAAGCGAATATAAAGTATTATTATATATTCGATTTCCTGGTTATTTTTCTTTAATTCTAAAATAACCGTCCAAAGTCTTCCAAATTGGTTTCAACAATGGTGGAATTATTTTGGTCTCATGCCCCAAATCTTAACACCTAACGCCACCCATTGTTTAAATCTCTTCAAAGACCATTATACCCCTTCTGCATCTGAGAAAAGGTTTACACCATTCCTTTGTTTCTGCACCAACTTCTTTTTGGTTTCCCATATGGTATCAGAGCCAAGTGGAGGATAGTGTTATACTGTTTAAAGTTTTGTGTTTAAAGACTTGTGTTTTATTTTATATTTTGTTGTGTGGTGAATTTCTTACTGGTTGTAAGTCCCGTCATAGGATAAGTTTTCCGCTTAGGACTGTAAATCCATACCTGTAGCCATATTAACAAAACCTAGAATACTGCATAGGTTTTTACCCATGAATCCTTTGCTCGGTAGAGCATCGTCCTTTTCTAGCTCTTCTTCTGGAAGGACTAGTGATTCAAAGAATGTTGTAAATTCGGAAGAATTTGTAATCGAAGATTTCAACAAAACAATTGATAATTGGGAATTACCAAAGGTCAATAAAGAAATGATTTACAAAACAAAAAAAGTTTGATTTTTTAAAGAATGATTATGTTATAAAAACTGAAGAGCGTGATGTCACTCTTTCAAAGCCTTTTGAGACAATTCATTTGTTTTCAGAAAAATCTTTAAAGAAATTAAAAGAAAAGAGTTTTAATTACATTCATATTGGTTTAATTCAAGTATGAATAAAACCGTTGACCAAAGAAGGCCTTGACACCTCTATCTTAGTTGTCCTTAGAGATGGTCGATTCATCTCTTTTGATGATTCTTTGCTAAGTAGCATTGAATCCAGTCTGTGTAAAGGTCCAATTTCTTTTGATTGTTATCCAAATATTACCATTTCCCTTAAAGACAAGAATATTTTAAAAAGTATAATTTTACAAATTAAAACCCACAATTACAACATGATTGAGGGATCTGTCCCAGTTGCATTGATTTTTAAAATTTCTTATAAAGCCATGATTTATGCATTTAGTACACAGCACAAATTCCAATCAAAAAGAGATGAAACCCTTCTCATGCAGACTGATTTGTCTAAAGCCAATACTGTCATCCCAAAACCAATCCAATGGAAAGATATCAATCTTCCAGACCAATGGATTCTTGAAGGAGCCACTGCACTAGTGATTCCGAAACAACTTGAAACTAATACAGAGTTGCAAAATGTGACTCAGTATTCTGATGGTAAAGTCACATTGTCCTTTAAGAGATCTACATCTTCTAGATTCTCTGATGCAAGCTCTTCCAAGAGCATTTCTTCACTAGAAAGAAAATTCTCAAAAATCCCTTCTGTTATAAATCAACCTAGGTTTTGTACCTCGGATATACCTAGACCCTCAATACATTCTGTTGATTACACCATTAGTGTTCCTCATCCGATCTACACTAGCAGTCAACATGAACAAAGACAGGAAGAGAATGAACCTTCTCCTCCAACTTCTCCAACGTTTTCTGCAGTAACAGAAAATGTCATAAATGTCATTGAAAAGAATTTTGAACTGGATAAAACTCTTCTTCACAATGATTTTTATTCAGATAATAATAAAGAAAAAAGAATTTGGTTTTTTAAACACTTTTTAAACCAAAGAAAAGAAATTCAAGAAATTTATTATGAGTTTGTAAATTCACATAAAGTTCATATATTGTTTTTTGATTGGTTCGAGCTCTATTCTTCCAACAACAACATTTCTTATCCTTTTAAAGTGTCAAACTCTATTACTATTAGAAAGAAAGTCCCTGAGTGGAATCTTTTTGATAGTAATAGAAAAGTTGAATCTGAACACCCTCCTCTTAGGAGTCTGACCATAGAACATGGTGACCCTCCTGTAGAAATTAGAGTCTCACCTTATAAAATTCCAAAGGCAAATGATTCTGAATCAAATTTAAGTAGTATTATTCAGCAGAATAATTTCTGTAATACTAACTTAAATACGATAGGAAAACAGTTGACTAGGATTGAGAACCACTTCCAAAAGTCAACCATTATTGTTTCCTCTACACCTCCTGTTTCATCAAAATCGGATTCTGATAAAAAGCTTATGGAACCTATTTTCAAACATTTTCAGGTTTCGAAAACTAGCCAAAAGCTTGTTCAAGAGTCACAATCAGATTTTGCTAAAGCCATTAGGGAACAACTAAATAGGATAGAAGCTTCTTCCTCTTTTAGCAAAGTTCAAATAGCCCCTGATACTCCTCAATCTAGCAAGATTGGAGTATTAGAATATGATCAATCTTCTATCGCCTCCTCTGATATAGAAGCCTTCACAGAAAATTCTGCCCCTAAAGCCAACAAAATCCATTGGGATTTAGCCCTGCCTATTGTCAAGACTCTACCAGATCTAGCTATAGATAATAGACCAAGTGCCTTAAATCAATCTCGGTTTAATGCATCTTCTGTCTATGAGTGGAATATCGATGGTATGTCTGAATACAATATCCTAGGATTGTTGCAACAGATGACCATGGCAGCCAATGCTTATAAAACCCAATCAGGAACTTCTGATAGAACCATAGCAGAAATCCTTATTGTCGGTTTTACGGGTCAACTTAAAGGATGGTGAGATCATCTCCTCACCAACCACCAACAATTAGATATTCTTAATTCCATCCAAAAAGACCAAGATAGCATCCCCATTCTTGACGAAACTAATAGTCCAATTCAAGATGCAGTAACTACCTTGATTTTGACTATTTCCCTCCATTTTATAGGTGACCCTTCGCACCTTAGAGACAAAAATGCTGAGTTACTACATAACTTGAGATGTAGGAAACTTAGTGAATTCCAGGATTACAAAACCACTTTCTTTACTAGACTTTTTCTTAGGGATGATGCCAATCATATAACTTGGAAGGAAAAATTTCTTGCAGGTTTACCTACCCTTCTAGGAGAGAAAGTTAGAAATTCCATTAAAGCTCTTTATGATAATCGTATTCCTTATGACGAACTTACTTATGGTGAGTTAGTCAGTTTTGTCAACAAAGAAGGTTTAAAGATCTGTCAAGATTTGAAACTACAGAAACGACTTAAATTGGAGCTTAGGAAATCTAAACAAGAATTAGGTAGTTTCTGTAAACAATTCAATTATGACCCCTTTAAAACTCCTACTTCCAAAGATTGTAATGGTAAGTGCTCTTCCAAACCTTACAAACAACATTACAAATCTAAAACCTATAGAAAACCCTTCCGTGAATTTAGAGAACTTCCTTATAAGAAACCTTCGAAGCCTTATAGGAAACCCAATTTCTCTAGAAGAAAAGAGTTTAGAGCTAAATCCAAAACTCCTTTTAATTACAAAGATGCCATATGTCACAAATGTGGTATGAAAGGCCATACTGCAAATTATTGTCGTATGAATAGAAAACTTCATGAGCTTGGCCTTGATGAAGAAACCCTTTCCAAAATCTCCCATCTCCTTATAGCGTCCTCTGACTCTGAGTCTTCCATGTCGGGAGATAGTGACCCCCTCCAAGTCGATGAGTTGATAGATTCGGATACCTCTGCATCCAGCAGCAGTGACTCTGAATCAGATTCTTATTTAAAGAAAATCAATGTTTTGACTAAAGACCAAGAAATTTTTCTTGAACTTGTAAAACATATTTCTGACCATGTTCTTCAAAAAGAATATCTTGATAAACTTTTGAAAATATTGGATTTGAATACAGCTGAATCTTCTAAAGTTCCTATTGTTGTTAAAAAGAATTCTTATGACCTTACTGAGATTTTAGGAAATAAGAAAACCAAGAAACCAATTCCCAACATACAAGATCTTCAAAAAGAAATTAAAGATATCAAATTGGAAATTAAAGATTTGAAAGAAAAACAAAAATGTGATTCTCAAACTATTCAACTTCTTTTACAAAAGCAATCGGAAAATGATTCTGATAAGGAAATTGAGTCTGATGGTGATAATGACCAAAACTTAGGGAACATTGAATCCGTTCCAAATGATTTCTTATTTGTTTTAAAACAAGTCACCACCAGAAAATATTTGATTAAGATTTCTTTAATTTTTTCCAAAGATTTTGCAATTGACGCCATTACCCTTTTTGACACGGGTGCCGATTTAAATTGCATTAGAGAAGACATTGTGTCAAAACGTTTTCATGAGAAAACAAAAGAAAGACTTTCTGCTGCCAATAATTCAAAACTTAAAGTCACTTCTAAAGTTGAAGCCTCTATTCTAAATGATGATTTTGAATTCAAAACCTCTTTTGTTCTTACAAATGATATCCATCATGCAATCATTTTAGGAACCCCTTTTATAAATCTCATAACTCCTTATACTGTTAATTATGATAGTATATCTTTTAAAGTAAAAAATAAAAAGCTTGTTTTCCCTTTTATCGAAAAGCCTAAAACAAGAAATTTAAATATTGTCAAAGCGTGTTCTGTTTATCAGAATCAGATTAATAATCTTCTCAAATCAAAAGAACATGACTTAATGTTTTTACAAAAAGATTTGAGTTTATAAAGAATTGATAAACAATTACAAAATGATTTTATCCAAAGAAAAATATCTGATTTCGAAGATCTTATTAAAAAAGAAATATGTGCTGATCTACCCTCTGCTTTTTGGAATAGAAAACAACACATGGTGGATTTGCCATATGAAAATTTTTTTGATGAAAGACAAATACCCACTAAAGCTCGTCCCATTCAAATGAATATGGATTTAGAAAGACATTGTAAAGAAGAAATAAAAGATTTAGAAACAAAAGGTCTCATTGTTAAATCAAGGTCACCTTGGTCGTGTGCAGCTTTTTATGTTAATAAAAATTCTGAAATTGAAAGAGGCACTTCTAGACTTGTGATTAATTACAAGCCTTTAAACAAATCTTTAAAATGGATTAGGTATCTCATACCTAATAAAAAGGATTTGCTTCAAAAACTTCACTCTGCTTTCATTTTTTCAAAATTTGAATACTTTATATTCGCTTTCATATTTACAAAGAGAATGAGCCTATATATAGGCTTTACATGAAGCTCAAATAAGAAACTAAATAAATACAAATATGGCATGTATAAATAATGGGATATACAAAATCGTAATATGCAGAATCATAATCTTGAGATTTAGTAAAGAATGATTAAAATCATAATCTTGGAAATTAATGGATAGTGATTTTTTCTTAACACCCCCCCCCTTCAAACTCAAGATGGTGGCGTAGAAATAAGTTTGAGTTTGTAAACCAAGTCACCAAAACGGCTAGGTAAAAGAGACTTGGTGAAAAGATCAGTTGTGTTATCTCGAGAGCACACAAATTGAAGTTGAATAGTACCTTGGGCACAATATTGGCGAATAAAATGACAATATATCTCTACGTGTTTAGTGCGCTCATGGAAGACATCATTGTGAGTGATTTCAATGGCACTTTTATTGTCATAGTAAAGAGATGTAGCTCCATTAAAGGTAACTCTCATGTCTCGTAGTAATCGACGAAGCCAAACAACCTCATGAGTTGCATTAGCAAGGGCCCGGTACTCACCCTCAGCATTAGACAAAGCAACAACACTTTGTTTTTTATTACACCAAGAAATAAGTGAATCACCTAAAAAGAAGCAAATTTCGGTGGTAGAACGTCAATTAATAGGATCACCTGCCCAATCAAAATCAGAAAAACAATGCAATTCTAAAGAAGAATTGGTTAAGAAGTGGAGATCATGAAACATAGTCCCTTTAAGATAGCGCAGAATATGAATGACAGCTGCATAGTACATAGAACGAGGAGCCGACATAAACTGACTAACAACATGAACAATGTGGGCTATATCAGGTCGTGTCACTATTAAATAAACCAAACTTCCAATCAATTGCCGATAAAGAGTAGCATCACTGAGTGGTGCTCCATCAGATGGCACAAATTTAATGTTAGGATCGAGAGGTGTAGAGGTAATCTGACTATCAGTCAACCCAGCTCTAGTAAGAAGATCAAAAGTATACTTAGCTTGTGAAAGATAGTAACCAAATGAATTAGAGAGTACCTCAAGTCCAAGGAAGAAAAGAAGTTGTCCGAGATCTTTCATCCTAAAGTGATGCTGAAAAAAAAATTTAAGATCTTGTAATTCTTGTAAGATCATATCCAATAATAATCATATCATCAGCATAAAGTAATAAAAAAATGCATTCCTTGTTAGTGTTGCGAAAAAAAAGTTAGAGCCATAAAAACTGGCATTGAAACCAAATTGCTTGATTGTGGTGCTAAACTTCTCAAAAAATGCTCTCGGTGCCTGTTTAAGGCCATACAAGGCATGATGAAGTTTACGAACCTTATTTGGAGGATGAGAGTAACTAGGAGGAGGTCTCATATAGACTTCTTCAGAAAGGTCGCTATTTAGAAAAGTATTTTTTACATCTATCTAAAATAATACCCAATGACAAATAGCAGCAACAACTAATAAGCTTATCATGGATGTAAGGCGTGCAATGGGTGCAAAAAGTCTCCTCATAATCAACGACATATTCTTGAGAATACCCTTTTGTGATAAGTTGAGATTTGTATCGTTCTATAGAACCATCAGATTTGGTTTTGATTTTGTATACCCATTTACACCTAATTGCAGTTTTTTGAGGTGGTAGCTCAACTAAGTCCCAAGTATGCAACTTTTCAAGAGCCTGTAATTCTTCTTCTATAGCTTGTTGCCAAACAGGATTAAAACTAGCCTCAGAATAAAATTATAGTTCATACAAGGAAAGGGTGGTATAGAAACATTTGTAATCTCTAAGCTTAAGAGGTAGTTCTTTTACCCGGGTGGAACGACGAAGATGTGAAGAATAAATAGAGTCAGAAGATCTGCAGTTGGTTGATGAGGATCCGTGAGGAAGGACATGTAACTCAGAGGGAGGCGCAACATTCTCTAGAGCACTTATTTGGAGTTCAAAAGATAATCCTATAACACAATTATCAGGAAACAAATCGATAGTTGTATCTGTAAAGAAGTGGGTGGATGATTATGAAAAGATGACATAGATGAAAACATTTTATGTTCCCAAAAAACAATATGTCTAGATATACGAAGTCTATTAGAGATGGGATCCCAAAATCAATAGCCTTTATGTTCAATGCCATATCCTCAAAAACAACATAAGCAAGCACAAGGCTTAGAGAAGAACAAAACAAGCACAACCAAAAACTTTAAGTTGATGATAATGAGGTGAGATCCCATATAATCTCTCATAAAGGCATTGATTATTTATAACTAGAGAGGGAATGTGATTAATAGTGTATACAACAGTAAGAGCATCTTCTCTCCAAAAACGTTCAGGACAAGAAGCAAAGATTAAAAAAGAGCAAACTATTTCTAAAATATGTATGTTCTTACATTTAGCTCTCCCATTTTATTGAAAGTACCTGGACAAGAGCGATGACATATAATGTCATGTGTATGAAGTCTAGAAATTCACTATTCTTGTATTCCATGGCATTATCAGTACGACAAACTTTAATAGATAGAGAAAATTGAGTTCTAATCATTTGTGCAAAGTCACAATAAATTTTAGTAAACTCAAATATATTTTTCATAAGATATAGCCATGTAAAACGGGAATAATCATCAACAAAAATCACAAAATATTTAGATCCACTTATAGTGGCATTTGGTGATGGGTCCCCAAATATCACGATGTATTAAATAAAAAAGGAGCATAAGAAACATACTCACTATTATTAAAAGGTAAAGCAATTTGTTTTGCTAACCGACAAGCTAAACAATCCACATGTTCATTAGTAATAATATTTAATTGCTTACTAGATATTAAATATTGCAAACAATTAAGTAACAGATCTCTTGATCATGAATGCCAGAGGTTTACAGAAGAAACTTTTGAGGTTGATGTGACAAATTGATGTGTGTGGGACAAATAAGATGGGATGTGAAGATTAACAAGCTCAAACAAGCGCCATACTTTACGGCCTATCCCAAGTGTCTGTCCCGTCTTTGGATCCTGCACATGACAACAAGATGAAGTGAATATTACATTAAGTCCAAGTTCACATAACTGACCAACGAATAATAAATTTAAGGTCAATTTTGAAATAAGAAAAGTATTTGATAAGGACAAATTAGAAACAAAGACATAGCCTATATGACTAACTAGCATTGAAGATCCATTATCAAATCCATTTGGAATAAGTAGAATATTTAGTTGATCCGTTATTAATTTGTTTCCTAAAATTATGGTAGGGTTATATGTTTTAGAATCATTATAATAATCTTCCCCGTAAACAATCTTTGAAGAACAACAAAATAATAAAAAAAGTTTAGTGTCTTTCATAAAAACCTACATGGTATTAGAGCCTTGGCTCTTTACCAAATCCAGATCATGAATTACCGTGCTGCCATGACTGGATCTAAGGAATCCACTACCCACACAAGTAGAGATCCTTTTTTGTCTTCATAAGTTACCTAATCTGAGTCCTAATCTGCAATTTCTACAGCTAGCACAGATTCTTTTGCTTTGAATCTTTCCCTGCAGTTAACTATTCATAAATTGAATGATTCCAATTATCTAGAATAAGCTTAGTCCGTAAAGCATGCCATCGATGGCAAGGGTAAACTCGGCTACCTTACAGGAGAAGTGAAGCAGCCAGTTGCTAAAGATTTTAATTTGAAGAGATGGCGTTCGGAGAATTCTCTAGTGATTGCTTGGCTAATAAACTCCATGGAACTAGCAATTGGAAAACCAAATTTATTTTTGCCCATTGCCAAAGATGTGTGGGATGTTGTTTAGGATATGTATTCTGATGTAGAGAACTTTTCTCAAATTTTCAAACTTAAGACGAAATTGTAGAAATCAAGGCAAGGAAGATAAAGATGCGACTACCTACTATAATGAGATTGTGGCTTTATGGCAGGAGTTAGATTTTTGTTACGAGGATGAATGAGATTGCCTTATAGACAATGTTCGACACAAAAAACATGAGGAGAACGATAGGGTCTATGTCTTTCTCGCTGGACTCAATAAAAAATTAGATAAAGTGCGAGAACGTATTTTGAGCAGGAACCTCTTCTCTTAATTTGTGAAGTTTTTTTATAAGTTCGTAGGGAAGAAACGAGGGGTAAAGTGATGTTAGAGAAAGCGGAGTCTAAGATAAAACTCGAAACTGAAAGTTTAGCATTGGTTTCTAAGACAAAATCATATGGAGAGAGACGAAAAAAGCCTTGGTGCGAACACTGTAAGAAGTCGTGGCACACCAAGGATATGTGCTGGAAATTACATGGAAAACAACTGAATTTCAATAAGAAGAATGGGGCTGATAGTAGGGCATTGCAGACTGTGAGCGAGGACTCTCAAAAGCAATCAATCGACTCTAAGACATTACCCTTCACGAAGGAACAATTAAGCCAATTGTACAAACTTTTAAACTCCATCTCAGTACTCTTCTTCCTTGCTCAAATGTATCTCTTACTATTGCTCTTCCATTTAACATCAAACTGAGCTTTCATTTGATTCGGGGCCACTGACTATATGACCGGCTCATCACAATTATTCTCATATTATAGTTCATGTGCAGAGCAATAAAAGATCAAGATTGCTGATCGATCGTTATCCATAATAGCTGGCATGGGTTCTATTGTTATTTCTCCTACTTAACACTCCATAAAGTTCTTCACATTCCAAACTTATCTTGCAATTTACTATCTATAAGTAAAATAACTAGTGATATTAAGTGTCAAGTTAATTTTTTCTATTCTTTCTGTGAGTTTCAGGAACTGACCACGGGGAGGATGATTGGATGTGCTAGAGAAAGTGGAGGACTTTACTTCTTTGAAGACGGATCAAGTATGATAAGGCCAGTTCAAAATACATGTTACGGTTCGATCTCAATTACTAATGATAAAAAGATTATGTTATGGCACTTTAGACTAGGCCATCCTAATTTTCATTATTTAAAATATCTATTGCCAAACTTGTTTAATAATAAAGATCCATCTCTTTTTCAATGTGAAATTTGTCAATTAGCTAAACATTGTCAATCTACATTTTCTATACAGCCTTATCAACCCTCAAAATTATTTTTATTATTACATACTGTTGTATGGGGACTAAATAGAATTCTTACTCTGTTAGGAAAAATATGGTTTGTTACATTCATTGACGATCACACTAGAGTTTGTTGGGTTTATTTGTTAAAAGAAAAATCATAGGTTGAAAGTGTGTTTCAAAATTTTTACACCATGATTCTAACACAATTTCAAGAAAAAATTAAAATCATTCGAAGTTACAATGAAAAATATTTTTTAATAAAATTTTAGGACAATTTTTTCTTGAAAAGGGAATTGTGCATCAAAGTTCTTGTAATGATACCCCTCAACAGAACGAGGTAGTTGAAAGAAAGAACAAACATCTTTTGGAAGTGGCAAGAGCATTACTTTTTTCAAAAAACATTCTTAAATATCTATGGGGTGAAGTAATTTTAACTACTACTTACCTTATAAACAGAATGCACTAAAGAGTTTTGAATTTTTAAACTCCTATGGATTTATTCAAAACACTTTATCCTAATTCTCGATTAATATTAGGAATTGCATTAAAAAGTTTTAGGTGCATTGCTTTTGTACATAATCATGAACACGACCTGGGGTAAGTTAAATCCTCGAGCAGGAAAATACATTATTGTTGGATATGCACCCACTCAAAAAGGCTATAAGTGTTTTGATCCTATTTCCAAAAAAAAGTTTTATAACCATGGATATAACATTTTCTGAAGACAAACCTTTTTTTTTTAAAACATCTTCTGGGGATAAGGCATGCGAAAAAAACTAGCAGAAGATGATATTTTCCATATTGCAGATCAAAAGACTGATCAAAAGATTACAGATAGAGGCATTAATTGGATGGAGGAATATCTGATTTCAATTACAACAAATTTTCCTCAAAAAGAATCTTTCTAAAATAACAATCTAGAAAAATCAGATGTCTCTATTCAATCTACTAGTCAAAAGGAATTCGAAAAACAAATAAATATTGAGAATAACAAGAATTTGGATTCCTTGCCTTTAGTGCCAATAACAGAGTCAAATTCTCCTAGTGAAAGAGATAAGAACGTGACTGAAAAAAACTCTGCAAACCTATATCAGAAGAAATTATCGAGCAAAAGATATAGTTCTCCCTTCAATTCAAAATCAAGAATTCAAACCGAGGGAAGAACATGTTGTGTCTGAGTCTTTAAGTAAAAATTCATCTAATCCAAAGTTTGATGATTTGGATCTTCTTATTGCATCACGAAAGGGATGTGTTCTTGCACCAAATTTCTCATGTCTAACTATGTCTCTTATGATAAATTATCTCCTAATTTTTTGACTTTTACTTCTCAACTTTCTTCTGTGGAAATTTCGAAGAATGTACAAGAAGCATTAAGAGTTACAGAGTGGAAAAAGGCTATCGAAGAGGAGATGCGGGCTCTTGAGAAGAACTAAACATGGGAAGTAACGGACTTACCAAAGGGGAAAAAGACAGTAGGGTGAAAATGGGTCTTTACCATCAAGTATAATTCTAACGGGACACTGGAACAGGTACAAAGCTCAGTTAGTGGCCAAGGGATTTATTCAAACCTACAGCATCGACTATCTTGAAACCTTTGCTTCAGTGGAAAAATTAAATATTGTCAATGTGCTTCTCTTAATGGCAGTAAATCTTGATTAGCCACTACAACAACTTGATGTAAATAACGCATTTCTGAATGGTGATCTAGAGGAAGAAGTGTACATGAACTCTCCCCCTGGATTTGAAGGAAAATTTCAGTCTAGAGTTTGCAAGCTGAAGAAATCATTATATAGCCTCAAGTAATATCTTAGGGCTTCCTTTGAAAATTTTACTAGGTCAATCAAAGGTCAAGGTTATGCTTTAGCTCAAAGTGATCACACCATGTTTTTTAAACACTCCAAAGATGGAAAGATAGCAGTATTTATTGTGTATGTGGATGATATCATCCTCACATGGGATGACTTGATAGAAATGGAGCGGCTGAAGAAGAGTCTTGCTTCTAACTTTGAAATCAAAGACTTGGGAACACTTCGATATTTCCTAGGAATGGAGGTAGCTCGATCTAAGAAAGGTTTAGTTGTGTCCCAATGTAAGTTTGTCTTGGATCTTATAAAAGAAACAGGGATGAGTGGATGCCAACCTGCGGATACTCCTATAGACCCAAATCACAAGCTAGAAGAAATTAAATATGGAACTCCAGTTGATACTGCTAGATATTAGAAGTTAGTGGGCAAGCTTATTTACTTGACTCATACTCGTCCTGATATAACTTTCTTAATGAGGGTTGTAAGCCAATTAATGCACTCTCCGTATGAATGGCACCTTGAGGCAGTATATAGAATTTTGAGATACTTAAAGGATGCTCCAGGAAAGGGATTGTGTTTTAAAAAAGGAGTTTGGAGGACCATTGAAGCCTACATAGATGCTGACTGGGCATGATCAATTACTGATAGAAAATCAACTTCGGGTTATTGTACCTTTGTATGGGGTAACTTAGTTACTTGGAGAAGCAAGAAATAAAGTGTGTTGTAGCCCGTAGTAGTGCAGAGAGTTCAGTGTTATACCATGAAAGTGAATATGAAGTATTATTATTATATATTTGATTTCATATTTACAAAGAGAATGAGCCTATATCTAGGCTTTACATGAAGCTCAAATAAGAAACTAAATAAATACAAATATAGCATGTATAAATTATGGGCAAAATCGTAATATACAAAATCATAATCTTGAGATTTAGTGGAGAGTGATCAGAATAATAATATTGGGAATTAATAGAGAGTATTTTTTCTTAACAAATATTTTAATTCTTTCTACACTAATTTATAAGTAATTTATTTGTTCTCTTTATAAATAAAGTATTAAAATTGCAAAGATAAACAACAACAACCGAATTCACTGGATATATTAATACCAACCAAATTGTTGAACATGTATAGCCCTCGTCAAGAAAGTTAACTTTTATACGAGCTTTCAGAAGATTTGATGCCGAAAATTCTCAATCAATTTTCTTTTGAATTAGTTTTCAGATCATTTGTTGGAGTGGGGGAGAGTGGAATAGATCTAGTATCAATGACACTAGAGGTAGCAATATGTGGGCTTAGGCCAGGCTTTTCGAAGCCGAAACCCACATTATTCAAACAAAGCCCAGACTCTTTAAAAGATCATCCAAATTGGTTCGGGTCGAGCTCAAGATGGGGTTAGGTTTTTTTATTAATTATAAAATATTTTTTAATTAAGAAAAATATTTAAATTAAAGCTAATTATCTAATACATAATAGAATAATAGTCCAATGCATAAAATATTAGTAATATAACCTAATAAATAATAAATACTAATATAAAAAGTAAACTAATTTAGTATTTTAAGTTTTTTTAATTAAATTTATTTTTTATTTATAAATTGAAAAAACCCAAGCCAAGTCCCAATTTTTTGTTAAGCCCTTATTTAGGCCCAACTTATGTGGGTTTTATATTTTTGGACCCATCCAAGCTCACGGGCCTAGATTGGACCGGGATTAAACCAGCCCAAACTTTTTTACCATCCCTAATTGATAGTACTAGCGGAAGATCCACAATACACAAAATCAACCTCGTTAAAAAAGAGTTTTATTTTTTATTTTTCCCCGAAGAAGCTTAAATAAAATATTGAAGAATTTCCTCTAATGTTTATTTAAAAAATATATATATAATTTTGTTGAAGGACAGACACCATCATCGTTCAATAGTCAATCTCAGGGTCTCAACAATCACGAAAATTATAATTATGCAATTATCATGATTTGTACTAATTATATGCATACATTTAGTTTTCAGATTTTTTTTTAAATCATAATTTTCAATTTTATTTCATTGTAATGTCCGTATAAGGCTTAATTAATCTGCGCAATTATTATTAATCAAAGTGAATTATAAAACTATTTTCTTGGTCTAACAGAATTTGCTAAAACATCTTAAACAAGTAGAATCTGTGATAAAAATATCAATCGAGTTCCATATTTTGGTACAACCAAATTATAGAGAAGGAAATTAGGTGGCTAATTACTTCGCAAATGTTGGTTTTGCCTTGTAGCATTTACTCTTGGTGAGATAGTATGCCCTCTAATATTCTTAAAAATTTACATGAGAGTTTTGGAATTGTCAAAGTATCGATTTTCTTAGTTGATACGGAGACTCTCAAAATGCCTTGTTGTTTTGATTAACCAATTATCAATTACTAGATAATGAATTTCTGATTTTTTTTATTAATTTACTTAATTGATTGAGAACAGTTATTCTCCAATAGTCTCTATCGATACATTTGAAATTATAAAAAAGTAAACAATCATTCAATTTATTTTTCTAAATTACAAAAATCATAAATATATATATTTATATCGTGGAAATATCACCCAAATCCTTTCTATACCAATATAATTTTGTTCTATTTATTTTATTCTATTTCACCCTTTATGTGAAAATTCTCAACAATTTTTCTCTATTTTTGTGCTTTTAGCAGGTCTAATATTTCTGGCAATGGCAATGACTCCGTTATTTCCCTATATATTGAAAAAAAAAATAATTTTTTTGATTTTTTGACCAAACTAATCAAAGCAGTGAAGATAGAGAGAGAATTCGAATTCAATTTCTAAAGCAAAATTTCGACCCACTTCCTGCGGCCCAGATCGGTTGATATTACTCTCTAGAGTTTACCGAATCGCCATAAAATCATATGAAAAAGTAATTGTCGGGTTTAAATTTTTTCGGTAGGGTCGTTAATTGGTCACACATAAAAAATTTATTTGATAATCAGTTTGATTTATATTTAATATTTGAAATGTGCTTCGCCCACATAATCCATTAACGTTGAAATATTTATAATAATTTAATTTTTTAAGAAAAGATGATAAATAATGTTATAAGTGCGTTTGAAATTAAGGTTGGACAGTAATAACTTAAAAGATATAGCAATAAAGTATTTAGTAAACACTAACTGTTGTAGTTTCAAATGTATGTTGATATAATTTTTTATTTGTATAATAAAAAATTTATTTATATTTTTAATAATTTTATTAAAATTATTATTTAAATTTAAATTTATTATATATTATTAATTTTTATTTCATAATTTTTTAAATTTTTTTGTAGATAATAGTTGGTGTTTTTTTATTTTTCCTTTCAAAGAAATTGTGAGTTATATATATGTATATAATTCATAAATAGACTCCTACAATTATCACTCAGTTTATGAAAAATAACAAAACTAAAAACAACAATACCCAAAAGAAACTAAAAGAAAATATGTAAACAAAATAAAATAAAATAAAAATGCAAAAGATATATAACGGTTGGCACCTGGTAGCTGCCTGCTCAGTCGCTAAATGGAGCTCCAAATGTTAAAACCTCCGACTTTTCCTGGTAATTTTCTCCCCCTCTTTCATAATATTGCAAATTAATTATTTAGAGGACTATGTTTTAATATTTTGTGTGTTTTTACACTAAGACTGATAAAAATTTGGCGGGTGTCTATATCGTTAGATTATATACAAACCAGTACAAATTCTATCTGTTCTTTGTTGGTGATGTTGGATATATCATTTAGCTATGCATTGTTTTGGGAAGATGAATTTTACGTCACTTTTTTTTTTTTCAGGTTGTTCAAACAAACTGTTTCTGTCTTTTCAGTTGAGGTTTCTGGAAAAGAGGTGTGGATTCCGTGCTTATTTTTATTGAGTGCAACATGATACTCTTTTGGGTTCACTGTTGGTGATTTGACCAGTCAGCTCCATATGAGCACAGCACAAAGTTGTCTGAGTTTAGTTTAAGCTAATATATCATGTCGTCACCTTGTTGCCTGGTTAATGATCGTGTCCAGTTTGGGTTCATAATTCTCAATACGTGAAAATGTGTGTGACATGAGTATCAAATATTTGAGTAACCATGTTGTGTTTGACTTGTACACGTTATACTTACTATATCTTTAGAAATTATTTCAGATACAAATTAAGAATATGGCAAACAAGTGACATGATTACAACATGCTTAACTTTTCTAATAATTTGTCGGGGCTAGTATTTGCATTCTTGCCATGCTTATCTTAACTGCCTCCCCGGTTCTGTGGGTAAGATGAAAGCTCATCAGGAATGCTTTTGGGAAATCAATTCCGAAGAAGTACTCATGATGTACTTCTTACCCAAACGCGCTTGCTTGAAAACCACTTACTAAGGACACCTCTACAAAACAGTTGAAGTAAGTTTTTGATTGCAGAAAGCACTTTACCAAACACCTTAAAATAACACAAAGGTAACTTTAACCATTTTAAGGTACTTCTAGTGATGCAAAAAGTTCTCTCAAATGCTTGGTTATAATTAAAAATTAAAGTATTGCAGAAATATGTGGTCATTCTTGAGCTTTTGTCTTGTTCATATCTGGGTTTAAGGCAATAAGGGCCTGGATATCAGCATAGCTGCATATATTCCTTGCAAAAGGTCTTTTGGCATTTAGCATTACTGAGGAAGTTCATATTCTTTCTAACAGATAAATCAATTGTGCATTTCTTAGGGAATCTGTTTTCTTTGATGAGCCATCATGTGCGCCAGTGGAAAAGTCACAATCAGTTTAATTTCGATACTAAATTGTTGGGGCATAGACATCTCTGGAAGCATTCAAGTTTGCAGAGGAACAACTTAATAAAAAACAAAAGAGGTTTCATTTGTTCATATACTGCAGAAAAGGATCTGAATTTACAGCTAAGTAATGCACGAGTGATTTATGGTGTAGCTCCAGCTTTGGGCCACAACCAGGTATATTCTATTTTCTGTTTGTTTTCATAAAGATGGATGACTTGATTGCATATAGAATATTTTGGTTTAGAGAATTTTGATATTTTATTTGTCTAAAGATCTTATGTTTGGGGATTAATACCCAATTGATTTCATCTCAATGTTAAAGTGAAATACTAAAAATCTAGCCTTTCTGCGTCTTGATGAGGGCTTGACTGTGTGTCCTCTTGATGCTCAAATCTGGCTCTGTCGCATGTTTTGATTGTCTGGTGCTCTGCATTGTTTTTTCAAACTCCAATACATCTCCAACTTATGCCATCTTAGGTTCTTCTTTCCTTTTTCTTTTGTACTTTTTTCTTTGCATTTTATATTAGATCTGTAGAATGTAATCTTTGCTAAATGAATCCATGATCTCAAACTCGTACTTTATTATTCCTATCACTATGAGCTGTCTTTTTGATTTGAAATTTTTTCTCTTCTGCCTATTGTTTCTTGTTGGTAGTTCCAATGAGCACACTTTTACTAATCTTCTGATTTTCCATGCATTGAATTCTATTTTTATGCACAAGTTGCTATGATGCTGAATGGATAATATGTAATAATGTTTAACATTGTTGGGAGACTGTATCATCTACAGCATGTTCTAAATATAGAGTTTGCATGCTGAATAAAATTTCAGTCACACGTGATAAATGAAGAGACTTGTTTCACTTTTATTATGTGATGTGTGTGACCAGATTGTCCAACGATTAAATTTAGTAAGTTTCAGTGTGAGGTACATTTTGTTTTTATTTCGTTTCCCCCACTTAATTACTTTTGACATCCATTTTATTCTTGTATAAATCTCATTCATCATAATAGTCTTTTAACATTTTGAGCTGTTCACATCAGTAATTCTATAGCCTTGTTTGATAACCTTCTGCGATTCTAGGGAACAGTTTGTCCTTGTTTTTTGACAGGCTGGCTCACTCCTTTTGTATTTATCCTTAATCTCAATACAAGTTCTCTTTGTTCCTTGTGAAACATGAAAAATAATTGATGGTTTTGCTTTTAATTAGAGGCAAAAGTATGTAATTCGTGATTATGCTTGTTAAATGGAAAGAAAGCAACAAGGACATCTCCCCCTCTCCGTCTCTCCCTACTTTTTAGCTTTTACATTTCCTGAAAAAATAAACTTGCTTTGTCTTCTTGAGTTTGATGATTTGCATATTCCTCTGACAGTTTGGCTTCTTACTGCTAACAGGAGTCACATCCAGAATCCCATCTTAGAGTTCCTGCAATTGTGAGTGCTCTTGAAAAGATGGAGCTTACGTCGGAGGTATTCTATGGTGTTCATGTTATGTCATTATTCAATTTCATGACTTCCAATTTCCATGATTTGTCATCTTGCCATATTGTACGCAATTGTAGACTTCCATCTTTTGTCAATTATTTTCATCTCAGTCAATTGAAGTTGAAAACAACTAGATTAAACTGTGATTATGATTAATAACATCGCTTCAGTTGTCAATGACAAATTACTAGAATATTTAGTACTTTCTTCACCAAATAAAATTACTTCAATGAGTATATAATATTTTTAAAATTTGTGAATGCTTAACTAAAATTTGAAGAGGGACTTTGCTGGAAAAATTGTATTCTGTTCTGTAAGATAGAGCAATTTAAGTGAAAATTAACATCACTTCTTGTCTCACACGAGGCTTGAGTTGAATCCTGTGACCAGGCTAAAAAGGGTTTCTGAAGTAGAGAAGCTCACCTCCAGTTTTTGCAGTGCATAGGTACAATGGCCTCCTGTGGACCAAGATAGTATTGAACTAATTGATCATAAAAGCTAGCAGTTCTACAGAGCAATTATACAATGGTATTTTTTGGAGCACCGGTTTATTTGTTACTGCTTGTTTATCATCTTTTCCTACATGTCTCAGTTCCGTGGCTCAGAGATCATTGAACTTAAAAATTTTAGCCCTGCTTCAGTTGACGACATTGCAAGTGTTCATGCAAGAGCTTACGTATCAGGACTTGAAAAGGTAGATCGCTATTTTCCACTGTCTTTTCCTTTTTCAGTTATGCCATTCCATGTTTTGATCATATGTGAGAGTAGAAATTCTTGAGAGTGGAATTGGCCTATAGGTGTAGCTAATGTATTGTTATTTTGGTCATTGCCATTTTATTTTTCTTACCAGCAAATCATTTTGTACACTCATCTATGCATGTGTACGAACATTGACGTACCAAAATAATTATTCATTTAATCTTCTTGTCAGTATTTAACATCTGGAATGCTAATTGATTATATGTATTGGTTTATAGGCCATGGATCGGGCTTCACAACAGGGCATTATTTTAATTGAAGGTTCTGGACCAACATATGCTACTGCAACAGTAAGTGAATTTCATTAAGTATCTGAATTTTGATTTTGGATTTTGTGGATGCATTGACTCGCCTCTAGATACTATACATTGGACTATTAAATATATGCCACAGTTTCCACAGTGTAAGACAATTATGTTATTTATCAGCCGATGAGTGCCAGAATAAACCAACATGACTCCTTATGATTGTTAGGAGAATTTGGATTAGAGCACAGTAAATTTTAATTGCCCCAGAGGCACATTGCAAACTTTATTGCTTCTTTAGTCTCTGTCTTCTGCCTATAATAGGAAGAAGTCTCTATCTGTAATTTCTTAAATAATAATGAAGTTACTAGTAGATCAATTCTGCTGATTATTATCAATTGAAAGAACGTTGAGATCGCTATTCTCCAGTTATTGGGTATTCATTAGACTTTAGATAATAAGTGTTAAGTTGTCGTCAGTTTGACAGAAACAACTGCCTTCACTTCTAAATTATTCATATGGCTATTGGTGGATGATTGCCACCGCCAACTAGTTGTTTCTGCTCTATAATTCATTGCAATGACGTATTCTTTATATTTTTGCTGAGGCATCATTTGATGTCCCATTCTGTAATGATTTCTATATCTTCTTATTCACGGATATGAATTTTCTTTTTGGTAATGAGCTCAAATTGATAAGTTTAGGAGTAAAGATTTAGGAATATTGTTGTACTAGATTATTTTTTATCAGAAAATTTGTGTAGACTCATAATTTTGATTGTGAATACAATGTTATGGGTTTCAGATGTAGTTTGTAAATAAATGTATGGATAAAAATAAAAGAAAAAATATCTGCTCAGTTTAGACAAAATGAGAAATAACACTTAACAGTGCATGGAATTTGGAACTTTAGCATTCCTAATCTTCCCGTCCACCTTTTGTTGGTAGTATATTTATATGGTTCTGATATTTGTACTTCAATATGCAACCTGTTCGTCAATTATCCCCTTCTTTCTGATGATGATTTTGTTCTTGCAGACATTCCAGGAGTCACTTGCTGCAGCTGGAGCTGGAATTGCCTTAGTTGATTCAGTGGTGATGTCTTGACCTAGAATGTTAGTCTCTTTGTAAAAATCTTTTGGTTGAAAATGCTGAAATTGTTTCAATTTCACAGCATGCAATACCTGTGTCAACATTGTGATTTAACAGATATCTTGTTATCAGAACCAGATGGTATCTGTAAACACTTGATGATTGTAAGCTAACAAAACAGTTATTTGGAATTTATATCAGCTAAAACTTTGTTTAGATATACATCAGGTTGCAGCGTCTAAGAACCGGCCGGATCCACCTCTGGGTTTTGCTTTGATAAGACCTCCTGGACATCATGCTATTCCAAAGGGGCCAATGGGGTTTTGTGTTTTTGGGAATGTGGCTATCGCAGCTCGTTATGCTCAACGTGCTCATGGATTGAAGCGAGTATTTATCATTGATTTTGATGTTCACCATGGAAATGGTACAAATGATGCTTTCTATGATGATCCAGATATATTCTTCCTTTCAACACACCAGGTGAGTATAGAATTGGTCCACAATATATATAAGAATGTCCTGTTTCTCATGTTTGATTATTTAGTTGTACATTTCATGTTCTGTTCAATTATCTACTTCCCTTATCCCTTTCTTATTTATGATGGCACATGGGAAAGGGCAACAGAGGTCATAATACTATTTCTACTTATATCATGCTCAAACGCACATTTTTAAGCACTAATGGATTATGAGAACATTGACATCAAATGCACGTCTTGGTACTACGCAGACATTGGACATGCTGATTTCAATAGTTTGATGCTGAACAAGTTTATTAACTGATCAAATCCTAATGTACTCACTATTACAGGATGGAAGTTATCCTGGTACTGGTAAAATTGATGAGGTAGGTCGTGGAGATGGTGAAGGATCAACACTCAATTTGCCTTTACCTGGAGGCTCTGGTGACACTGCAATGAGAACTGTGTTTGATGAAGTTATTGTTCCATGTGCTCGACGGTTCAAGCCGGATTTGATTCTCGTCTCTGCTGGGTGAGTTGCCCTTTCCCACGTCTAAATGTAACTTGGCGGATTACTGCAATTTTTATTTTTATTTCTTTTGAAAACTCTCTCTGACGATGATGAGGATGAGTTTTATAATGATCAGGCCAAAAAAGAAAATAATAATATGGTAATATGTGAAGTCAGTGACCTTGTGGTGATCTTGCAAATTTTGAAATGAAATAACTCTCAACATTTCAAATATATTGCATACATGTGCTAGGGTGTGCATCCAACCACTCATGCATGCATTTTTCCAATTTGGATCTTTAATAGCAAGCCAATCCCACTATAACAGATGGATAAACTATTCTTCAAAATTCTAAATGAGAGTTTGAAATGTTGTCACTTGTTACTTAGATTGAATTATCATCCTCATTCCGGCCATTCACCTACTTGCGTGTCTCATATTGAACTTTATCCAGATATGACGCTCATGTACTGGATCCACTGGCCAGTCTACAGTTTACAACAGGGACATACTACATGCTTGCAGCTAACATTAAACAGCTTGCCAAAGATCTATGTGGAGGCCGCTGCGTATTTTTTTTGGAAGGAGGATACAACCTGAATTCTCTTTCGTACTCAGTGGCGGATTCTTTCCGGGCTTTTCTTGGGGAGCCTAGCAAGGCATCTGAGTTCGACAACCCTGCCATCTTGTATGAAGAACCCTCTGCTAAGGTGAAGCAGGCAATTGAAAGAGTAAAGCACATACACTCCCTGTGAGAATGTCTAAACCTTCATAATTTTAACTTTCGGATAGCTGCTCGAGGTCTCTCCATATTTGAAGTTGCATATGGATACACTACTCAATGACATAATATAGTAAATGTTATTGGTGTTTAGCATATTTGATTTAGCGTGTATGTGATCTGTTTAATGAATGCTTGCACTAGATGCCCACCCAAGTAGATTATTTATGTGATGATGACAACAAGCTTCTTATGGATTTGATAAAGCTACTTCATGACTGTTGGCAATGGTTGCATTTCTACAAATGTCGGCGGTAGCAGCATCAATGGCTGCATTTCAATGCTACTAGCCGACTTCATGAACTGCAAAATGCCCCAGAACACGAATCAACATGGTTAATGTTACCACAAACATGGGCTAAGGCTATTCATTTAATGCCCAGTTATTTACCGAGAGAGAATGCAACTTGCCTGCTAATAAGAGAGAATGCAACATGAATACCGAGGGTATTCATGTTGTGCTATACAGCAGCTGCCACAGTTTGTTTCATTAGCTTTCTTTTTTTTTTACGAAAAAATTAAAGTAAATTAGTATTTCAATATTAGATTATCTAATCATATTATACAAAATTAATTTTTATTTTATTTCATTTTTTACATAATAATAATTAATATAATTAATAATTTATAATTTTTTATTCAAATATTACAGTACATTTTTATTGTATATTAATTATATTAAAAATATAATCAATATTACGTTATTTGATTATATTACAATAACTAGTATATAAAAATTAATTTTTTAAAATAATACAGTGCAAGTAATTATAAATACTTAAATATTAATAAATTTAAATAATATTCATTTAAAATTAATAGTAATAAGAATAATGATATAAAATTTTAGTATATATGATACAGTCTATATTACACTAACATAATATTGTATTATAGCTTTAATTTACCTTAATGCAATACTTTTAATACAATAGAATATAGGATGCGCAGCGAGTCCTAAAGGAATGTCTGTAGTATGCATTGTCGTTCACACTACAAGGTTTTTTATTTTTTTGTTTAAACCACCCGATTTCCGGCGACCGCATTGGGCCCCGACTAATTCGAATTCGGGGTGTAATCATAGTTAAGACTCTTTATCCCTCCCAAATAATATGTTTAGTGGGGATCAAACTCAAGAGCTCTTCCCACTTACCCAGCCTGCGTTGCCAACTTACACTACAAGGTATTTAAACTTTGAAGTTTGAAGTTCATTTATTTTGTATATTTATCTATTTTTGTGGCAACATTTATAAATTAGGTTACTTTGAAATTGCAATCACCAATAATCACATCTTAGATATATGCTTGCAAAGTCAAAAACACAAAATTGTATCCTAAATGATATGACACATGACATGCCATTAATTTATTAGTGCTGTGAAATCATGTAAAAAAGTTAATTATTACCAAATATATGGCAATCATTAATTGATAACATCATCATTTGAGATATAAACTTTACATATCAGGATCCCCTAAGTTATATGCATATAACTTAACATTAGTCTATATATCAACTCTTATACCTAATTTTACTTTGTTATATTTTCAGACCATTAATTTTTATTTGAAATGAATTCAGTAGTCTCTAATTCAAGACTTGTTGAGATGATAAATAATTATATTATTCATAAAAATATTTGTATATTTTTTTATATTTTTAGTATAAGAAATTTCCTTCTAATTTGAACACTTGGACAATATGGCTAGAGATATTTCCACCCACTTTAGAAAATAATTAAAAGAAGTACATATTATTTTTTAAAAATACAAATCAACAAAGAGTTTGGATCATTAATCAATTAAATCCTTCCTATAATTTTTTTCACTTAGATTTCTTTGATCTTTTGTTACCATTAAGGTCGCTTTAACATAAATTTTATTTGAATATTTTACTCTTATGCCATGAAATAACTAAATTGCTCCACATGTGCTTTTTTGTCTAATAGTTTACGTGTAATCCATTATTTTTAAATGAAATCCAATAATTAATAATCATACTAATAAAATATTATTTATACATCATTTAGAAATAATGAATTTTATATAAAGTTGTAGAAATATTGATGTTAAACTAAATTTTTTGGTGTTTTGATTCTTAGGTTATAAGGGTAAAATAATCAATTTAAAATTATACTAAAGGAATCATAGTAGTCAAATATAATAAACAATCTAAGTCATGAAAAAATAAATTAAGAGTCAATTGATTCTCCAAACTGCTTCTTCATTTAAAATTTCTTTTAAGTGTGAACTTATCGTAATTATTTTCTGATAGTAAGGGTGGGTTTATAAAAATTATAGGGTAAAAATATCGCCATCTCAACAACATATAAGCTATTATGACAAAATATAGGAAAAATAACACTTGGATCCTTAAAATTTCTTACTTCGCCACTTAGTAGGAATATAATTTTACTTTTATTTTAGTTATCGACTAACTTGCAACCGCAATGATAATCTGAATGAGGCGTCGGAGGATAAGAAACAACCTATAACTATGTGTAAATTTCTCCCAAATTTTAATATTTAAAATTGGGCATTGGTCTATCTTGAACCCAAATATATGAATTACGCTATACATTTGATCTGATTCAAGCATATATTGTATTAGATCCATGACTCTGCAAAGAAGTAAGAAGTGCCTACGGTCTGGGGGCGGCAATGACTCGTTTTGTGGGCTATTTAGTGAACTGCCTTTGCAGGGATGCTTTTATAGTTTTTTGTGGTTGTCTCTTATATTTTTAGGATTTGTTTGTTTCAATAATGTCACCAAATCTTGGATTTAGTCTCTCTATTTAGAGTTTGTGACAATGTTGTGCTGTTTTAGCGGGTACTACTGTGATATATATATATATATATATATATATACTGCTATGTGAAATATGGTTTTCATCTACAATAGTCAGGCTTAGGCAGAGGGAGTAAACTAAGGGGTGTTTATTTTTCTGACTTAATTGACTTAATCAGTTAAGTCAGTAAGTTTGATTATTTTTTCGACTTAATGAAAATTTTTAACTATTAAGTCATTAATTTATTAAGTTAATTTTTTTTATTTTTTTACTTAATCTAAAAAGTCTGAATGATATTGTTAAATGATATATTTTAAAATATCTCTATCTAATTAATTAATTTTCATCTTTATCTAAATAAAATTTAATAATAATTAGTATTATTACCAATCTCTATATAACTTGTGATAATATACTATGGTAGACTATAATTATTTTTATCTTTTTATTTTCTTCAAATTAGTATTATTTATCTTCATAATTTTCTATTTATATTTTTCATACAAAAACATCATAAACTATAATAAAATTGATTAACATATATAATATAGAATATTAAAGAGTTGTATCCAATTGAATATGATTTATGTTATGATAATAAATTATCTTATTTATATTCTTTGAGATGTTTATTATTTTTTTAACATTTATAATTTGTAAAGACATACATATAAAAATATTAGTTTTTTCATTTTTTAAAGTTAAAAAGACAAACACCTTAATCTTTATTTTTAGCAATTCAGACAAAAAAATAAACATTCATTCAGATTTAAACATTCAGCTCTATTCAAAATTCAGAGTAATTCAGATTTATTTAGATTTTAGATTAAAATAACAATCGCAACCTAAACTAGAGCAAAAAATTAATTTCTCTAGGACCTTACTAAAGCCTAGCTTGAAGAAACATTTTGAGATAGATTGACGAAACAAAGTGTTGAGATTGAAAAGATAGAGGAACAAAAGTTTCAGAAAAGTTTAAAATTTATTAATAAAAGTCTGGATAACAAAACTAAGGTGCTTTTTTTTTTTTAATATGAAATCTGAATTTAACTTTTTTTTTTTTCACATATTTATGTATTTTAGGTTTTTTTTAATTTATCGCTTATTGTCAGACAATTTTATTTGAATAGAAAAAGTAGAAAAATCCTACTTTTATCTGAAGTCTGAAGTCTAAATGAAAAATTTTGATTTCAAATATAAAAAATTCTCTTAACAATTTATGTATTTCCAATATTATATATAAACCTAATATTTTTATATTATTCTTGAAGTTATTTTTTTAATTGCTTTAAATTTTTATTCACGTGATAACATTAACTAAACTGAAATATTGAACAAATTAAATTATGTCCATTCTGATGAATAAAAAATAAAATAACAATGTTGACTTTATAATAAATTTGATGTTATCATTACAACTTTTATTAAAAAATTAAATTAAAATCAACAATAATATTATTATTTTTAATGCTACCAAATTAATTAATCTATGAAAATTACAAATTGTGAAGAACAAATATATGCATTATTTAAAATAATATTTATGTCAAACTATTAGTTTTTAAGTTTTTCTCTTCAAATGTTGAAAAAGAAAAAACAAATATGGCAATCAGACATTTTCATTCAGACATATTCAGACTTCAGATAAATTCGGATTTATTCAAATTTCAGATAAAAATACAAACGCAACCTAAGATTTTGTAGGTCTTTTGTACTAACCCTAAATAATGTAAATTTACCAAACTTGGCAAACATGAATTATTATTACATAATAAAACTTTATCAATTAAAATAAGAAAAACAAAATAAATGGTACTTAAATTTGTTGTACAGAAAAAATATAAAAAACTTAACAATAGTAAAAAACATAAAAAGAAAAAAAAGACTTAAACTTGTAAAAGGGATTAACTCATTGTGAAAATCAACATTTTTTTTAAACAGACCTATTACGTACCCAAAAAAATAAGGCCAATACAATTAATAGTATTGAATAAGATTCATCTAGTCATATACTTTGAAACGATATATATTTAGGCCAAAGTAGATGGCTATGATTCAATCTATAGTATGAAAAATTACCCTATTCATCCTCCGGACCTATTATACGTCACATAATTTCTGCTGACTTGTGATTGTTTCATTTGTAGAATTGTTTTAATTTAATGAAAGTTTTTATGAGTCGGGTAGGACTGAATTTCCCTAAACAGATCTAATTATTCATAGTCCTTGCCTACAATATATAACATGCTTTAAAGGCCAACAAAAATAAAATAGTGATCAAAATTTTAATGATTTACAATTTGGAAGTGGATTTCCTCTAATTTCTTAACCGCACATTTGCGGCAGGAGTTTTGTTCCCAAAAACACGAAACTGATTTAAAAACACAACTAATTAAGTTATGCTCGCCACTTGTGACTAAATCAACATTCTAACATTGACCATAAGTTAATTCAAATCAACTTTTGAAAGAGAGATTTATAAAGGTGGTCACGTTTGTAAAAATTAAATCGTTTTTAATTATTGTTATACCAAAGTTAACAAAGGGCACAGAATATCATCATAACCATTCATTAAAAGCAACAAGGAAAAAGAAAAAGAAAATGAAATGCATTGCATTTGACAAGGTGAAGTGACTGGTGAGTCCCACTGTAAGATGCTGTGGTACCAGATAGTGATCTTTGACTGCAAGAGTGAAACAGTTTTTGCCACCTCTAAAGTGTCAAATTTTTTTATTTTTTATTTTTTACCATTGACCATATACCACTGAAAAATAATTTGGTTGCCGAGAAAATAAAATGGAGAGTGCATGATTAGGTCATACAAGTGAGTGTTTCATCATATATTTTCGAAATGAAATTAAAGTAAAAAGGAATAGAGCGAGGGTTCTGAGTAGTACTGAAGTATTTGGATCGCAAGTGATATGGAACAGCTAGTGGCCACTAGTTTTTTATCTTCTACTTCAATTACTTCATTAATAAAAAATAATTAGGACTTAATTAGGGATGCGAATGTTACAAATCAATAATTAAGACTTAATTAAGAGGTCTATATGATCATTTAAACAAACATTATGGGTGTAAGCGGCCTTACCCTATTTTTAAACAAGTAAAATAATATGAAAAACTAAATCAATATTTATGAATATTATTTGGGGGTAATTAGAGAAAGCATGGTGGCCTATATTCTTTTCAACCCTTTGTGGTTTATGAAATTGATTGCAAAGTCACGAACTCTCCATTATTGTGTCCATTGAGACAAAATATACGAATCAGGAAGACCGAAAATTAAATTGATTTTAAAATAACCAATCTTATAAAGATATACTGTTGAATTACCCAATCGAAAATAAGAAAATCAATAGAAAATGGCATCAGTGCTATTAAGAATTGCTTTGATCTTGATCACTTTTGGACTCACGTGCATTCACGATTCATGGCTGTGAAAACCAAAAATAATACTAAAATTGAAGTCACACAAAGATAAATTAAACGAGAAAAATGAAGGAAACCTTGTTAATGGAAAAATGAAAAAAGACAGTATAGTATGAGAGAGATCAGTATTTTAGTTCAATGGAGACTATATATTTTGACATTTAGCAGAGAGTTCAAGATAAATATTAATTTTTAAAATTTTATAAATTAGTGTGTAAAAATATAAAAGTGTTCAAAGTATCTTTTAAAGTGTAAATAGTTATTCCCTTAAAAATAATACTAAACATATTCTTGTACGTAAATTTCAGTTTTTTTAGACACTATAATTTATACATATGTTTCAATACAAGCTAGAGAGAGGTTTTTCGATGTGGAAAATATGTTTTTGAAATATAATTTACAGAATATCGTTTTTAATTTTTAGAAACAATTTTTGAAGCACTAATTTATAAACATTCCAATTATTTTCATTAAAAGACATTTTGATTGTTTTTCTCATCAATCCCGTAATTTAATGTTTTAGTTTAACTAATTGCCGAATACCTAGATTTTCGTGGGTTATGAAAATTGATCCTTTTTCAATGCCAAACTCAAATTTCTTTCTAGCGGCTTTGTTGCTGAAAAGAAAAATAATATTGAAGTCATTGTTATACGTGGTGGGCAAAGACACAGTTGAACACAAATAAAGAAATATTCTTCATGTCACATTTAGAATGACACAAGTCTAGTCCCAATTGATTAGTCTACTCTAGCATTCATGATTTTGAGTAAATTCAAACAACATGCCTGCTAGGTGTCCAATGAATATTAGATCTTCATTCCTTTGGCCATTTAATTTTCTCGAGAAATTTTTCTTACGATCGCAGCTAAGCTTGAAGAAAAGACAACTCAACGGTTTTTTAAAAACAAGTTTCCGTTTTGTTTGGTGACATGAAAACGAAACAAAGCACTTCCATCCAAAAATCATTCTTCTGGAGAAAGGGATGACAGATTAAAGAAAAGGGGTGTACTGAAAGGAGAAAACAGGTTCTTGCATGAGAGCTGGACACGTTAAAAGAAGTTGAACAAATGTCTCAAAAAGAAGCTATTTCGCTTTCATACTAAAGCCTATTTGTAATAGTATCAGCAATGCTCCACTATCCACATTCTTGTGTGGATATCATTGCAATCTACTAATGGTATATAAACATGCATGTTGTCCCATGATGATTAAGTTGACACACACTTGGAGGTACTTAAATTATGCCATAAAGAGATATAGTTATTACGCATACAAATGTTATTCAATGGTTAAAATGTATGATAAAGAAATCGATTGAATTTTTTATTTGCCGTTACGTAAATTTTTTATTGGTCATCCGAGTTTGAATTTTGAAAGAGATAAAGGGTTAGAAAATTAATTTGAACTTTGTCCAGTTTTTAACTTAATGAGTATAAAAACGAAAATGCAGATAATTTAATTTTGACATCTAATATCTAAGAGATAGAGCGTGAAAGAGTCTAATGTTAAATTATAAAATAATTGAAATAACGTTTGTCCATAAGAAAAATTGAACAAAAAGTCTTAAGTCTCATATGATGCTAGAGAAATTATTTATCTAAAAACTTTTATTAGGTAATTAAGTCCTAAGAATAAGTAATTACACATGTGGCCAAAATTAAGTTATTGAAAGGGAAAATTGTTAATTGTTTTGAACATATATAAGACTCTAATTTTATAGAGACTAAATGAACAGTTAATTCAAAATATAGAAATTAAAGGAACATTTATTCTTATATAATATATAATTAGTTCAACTGATCAATCATATACGTTTTAGATTGTATTCAAATATCAAATATGTGCTCTGTTAGAAGTGACATACCACCTACATGGAAATGAGATAATTATGATCATTATTATTATTCTTCCACCTTATATAGGAAATTAAACTACTTAATCATGCTTTGTGATAAAGATGTAAAACTTAAAACTCTTTCAGTAATATTCCATCTCTATTATTGATTGCATACGTAATAGGATGAGATTTGAATGCACTAGATATATTTGTCTCTTTTTGTACGTTTTCTTATAGATAATGACTAAAGGAGATCATATTTTTGCCACGCTTCGATTTCCAATACAAGCCATTTTGTATATTCGAAATCCAAGACACTAATTGTCTCCCAAAAAAGGAGAAAAGAACATAAGCAGAAGCAAAAATAACAGAAAATGCAAGGCATCGATTCACATTTGGTGGCAAAGGAGTTTGATGACGCCAAGCAATAAAGTTGATTGGATGAAGCATAAGTGCTTGCTGAATTATTGATAAAAAACCAACCATGCATGTGCCTTCTGATGCTTGCTTTTATATCCAAGTTCTTTAAGTTTATTTAAGCTATTTCTAAAGAAGTTCACTAAAAAAATTTAGATTTAACTTAGCTAATCAATTTATTTATCCCCTTGGTAAAATGTGAGTATATGGTGATTATCAAAAAGGGTGAACAGAATTTTCACATTAGTAACGTTGCACGTTAGATCAGAACCTTCTACTAAAATAAATCATGTTGCACGATAGATAAAAATATTTTAGTAGAATAAATCTGTTATCATATAACTAATTATAGCATATTAAATGTCATTAGTATAACTCATACTCAGAAGTTAACACGAGTCAAGAATTAATTCAAGTTTAATTTATTAGCTTAGAAATTATTCTGAGTTGACTTGGGATATTTTTCTTATCACCCTCATTATTTACCGACTAATATTTTTTATTTGTTTCTTGTCATTTGATAAATTAGTGTGAACCCGCTTGTACATGAGTTTAACTCCAGTATCGAAGTCCATAAATTTAACTCATATATACTCAAGAGTTAACTCAATAGTTGAAAGTTACCTCAAACTTATATTATTAGTCCAATGTTATTCTCAATTGATAGAGAGATATATATTTTCCAATATCATAGCTGAATTTTATTTTTGCTTGATGTTATTTAGATACATAGCTTTAAGTTGGAAAATGCTGACTCGCCCAGTTATTTGCACTGAATGAACATAGAAGGTGCTATGTATCCTAGCCATAGATGGCATGCTTATGATGTTATAAGAGAATTAGTACAATATGTTTATTAATTTATATGCTCCATCTCATTTCTAAGATAAGATCACATCCCCTATCCTTCGCACTGTTATAATCATTACAATTACTAAATTAAATCGCTTATAATCATTACAAAATCTACTGCTTTCTTCTACCATCGTCCAATATTTTTCATTTATTGACATTCTAATTAATTGCTTATGGTCGGAGATAACTACGAACATAAAACATTTTATGTAAATAAAGATGCTTTAACGGGCTAGTGGAGAGAGTAAAGTTTGACATTGTTCTATCTTAAATATCAAATTAATAATTATATATCAACATGTATTCTCCAAAAATTATTTTCAAATATAAATATTCTTAATTTTTCTATTACATACGGATTAATTTTTTAAACCCAATTAAAATAATTTGACATTCAGTTATCATTGTTATATATAAGTTATATTTGGAAGGGAGAATACACTGAAGTTTTTATTGTTTACTGTTTTTACCATTTAGTCCCTAATCCATTTCATCCCTAATTTTCTAACTTTTTTATTGTTGCCAATCTAATGTAATCTAATGTGATGTATTAATCAAAAGGTATGATAATTTTCAACAATACACTCTGAACAATAAAATTAAAACATCAAGAAATAAAACATCAAGGAAGTAATGGATAACTCAAATTTGTTGATGATGTAAGTGATAAAAGCGAAAATCAGTAGGGGCAAAATGTCATTTTGTTTCATAAAATATTTTCTTATTAATTTCAGCGCTAATCATGCCGTGGGCTTTCACCATGTCCGCCGCCTTCTATCTATATAGCTCAATTAATTTCTTGAATCATAATCAATAATCTTCTTTCTCCCCAACACGATATATCAAGTTGAAGAGTTTCAATATTTTTAAAAGAGCAAACCAATAACAAAAGCTTCAACATTCCATATAGTGCCGGTAAAGTATATTAATTCTCCGTCTTTGTCTTATATTCGCAGTAGAAAAAAATATTTAATAATAAATATGTGTGATAGAAATATCAATCTTCCTCCTGGTTTCAAATTCTTGCCTACTGATGAAGAGCTTGTGCTTCACTTCCTCTACCCCAAAGCTTCTCTTTTACCTTGTCATCCTAACATCATTCCTGAACTCAATCCTCAGTTGCATGATCCTTGGCAACTCAATGGTTTGTTTTTCAGTCCTTTATTTATTTTGATTTGGTTGATTTCATGCACTGTCAATCTTTAACTTTCAACATTGCTAATGGTTTCAAGTTTTATATTAATATGGAGAGAACAGGCAGAGCTTTGTGTAGTGGAAACAGATGGTATTTTTTCAGCCAAATTGAAGACAAAAGAGTAACAGGAACTGGGTATTGGAAGCAATTGGATTTTGAAGAGCCTGTTATTAATAGTGCTGGAACGAAGATTGGAATGAAGAAATATTTTGTTTTCTGTGTTGGTGAAGCTCCACTTGGTGTAGAAACCAATTGGATTATGCAGGAGTATCATCTTTGCAACTGTGGCGCTAGTGCTAACAAATCTTACAAAAGAAAAGGAAATCGTATACTAGTAAGTGAGGTACATGTTAGCCTATAATTTTTCTCATCTTTTTTTTTTAGATACTACGAAAACTGTAGAAAATGGTATATGTTGATTTCAGTAGGGAAAATTGACAATCTTTCTGTCTATTTATTAATATAAAATTTTAATAAATCTAAATTGAACTAAATACATGTATAGTGATATTAATTTTTGTTGTGCATGTAGGGTTGCTGCAAATGGGTCTTATGTCGAGTTTGTGAGGAAGACGGAAATTCAAAAGGTTTCTGCCATGGAGATGATGGTGATGACGACAATGGAACTGAGCTTTCTTGTTTAGATGAAATGTTTTTGTCATTAGATGATGATCTAACTGATGTAAGTTTTCCAAATTAATTATATAGGTCGATATGTTTTATAGTTACTTAAGCTGCTACTAGCTATGTTTTTTCCCTACCTAATGTAAATAAGTGAAATAAACTATGATACTTTCCGATAGCTTGTTAAATTCTATTTCAAACGTATTGTTTGAACTTAATACGGACTGTTGTTTGTGCCGTTCTTGCTAACTATAACTACTTTTATCCGTTATCAATTTAGCTAGAGGATATTTATTCATATAAATTAATTTAACATGTTATCAGTCTTTCGAGTCTTGAACTTGCTTCACACAATTAGAAGATTTCCAATTAAAATTGTACACTATTAATTACTGGCACGCCTCTCCACTACAGCCATAGCATCGGTTTCAGATTAGCATATGGCCTTAATTAATTGGTAAGGATAGTCCTCGTCCATTGTCCTGTGGTGTAATAGTTAGAGATTTTGATGTCATTTTTAAAGGATGCTTTTGTTGGTTTTAGCAAAATTCCCAATTATGCTTATTTTCAATAAGCTTTTTATCTAGAAATTTGATTTGCCTTTCATAAGGGATATATAGCGTTTATCTGGCTTGAGAAGAGTTCAACAATTGCTATTACATGCCTTGCAAGCTCTTAATCCGACTCTCATACATAGTGTACGTCTTTAATATTTAATTAAGTGGTTGAATTCTTAATGAATGATGTATACATAAGAGTGTAATTTACATAAGATCCATGGACCTGAATAATTTCTTTTTCTAATTTTATTATGATGGCAACACAATTCCTTGTTTATTCAAAAATACTCAAATCTGCATCTACGATTTTTTTTAGTCTCTTAAAATTTTATTATTTAAAACAAATAAAGAGAAAATTTTGGCCCTAGCTTTTATCCCATGTAATCTAACATATAACATGTTCACAAATATCAGGTGATTCAAGATTAGCATATTAATAAGGGAAGCTGACACTGACGCTCAGAAGGTTTGTACGTATGGTCATATAGACCTCTTTTTTATAATTACATTGCATATTATAAAGCACATCTGCCTTTCGCATGCTGCAGAGCTTTGTCCATTCCCTTTACAACACTGTATAACCGCTTTATATAGGTCTGAATTGACTCTTTAGAGAGTAAGGACATTCAATCCTGAGTAGTACTCTATATAGATATAATTTGAAAACAATGCTATTCTTAAAATACCATATTATAAATATTTGGGATTGAAAAGATAATTTTATCCTCCAAATTTTATGATATACGACAAATTTAGATAAGTTTGCATATAATTTCAATTTTGTCCCTTGAACATTGGAGCAACAATGGTAACGAAAATGTAGTAAATATGTACGAGTAAATATTAGTTAAATATACAGTTAGTTATGGAACACATATAAAGTGTTGGTTTAAGTCTCATTAAAAATGCACCAAAAAATGATAAAATTAGAGAGACTTTATTACATTAGAAAAAAAATTTTATGTGCGACAAATTCTTTGAAAACTCATTTTCATTAATAATTTAGAAAAAGAAACATGTTATATATTCTGGCTGAATCAATTAAAGTCACATTCAAACTCTGTATTTTGCGCTAAAAAAAAAAAAAAAGGAAAAATTCGCATTTTGTGAATTTACAAAAGAAAAGCATGTGGCAGAAGTGGAGCCCAATTACCACTAATTTAGGTGATGCTGTGAATTTTCAAAACTTTTAAACAGAAACCTCTGCATGTGCATGGTTTCCCTTTAGAATGTGTTTAGGTAGGCCATCCTTTTTCATTTTATATATTTTTCTTTTGAAGTTATGTTCTGTAATGGCTGGCTGCTTGCCTTCTGGCAGACTGGCACAAACCTGAGAGCACTTTTCAAATTTTATCAAGGATTTTATGATTGCTTTGCCAAGCATATTGTCATCTCTGTTGTAAGCTTGTATTTTATATTTCTCAATCCACTAAATTTGGGAAAACTTTGAAGACTCTGGATGTCAATTAATTAATTGAATGATATGTGTACAATTCTGCTTATTTTATTTTATGGTGAATGATATTGTCATGTGATATTTTTTTTTATTATTTCATTATTTTAATATTATTCATAAAAAATCATAAGATTATGTGATCGCGTGTTTAAGTGCTCATTATTGGATACTCGTACTCAGAAGATCAGTTCAAAAGCTCCAGAGGTAACCAGAATCATCTATGAGATCGTGCGATCGAAACGTCACTTTCTCCATAGACTATAGCTTTCTCTTCCTTGCTATAATTTCAGCATTTTTCTTGCTTAGTTATGGCGTGGCAGCTGCTGCCTTGTGCCACAAAATAAAGATGTACATGATAATTAAAGTTTCAAAAAGTTCGATCGGTGCTTGCTTAGCTTAGCATTTTGTCACACAAGCTGTAAGCTTTCAAACATTATATACGTATAATCAATAAGTTGCTTCTAAATTTAGTCGTTTACTCATCAATAAAAGTATTATTGCCGTATCATTATATTTCTTCGGACGATTAGAACTTAAAATGGAAAGACTTACGAGTAATCATGTCTCAAGAGCGAGTACGTTTCTGTATTAACTCTTTTAAAAGATTTTAGTTATCTCACATAACTAAATAATTTATGAGTTATTTTATGATACAATAATTATTAATAATATTATCAGTTATTTTTTTAAAAAATCAATAGCAATCAACATATATTACCATATGAAGTCAATAGGTCTACCAAAACCAGTTTATAATTCTGCTCCTACTAATATTTAGAGAGAGACATATCTTCTCAGGTTCAACAAAGGATCAAAAGGCTAAAAAATGTTATAATTCAACACACGCCTAGAAACTGTAACAACATTACCCATACTTTAGCAAGTTTAGCTTCAAATTTTGATAATTCAGAAAGTTGGATGGGGACCTGCCCACCCCACCTTTTGTATTCATTCTCTTAGTTCATCAATAAAAGTTATACTTTCCTATTTATAAAAAAAAAAAAAAGAGAGACCTATATATCTTCACACAATTGTATGAGAATAAATATTTAAGTCCTTGTAGGGATTTGCATTACTGCCCTAAACAAAGTTGAAATAGGACACAAGCCCCAACACTAAGTCAAGGCCTTAGTGGCATTATTAGTTAATTATAAATGATACTTTGGTTAATTTCAGTTTACAATCCCATTAATAATATTTAGATTGCGCCTCCTTTGCTAACTCAGGGAGATCATCTTCTCTAGGAACCGTCACCAAAGGAAAAGTAGGTTATTTCTGGTCCTTCCAACCAACAAATTAATATCAAAAGGATGTATTTTTTTTTTTAAATTCTATTGTTCAATTTTATTTCTCTCTTTTATTTTTAATGATCTTATGTCATGTATCTATTATTGATAGCGAATACTAGAGATAATTTTGGGTATGTTTATGTATAATTTCAGTTTTGTCCCTTTAACATTGGAGTAATAATGGTAACAAAAATTTAGTAAAATATAAGGTTTTATAAATACATAATAGTAAAGTATTCTCCAATATTTTTTGCACTCATTTGTTATTTTGTATTTCCTAAAATAGAGAAATGATAATAGTTCTCTATGTTGTTAATTAATTAAGTGAAAATAAAGTTACAAACTCTTGATAATTTTATTTTGTACAAACTGATATAACATAAACTTATTTGTTTAATTAAAAATAAAATAATAAAAACAAATCACATGTCCAAGAGGTACTTAATCTAACTAATTAGATTATGGCATATCAGTTTGTATAAAATAAGTTTATATAAGAGTTTGTAATTCTATCATTACTCTAATTTATATGCATGAGCAAATATTATTTAAATATAGAGCAATATATTATTTAAATATAAAATTAGTTATAGAACAAGTATAAAAGTGCTAGTTTTAAATCTCATTATGTATACAAAAACGTACAAAAAAAATTGATAAACTTAGAGAGAGACTTTCTTACATTATAAAAAAATCAGAAAAAAATATTATTTTGTAAGCGAAAAATTCTATGAATTAATTTTTTTTCAATAATTTAGAAAAAGAAACATGTAATATATTCTGGCCGAATCAATTTAGGCCACATACAAGCACTGTGAATTTTGAGCAAAAATAAGAACAGAGGGAAAAATTGTGAATAAACAAATTGTTTTAACCAATTGGCTTATGGTGGCATTCTGTGAATTTGCAAAAGAAAAGCATGAGACAGAAGTGGAGCCAAAGTACCAATATGGTGATGACTCGGATGCTGTGAATTATGAAAACTACTTTTAAACAGAAACCTCACTTGCATGGCATGGTGGCCTTTTAGAATATGTCTGGGTAGGTCATCCTTTTATCTTTTATATAGTTTTTACTTTTGAAGTTATGTTCTGTAATGGCTGGTTGAATGCCTTCTGGCACATAGCTGAAAGCATTTTTTAAATTTTTTAGATTTTATCAAGGTTGTACGATTGCTTAGCCTAGCATATTGCCATCTTCTGTTGTAAGCTTGTAATTTTATATACCTCATTTCGGTAAATTTGGAAGAACTTTGAAGGATCTGGCTGTCAATTAATAAATCGAATAATATAAGCAATGATTTAGTAGGTGTCCATGTTTAATGTCAATTTTATGGTTAGTGATGCCATTACGTGATAGCGTGGTTTGATTAATCAATAATTTTAATATTATTCACAGAAAATTATAAAATCATATACGGGTTCGGATAATGACAGGATCTGTTTCAAAAGTTCTATGGCAGCAAGGATGTAACCAGAATCATCTATGAGATCATGAATCGAAAGGTCACTCACTCTATGAACATATCCTCACTCTTGCTTGCTTTAATTCGAGCCTTTATCTTTGCTTATTTATGGCGTGGCGGCCGCTGCCATTGTGCCACAAAATAAAGATATACATGACAATTAAAGTGAAGTTTCAAAAAGTTCGAACAGTGCTTGCTTAGCTTGGCATTTGTCACAAAAGCGGTAAGCTTTCACACATTCTTACATATGATATTATCAATAAGTTGCTTCTAAATTTAGTCGTTTACTTACCAGTAAAGTGTTATTGTCTTATCATTATATTTCTTTTGACGATTAGAACTTAAAACAGAAAGACTTACTATTAATCACTTCAGTACTAGAGAAAGTACGTTTCGGTATTAATTCTTTTAAAAAGATTTTAGTTATCCTATACAACTCAATAAATTCAAATTGTAAAAATTCGTTTAATCTCTATATTTTGATATTAGTATCCGCTTATTCTCTATAATTTTAAAAATATCCCATTTAGTCCCCGTCATTAAATTATTGATGCGCTCACCGTTAGTTTTTGTTCTTTTTAGCTCACTTTTATAATATTATTCTCTTATATTATATCTCTTTTTTTAGACATTAATGAAAAAAAAATTAAATTATCAATATAATCTCAAAAAAAAAAAAGGATATATAATAATTTTTATGGGAGCTCACATATGTCTAAAAAAAATTAATATTGTAAAAAATTAAATTACTAATTTTTTGGACATTAATAAAAAAATTAATATATTAATTCCTCAGTAGAGTGTTTCACAAAAATTAATAAATATTCTTTTGTTTCTATTTTTACCTTTTAGGGGTTAAATTAGTAATTTAATTTTTTTCTTTTAATTAGTGTCTAAAAAATAAAACATTATTGTAAAGAGGGGTGTCAATAATTGTTAGAATCTACACATTTATTATAATATGAAGTTTGGATGTTTACTGAGATTAGCTCAAAATTCTATTCGCTCTAATATTTAGGAAAATATCTTCTTTCACACCATTATGGGGAATAAATATTTGAGTCCCTACGCATTAGTGCCCTCAACAAAGTTGTTCGAGGACTCAAGCATAACAGTGATAGGCCAACGCCTTAGTGGCATTATTTGTGATTTTTTTTTTGAGTTCATTTGTGAATTACAATTGATACATTGCCTAATTTTAGTTTACAATCCCTTTAAAATTGTCTAGATTACGCCTCCCTGCTAATTCCGAGAGATAGATTATCTTATCTAGCAACTGTCACCGAAGGAAAAGTAGGTTACTTCCCTTTTTTTTTCTTTTTTTTTTTCAAATTCTATTGTTTAATTTTGTTTCTCTCCTTTATTTTTCTACAGATGGCGTCTAAATGGAGATCGAAAAAATTTCATTTCTATGAAAGTGTTTAAATGCATCAATCATGCGCATGAAAATTATCCAGCACTCAAGTAAGTATTTTATTGAAAATAAAATAAAAGAGAAAGCGCCGACAAAATAATGAAAATATGATCCAAAAAAATTGTTCTACTTTAAACATTTTTAATGTTAGATCCGAATAGTGTGAGATGGGACGTGATGACGGTATTGACACTCCATTAATTAGTAGACATGGAAAACGAGTTCGTTCTCCCGGCCCGATCCAATTTTGATCTTTCAATTTTTATGTACGGTTTAGACGGTTTTCAGTGGATCAAGTGCCTTCTTTGTTGTGATGTCAATCGGGCGGGTTCGGAGTGGGGATCATGATCTCCGAATCCTAACCGAATTTGGCAGCTATCCCCCAAATTCATCCTGTATCCGAAAAATTGTAATTGAAGATAGTTCGGCTATGTCTCTGAAAATTTCTGAATTGAACGTGATTAAAATGAGGATTGATTAAAACAAGGACTCAATCCTCATTTTTTTAAAATAACAATTATGAATATTCTAATCCCCGTTTATTTTTTTAAAAAATTAATAATTCTAACAACCTTGAGATTTAGAAATAAAATTGCAAATGATCAAATTTTAATAACCTCCACATAAACAAAAATATAATAATTCTAAACTTTCAATATAATTACAATAATCAAATTTTATATGACAAATCAAAATAATTTTAAGCCTTCAACATAAACTTGTTGTAGCTTCCCATCACCATTGATGCATATTCTAATATTCTTCATAAACCTATGACAAGTTAAAATAATAATAAAATAAAAATATGTTTTAACAATTCAACTTAATAAATACTTGACAAAATAATATAAATTAAAACTATACACCTGTAAAGCCTCTACACCAGTTTCAATCTCAGCCTACTCATTAAGAATCTTAGCATATGCCGGAGAGGTCGATGCCATAGCTAATTAAAAAAATACAAACAAAAACCAAAATCAAGTTAGTTATTATTTAATTTAAATAAATAAAAAATAGAAAGTTAAAATGCAAACCATATACCTCTACAAAGAGCACGTATCCAACTTTGACTACACATTAAAACCTCCAATGTGTTATGAAGTCTATTACAATATGGGCTTACAAATCAACCACCAGTGCTAAAAGCAGATTCAGAGGCAATAGTGGCAACTGGAATAACCAAAATATCTCTCGCAAGTCAAGACAATATAGGATAGTTACCACCATTCAGCTTCCACCAAGCTAAAACATCAAAATGTTCCTCAACATTAAATGGTACTAACTTTTCACTCAATTAAATGTCTAGCTCATCCTTTACTTCCTCATTACCAACATTAACAAAACTAGTAAACTCCGAAATCCATTTAGTTAAACTTTTATAGGAACCTGAACTCGGTGTAGAATGAACAGTACTCAAAGAACTAGAGCTATACTTAGGAGAAGTAGCAGCTGATGCATATATAGTTTTGTACTCTTTCACTATACTTTGACAATCACTATGCACCATCTGGACACGAGAAGTAGCATCATCGCCATAAATCATGGAAAAGTAATACTCAACCAACCTAAGTTTGAACCTAGGGTCAAAGATACACGCAACAAACAATATTCCACTCATGTCATGCCAATACTTATCGAACTTTTCAATCATTTTCTATGCTACAAGTTGAAACTCACTCATTCAGGCACAATCTAATATCACACACATGGCGCAGAAATAGATTAGATGTTGGATAACTAGTACCATAAAATAATGTTGTACAATCATAAAAACATTTCAAATCATTTTCTAAGGAACTAGCCAATTGCCAATCATGCTCACGAGTCAAACACTTATACTGTCAATCAATGTTCTTCAATCGATAAAAAAAATTCTTGTAATGCAATGTAGAAATATCATGAGACAAGTATAATTCCACTGAGTTGGGAAGTCTTGCCCTAAATTTCTACCAGAAGTAATGCCTAATTTATGTGCATTCTCATCAAATGTTGATTTCTTTTTAGTTGATCATGACAAAAAAATAACACTCTCACGAATGTTTGCAATCTGATCACCAATCACACTTAAACTATTCTTTATAATCAAATAAAAACATGGGCACAACAACGAACATGAAACTTTTATCCACCCAAAATAAGATCATTTTTATCCAGTGCCAACAACATAAAATCAATCATACGATCATTAGTAGCAGCATTGTCAACAATTATGGAGGATAACTAAGGCTCAAGATTGAGCTCCAATAACAAACCCATCAACTTATCACAAAGCACTTGGCCTGCATGAGAACCAAGTACTTCCAAAAAGCTAATAAAAAAATAGAAAGTAATGGTAGATTACTAATTAAAAAAATCAGATTGATCGTTAATAATTAAAAAAAATTAGTTTGATCATTAATAATTAAAAAAATCACAACAATACCTCAAAAGTATGCTCCATAGTGCCCAAGTATCGTCAATAAAGTGTGCAATGATTGCCATATATGCTTTTGTTTGATTTTCTAGCGTCCATATATCAGTTGTAATGGCAATTCTACCTTAAGTTTGCTCTAACACATTGATATAATTGGCCCTTTCACACTTATACATGTCTAAAATATCATTCTTAATAGTATTTCGAGACACCAGCTTCCACAATTGATTTAGAGAAGACATAACATCCCTCAGCCCATGATGCTCTACAATACTTAGAGGGTACTTATGCATGACAAAAGCACTTGCCATTTTTCTCCTCGTAACATCAAGATCAAAATGGCCTACCACGGTGTTCCCTTTTTCACTAGTAGCTTTCTTTGCAAGTGGGAATTCAGTGGCCTCTATTTCCTTTTTTACTTGACATGCCATCAAATAAACGTGTAAGTGCTGTGTTCCATCAATACTCCTTGCTACCAATGCATTTTTGCAATAATTGCACATAGCCTTATCAATCCCATTAATTTTTTTTCTTCTCAAAATGCTCCGATAGAATTGACCTCCACATTCTTCCATGTCACAACCATCATGAGTAACACTAGCGGATTATTCACCTTTAGTTTGATTGCCTTCATCATCCATTAAGTGTGGTGTGGGTAAAGAACTTGACATATTGAGTGTCGAACCTACAATCAAGTCAAGAAGCAAAATTTAGAAACAAATATGACACTAGCATTTTACTAGAAGCAAATAATTAAGAGCTATATAGATATAAAAATATTAAATCTAATTAAGGGACCAACACATTCTTCTCCAGAACCAGCACATTCTTCTTCAGATTCTCATCCCACGGTTTAAGTCATATAAAATGTAATGCCATCAATTTAGGATTGTGATTGTATCAATTATTATAATTGTTTTTTCTAACACTCTAGGCATAAATTTATACTTGTTGTAAGTAGCTCCAATAACTGTATATAAATACTCTCATCTCATCGAATAAAATATATGTCCATTTTTCATCACTCAATATTTTTTTATGCGTAAATTAGTAAGTGTATTAGTCGGCACAAGTAATATAATGAATAGTAAAACATCGTCCCACATAGATTGTATATCCTATTAGTTACCGAAATTATTCTAACCCTAATTTATTTGAATAACCGAATAAGCAGATTTAGATTAAAAATTAAAATAAAATAACTAAACATTAAATAAATATGCAAGCAGTAATAAAAATCACCAAGAGATTAAGACACTAGGGCATTCGGTTTCACCATAACTAATCCAATTTAATCCTTCATCCATGCTGTTAAAGTTTATTACTCATGTTGACAGTAAATTTCCCTAATCTATTCAATATCCTCTCTCGAGTAATATAAAAAATACCTTTATATATTAACCCACTATATCTCTATGTGAATTTAAATATGCAAAGATTTATTAAGCTCTATGAAAATTCTTAGAAAAACTGCATGAATCACGTTGGCACAAAACAAAAATACATAAATCTCCTCTTAGTCTTATTACATTATGTATCCTCAAATTATTTAAATATTGACTAGATATTTAAATGCATTAAGCACAATAATGAACACTCAATTATGAAATAATAAACTAAAAATAACATAAATTTATGTAATTAAATCTTCATAGTTAGGCTACATCGTAGCCCTAGCAAAATAAATTAGTTCATGAGAATATAAAGAGAATCCATTAATTTAATTGGGAACATTCAAGCAAGACAATTAAGAAGAAAGAAAGAAAAACTTAAGAATTAACGCATCTTCCTCCTCCTCCTCCAAATTGTTCTTGCTACTCTCGGCTTTGGCTTAAAAGTGCGGCTGTTGTTTCCTTTCTTTTTTCTTCAGCTTGTGGTTATTTTGGTTGCTTTTTTTTTCCTCCATGGCTAAGTGGCTTCGCCTCCCTTTTATAATACTTTCAATTTTTGCGCCCTAAATCCTTACATGGAAAGAATTAAATCCAAAACCAAGCCGCCTTTTTCATGCATGCACATAACTTGTACAATTAATTGGCCAATGAACATTGTTAAAGCCAAAGCCCATCACGTGAAAGCCATGCCAAAATATTTGCTTTCTCAATTAATCACAATATATGTTTTCCACGTCATTGCATGCATGTTGATTAATCAAATTAAATCTTTCTTGATTTATTCCAATTAAACATCTTTATTTCTTTTCCTTTTTATTCCTTCAAGTTGATTTCCTCCTAAATGTTCTGATTTAATTCCTTTTTAATCTCATATTGTACCTAAAATAATAAAATATAAAAATTAAGGCAAAAATTAACATAATAAAATATAATTTAATATAAAATTGAGTTAAGAAAATATAAAAATAATATATAAATTACTAACACATCAATTTTCTTTATATAGTATCATAGCATTGTATAGCTCCACAGAGCAAAATTCTTCTTTCTTTATAACTTTAATTTCCTTTTACTTCCTTTCTTTCCATAGTCACTGATATTACCGAAAGCACCGAATCACCCATTACCAACTCTTCAGTTCCATCTTCATCTAATTTTACAAACCTCATTACTATTAATGTTGTTGCCTAACTCCCTTAATTTACCCTTCTTGAAGAGCACAATTTAACTCTATACTTTTTGGTCTTGACCTTCTTAGTTTCATAGATGGCACTTTACCACGTCCTACATCCACCATTACCTCCAATGGAATTCCTAATCCCAATCCTCAATATACTTTATAGATGCGACAAGATCAACTAATATTGCATGCCATTCTTGCATCCTTGTCTAAAACTGTGATCCCTCCAGTGTCATTAGCCAAAACCAGTAAAGAAGCATGGGATTGATTAGCCAAACTTTATGCTAATAAATCTCACACACGCATCGTCTATCTCAAAGATAAATTATCTTCTATGACTCAAGGTTCAAAACCTATTGCAGAATTTCTTCATGGCTCTAGCAGATGAACTTGCTATCATTGGTTCCCCATAAGGAGATGTTGATTTATTGATTTACTGCCTTCGTGGACTTAGACCTAATTTTAGAGAAATTGTTGCCGCTCTTCATGCTCGTGACACTCCAGTCACCTTTGAGGAACTTCATGGCAAGTTAGTAGGGCATGAAGATTATTTAAAGCGTGCAAAAGTACCAATAGAGGCATCTCCTATCATCGCAAATTATACCCATGGTGCCAACTCTTAAAATTCTCAAACTAAACCACATAACAATAGCTACAAAGGTGGCAAAAAGCAGCCAATTTAGCAAAATCATGGTCTTCTTCCTTTCCCATCAAACTCAACACAAAATACTAGCAGCTAAACTCTAGTTATTTATCAGTATTGTCTCAAATAGGGTAGTGGAGCATGAAAATGTTACACCCTTTTCTTGTGCCAAGCTCCGACAGTAAACCATACTACCACTTACACTCTTTATAATGGCAATTGGTTCACGGATTCAGGAGCTTCTCATCATGTCACTTCAGATCTCTCAAATCTATCTCACCATCAAAACTATGAAGGCCTTGATAACATTATGATCGATGATGGTTCAGGTCTGTCAATCTCCCACACTAGTTCTATTATATTACACACTTGTTCTAATACTTGTTTTCATTTTCCAATATCTTATGTGTTCCATCTATACACAAGAATTTAATTTCAGTTCCAAAGTTTTGTAAAACTAACCAAAATTCACTTGAATTCTTTCTTAATTCTTTTATTGTGAAGGATTTACACACGGGGGCACATATACTTAAGGGTCAGAACAAGCATGATGTTTATGAATGGCCTAGCACTATGAACTCAATTATCTTGTCTTCGTCAACTCCTTTAGTTTGTATTGGAATAAAGGCATCTTCTGCTCAAGTTTGGTACAACAAACTTGGTCACCCATCCAATAAAATCACCAATTATTTAGCTAGTTCAAATTTATTGTCTTTGTCGTCGAAATTCTCTCTTTATTTTCGTTGTGTTGTGTTACTATAATAAAAGTCATCACTTACCATTTAGAACTTCTTCGTTATAGAGTCGAAAACCTCTTAATCTTGTCTACACAGATGTTTGGGGTCCCTCTTCTATCTTGGCTTTATCCATTACATGAAAAGTCTGATATTGCTTCAGTTTTTATTCGCTTTAAGTCTATTATTGAAAATTTCTTTAAAACCTCCATAGTTACTGTGTATTCTAATGGTGGAGGAGAATATGTCATCTTAAAATATTTTTTTGACACTCATGGCATTCAACACCTTAAAATCCCTTTCCACACCTCAGAACATAATAGTTCTCCTGAAAGGAGACACAAATATGTTGTTCAAACTGAGCTTACCCTTCTCTATAGTGCCTCTCTTCCTTTTTTTTTTTTTTGGCCTTATGCTTTCCAAATGGCCACTTATTTAATTAATCGATTACCTACACAAATTTTAAGCTACAAATCTCCATTTGAATGTCTTTTCCATATTAAGCCTAATTATAATAAATTATGTACTTTGGGTGCCTATGTTTTCCTTAGCTTAAACTTTACAATAAAAATATATTAAAATCCAAATCAACCCCATGTATCTTTCTTGGTTACTCCAGCAATCAAAGTGCAAATAAGTGCTATGACATGGCTTCTAAAAATCTCTTTATCTCTCGTCATGTTCAATTCATTGAACATGAATTTCCATTTCATTCTAAATCCCAACTACTTTCTACGACCCCATCATCTCTTGTTCATACATGATCATCTCTCTCTTCTTTACTAGACATTATTCCCCCTTATTCTAGATTAGTTGCAACGTTAATAATCATACCCTATCCTCTCCTCCAACAGATTCTTTTATCGCCTCTAGTTCTCACAATGCTGCCACAATATCAACATCAACATCAACATCTACTGCTTTTACTGACAATGAATTAGGTATTGTTTCCCTTCACAATTACCTTGCTCTTCACCTCTTGTTCTCTTGCCACCTTAGCCTCCACAATCTTTTTCCTAACAACCAGTTCGTACACATCCTATGGTGACCAGATCACATCATAACATCTTTAAGCCTAAACAACTTTATCACACCACCACCAAGCATCTTCTACCTGAACCTATTGAGCCAACTTGTCATTCTCAAGCCGTTAAAGATCCTCGGTGGCATGTTGCTCTAAGTGATGAAATTAATGCTCTGTTAAAAAAAGGACTTTCCTTGTACATGTTAATGATTCTCAAAATGTTATTGGATGTCAATGGGTGTTTCGTATTAAATGCAATCCTGATGGTACCATTGCCCGTTATAAAGCTTGTCTTGTTGTTAAAGGGTTCCATCAAAGGCCTGGTTTGAACTTTCAAGAAACCTTCAGTACTGTAATTAAGTCAACTACAATTTTCTTAATTTTAAGTCTTGCCTTATCTTATTGGTGGAGAATTCGACAATTGGATGTTCAAAATGCTTTTTTGTATGGCACTCTTGGTGAGGAGGTGTTTATGCAACAACCTCCTGGTTTTATTAACTCTACTTGTCAATCTCATATATGCAGACTCCAAAAGGCAATCTATGGACTCAAACAAGTACCACGTGCTTGGTATAATGAATTGAAATTTTTTAGCTCTTTTATAGTTTTGAGAATTCACAATCTGATATCTCTCTTTTTATTTATAAGAGCACTAATATCATTATATACTTTCTAATATATGTGGATGATCTTGTTGTCACAATTAATAATTATTAGTAAATTTCTCCATGCTCTTTTCATTAGATTCTTCATCAAAGACCTAGGAGACCTTCATTATTTTCTAGTGTTGAAGTGATCCCTACTACCATGGGGCTTTTTCTTACACAAATAAGTAAGTTTGTGATTTCCTCACTAAGACAAATTTGGCCGACGCAAAAGAAGTCACCACACTTTTATCCACATCTAAACCACTTTGTCTAAATGATAGCTCTCCATTATTAGATGCTACTCTGTATCGACAAGTCATTGGTAGACTCCAATATCTTGCGCTTACACGTCCGAATATTTCCTTTATAGTAAATAAACTTGCTCAGTTCATGCATCAACCTACAAAAACTCATTGGTCTATAGTCAAACGGCTACTTCAATATCTAAAGCATATTATTCAACATAGGCTCTTCCTTAAGTACAATCAGTTTTTACATCTCAATGCTTTTTCTTATGCGGATTGGGCCGGTAACAAAGCTAATCGACCCTCCACTACAACTTACATCATCTACCTTGGAGGTAATGCAATTTCTTGGTTTTCGCACAAACAAAGATTAGTTGCTCGATCTTTAACAGAGGCTGAGTATTGTGCTCTTGCATCTACTGCAACAGAAGTTATTTAGCTAAACAATTTACTTGGTGAACTAGGTGTCTCTCTATCTCGGTGCCCTACCATTTATTGTGATAATATTGACGCTACATATCTTTTGGTTAATCATGTTTTTCATTAAAAAAAATGAAGCACATAGCAATAAACTGTCATTTTGTTCGTGATCATGTAACTAAAGGTACCTTTGGTGTCTCATACATCTTTACAAATGATCAACTTGCAGATATTCTCACCAAACTGCTATCTCGACAACGCTTTACTACACTTCGAAACAAGATTAGTATCTCCAATGGGAGTAGCGTCTTACGGGGACATAATAGACCAACACATTATTCTCCAGATTCTCATCTCTTAAATCAAGCCAAATCAAATGATTCTCCATATTCTCATCCCACGATTTAAGCCATGTCAAATGTAATGCCATCAATTTAGGATTGTGATTGTATCAATTATTATAATTGTTTCTCCAACACTCTAGGCATAAATTTATACTTGCTGTAAGTAGGTCCAATAACTGTATATAAATACTCTCATCTCATCGAATAAAATATATGTCCATTTTTCATCACTCAATTATTTTCTTTATACTAATTTCACCATTAACTGATATTATTACTGTACTAGATTTAAAACCAACTAGTACTAAGTTATTAGCATTAAGTATTATTGAATATTTATTTTACAATAATTATATAGTCACAAACATTTGTATAAATAAGAGTGTGATCAAGTGTGCGCAAGCGTGCACGTGTAAGCTCTTATTGGGAGGAGACGAGCTGTGGAGCCCACAACGTTACAATGAAAGCTTGATAACTATGCAAATTATAATGTGTGCAATTTCGCACATGATCATCCCCTATACAAATAATGTTTTATAAATTGATGTGATGAGATGTGATTGGTTGATAAAAACAAAAAGTAAAAATAAATCATGTGAGTGTTATCATATTTTTAACTCAACCAATAATAATATATTGCATTAGTTTATACTATAATATTTATAAAAAATCATTTGTGACTATACCATTACATATTTACACTACTACAAAAATTCAAAATAATGACCCAGAGGTTATGACGGTTCTTAAAAATAACCGTCATTAAAACTTTTTTATGACCGTTATTATGTCAACCGTCATAATATTTAATACTTACAATGATGGTTTTTTTTAAAAACAGTCATTAAATATAAAATTAAAATATAATGTTAATTTTAATGACGGTTCGTTATAAAAACCGTCATTAAAAATATTAGTACTGACAATGACGGTTTTAGAAAATGTAAAATTAAAATATAATGTTATTTTTTAATGACGGTTCGTTATAAAAACCGTCATTAAAAATATTTTATACTTACAATGACGGTTTTATTCGAAAACCGTCATTAAATGTAAAATTAAAATATAATATTATTTTTAATGACGGTTCGTTATAAAAACCGTTATTAAAAATATTTTATACTTACAATGACGGTTTTATTCGAAAACTATCATTAAATGTAAAATTAAAATATAATGTTATTTTTAATGACGGTTTGTTATAAAAACCGTCATTAAAAATATTTTATATTTACAATGATGGTTTATTTGAAAAGCATCATTAAATATAAAATTAAAATATAATGTTATTTTTAATGACAGTTCGTTATAAAAACCGTCATTAAAAATACATATTTACAATGACGGTTTTTAAACTTAATTGTCATTGTATATCCACTAAAATATAACCTTAGTATTAATGTCGGTTATTTTAGGAACCATGGTTAAAGAGGAAATTATTAATCTTCATTCATGACCGTTTATAAAATAAATGGTCATGAATAATACAAAAAAAAAAAAAGCAAAGCCGATTTCTAGACTTGGCATTTTATTTCATCACTTCAAAATATCTCTCCCAAATACCCAAATTCCTTCACTCGCTCATTTCTCTCTAGAATAGCCAAGATTGATTGTTGCCCACTTCCTTACCATCGCAACCTTGGGATTATTGTGCCATCTCAGCAGCCACCGAGTTGAATCCCATTTTTAATGCTCCAATGCATCCTCAGTTCACTGGCTAGGTTAGATTACTGGAAGGAATTTGAAATTTCTTATTTATGAGCCAAATCATTCTTGCTCTCTATCTCTCTCTGTATTTTCATTTTATTACTTATAATCTCATTAATTTGACTACGCATGTTTTATGGTTTTGTAACCTAGCATTAGATGACTCTAAACATGGCTACTTCTCTCAGAGATTTTTGGTGTGCTTGATATCAGTATTGAGTTCAATCATCTGCAAGGTTTGTTTCAGTTCTTATAGTTTGTTTTAAAATTTTTCGTTGCCATGTAATTCTATGGAGTGGATATTATGAAATTCATGTTTAATTCAGCAAACTCTGTTTCGTTAAGTATTTAATTCTATGACTGGCAATAATAGGTAGAAAACCTTAAAAGGGCCATAGCATTTTTCTTTTTTGTTGTTTTTTTTAACTTTGTTTTGATGTAATAAAAGTATTCCTTCCTCCCAAACTCAATTGAGAGGATTTAATTGTTCTTTTCTTATACTGAAGTTTTTAGAAGCTCTGATTGCTACTGATTTATAAAGAAAATAATAATTGTAAAATTATTCTGCTGCTGTCATGCTGCTATATGCTGTTAAAAACAGCACATGGAACTTCCAAGCACTGATTTTAACAACTGGACAGCATCCATAAAATTTTCTCGGTGTGTCATGCTGCTATTTGTTGTAAAAAAAACAGCATTGAAAAATTTCAAGTGCTATTTTAACAAAATTACAGCAGCATGACAGCACCTAAAAATTTTTCTGGGTGCTGTCTTGCTGGTATTTGCTGTTAAAAACAGCACTTGGAAGTTCCAAATGCTGTTTTTATCAGCTGGACAGCACCAAAAAAATTTTTAGGTGCTGTCATGCTGCTGTCCAGCTGTTTTTAACACAGTTTTAGGAGCTACGTAGCACTTATAAAATATTCTAGGTGCTGTAATTTGCTGTTTGCTGAAAAAAAAAGCACCTGAAAATTTCAGTTGCTGTTTTTATCAGCTAGACAGCACCCACAAATTTTTTGGGTGCTGTCATGCTACTGTTTAAGGCTAAAAACAACACTTGAAAAGTTTTTTAGGTGCATTCAAGTTGTTGTTTGTTGTAAAAACTACAATGGAACTTTCAGTTATTGGGTTTATCAGTTAGACAACACCTAAACTACTTTAGGATGCTGTCATGCTGTTGTTTGATGTTAAAAATAGCACCCGAAAGTTGCAGGTGCTGTTTTTACCACAATTTTAGTAGCTAGCCAGCACCCAAAAAATTTCAGGGTGCTATCCTTTGCTGTTTTTTTGTTAAAAAAAGTCCTAAAAGTATTAGGTTCTATTTTTATCAGCTACACACCACCCAAAATTTCCTTGGGCTGCTGTCATGTTGCTGTTTGATTAGAAAAATACTTTCAGATGTTGTCATGTTGCTGTTTGCTGTTAAAAACAACACTTGGAAATTCAAAGTGTTGGTTTTGTCAGTTAGACAACACCCAAAATATTTTAGGGTGTTGTTATGCTTTAGCTTGATGTAAAAAACAACACCTGAAAGTTGTCGGTGATGTTTTTAACACAATTTCAGCCACTAGGTAGCACCCAAGAAATATTCTGGGTGCTGTTTGTTACAAATAACACCTAAAAGTTTCAATTGTTATTTTTATCAGCTAGACAACGTAAAAAATTATTTTTGGTGCTATCATGTTGTTGTTTGATTAGAAAAATAACACCTGAACGTTTCAAGTGCTATTTGAACATAATTTTAGCAATTAAACAGCAGCTAAAAATTTTTTGGGTGCTGCCCTACTATTGTTTGCTGTTAAAATAAGCACCTAAAACTTTCAAGTGGTGTTTTTATTAGTTGGACAGCACTTAAATAAATTTTTAGGTGCTGTCATGCTGTGTTTGATGTTAATTAAAAACAACACCTGAAAGTTACAAGTGTTGTTTTAATACAAGTGTTGTTTTAAGACAATTAAAGTAGCTATACAGCACCAAAATAATTACAGTGCTACCTTTTCTTTGTTCTTTTGTTTACTTATTTTCTTGTTTGGTCTTATGTCCAAACTAATTCCCTTTTATTTTTTGGAAATAAATAGGTTCAGTTTTCGCACTGGAACATCAAAGCACATTTGGTTACGAGGTAGTAATTAAAACTTCAGGCTTCAATTTATTGTTGTTGAGTTTACAATGGATAAGTCTTGGATTTCATTGGATAGAAGATCCGAAGAATATAGAGTCGGTGTTAAAAGCTTTTCGAATTTTGCCGTTCGTCACACAACAAGTCCAGATCATATTCGTTGCCCTTGCTTGAAGTGTGGGAATGTGAAATACCAGAATCTTTCAGAAATAGAAACTCACTTGATTATCTTTGGAATCGATCAAAGTTATACAAATTGGTTTCTACATGGGGAAGAACTTGTTAGAGGACCTTCTACTAGTAGAAATGCACAACTTATAAGAGAAGTTGATTATGATCATGTTGATAATACTATTGAGCTGGTTCAAGGGGCACATGACAATTTTGAAAGTAATCCCGACGCATTACAAAAATTGATTGAGGATGCTGAAAAACCACTATATCCAGGCTGCAGCAACTTTAAAAAGTTATCGGCTTTAGTAAAACTGTACAACTTGAAAGTGAAGAGCGGATAGTCAGATAAAAGTTTCTCCAAGCTACTTAAATTACTAGGAGAGATGCTTCTAGACCAAAATGAAATCCCGACATCAATGTATGAGGCAAAAAAAACATTGAATGCATTGGGAATGAAATATGAGAAGATTCATGATTGCCCGAATGACTGTATACTGTATTGGAAGGATTACAAAGATTTGACTTCTTGCCCTACTTGTGGATTGTCTAGGTGGAAGGTAATGAAGAACTCGAAAAAGCTAAAATCGGGTGTGCCTGCAAAAGTTTTATGGTATTTTCTACCAATTCCTAGGTTACAAGAATGTTCAGCATCAAGGAGACATCTAAAAACTTAACGTGGCATGCAGAACAAAGAGAAGTTGATGGTTATCTACGTGACCCAGTCGATACTCCATCATGGAAGCTTATAGACTACACACGGCCTACTTTTACATCTGAACCAAGAAACCTGAGACTTGCTCTTTCTGCAGATGGGATTAATCCACATAGTTTCTTAAGTAGCAGGTATAGTTGTTGGCCAGTTATACTGGTGACTTATAATCTTCCATCGTGGCTATGCATGAAAAGAAAGTTTATGATGTTAACCTTGTTGATATCAAGTCCTAAGCAACCCGGCAATGATATTGATGTATACTTAGCACCATTGATCGATGATCTGAGATTGTTATGGGAGGTGGGAGTTGATGTTTATGATGCATACCGACAACAATCTTTCAACTTAAAAGCTATTCTTTTATGGACAATTAGTGATTTTCCAGCTTATGGAAACTTAGTTGATTGCATTGTAAAGGGCTATAAAGCTTGTCCGTTATGTGGAGAAAAAACATGTTCTATTCGATTACAACATAGTAAAAAGATTTCTTTCATGAGGCATAGAAGATTTTTATCTCGATCACACCCGTATCGTGATATGGTAAAAGAATTTAATGGTCTTCCCGAATATAAAATAGCATTCGAACCATTAAATGGAGAGGAAGTTCTAGCAAACGTGAATATGTTGAACGTTACATGGGGAAAGCGAAATGGAAAATGTTCGGTTTCACAAAGTTATTGGAAGAAAAAGTCTATATTCTTTGACCTTAAATACTGGAAGTATCTTTATGTTCGACATGTGCTTGAGGTTATACATATTGAGAAGAATGTATGTGAGAGTATTGTCAGTACATTGCTTGGCATAGAAGGAAAAACAAAAGATGGACTTACAGCTCGTATGGATCTTAAACCATTGAATATGCGGAGTGAATTGGACCCTATAACTGAAAATGGGAGAACTAAGTTACCTGCAGCATCTTTCACATTAAGTAAGAAAGAGAAAATAAGATTTTGTAAAACATTATCTGAGATAAAGGCCCCTGATGGTTACTCTTCAAATATAAGAAATCGTGTGTCAATGTAAGATCTAAAGTTGTACAGTATGAAGTCTCATGACTATCATGTTCTAATGCAACAGTTATTGCCCGTGGCTATAAAGGCATTGCTACCAAATCACGTTAAAAAAGTTATAATGAGAGTGTTTTTTTTTTTTCAATTCATTGTGCAACAAGGTTGTAAATGTGGCTGCACTTGATCAACTACAAGCTGATGTGGTTGAAACGGTATGCTCGCTTGAGATGCATTTTCTTCCAGCCTTTTTTGATGTCATGGTTCATTTGATGGTACATCTTGTTCGAGAAGTTAAACTTTGTGGGCCGGTTTATTTACGATGGATGTACCCATTCGAAAGAGACATGAAAAAGTTAAAGGGGTATGTCAGGAACCCTAATAGACCAAAGGGTTGTATAGCTGAAGCATACATTGCTGAAGAAGCTATTGAGTTTTGCGCAGAGTATTTATCTGGTGTAGATGCAATCGGACTTCCATCTAGAAAAAAATGCTGCATATGACTATTCAGATATGGGCTATCCTCTTTTAAGAGGTAAACTTGAGACTGTGCCTTTTCACCAATGGCAGCAAGCACATCTTTATGTTCTAGCAAACACAAATGATGTTCAACCTTATATCGAGTAAGTGTTTTGTATTATGTTTTCAATTACTATAATTTATTTTATTTTATTTTTCTAAAATAAAGTAATACGTCTAAACTATTGTATTAGTGAGCACTTTGAATATTTGAAGGAGTTACACCCCATAAAGTCTAAAAGAGAAAAATAGTTGCACGATGAGCATAGTAAAACGTTTATTGGCTGGTTGCGCCTTAAGGTAATTACTTGTTGATTAATGAAGTAAGATTCCCATTATGTTTGTTTTTTCTTTGTTTGGTTAATTTTGACAGTATATGTTCTTTTATTGCACCAAGGTTGAACAACAATTGAATAGTTCAAGTCACAGCATTTCCGAATCACTGAGGTGGATAGCACAGGGGCCTCGTTTAGAAGTAATAATTGTTAACATTTATGTTTTCACAATATTGATTTTGATGATAACAAACAAGATTAAGAATGATTAATCTTTTAAGATCAAATTATTTTTTATATATTTTAAATAAATCATTATTTTCACATTATAAATGTTTTATATTTAATGGAAAAATGATTTTAAGAAAAATGATTGTTTAAATACATGAAATGTTTGTCATCATCAAAAAGGGGGAGATTGTTAACATATATGTTTCCATGATATTGATTTTGATGATAACAAACAAGATTAAGAATGATTAATGTTTTAAGCTCAAATTATTGAAAAATATATTTTAAATAAATCATTATTTTCATATTATAAATGTTTTATATTTAATGAAAAATGATTTTATGAAATTGATTGTTTTTAATCTTTTTAAATAAATCATTATTTTCACATTATAAATGCTTCATGTTTAATGGAAAAATGATTTTATGAAATTGGTTGTTTTTCAAAGTTTATGGTTTAATTGAAAGAATTTTGAAAACTTTGAAATAAACATATATTGCTTGAAATTTTGGTAAAGGACCTATTTGAAAAGTGTCATAGCGTTTTGGGCTATATCATAATTTCATAAAGTTGTTGGGATTCATAAAGTATTATTTAGAAATTCTGAAATTGGACCTATTTGAAATTATTTAAACGTTTTTGGGTCATTCTATAATTTCACAAAGTCTGGGCGAAATCATAATTTCAGAAAGTTTTGGGCTTGACAAAGCATTATTTAAAATTCTGAAATTAGGACCTATGTGCAAATGTTTACAAACTTTCTGGGCCTTACTACAGTTTTATAAAGCTTCGGGGTTAAAACTGAAATTTCGGAAAAATGTCACTGTAGCGAAACTGTAGCAGGTACTGTAGCTATCCGGCTTACCGGATACGAAATCCGGAAAACCGGTTACGGGGCAGCGAGTCTTCATTGCGAATCCGGCTTACCGGATTCCAAAAACGGCAAACCGGATATGCCCAGAATGTGAGTAACGACTAGTTTTTGCCTTAACGGTCAGAAAAATCCGGCTTACCGGATTCCAAAAACGGCAAACCGGATATACCCAGAATGTGAGTAACGGCTAGTTTTTGAGTTCAAACTATATAAACTCAAAGCCAATTCATTTTTGGGAACCCAAGCAAGCAAGAACAAGAGCACACAACATATATTGAGCTTCAACTTCGTGAATCATCATTCTTCAAATCATCTTTGTTCTTCAAATTGTATATCCACTCTTAAAGAGAGATTTATTGTTGTATTTATCATTTCTCATCAATTTGTGAGTGTACAAGTGTGGGAAACACTTGGGGTAAAGAGATTGGGGATATAATCTCTTGTTGTAAAGGTTCATTGACACCTCGAAGTCAATTGTAATCGTTGAAGCCTTGGAAAGGCTTGGATAGTGAAATCCTCAAGCGGGTGAGCTTGGAGGCGTGGACGTAGGCGGGGATAGCCGAACCACGTAAAAATCCTTGTGTTCGTTTTCTCTTCCCTTACTCTTTTAATATTGTGTTTATTTGAATTTATTGTTTTCAAATTGATTAAGGCATTAGATTGAATTGTTGTGTGGATTTGCTAGGATAAGTTTTAAATTTCCAATTCACCCCCCCTCTTGGGTTGCACACTTATATTTCAATTGGTATCAGAGCGAGGTGCTCTTGTGTAGACTTAACTGTCTAGAGTTAAAGATCTATAGCAACCCAAATTAGCTCAACCATCATGGAAGGACAATCTATCACTAGACCTCCATTTTTCGATGGAAACGATTATACTTATTGGAAAACTAGGATGAGAATTTATTTACAGGCTTTAGATTATGAAATTTGGGAAGTTGTTTGTGATGATTTACTCATTCCTAGAAAGAATGGTTTAAGTGAGTTAGATAAGAAAAAGATGTCTTTAAATTTCAAGGCTATGAATGCTTTATTTTGTGCCTTAGATAAAAATGAATTTCATAGAGTTTCAAATTGTTCTAATGCTTATGAAATTTGGAGAAAACTCGAAATTGTGTATGAGGAGACCACAAAGGAGGAGGAATTTCATGAAGTGTCGAATTTGGCACTTATGGCAATTGGAGATGAATCGGATGATGAACTTGATGAGGTAAGTACTCTTCCTACATATGATGAATTACATGATGCGTTTAAAGAATTGTATGATGAGTGTATGAAAATTGGTAAAAAGAATGCATGTTTTAAGAAGAAAATGCTAGAACTTACAAATGAAAAGGATACCATGCAAAAATGCATTGATTCATTTAATGAGAAGATAAAGGAGTTAGAATTAGAAAATAAAACATTGCATGATGAAGTTGCATTATCAAATGAGCAATTTAGCACTTCACATGAGCATCAAGAATCATATGTAGATGACTTGAAAAATGAAAATGATGCTTTACAAAAATGCAATGATTCATTAAATGAAAAGCTTAAAGGACTAGAGATAGATAATAAAATGTTGCATGATAGAATTGCATCATTTAAATGTCAACAAAGTATTTCGTATGAGCATGAAAAATCACATGTTGATAAATTGATGAAAGAAAATGATGTGCTTAAGAAAAAGAGTAATGAGCTCAATGAAATTGTTTTGAAATTCACAAATGGGCAAAAGATGTTAGATAACATGCTTAATTCACAAAAATGTGTGTTTGATAAAGGAGGACTTGGGTATAAGCCTTACTTGAAACAAAAATATTATAAGAATTATTTTGTTAAGGCTACCTCCACAAATGATCAAGTTGTATGTCATTATTGTAATCAAAACGGTCACATGAAGCTTAATTGCCCTATTAAAAGAAAAGTATATTATGGAGTAAAATGTGTTTGGGTTCCAAAAGGAACCATTGCTAACACTCAAGGACCCAAGAGCATTTGGGTACCAAAAGGCACAACGTGAATGTTTTCTTTGTAGGTACCACAATCAAGGAATGGTGGAGAAGTTCCTTGATGAAAGCTTGTGAGGATAATCATTTGAGCATGATCTAGGAGAAAAAGATGAGGCAAGATAATTTAATTATTTTGGTAACAATTCTTGCCATATTAATTTTGTTGAATGAATCATGATAAATGAAATTGCGGAAGTATGCTTGTATGTTTACATGATGGAATTATCATTGTGTGTAATATTAAGTGATTTATCATGATGGATTTGTTTGATGTTGATGTTTATGAAGTGTTTAAGCATGATAGTTAAGTGATGTGTTTGATTTATTAACTTTCGAATGCTTATGTATTTAATCATTGTTGAAAATCCCAAGTCTGCATAAGCTGTAATGATTTGGTCATAACTTCTTGTAGAGAACTCCAAATTACGTTCTGTAAATTTTATTGGAAAGCTAACTCAATTATCTTTCCAATGGTATATAACTTGCATGTTAATTCTTGCTCAATCAATACAGTTTTTATTCCGAATTTGACCTTTCTGCATTTTCCAAATCAAGTCTGCACAGGCTGTAATGAATTGGTCATAACTTCTTTTAGATAACTCTAAATCAAGCTCTGTAAAATTTATTGGAAAGCTAACTTAATTATCTTTCCAACGGTATAGAGATTGCATGTTAATTATTGCTCAATCAATACAGTTTTTATTTGGAATTTGACCTTTCTGCATGTTCTTAAGTTTTGAATATGCTTCATGATTGTATGCTTGTTGAATGCTTATTGTTTCATGACTGTGATGAATGAATTATATGCATGAATTCTTGTGTCGTTAATTGTGTTATATCATCATTCATTTATAAAATTGACATCATTGTTTAATACGATTTCATATGTTTAGTTTTGTATGTATATATGTTTTATACACTAATTGGCTTTTTGAAAAGTTAAATGATTTTTAGCATTGATCAATTTCTAAGCCAAAAATAAATTTGTGTTTATAATACAAGTCTAAGAGCTTACAAAATTTCAAAATTTTTTTTTCAAAGCTTAACCGGTATATCATTTCTAATCAACCGGAAAGCTGTTTCTCATTTTGGAGCTCTTGGGTTGAAATTCGGATAACCGGATCTTCAATCCGGAAAACCGGATTTGCTAAGCCTCTTCTCTGCTTCATAACCGGTCTACCGGTTCTTCAATCCGGCAACCCGAATTTGGAAGGCAACTGCCTCACAACCGGTCTACCAGTTAGCAAAACCGAAAAGCCGAATTTGTAGTGTTTTCCCGAAACCGGCCAGCCGTTTAAGCAAACCGGCAAGCCGAATTCATGCTTCTCACTCTCGGGCCAATATCCGGCCAACCGGATCACAAATCCGGCAAGCCGAATTCTTGCTTGTTGCTCTCGGGTTCATATCCGGTCAACCGGATCTCAAATCCGGCAGACCGTTTTCGGTTCTTCACGTTTCTGCCCAATAACCGGCCAGCCGGTTAGGAAATCCGGCAAGCCGGATTCGTGAGCTCTTGTTTTGCTTCTTCTTCCTCTCTCGTGAGTTTTCTGCACTTGTTCTTCCTCTCTCTCTCAAAACCGTGAGCCACCCTCATCCATTTCCAATCAATTCCTCTTCATTTCTCAACCATTTTTATGTCAAGATCAATCTCTTAAACCATTACCCATGCATTTCATCTTCATTACACATTTCTCCATCATGATTTCTTCATTTTTTTTCTTTCATTTCATCATCATCTCTCACGCGTGAACAGTAACTCCGTTTCTCTCTCTACATTTTCAAGCTTCCTTTAGCCCATTTTTGATCCTACATCATATATTAGTTTCATTCATCTCTAGGATCAATTTTTTCTTGGCTCAAACAAATTCATTTCACCCAATTTTTGTAAACCCGAAATTGGATTTTTAAGCTTGTTTTTTGTTCCAACAATGGTGGATGGTAATAAATCATGAGCATACAAGTTGTCAAGAGTTGTAAGAACAATTATGGAGATAATACGGAGTTTATATCAACACCATTCATCACCTTGAATTATCTCTAAAATCATTTTAATTGATTCAAACTTACTCTTTTTACTCAATTTCTTGAAAATCCGAATTTGTGCATTTTTGAGTATTTCAAATTACTACTTCCATAATGAGCTCTCCTTATGGATTTTTACCATAGTTTTCTATTATATTATGCACTTACATTTTCATATGCATTGTTGCTTTCATTGTGGATTGATGATGATTATTGTTTGATATTTGGATGTTTTATATTTGGATAATGTGTTAAACATTGAATGCTTTATCATAATGCATGGTTATATTTATAAGATGATAGCTTGTCAACTTATCATGATAGATTTGTTTGATTTTTAATAATTATGTAATGCCTAAGCATGATAAATAAGTGATATGCTTTAATTCTCAATCTTTGAATATTTACATATGTCATGATTGTGTGATGTATATGCATGATAGATGAGTTATATGTTATTTCTTGCATTAGAAGTGATCATAGTGAATAATTCGAAAGTCATGCATTTGAGATTTTTTTTTGTAATGGTTTTGCCATTGAATATAAATTTTTATCACCTAGAACTCCACAACAAAATGGAGTTGTAGAGAGAAGTGATAGGTCTATTAAAAAAAAAAAAATTGGTTAAGACCACATTGATTAAACATTATCTCAATAATACTCTCTATGAGCTTTGGAAATATAGAAAACCCAACATTAATTATTGCAAGGTTTTTGGATGCAAATGTTTTATTTTGAGCACAAAAGATAATCTTGGCAAATTTGATCCAAAATTTGATGTTGGTATTTTTCTTGACTATTCAAACACAAGCAAAACTTATTGAGTGTATATCAAAAGAATTTTAATTGTGGAAAAATTTATACTTGTTATATTTGATAAGTCTAATTCTTCCTCTACGGAGAAAGTTATTTTTGATGATAATGTAGATGAAGAGCTACAAGAAGAGTATAAAATGATAGCTAATTGAGTGTATAAGTTGAAAATCAAGAGGAGCAATATGAAGAAACAAATGCGAAGTAAAATGAAGGTAATTCTCAAATACTCCCCAAGGAGTGGAGGTATGTTTCTTCTCACCTTAAGAACTTAATTTTGAAAGATCCATCACAAGGTGTAACTACTAGATCATCACTTAAAAATATATGTGAGCATTTGTAATAATGGATTTGATCACTTGTTCTTTAGCTCATAATGATGGCTTTTTAGTTATGTTGATTTTGATGATCTATAATGGCACATGTTGATGTTGATGATTTATATATTGTCATTATGTTCTTATGCTTTGCTTAAGTTTTGATGATAAAATTTGTGCTTTGATGATTCCATTGTATTTGATGAAGTTTGATCTTATGGAATCTATGATTGGTGAATGGATACATTTTATTTGTGCTTTCTTGACGCATTGTTAAATATGCATAACTTGCTTTAAATGATATCGAAAAAGGGAGAAATGTCACATTGGATCTTTGGAAGAATGCTTGCCACATTAGATCTTTGCATAACTTTCTTGACGTATTCGATATTTTTAAGCATATGAGATTTTTTGTTTGTTATATTAAAATGTCACATTAGATCTTTGATGAGTTTAGTTGTCTTGATTTCTAAAATGTGATTAGTAATTATATGACTTTTGAATTGTTGACATTATGCTCTTATGACTTTTGCATTCCCTTACTTAGCTTATTACTTGTTCCATTTTGGATAATATGCTTTTTGAACATTTTTATTGTCCAAAGGGGGAAACAAAGTAATAAATCATTTTAATGATGTAAATTGGGGGAAATAACATACATTTTGAGCATTCTTTTAATGGTTGATATATGATTATGGAATCCTCGAATTTAATTGTTACAAGTGTTGGAGGAATTCATATTAATTTTGATGATTAATGATTATATGTGCATTGCTTGATGAATTGATGGAGTTGTTGGTTTGTGTTACTTAACCATGTTGTGTATTTGAGGATTTGTTCATTTTGAAGGGGCAACTTTACCGAAATTTTTGCTCACACAAAATTGGTAATTTCTTTATCAACTTATTTTTTATGCACTTGTTTTGATTGCATCTATCTTTCCTTTTACGATGAAGGGGGAGATAAATATGATATGCTTTCGGATAAAATCATTTTTGGTTAAAATTTTAAATTGGCCACATATTTAGGGGGAGCATATAATAAATTTTGGATAATATGCATTTTAAACTTTTTTGTTGTTCAAAGGGGGAGATAAAATAATATATCATTTCGATGTTATCAAAAAGATGAGAATAATATGCATTTTTGAGTAATTGTTTTGATAATTGACATTTGATTATATTTTGGATAATATGCATTTTGAACTTTTTTGTTGTTCAAAGGGGGAGATAAAATAATATATCATTTCGATGTTATCAAAAAGATGAGAATAATATGCATTTTTGAGTAATTGTTTTGATAATTGACATTTGATTATGATGATAATTTTGATGAATTTGAGATAATGATGATTTGATTACATGAGTGTTTTATATGATGATTTTATTTTTTTTGAGTTGTTGATTTGGTAATTAATGGAATAATGGTTCATGATATTTTTATATGATGATTTGTGTATGGAGTTGGCTTGTATCATGATTTATAATAATTTGGCTGTGATATTACTAATCTTGTTTTTGAGGTGATGTTTGTTGCTAGGGGGAGATTTTGTCGAAATTTCCATTCGGACAACATGGGTAACAAATTTCCCACTCTTATTCTTTTCCTTTACGTTTTCCTTTTTATGATGAAGGGGGAGAAGAATACATGTTTTCAAATTTATTAAAAAAAAAAATTTTTTTTTTTTTTGCCAATTAAGTTTTTCTTTTTGATGATGAGGGGGAGAAAAATCCATGTATTTAAATTGTTGGCAAATTGTAAAAGAAAATTATTTTTAGGGGAAGCAATTTTTGGAATCATTCTTTAAATACATGAAATGTTTGTCATCATCAAAAAGGGGGAGATTGTTAACATTTATGTTTTCACAATATTGATTTTGATGATAACAAACAAGATTAAGAATGATTAATCTTTTAAGATCAAATTATTTTTTATATATTTTAAATAAATCATTATTTTCACATTATAAATGTTTTATATTTAATGGAAAAATGATTTTAAGAAAAATGATTGTTTAAATACATGAAATGTTTGTCATCATCAAAAAGGGGGAGATTGTTAACATATGTTTCCATGATATTGATTTTGATGATAACAAACAAGATTAAGAATGATTAATGTTTTAAGCTCAAATTATTGAAAAATATATTTTAAATAAATCATTATTTTCATATTATAAATGTTTTATATTTAATGAAAAATGATTTTATGAAATTGATTGTTTTTAATCTTTTTAAATAAATCATTATTTTCACATTATAAATGCTTCATGTTTAATGGAAAAATGATTTTATGAAATTGGTTGTTTTTCAAAGTTTATGGTTTAATTGAAAGAATTTTGAAAACTTTGAAATAAACATATATTGCTTGAAATTTTGGTAAAGGACCTATTTGAAAAGTGTCATAGCGTTTTGGGCTATATCATAATTTCATAAAGTTGTTGGGATTCATAAAGTATTATTTAGAAATTCTGAAATTGGACCTATTTGAAATTATTTAAACGTTTTTGGGTCATTCTATAATTTCACAAAGTCTGGGCGAAATCATAATTTCAGAAAGTTTTGGGCTTGACAAAGCATTATTTAAAATTCTGAAATTAGGACCTATGTGCAAATGTTTACAAACTTTCTGGGCCTTACTACAGTTTTATAAAGCTTCGGGGTTAAAACTGAAATTTCGGAAAAATGTCACTGTAGCGAAACTGTAAGCAGGTACTGTAGCTATCCGGCTTACCGGATACGAAATCCGGAAAACCGGTTACGGGGCAGCGAGTCTTCATTGCGAATCCGGCTTACCGGATTCCAAAAACGGCAAACCGGATATGCCCAGAATGTGAGTAACGACTAGTTTTTGCCTTAACGGTCAGAAAAATCCGGCTTACCGGATTCCAAAAACGGCAAACCGGATATACCCAGAATGTGAGTAACGGCTAGTTTTTGAGTTCAAACTATATAAACTCAAAGCCAATTCATTTTTGGGAACCCAAGCAAGCAAGAACAAGAGCACACAACATATATTGAGCTTCAACTTCGTGAATCATCATTCTTCAAATCATCTTTGTTCTTCAAATTGTATATCCACTCTTAAAGAGAGATTTATTGTTGTATTTATCATTTCTCATCAATTTGTGAGTGTACAAGTGTGGGAAACACTTGGGGTAAAGAGATTGGGGATATAATCTCTTGTTGTAAAGGTTCATTGACACCTCGAAGTCAATTGTAATCGTTGAAGCCTTGGAAAGGCTTGGATAGTGAAATCCTCAAGCGGGTGAGCTTGGAGGCGTGGACGTAGGCGGGGATAGCCGAACCACGTAAAAATCCTTGTGTTCGTTTTCTCTTCCCTTACTCTTTTAATATTGTGTTTATTTGAATTTATTGTTTTCAAATTGATTAAGGCATTAGATTGAATTGTTGTGTGGATTTGCTAGGATAAGTTTTAAATTTCCAATTCACCCCCCCTCTTGGGTTGCACACTTATATTTCAATAATGTATTCTGGATATGTCATAAATGATTGTCAATTTTACAGAAAGGAATTGGATGATGCACGAGTTGTTCAAAATAGTGGGGTCACTTTAATGGCCAAGGCTTTACAAAAAAGATAATAATCTAGTCTATTCGGATATGACTTTCTATGGCATTATTCAAGAGATATGGGAGCTAGACTACCATTAGTTTAGAATTCCAGTGTTTCGATGTGATTGGGTTAAAAGTAGCAATAGTATCAAAATAGATAAGTTTGGGTTTACTCTAGTTGATCTTCAAAGAACAGGGCATAAAAATGATCCATTCATTCTAGCATAGCAAGCAAAACAAGTGTTCTATGTTGAAGACCAACTTGATCCTAGATGGTCAATTGTTTTAGAGCCTTCTATAAATGTTGCAAAGGATGATGTCAATGAAGATGGCTTATATGACCATTTTATGAACCAACAAGCTTTGAGTAGCAGATTGCCTCTCATTTGATAGAAAGGAAGAGCCTAATTTAGCCTATTTTAAAAATGATTGTGAGCACTTAGTTATAAAGAAAACTTTATGATATTTTGTTCATATTATTTTTATATGAAATCATTTTCTTGATTATTTCTTCTATGGTTTACTAATCATGTTTAAATTACAGGCTTAAATGGATTCTTCAAATATTCCTCAAGATGATAATGCGCATACTTTAGAAACGAATGAGAGAAAGAAAAGAGGTCCAACCATGATGCCTAAAATTGTAAAGGGTACAAGCAATGGGAAGAAGTTTCAAGTTAACTTTAATTACAAAGGACAACCAATAGGTAAGATGCGACCAAAATTGAGTAGTATGGTTGGGGTTTGGTCTCGATCTTTGATTATGATTATGTATACAACTTGGAAAAAAGTACCGATAGAAGTTAAAAACAAGTTATGGGCATGTGTTACGGTACGTATGCTAACATTTAGAATTTTTTTCATAAATAATTCAGAAATTACTAATTTAATAATGAAATTTGTAATTTATTAATTATGATCATTTTCATGAAGGCAAAATTGGATGTTGGTGAAGATAGAAAAAGATTCATTATGCTGAAATTTAACAAGACTTGGAAGACATTTAAGTATAAGCTCACAGCATATGCAAAAGAGCATATAGATGAACCTGAACTCTTGAGACCTCCCCCAACCGGCCAAGAATGGGGTTCAATTCCTCAAGAAGATTGGAACCAATTTGTTGAGTTCAGGAAATCAATAGAGTTTAAGGTTATGAAATACTATTATGTGTCATATTTTCATATAACTACTTTATTATATCATAACTTTTGTTCTTAATGTATGATGTTTTTTGGTTCACTTGATAATGCAGAATCTTAGTGAATCTCAGATAGAATGGTGCAACAAAGTCACTCTAAATCATGGTCTTTCTAGAGGAGGATATGTTGACTTAGAAGAACGAATTGTAATTTATTTTTTAAATATTCTTACTTTCCTTATTTCTTATTCCAACTTTGTTGCATTAGGTGAACTAACTAACAACATAATTTATTGTAGCAACGAGCAACTGGTGTTTATGCCCCCGTACCACGAGAAGACTTATGGTTGAAGCTCGAAAAACAAAGAATGATGAATTTAGAAGTGATGATGTTAAAGAAAAGGCTAAGAAAATAGTAAGTTTATAATTTTTTATATAGTATTTGACTCATAAGATTATGGTAAATATATTATAAGTTCCTGAATTTTTTGTCTTTGTAGATTGATTTAAATAAACAAGTTGCTGATGGAGAAATTTCATTTCAACCGGGTGAGGATATTCTCACTATGGCTTTGGAGAAACCAGAACATCGAAGTCGAGTACAAGCGACTGGTGATGGAGTGATGATAACATCATATTTTGGAAGGGCGAAACATAAATCTATAGCAATTGATATATAGAATATTGTCGAAGAGAAAATGGATAAGATTGTCATGTAGAGAATGATAGAATTTAGAAAGGAATTTATGAAGGAATTCAATTATTCTCAATTTCCACCAAATCAACTACAATCTGACCGAGATAGTTGTTCAGATCTAGGCGAAAGGCAAGATCAGAGTAGGCCTGTCACAAAGGACAAATCCACACCAATTGCAAGGTTATTAAAGGTACATTTTATTGTTTATTATTATTTACTATTTTACAATAAACTTTACAGGAGATACAATAGTAAAAATAGTTTATTTTATTGTCATTTTTGCAGCTGTTTTGTCAAGAGAAAAATAATGTCGTTTTTCTACGAAACATCAGTGGAAGATATCTTTATGTTATTGCTATTTTTGTTGTTATTTCATAGTGAAAATCAAGCTACTTTTTGTAAAACAGCAGCAAAAATAGCTTTATATTAAAATTGCTCTTACTGTTGGTCTGTAGTAGCAAAAATAGTTGTTTATTTTATTGTTGTTCTTACTACCGTTTTTTAGTAAAAATCATGTCGTTTTACTGTAAAACAACAACAAAAACAACTTTATTTTACTGCTTTCTTGTAGTAAAAATCATGCTGCTGTTTTTTTTTTCAAAACAACAAAAAATATACCTTTATTTTACTATTATTTTTGTTGTTGTTTTATACTTTGAGTTATGTTGCTTTTTGCAAAATAGCAGTAAAAAACAACACCATTCTATTGCTATTTTGGCTGCTGTTTTGTACTAAACGTTATGTTATTTTGCATGCAAAACAAAAGCAAAATCCTTTCTCTTTTGTGACAACATATAAGTAACAATAGTTATATTAACATAACTTTATTTTACTACAGTGTTCTCTATTTTTTGCAGCTATTTTATGAAAGATTAAGTTATTCAATAATTTATTTGTTGGTTTATTACCTTTTATTATAGGGGACTTTTTGTAAGTTGGCATTAGGCGATGACCTTAACATAGTGGCTCGAGGAACGGTGTTTATGGATAATGAACCAAATGCAACCGTGCATGGCATACCACTTGCATCTACTGATGTACGTGTGTCTATTGATGTTGCATTCCAAAAAAATGCTATCTTACCTCGATCGGTTCGTGATGAGCTTATACTTGTAAGCCATGCTATTGGATATATCGTGGCTTGGCCTAAAAAATTTGTTATTACAAGTAACAACGAGGTAAATTATTTGATTATGCCATATATTCAAATAAGTAGATTATTATTTTGTGTTTTATTGATTTTTTTTAATATTAGATATCAAAGTTTGTTTCTCAAGACGTAGCAAGTTCGAGTATGCCTCCAATTGTGAAAAGTGTTTTTTCATTTGCTAAGAATGTGATGCACCCCTCCAGATCCATTATAATCAATTTTTATCCAAATATGTTTGCTTCTACAACTGAAATGATGTTTCTTGGTAGGGATGATATTCTACAATTTTGTAGAATGGAACAAATATCAATTAGTGTCATAAAATTGTATATGAGGTGATGTGTTATTCCAAATTTCTAATATTGCTATGTATAGATGTAAGAGTGTATATTATTTCTGTATTATGTCTTGCACAGGCTGCTATTTGAGAATATAAAGAGATGCAATTTGGAAAAAAGGTTCAAGTTTGTTGATCCATAATTTTTTGCAAATGGGAGTGCCCATGACAATGAGGAAAAGGCCAAAAAGCTTAGAGATATAATGGAATCGATCGATCCAACGCAACTTATCATTTTTCCATATAATGAATCGTAAGTTATACATTCAAAGTGAATAAGATTGCTATGATATTTCGAATTTTACAATGATAAGTATTTTGCACGCAGAGCACATTGGATGTTGACTGTTATTGATTCATATGAAGGCCAATGTTATTTTTTTGATTCAATTGGTCATGATCCGTGTCTAAACTTGAAAGAGCTTATTAATAGGTATGTTAAAAAATTGTACTTTTTAGCTTGTATTTTCTTTATATTATTTTCTAATATATGCTTTGCAATTTTTGAAATTAAGTTCATTGAGAATGTTTAGCACGACACATGGAAAAATTAATCGGAAGCATTGCATATGGAAACCAATGAAAGTAAGGAACATTAGTCTTAAATTCAAATTCATAATATTTTGTATATGAGATTTATAATTTATTATTGCATGAATTTGTTCATTGTGTAACTTAAATCTATTACTTTCTCTTTTGTAGTGTCCTCGTCAACCCAAATATGTTGAGCATTGCGGATATTATGTGATGAAATATATGTGGGATATTGTGGCTAATACTAATGTCTCTATTCTAGAAAAGGTATTGGCAATTTGTTATCAAATATTTATTTATTTTCCCCACAAAATAATTTATATATTTTTCACTTTATAGTTTGTTAAGATACAAAGCTACACTCAAAGGGAGATTGACGAGGTGAGATGCGAGAGGGCTAGGTATACATGGCAACTTGCTGCTACATATGAAAATTAATTGATTGATAATTCAAGGTCAGTCTCTAATAGTACTAGATACTACAACTTATCATGATTAAACTACAACTTGTAATAAATGAGCTTGATATATTTATTTTTTTATTTCTTTGTAAATAATGTTGTAGGTCACTAGCAGCTGCATATTTTTTTTGAAAATATTACATATGAAGACTTGATGAGAATTTAGATGTGGTAGCTAGATTACACGTGGAAGAGCTAGTATTTTGTTGAAGATGAAGGATTGTCAAAGTTCTCTACAAAAGAGTAAGAGAATTTTCTTAGTTAGTAGTTGATTTTGTTATATTGGAAGAGTATTTGTAAGAATTTCAATGTATAACATTTTGTTAAGGATGTATGAAGGATTATACATCTAAGATTTTTGTAAAGCAATATTTTGTATATGATATAGTTTGTAAAAACGTAATTGTAAAAATATATTTGTTAAATAGAAAATTACAATTAAAGCAGGCTTGTAATAATTTTTTTTTTTTAGATAACATCAAATATGACGGTTCTATAAAAGCCGTCGTTATAAATTGATAAACAATCATAAAAAGTAGCAAAACATAATATAAGATGACTGTTTTATATAAAACCGTCATTAAAAATATTAATTTAATGACGAGTATTTAAAAAAATCATCGTAAAAAAATTTAAAAAATAAACATTTAATGACGGTTTTTTCCTAAAAATGGTCATTAAATCTCTAGTATAAATAACAAATAATGACTGTTTAGTAAAATAATCGTCATTAAATATTATGTATTCATGACATATAATGATGATTTTTTAAAATAACCGTCATTATAAGTGGACATTTAATGACGGTTTTCGAACTGTCATAAAAAGTATACCTCATTTAATGTCATTACCTAAGATGACTGTTTTAAAATCGTCATCTCATGTCTTTTAAAACCGTAGTTAAAGACTAATTTTGTAGTAGTGTTACTTTTACTTTGAGCAAAACACCTTAGTTCAATAAAGTGCTTAAGGTTTATTATATGGATTTCAAAAAGACATGTTTTTATATTTCATTGTTTGATTGCCATGTGTCCTTATTTTTCCCGAGCAATAATAATAGAGTCACAAAAATTATACAAGCACACTTGCACAATTTAAGTTGACAATTTATTAAAGAATTTCTTTATGATACTGTATATATTTGCACAGTATTGATGGTGGGATTGCTATGGAATCTTAAATTTAAGTGCTTTAATCTTAACCATTCATTTAATATAATTTAATATAATAATACCTAAATAAATATTAAAAAGTTTTAATTTTTTTACCCAACCTGTGTACATCCACTTTATTAGAAATATTTCATCAATTTAAAAGCTCTTATCAACTAGCAAATATAGTATCTAGATCATTGTCAATATAAATATTATTAATCCAAAGAAAAGTAACTAACTACGTCCAATCAATATTAGCAATGCATTCCGAATAATACACAAGCAAATTACTTAAACTTCGGTAACTAAGAGAGAAAATACTAAGGTTCTATGACGATGACATTGACACAAAATATTTTTTATTCGCTACAATAAATTTATTATTCCTCTGCAATTGTTAGAATAGATCTCTTGTATAAACTTTAAAATAGGTCTCTTGTTTGTTGTTTCTGTGCAAGCATGATTGTAGCCTCTGACTTTTAAAAACTACTTTATATTTAAATTATATTTGAATATAATATCTTTACCTGAAAAAAGATGCACCATAAGTATTATGCAATGAAACTTAATTACTTCCTTAATGTGTTAAGAATTCAATTTTGAATAAAATATTTATCAAGAATTTAAGTTTAAATAAAAGAACTTGAGATATTTTATTGTATCCTATCTCTTATTATTTTTATTTTTAAATTTAAAATCAATCTTTAATTAGTTTTTTAACTCACTATATTATCTAAAATTAATTAATTTTTTTATTAGTAGAAATAATGGGTATCATTGATTAGATTTAATGGTATAAATTTTCTACGTTATTGATAGTGTAAAAAAATTAAAGCATCGTAGGGGGACTCTCTATTAAAATATTATGTATGCCCCATGATTACTTCCATTTAACTAAAACTAATACATTCATGCCACGTAAACTATCAACTTATTGTGTAAAATGATGTATCAATCATTTGTCGATATAACATTCTTCTGTTTCCATATGATGCGAAATGAAGGGAAATGTGATTGTCATTACTTGAAATGACTGATTTATCCTTAATCATTCTAGAACCCTAAAAGCCCTAAGCATTAGCTGGGTTTATATAAAAAACAATCAAACACCTAAATTAACTTAACTTTGGTGCGACAATAAAAAATGAATGACAATGAGATAGTGTGTATTGAGGCAGTTTCAAGTCCTACCACTAATAAAAGTTAGCGTTAGGATTTTAATTTGTCTTCTGTTAATAGTAGGGATAATTAAGATTTAATTTTTCTCCTATTAATGAGAAAGGTTAGATAGGAGTATTGAAAAAAAAATTATTTTCAAGGGAAAATTAAAGAAAATGTTTAGTAAGAATATTAGTAAAAAACTCTTTTACATATTTTTTGTTTGGTCAATATTTTAATTAAAATTTATAATATAATTGCAAATTATGGAATAGGATGAGTGTAAAATGTTTGTGAAAAAAATAATTTATTTAACTGTTTAATTAAATTTTTATTGAAAACAAGATGTAATTTAACTTATATTTATTTATTTCGGCAATTTTAATTAAAAAAATTTATGAATTTTTTTTATTTAAGAGCTTTGATTTAGTATATTTAAAAGCGCTCCAATCCCAAACTAAACGTCTAAACCTTATGTTTGGATCATTTTCTTAAACATAGGATAAATTATATGACTCGCGTGGCACCCATCACTTATCCTCCAAATAGTGGAAAAAGTTAACTCAGGACAAAAGTTATGAAATAATAAATCATATAGTGTTAAATAATAAAACTCCAAAGATATTTTTTTATTAATAAAAATCACAAATTATAAAATAATATTATTTACTTTTATAAGATTTAAATAATTAATGACGTAATTTTTTTATTATAATATTCCATCAGAGTAAAATATATATTGTTAAAAATAAAGATTTAGCATTTATCATTAATAAAATGTTTGATAAATCAATAGAAATCATTAGCTTAGTTCTAAATTTAAATTTTTATAAATAAAATTATTACTTGCAACCCAATCCAATAATGTACTTTGACAAACACAAGACACTGCTAATTAAATATAAAACAATACTCCAATTTTATCTAATCCAATTGAAGCACGCCTCTAATAACATTGTTAAACTCTAATCAATTTCAAGCTAACTATTATTTACAATGTTGAAACTGTCAATATAATAGTGACACTCACATGGAAATCTTCTAACGAAATTAAAATGCAGACAAAATTAAAAGGGAAAAAAACGAATTCTAACATTTTTTTTCTATTTTATTGCATTCAAATTCGTGTTGTTTTTTTTTTTTTTTTAATTCTATAAGAATGAAATTTTCACGTGGACATTGTATCTGAGCATGAGCATGAGTAATTAAAATAAACCCTAAACTTTATGTCCGTTGAAATTAAGTAATGGCGGCCACCCCCTTTACGTGACGTTTCAGATTATTATCATTATCAAAAACATTATGAGGATCTTATCCCACTTGATGACACAATTAACAAAAGTTTGGAATTGAAATTGAGCAATTGTAAGTTAAAAGTTACAGTACTAAAGTATTTGATAAATATTAATTGTTATAACTTTTAAGTTATATTGATATAATTTTTCACTTGTATAATATAAAATTTATTATATTTTTAATAATTTTATTAAAATTATTATTTAAAATTTATATTTACTATATATTATTAATTTTTATTTCATAATTATAGTTTTTTTTTTCACAGCAGCTGTAACTTAAAAGTTACAGCACCTCAATCCTAAACGCATCCTTAATTAGCTCTAGAATCTAGTCCATGGAAACAACAAATGATAACGCTACAATATAATGATGTGAATTTAGTCACTAATTTAAATACATTTTAAAGATGAATATCTATGAAAGAATCATTCTAAATCAAAATTCAATTATTTTTTTTAATTTTTAAGTGAATGATTTTTAAAAATTTATTTCACAAAAGTTTAAATTCTAAAAAATAAAGAATAGATGATTAATTTGAGCTTTATCTAGCTCTCTACAATTTAAAAAAAAAATTAAAAAGATACCCTGGAGAATTTTTACAATTCAAAATTTTCAGTAAAAAAACAGATATCAAATAATAGAATACTAAATTTTTATTTTTATTTTGTGAAATGAATGAATAAAATACTGAATTATTTTTTTAAGAATAAAATGTATATTTTATTCATAATCGGGGGGAAGCGCGATAGTCGTGCCCGGCTGTCACTAAAATAAGATAGATTTCTAATACTTTTGTCTGCCACGTGGCCATCAGGCACTACCGTCTCATTAATGTGATTAGCCCTATTGCAGGTTTTTTTTTTAATTAATTACAAGATAAATATAATACATAAGTCCCTAAATTCCTCCATTTTCTTAAAAATGAACATAGTTGCTCCAACTGTACTTTGATAGATCCCAAGTCAAATGACCAAATTACCCTTCAATTATAACCGAGAGGACCAAACTACCCTTCAATTACAACTAAAATGAACCTGGGTTTCAATTTCATTTGCTAGTATTGGTGCATAGGCGGCCACATTTAGTGCCCGACAGGGCTGAAGCGCTCAAAAAATAAATTGAAAACTCTTGTTTAAATAATTTATTTGTCATTAATTACTCTAAAAATTTCTTCTAACCTTATGAAGTTTTTAATATACCAAATTAATCTCTCCTTAGTTCCGTCTTTACTCTTTTATTCTGTATGATTCCGTTTAAAATGACTTTTTAAATAAAACTTATTTAAATAGAGTTTTCATTAGTAGAGTTTTTATAAATAGTATTTTCATTAAAAAATAGTTATTTAGTTGTTAATAAAAATATTTATTAAAATTTTTGTTTTCATCAAAATTCTTTCCTGACTCGTGCATAATCTATAAATTTTTGTGCTTATCCATCTTTCCTTTCAAAGCTATGGCAAAGCACTTTATGAACTCCTTTTGATCTATTCTTAATATTCCAACTCTTGCTTCAATAGGAAACTATCATGCATTTGCATGCTTGTAAGCCAAACGTGGTTGATTTTCAAAAGTAACAACAAGCTGCCTGCTTTAATTATAGTGCACGCATGCTTCACCTGTGTGCTTAGCGTGCATGTTTGGAGGTGATGGAGATATATAAAGTGAAGAATTGAAAAGGCTCTCATCAATTTCATGAGTCGAACCAAAATAAAGCAATTCAAAGAGAGAAGAAATTGAAAGTAAATGAGAGAAATAAAGAAAAGAAAAGCAAAGAGAAAATAAAAAGGAGTAAATAAAAAAAAAGGAAAAAGAAAAGAAAAGGAGAAAAAAAACTAAGGAGCCGATGAACAAGAAGTTGAAAAGAGAAATTGAGAGGAAACGTTACAAGAAATAGAATTAGACTGTTAAATCTATAGCTAGTAAATTAGTGGGTAGTATATTTATGAAATTTGAGCAATTATAATTTAGTTTACACAATACATATTAGTTTTCATCTATTTTAATGTTATTATTGAACCATGTGTTTAGGAAAAATTCAAGTTCTAGAAACCCATAAAAGCCCCAATAAACCTTAGAGTAAAATAGGATCTATGAGTAGATTACTGTTATTACTACTGTATATTCTGTGAAGCATTTATGTTTGATTGAATGATTCGTTAACATGATGTGATTTCATGTATGCATATTATATGATTTTTTTATATCATGAGATGTGATTGCAAGTTATTAGATGTGTAATCTCCCGGTTAGGTAGACTATGCATGTGTATTAAGAGTTAGATTGCTTTGTTCGTGCAATGTATTTAAGTTTCCTTAGATATTGATAGGTTTTTCTTTCACTTTGCTCGTACGATAATGATCCGAGCAGGTATGACAATCCCTGGGTATTATTTGCTAATCATCTTACTAAGATCTATAGTGGATTTGGGTTTATCTCTACAACAGGAGAATAGAGAAAAACCCTTAGGATAGACTATTGGTGAGTTAGTACTACTTGCACATGAGCTATAACCTTAACCACAACAAAATCAAGATACTCATCAGGAGCTAGTAGCGAGACTTACGATGGATCAATTTATGGATCGATTTGAAAGGTTTGTTACTAATGTTTCTCGAAAAGATGTTGAAGTTTATACAGGTACACAAATCACGATTAAGCGTGCTTGTGATTAGAGGCTACAACGTTTAAAGGCACAACTAATCTTATAAGTTTAGAGTCATGGTTAATCATATTGAGGAGGGTTTTAATGTGATGAAATGTACCAATGAGATAGGTTATCCTTTAATGAGTTTCTGTTATAAGGCAATGCGTACCATTGGTGGATTTATGTGTTATTCCGATATGAGGGACATGGAGCTATTACCTGGGCAGATTTTCATAGGAGTTTACTAATGAATTCTCTCATATTATTTATCAGGATGATAAGATAAATGAGTTTAGGACACTTGTATAAAGATTTATGACAGTGAAGGAGTACAAGATAAATTTTTTAAGCTATTGAGATTTGCTTTATTTACTATACTGAATGAGAAAGAACAAGTACAAGGTTTGGCACTCTGGTCAAAGTTGCTTTGAGAATCGAGATGAGTCGTATAGAAGCATGAAGGCGAAGTTGCAACAACACAAGCAAGAGTCCTATCTGACTAATTGGTGAACCTTGTAGTAGAACTCAAAGGAGAGAGATGGAGCATAGGGATTTCTTAGCTGGCTAGCAGTACGATCGACGATCAGAGTTTTTTAATGGAAAAGACCCTCAAGCAGTCATACTGGTATTTAGCAGAGTTACAGTGCTAATAGAGGCAATTGTCCTCAATGTAATATTTGTGGCAGATATCATAAGGGACAATGCACTAGGGGTTTGTCATGTTGCTTTCATTATGGATAGTTGAGACACATGAAAAAAGTTTGTTTGACCTTGACATTGAGCAATAGTTTTGTGGCAGATTGAGACATTTGCTACTTTTAGAGTGGCAATAGTCAGTTTCAATGACAAGATCCATATTTTCCAATAGAATTCACTCTGGTGCAGCAGAGACTAGTAGTGGTCAATATAGTAGTTAGTCGGGTTAACTATGTGCACAGACACATGTACTTGCTCTGACCTAGTAGGAGGCCCATGCCACTTCAGATGTTGTGACAAGTATTTAGATTTTCTTTGGTCGTAAGGCATATATTTTAATTGATTCAAGATCTATCTATTCTTTTATTTTTTGAACACTTGTCATACATACAAATAGAGAAATGATGTCATTAGATTGTACTTTAGTATTAGCTATATTGGTTGGTGATTTTTTATTAATTGAGAGTGTATTTCGAGATTATATGGTAAGAACGGGTAATAATGACATAATAGTAGACCTGATTCTATTAAAAATTCTTGATTTTGACGTTATATTGGGGATGAATTAGTTAATGAATGATCATGCTACAGTTGAATTTTTTTTTTAAAGTGACTTTTAGAAAATTTGAAGAAAATTTAAAGAATCTGATATCATTTTTGTGGAAAGCATCAAATCCTTCCATCTTGTGTAATTTCTATTATTTCTCCTAGACAATTATTAAGAAAGAGTTGTTTCATTTACTCAGCTCATGTTATTGATACTCGAGCTAGTGATGTGAAATTAAAAGAGATTTCTGAAGTGAAAGAGTATCCAAGTGCGTTTTATAACGACCTTCCTTGTTTGCCACCCAATAAAGATGTAGAGTTCAGTATTGATTTGATTGCAAGTAATACAACGAGTTTTCACGTATTCACCTCAGATCCAAAAGATTGGTAGGGTTAGATCATGTCAAAAACTTTACCATCAAGTGATAGGTTGAGGTTACTACTCAAAATATGTTTAGAGCTAGTCAGCCTAAGATAACATTATATATTGATAGATGTTCTATCACTCATAAACCCACCATCTTGGTAACTTGGTAAGTTGGTTCTCTAATAGTTTACTGGCAAATCTATACTACCTAAAAGGTGTTTATTGGCTTTAATTTTTTATTTGCGATATCTATTTTATCAAATATTGTTGTATATAAAATGTCCACTGAACTTTTTTTATCTACTAGGACTTTATAGATATTCCTATTTGTAAAGATCATTGAAATGACTAGAGCATCATCATCTTATGGCTGGTGTATTCCTCTTGCTTTTTTTTGTTTATAAATATCATGATATTTTGCTTTATCTTGGCTTCTGTCTAAGGACTTACTAAATCCACAAGAAAAACTCAAATGTGTTTCAAGTCTCTCTAGTATGAGCTTTTCGACCTTAATTGAATTACCTCCACCTATAGGCCCACCGAATATAGTTCTTATATGTGTCTCTCATGCGATTTCTTGGTTTCAATCTGCTCTGCTGCAAATGTTGCTATTTTTTATAGACCATTGGGTAAGACCTCATCAGGTATTCATGTGTGTTCCTTGCCTCTTACAAATTCTTTAAATTATCCAATTTGGATTAAGGATTTTATTTCTTTCTTGAGATCAAAATAGCCTTTAGTGTTGTGACGTGATATTTATGGTATCTGTAGTATTTGCTTTTGTCTCTTTAATTTGGTGTAGTCTTGATCTATTTGGGTTTCTGCACTCAATCTAAATTTTTTATTTGCATTAGTTGTTTTCTTGGCATATTGAGTGTTGTGTATCCAAGGTAGTTGCTTTACGGAATCTTTGGTCCCTCATTATCTTCTAGTTTAGTCATACTCTTTTTGTTTTCAATGGATTCCTCTTTCATTTTCTTCTTTCTACTAACCTAAAACTACTAACCTTTGAGAGTTTAGGTTAGTGCTCCTTTTTGTATTAGTTAACTCATTTGCATTAGAGTATTTATGTGCTCTTGCTAATAATTTTGTGAAAGTTATTAGTGTATTTTTTGTGAACGAGTAATCAAACTGCAAACCAACCATCATGGCAGCCACATCACTATAATTTTCCACCCTTACGACTTTGTTGTTAAAGTAGGCAGTATAATCTTTTAATGATTTATCTTTCCCTTGTTTGAACAACAAACAATGAGTCAAGGGAAGCTGATGATAAATGTCTAATTTAATTGAGCAAATGAAGCTATGGATTCTGGCTTTAGCATTTTGTATCACTTGCACGTTACTCCTATAAGTATCAACGAGAAAGCCCTACATATGGTTGCTTTTTTGCTCCTTACAACTCCATCCAAGACATATGCCTCTAGGTGCTCAACATTTAGGGAATTTTAAACTTTGGAGGAAATGGTGCATTTAATATGTTCCTGGTAAAAGGAGGTTCCAATTTTTCTGAAAATATTCTAGTAGGATTTTTTTTCTATGTTATCTATCCGCTTCTTGCATTTATTTAACTATGCTTCAAGGCCTGCTAAGTCAGCATTCGTCTTCCTTATGCCTTCTTGATTGTTGTCTTTCATCCAACCTCTTATGCATGTGCAGCATGTCTCTAGAGTTCAGTACTTGTCAGAGACCGCCATTTTCATGATTGGCATAATTTGCATGGCTTGTAACTCAGAGCCACCTTGAGATCTTTCTACTTAATGATCATGTTATTGATCAAGTTGTTGTTGCTACTGCTACTTTTTAGTAGGTGGGGTGGGCCAATAATTCCTTTGGTTCTTTGTATATTGGAGCACCAAACTTATGTCTTGCATCAAGTCAGCCACTTGTTGAACAAGTGGCGATTGTGGGCCAATGTTGCTAAGCTGTCTCTTTTGGGGGTTTGTGCCCTAGGGTAATCGATAACTGCGATGGCTACGTTGGCTTCGTTGACTCATGATTTCATAGTATTTGATTTTAATTATAGCTAACTATATTGTCCTTATAGGCAGTGCTAATCTATTGATGCTATTTTTTGAACAACTAGATAAATAAATAAATGGGACGATATAATAAACAAAACACAAGAAATTTAGTAGTTCAGCTCTTGGCCTGTGTTCATAGATATAGAAAGAGTAATTTTCACTATTGAATAAGAATAACAATGATTTTTTTATAGCTATTTGCTCATCCTCTCTATGGCCCAAGAGTCCTCTATTTATAATACAATTTAAGTATCCTGAATCTTCAATAACTCTTCGTTATGATCATTTCTATCACTCAATTTAGAGTTTTATTTAATATAAACATGTACCTTCTCCTAAAATTGAGCTTTGTCTCATATCAAAGTATTATCTTCAGCATTTGTCTCCTTGTTAAACTCGCACTGGGCTATAAGAGATTCTAGATTCTTCTATTGGGCTTAGATAATGCTTTTAACTGCCGAACCATAGTTGTTAGATTCAACAACTATGCTTATTTAATTAATTAAACTTATCTACCATGATTGTGCTCTTGTATTATCATGCTCTCCTACAACGCACTCTCCTGCAGTCACACTTATTTGACTTATTAACTTTCTAAGCTCTCATGTTGTAGCTATACTCTCCTGCAATCATGCTTTTCAATTGTCGTGCTTACTTGACTTCATGCTTTCATGTAACCTTGCTTATTTGACTTATTAAGCCTCTTATTTCTGACTGTATGCACTCATACTTCCACACTTTCATGCTCTCATATAGCTGTGTTTAATTGACTTATTATTAACCTCTCATGGTATCATACTCTCATACTCTCATGTACCTATACTTAATTGATTTATTAAGTTTCTTACTTAGCAATACTCTCATGCTCTCGTATAGTTGTGCTTATTAACTTATTAAGTTTCTTCCTAAACTCTCATACTTTAACACTCTTATGCTCTGATGTTTTGAAGCGTATTTAACTTTTTGCATTTTTTTGGCATAACAAGAGTTACTGTATTTTAAGGATAAGCATGTTGAGATTTGGGGATAGCTTTTGTCCAGTAAAAACGTCAAATTACTTTTTGAAATACAGCTAAAGGCCCTTCGTGTGTCCTGTCTTGATCATGTGTAGAAACCGGATTCTATTCATCAATATCTTCAACTTTCGAGCGCGTTGTGGTAAGTCACCTAAAATATCCAACCAATTTTTTAACGCTCGCCAATGCTTTTGTCAACCAATGTAAACACGGACGAGCACTCACTCTCATGGTAATCTAGGCACATTACCTTGTGAGGTCATTTCTCGAGGGATTAATGGAGAGTTTAAAGGTTGCTTTATGATGTCACTTGGCTATCAAACCTTACAATAAGCAAAATGAATATCATTTATTCAAGCAAATGATGTTGCTTCCAGAATGGCTGAAGTGGGTTTTTCCTTCATTTTCTTTGCTTTCTTTAATAGATTTTCGACATTCATGTAAAAGAAAAAAGGGAAAACTAAAGGGCATTTTAGTTATTCACCATGGGGACTCAACTCACTCAAGGACCTTTTTGTTTTCACGTTTTAGTTATGTTCTTTGTTCACAAATTGTGTAAACGTAGTGATCCCCATGTTATTAACCATAATAATCTTTAACACGTTTATCCCTTGGCAATAAACTACCAACATACAAACAATCACGGTTGCCTATCCCAACTGAAAATACAAATCCAGAACCAATTTCAGTTCAGTTTCTGAGAACTCATATATCATTGCATCATTTGCAGCATCATCTCTGATTGATTCATGGCTCTAAGTCTCGGAATGAAAAATTCAAACAAAATTCTTAGCCAAATGAAGTCAAAGGTGGGCTTAGTTGTCTTTGATCAAGCAGAGTTCTTGCACTTGTTCTATGAACAGCCATTACAACAAGACTCCATTGACAGCAGCTCCATTTACTCGAGCTTTCAAATCCCCAGATTCAAATTTTCGTTTTTCACCATCCCTTTTCTTGGCTTGTCGTTTTGAGTCCATCAAAGCTGGAAAGCAGTTGGATTCTTTCGGTAGTTCTGTTAATAATCAGGTACATTCATTTTGAGTTCCAACTCTTCTAGAGATATTTTTCCCTTTTTTTTTGTTTGTTTAATGTGGAACAAAGGATTTTTTTATCTTTGCATGTTGTAGTAAATGGCAATTCATGACGAAGGTTTTGCATACTGGATTTTTAAGTTGTTGTAGCACTATCGTCCAGAGCCCATTCATAACAGTTACTTGGAATATGTGAATGCTGATTCAAAGTACGAGTAGTTGTTGATAATAGTTCAATTAGTTCAACTGTTTAGCCGTCTCATAGTTAACGTTCCTGCGATTTAATCTCAAAGGGATTCCCTTTGTTCCTTTGTTCGATAACTAGCTATTCTGAAAGTATCCTAATCAAATACTACATCTTAGATAATCAACTTTGAAACATTTTCATGTTTATATTAGCAGATAGGTGGAGAATTTATTTTTTAAAAAAAATAGCCACGTAAAATTGGTTTTGGATTTAGCTCTTGTGTGTATTTAACCAGTTAGTTTTACAATGGTACAAGAGAGGTTTCCAACAAAGTTGAGTATACGTATTATGTATGTACACTAGAGATTGTAAAACAGATTTGGCTTTTCAATTAAAGAATGGTCCTTTGCTAATTGCAACACGCATCTTCAAGTAACTGTGAATTGTATCAATAGAGAATATATCACCTCGTGAAGGAAATGTTTATTCATTTACCTTGTTAAATGTATTAAAAATGAGGAATCCTCGAATTCTTTGTATATATGTGTGTGCATGTGTGTATGGGAATGGCAGAGCATTTCTGAGTGATGATTATGAGTACCTTGGTGTAGTAGAATTGTAGTTCTTGCAATTGAGCATTTCGAAATTTGGTTTCCTAGCGAAGTTATTGGGTTGTAGTAAAAGAACTTAGGAAGTTGTGGATACTTGAATCTATATCATTCATTAGCTTTAAACATTTCTCTATTCAACTCACTTTGTTGATGATGGGTCAAAAACTGAAGAAGGTGGTTTTATGATGATTATGGATGTCTTTTATTTCCACTGCAGATGGCATAATCCCCTGATTCATTATTCAACGATTTGGTGAATTTAGGAATGAACTTGTATATGACCTATTTTATCCATTTAAGTCATTCTATAAATACTTTCTGTGTTGGTATGTATGTAGACTCCAATAATTTGGGGTTTTTGTTGGAAGAAACTTCGAAAATGACTTGAAAGTGGCCACTATATTCTGCTTGGTTGGACATCACCTAAGAGTTTACCAGTCCTTTTCTAACTTTATCATTGTTCAAGTGATTCATAAAGTGATCTGTACCTTTTTATAGAATCCCATAGATGCTGCATATCGTACAATGCAAGTGTTTTGATTTTTCATGCTTGTTCTTCACAGTAAAATTGTGTGAATAAACACACAGAGGCATGCAGATAGTATCTCTACTTGAGGTCACTTCGACAATGTAGTCTAGAATGCATAGAAAGGGCATAAATTGATACTGCTTTCTTTCTTTCCACGTATGTGTAGGTGCTTTCGAGTATGATAGACAATGGCTCACTGAAGCTAACACTCTATTATAGTTTTTAGATTTTCCGGGAGGAAGGGTTGCATTCACCCCTAATATGAGGTTTATTTCTGAATCCTCCGAGGAGAGAATACCCTGCTACCGGGTGCTCGATGATGATGGTCAACCATTTCCAGATAGCAGTTTTGTAAAGGTACTTCACCTCCCCCTATTCCCCAAAAATGAAAATGACCAAGAAATAGTTTTCTGTCCTATGTCTTCTGAATATAAATCCAGCTGAGAAAACTTATTTTTCTTTTTGTGAATTCAATTAGGTCAGTGAGGGAGTTGCCATTAAAATGTACAATGATATGGTCACCCTTCAAACAATGGACACAATCTTCTACGAAGCACAAAGGCAGGGAAGAATTTCCTTCTATCTCACCACAAGTGGAGAAGAGGCTATCAACATTGCATCAGCTGCAGCAATAAAAAATGATGACTTTGTCGTCCCTCAGGTAACAAGCACCTATGCAAACCTATTAATGTCAGTGTAATCCTCCTGAGAAGCATTCATGCATATAGAGACATGCGCATCCCCACTCATACATGTAACAATGTAAATGCACAGATTCATGCATGCATGCTCAAACTCAGTGGAGGCTACTGTAGAAGTCTGATATTATATTCTGGTTCTGTCTTTCAGTACAGGGAGCCAGGAGTTCTGTTATGGCGCGGTTTCTCTATGCAAGAGTTTGCAAACCAATGTTTTGGAAATACAGCTGATTATGGTAAAGGCAGGCAGATGCCTATCCATTACGGATCTAACAAGCACAACTACTGTACTGTATCATCAACAATAGCGTAAGATGTATACCTTGGCTAAGTGCGATCTGTTAGTGAACTTTCACAAGTTTTCAATTATAAAGCTTGAAATTCACAGACAGTAATGATTCTTACTTCTTCCAGAACACAACTTCCTCATGCGGTTGGTGCTGCATATGCTTTAAAGATGGACCGAAAAGATGCATGTGCCGTCACTTACTTTGGTGATGGTGGCACAAGTGAGGTAAGTATAATTTAATGATAATGTTGGGCATTCCCTCCTCACAGTCTCTATGGTGAACTTCATGGGGGTGCGGACTGGTCTCACTGAGCATCACAGTCCCTCCATTTATCCACCACTGAGCTGGATGACATTGTTACTATTCTCCATAGTCTTTAAATCATTCATTCACTTTTAAGTTTGGGACTTTTATTAGCATATATATGGATATTGTTTTATTACTTCTGATCTTTCCATGGTAATGACATCATCTCTGCCATGACTAAATTGCTTCTGCCGTGGCTCCTTTACTATTGAATGTCTGATTGTTTGTCTTCTTTCCCACATCACCCCCCCCCCCCAACAGGCGGTTTCTTTCCTTTTTCTAATACATCAACTTGTAATTAGGGAGATTTCCATGCTGCTTTAAATTTTTCGGCAGTTACGGAGGCCCCAGTTATTTTTATCTGTCGGAACAATGGATGGGCTATCAGTACCCCTATATCTGACCAGTTTCGAAGTATTCCTTCTCTTCCTTGTCCTTTCTAATATCTTGACAATCCTACTTAGATGAAGTCCTTTTTATCTAAAGAAATTTTTCTGTGGACAATGGCAGGTGATGGTGCTGTTGTTAAAGGCCGGGCATATGGAGTCCGAAGTATCCGTGTAGATGGTAACGATGCTCTTGCCATATATAGTGCAGTTCATGCTGCACGTGAAATGGCGATTGGTGAGGGCAGACCTATCTTAATTGAGGTAAAATGTCTTATCTTTTTCTATTTTCTTAAGCATTATGTGAGGCATGATTGACTGGTGCTTTGATGTTTTCTTTAACCTTTCCCATGCCAGGCTCTTACATATCGAGTAGGACACCACACGACATCAGATGATTCCACTAAGTACCGCCCAGTTGATGAGATTGAATGGTGGAGAACAACTCAAGACCCTGTTACAAGATTTAGAAAGTGGATAGAAAGCAATGGTTGGTGGAATGGTGACATTGAGTCAGAGCTCAGAAGCAGTGTTAGGAAGCAGGTAATATTAGTGTCTTTAACAATCTCCAAATACAGCTTACTTCAACTTCAACACTAGAAGTTTTCTATTTAAGTTGCTTTTGTTCTAAACTAACAACTGTCTACACGTATTGTTGAACTGATGCCCCAAAGGACGGCACTGATCAATTTAGAAAAGAATATTTGCTTTAACATCAACAAAATAACAGAGAAAATGGCCAGCTCACCTACTTTTTTGGAATTCTTGTCTTGAATTTGCAATAGAAGTATCTCTCGGAGTCGCTGTAGTCTTGACCAAAAAAAAAAAAATGGCAATGAAGGAATTCTATGATGCAGAAGCCTTTAGTTTTTGTTGTATAACCAATGGTCGTCAGCAATTTTAGAATACTGGACAATTTTAAAAACTCGCAATCTCATTTTCAACTTTATGATTTGTTGTTTGCGAGCATTCAATGAATTTTTTCTGTTTGAATTTGCTCTGGCCATAAGAAGGTCATACATCATTCTTGCTTGAGTCTTTTCGGTACCTTTTAAAGTGTCTAGATAAATATTTTGTGTTATGTAATTTTATGTCTCCCTTTGAAAACTTTTAGTAACTGCTCATTCTAACAGATATTACATGCACTTCAAGAAGCCGAAAAAGCGGAGAAACCTCCAATTTCAGACTTGTTTACCGATGTATATGATGTTTCTCCTTCTAACCTCCGCGAGCAAGAGCACTCATTAAGAGAGACCATCAAAAAGCACCCACAAGACTATCCCTCAAATGTTCCTATTTAGTTTAGTGTCTACTGATTAAGTGCAACTGCACATAGCAAACATTTATCTCTGTGAAATTTGTACTTTTGATCTTTGAGTACATTTGGTTTAATTAATCAAGTGTAGTTAAAAGCAAATAGGATGTTTAAAATAATAGCACGCTTCATCGCTTGATGAATAATTCTGCATTATTTTTGTTACCCGCTTAGCTGAACAAGTTCAGCACAAAAGTAATTTGCTTCCGAAAACGTGTTCTTTAACACAATTATTAAACCTGTTTTTGATTTATTTTGGTTCAATGGAAGATCCCTTCAAAAACTGTTCTTATTAGCAAATGAATCTTTCTCCAAGCAATCGTACATGCGATGCTGGTTATTTCAAGGGCGGCAGCATATATTCCATTACATGTAATTATGTTCACAGTGCTGGCAATTACAAAGGAACGAGCCAAGTCCTAGATCTTGCACGCATTGAACTCTTTTGCAGCGAGGCTGCAACTTATTGGGAGGATTTGATGAGAGATCCATTAATCTTGAACTATGAAAAGGTTCACATATATCAGAGGCTCATCTGGGCAAAGCATAATAAAAATTTTCCAAGCCAATCGTTTAACTTGGAAGCGGATCGATATAGTCAAGTGTTTGCAGAGAATCAGAGGGATGAAGCTTGCTCCTCCAAGGATTCTTTGACTGCCTTCAACAGGGCCGGCATCAACTTCTGATTAGTAACAATGATGCCTGCTTGAAGATTTAGATGTTTGCCTTTTGAAAAATCCAATGGGTACCCTGCTGCATCTGTAACAACACCCCCAGCCTCTGCAGAGGTTGATTGACAAGTAATTATCCCATAATAACAGGAAATACTAACAATTTCAACCAATAGCACTAGTATGTGTCAACATATTCATGGGATGAAAAGTGTAACAAAGACATGGAAAATAAATAAAATGTCCAAGCAGTGCATGAAAGAGATAAACAGCTCATTCACCTACTTCACTGTGGCCAAATTATTAATGTTAGTATGAAATTAACAAGGTGACCAATTGCAAAAGCAGTGTTTAACCATGTCTTCATTTAAAAAATGAAACAACGGCCATCAATCACAACTGTACATACAAAAGAAACCATTGTGCTCATATATTTCTGCATTTCAGGTTCTTCAATAAGAAATCACAAAGAAAATCATTTTGAGGGAAAAAAGAAACAAGGACTTGTGTATAAAAGAAAAGGGGAAAAGTAGTTGAATTTATAACTGATAATCCTTCTTATTCCACAGCAATACATGGCCAGGAAGATAAGTAATTGAAGGAACTGAATTGAGCCCCATTAGGGTTTTGACCCCAAAAAATTATTTGCACGCACAAAGTATACATTTGGAAGAAAGGAAATAAGTGCCTCAATATATATATTTTCCCCAAATTTGAAACTCAAGATTGGCTGGTTTCAGCATTGGCGGCACACATTCAAAATGACAATATTCAAGAGTAGACTTATATAGTATGAGATAAGGGTATACAAAAGACTGTCATTTGACATCTAAGTAAGTGTATTCTCATCTAAATTCAGACACCAAAAGAGGAGTCTTCCTAATAATTTAAGAAAATGATCCAGGCCTAGTTCTTCACTTTGTAAAATGTATAATCAATTCTTATCTGTATGTGTAACAAGAAAGATAGGAGGCTGACTAAGAAAACAAGGAAGTATGAATGAAAATTCAAATCCGAAATATGCTCCTTCCTGGTTGGTGGGACATGTTACCCAAAATTCACCCAAGTTAAAGATCAATCCCTACATACACTATTGTGAGAAAGTAGATAGGCAAGGATGTAGCAAAGGATGGTTTCTATACCAGTCACAACAATAGATCCAGCAGCATGATCCCATATTTTTTCACGATACCCTTTACGTGGAAAACGTAGATATATGGCTCCATCTCCTCTGGATAACGCTCCATATTTTGCCTGGCTATCAATTCTAACTGGTGGTGCTTTGACGCCAAGTTTCTGCAGGAAGTAAGGCATGTATTAAACTATAAAGAGAAATGTAATTATTGACCAAATGAGAGACAAAGAAAAAGAGGAAATACTTTGGCAATCAAGCTAGATAAGTCACGATTGGAATGTGCTGCTTCATATGACTCAAAGAATGAAGCTTCTTCAGAATTTTCAATAGCAGTGACTTGCACCTTAAAGAAAACCAAAAACATGTAAGTGCCAAATATCTATGCAGGTATAATAACACTTACAGAAATGGTTAATGATAAAGAGCACCAACCTTCACTGGCAAAGAACCACTCAGTGACTGCATATAAGTTCCGGCACCAACTTGTGCAAAAAAAAGGCAACCGACTTCATTATTTGAAGAATGCTGATTGTCACCCACAATGGATGCTAAAGGAAGATTGGGACAAGCCAGTACACCCAATACAACTTTGCCTTCATCAAGCAATGCTAATGCAATAGCATATTGATCTCCTCTTACAAACCTATAGTGAAAATTTGAAAAGCAAAAACCATTCAATTATAGTTGACCCAAAAGCACAGAAATAAATAAAAGGCACTCAACTAGAAAGTAAAAAATGATATGATTACAGATCCAGTAATTTGGAATAATCAAATTAGATATAAAATAAATCAATTATTTCCAGTATTATGTGTATACATAATAAACCTGCACTGCTATTGCTGCACCTTTAGAATAGTGGATGAGAGTCAAATAGACAGAGGGAGAGAGTACAGTCTTTGTGATTGCTATCATTTTAGAAAAAGGAATGGCACCAAAATCCTCCAGACTTTATCTAAATCCTAGGGTAATATAAAAAACCCACATGTAACTCAACAGAGAACACTGGGTGCATGTCAATTCTGACTTCCCAGTGAAAAAAAAAAAAAATCAGATAATGTAAATTTGTTTTGCCCATGGCAAACACATTATTCTTCTCCGAAGTCTCTTATCCTCAGTAAAGAATAAGGGTCCACAAACATTACAGGAAGAACTTGCAATATCAGTAAGGTTTCTTCTCTTTCCGTGTAAATGGATAATCTCCCCAAAAAAAAACTACAAATTTAATTAAAAGGAAGACAGTTTCTCACACTTGAAAATAAACCTATCATCTGAGTCCCATCTCCGAAAATTTTGAATTAATGTTAACAAATCCCACCACTATAAAAAGAGAAAAGTTGTACCTAGAGACATAATGGCTGGAATTTTATTCATGAACTCAAAAATCCAGCATAATGCACTTATTTGGAATGAAGCATACTCCAGCTGACATTAACAATTTCTTTCGATCAATAAATTTGAAGTATCCATCACCATTCAATTGATCAACATTTGGGTAGTAACTGTTGAAAAGTCAAATAATGGCTTGCCAAATTCAAAGCCAATTTCAAAGAAACAAATTTGGTCGGCTTGCCAAATTCAAAAGGCAAAGTTGGTGGGTTTGCCAATTTCAAAAGGCAAGGTTGGTGGCACGGTTTTGTTGAAGTTGCATGGAGAAAAATGTGATGGTTTTCTAGAAGCCAATCATTTTTTTCTCCATGCAACTTCAACAAAACCATGCCACCAACCTTGCCTTTTGAAATTGGCAAACCCACCAACTTTGCCTTTTGAATTTGGCAAGCCGACCAAATTTGTTTCTTTGAAATTGGCTTTGAATTTGGCAAGCCATTATTTGACTTTTCAACAGTAACGACGTGTAAGTATCACAAAGGTAGGAAGCCCAATACTCTGCCCAAAGACACACTGTAAGTTGGATTGCATCAGACTCAGCTAAATTCTTATGTAGAATTGCATAAATAAATAAATTCATGCTCATTACCTACATCTCACACAGGAGGAAATGGGTATGTTTACAAGACTAAAGCAACAATATGCGCTTAAAGGTTTAGGTTTGAAGTTCACCCTTTAGTGCCATCTATAGGATCTAAAACCCAATGTCGGCCATGTGAACCACCTTCAGATTTGCCACCGTCAATGGCCCTGATAACATCTTCCGTAGATAAAGTAGAAGTGTTATATGCTCCATCGCTGGCTAGAGTCTCGTTTACAAGTTTAGTAATGCGCTCTAGTGTTTCCTGGGCACCATCCTGACGTAGATCTTTGGAATCCTATAGAAGTTTTAAGAAAAGGTATAAATTAAATTTGAATTTTCAAATATGAAAAGGAAATAGCTTCTACCAGTTTCACATATTTTACCTCCTCTGCTACTAGTGAAAATGGTTCAGAAGGAAATTCCTTCTGCAGTGCGAAACTAACCAATGCTTGTGATCCTAAGAATCACAAAATTCCATAAGCAACAGGACGTTAGATCTAAAAGAGTCTATGAGAACAATAACAGGTAAACAAAACAATTAACAGGCCATTCAATCATGTCCATTATTATCAGCTGGCAAATCAAATAAAAACTGGACAATAACCAAGATGCATTCAGAACAAAGCTGGAAAACAAACCGTAATCAGCAACAGTTACAGGACTTTTATCATTTTTAGATTGCACGTCAGACTGCAGCAGAGCTTTTTGCACTTTCTGAAGAATGGAAGTATATCATCTGAAATCAGCTTAATGCACTAAAAACCGCATACACGACAGGCATGCGAAGAATCACATTCTAAAATTACAAAATGAACACATAGCTGAACATGAATTGGACGCATAATGAAAAACCAAATATGCATGAAATAACAGTAAATTAAACCTTAAACACTACACTCTAGCTTATGCTTGAGCTAACACTGAGAAATGAATAAACCCCACCCATGAAATGAAATCATCAACGTTTAGCAAAAAAGAATAAACAGAATTAGCAAAATTCACAACATGGGTTTTGCACGAATAACAGTAATAGAATCTGGGTATTGCTCAAAAGTAACAAATTTACAGGGAGTGAGTGAGTGTGTTGGTAGTTGGTACCAGGCAGAGACGGGCAGCAAGAGAAGCAGCTTTTTTGGCAGCAGCAAGTTCATTATCGTAAGACATTACAATTGAAGACACAACCAGCGAACAAGACTGTTGTGTTTTGGGTTTGGAAAACTGAGAAATGAGGCCTGGTTTTGAGACAGTTCTTAAGCAACTTATTATAGTCATCTCAGCATTTCCTTGGCCTCTCCTCTGCCCGTATTTGGCGTCAAATTATTGCAATCCCCCTGGTTCCACCAATCTCACGTGATGTGATTGATGACTAGCGTGCGTTTGGTGTCATCTTAGAAGATGGTGTCTTTGAAAATAATAAGTAATAATGGAGAACGAAAATGATACTTTTAAAAACTATAATTTTAAAAATAAAAAATGTGTTTGGTAATACTTTTTCAATTAAATTTTCTAAACCAAAAAAATAAAAATAAAAATGTTTCATAACACCTTTCTACCATGACAACGATGTTTTTTTTTTTTTATTTGTGAATGCACCCATACTCTACATTAAAACACAAATTAGTAAGATATTAAATATTTATAATTATGATTATAAAATTAATTACACATATGAAATTCAAATCACAAAAAATTCAAATAAAAATCTAAACAAAAATAAAAATTTAAGAACTTTCAAGAGAGAAATTATTGTTTTTCGTTCTTTTCCACTCTCATATGATATTTATAAGACATTGAAGTCATGAGTTACCACTGTTGCAGGGGTGGACCTATATAGGAACCAACATGGCCATGACTCCTGTAAAGAAAAAAAAATTAATAGTTTAATACCTAATATTTTATATTAAAATAAACATATATTAATAAAATATCTATTTTATAGGCTTGTACGGTGCCGTTTATTTACAAAAATAAAAAAAGAAGTTGTAGAAGAATAAGAGTCAAAGTCTAGAAAGAAGAAGATACAAATGCAAGTTTATCGTTAGAGTAATGATACAGTCACAAACTCTTATACAAACTTATTTTGTACAAACTGACGTGGCATGATATCATTGGTTGAATGAAAATATAAATTAATAAAAACAAATCATGTGGGCCAAGTGATATTTAATTCAATCAATCTTATCATGCCACATCAGTTTGTACAAAATAAATTTGTACAAGAGTTTGTGGCTGTATCATTACTCTTATCGTTAATAAGGAAGTTGAAATATATGGGTATCGCTTGATTGGCTGACGAATCACCAAACAACTTATCAATTCAAGGTAAATCTTGATCTTGAACAATGATTTTGTTAATATTAGTTTGTATTTGTCTTGCTTCTTGATTCTTGAACTTGAATAATGAACAATGATTTTCCAATTTTCTATCGTTATTGCTAGCAAATAATTAAGAGTAGCCAACTGATTTTTTAGTCCCAATGTCCATCATGGAATACTAGAATGCTTCTAGTTATTATTCTTCATTCTTGCTTCTTCAAGAAAAGATTTTTTGGCTTTATTTTTTTATAATGTTCTGTTCTGGTACTTTTGTAGAACTGTAATTTTGCGTCTTCAATTATATTCATATTATGTATATGTTTTTTAGGATAAGTAAAATTGTATTAAAATGATCAAATTGGCCAATGATACACTATAAGCTGAATGGAATTCAAAGCCAAATTAGAAATTAAAAATGTCTACTTAATTTTTTAAATAATAACTCTTTGCCATTGCATTGTAAATAGTCTTGTAACCTTTATTTATAAAAATATTTTTTTTCTTCAGATTATGGCTAAGCCACAAAAGACTCTAGATGCATACTTTAAGAGAAAAGATGCATCAAAAAGTCCAACGTCTTTGACTCCATGTCAAATTAATGTTGAACGTTCAACCCTTGCCCAAGAGCAGCATCCTCCTAAATCTCCAAGAATTGAATCAAGAAAAGATGATAAGTTGAACTCTTTACAACGTGATCCTGGATTGCGTCAACAAATATGGGATTATCTTGTTGTTGATAAATTAGAAGTAATTGATAAGGATTTGTTTGTTAGAGATTTGGATAAAATCCTAAGATTTAGGGATGAGATAAGTTAGTTCCTAAGTGTAGGATTAATCCTTTATTTTTTCCCTATTTAAGTAGTTTGTTTTCTCTATTTTTGAGAGAATGGAATAAGAGAACTTTTCCTACTTCTTCCTCTGTAAAATCTACATGGTATCAGAGACTAGGGTTTGATCATGAATTTTAAGGCCGCCATGGTTGGCTCTAGTTCAACCTCTTTGGATGGCAGCAGTAGTAGGACTTCATCGGAGGAAGTTTCTCAGCCACTTCCTGCTGTTTCTCTTTCTGAAAATTCTCTTCAAATTACCATTCACAAATTGAATGGAAAGAATTATTTTGAATGGTCTCAGTCTGTTCGTTTGGTGATTGATGGAAAAGGGAAACTAGGGTACTTGAATGGCGAGGTAACACCACCAGCCACTAATGATCCAAAATACAGGCAGTGGCGTTCAGAGAATTCAATGGTTACTGCCTGGCTGATCAACTCAATGGATTCTATTATTGGAAAAACCTTCATGTACTTGAAGACTGCTCGTGATGTCTGGGAAGCAGTTCGGGAAACCTACTCAGATTTAGAAAATCAGTCACAATTGTATGAATTAAACACCTGTATGTGGAAGATGCAGCAAGGTAATCGTGATGTAACAGCTTATTATAATGATATGATGGCTGTTTGGCAGGAATTGGACTTGTTTGAAGATGAACAATGGGAAAATTCTAATGACAGTGCTCGATACAAAAAGAAAATTAAAAGAGGTCGGGTATTTGTTTTCTTGGCTGTTTTGAACAAAGAACTTGATGAGGTTCGAGGACGTATACTAGGGAAAAAACCTTTGCCAACTATTAGAGAAGTTTTCTCAGAAGTGCGCAGAGAAGAAGCACGACGGCAAGTGATGTTGAAGAATAACGATGAACCAAAAATAAAAAGTGAAGGATCTGCTCTTGTGACCCGAGGTACAGACTCAGGGAGAAAGCAGAAGCCCTGGTGTGACTATTGTCGAAAGCCGTGGCATACTCGGGAAAGTTGCTGGAAGTTGCATGGGAAACCAAAGAAAAAAACAGGCAGCGACACCAAGTCAGGGGGAGATGTCCGCGCTTTTCAAGCTAGCAGCACTGATCCAGGGCAGCAATCATCCTCAGAGTCTCTTCCTTTTACCAAGAAACAGATAGAGCATCTATATAAAATGTTTCAGTCCCAATCCTTAGAAAAATCTAACCCATCTTGTTCTCTAGCACAGTCAGGTAATTCTTTCATTGCAGCCCTAGCGTGTACTAAGTTTCATGGCTCCTGGATATTAGATTCAGGTGCTACTGATCATATGACCGATAATTCGCAGCTCTTTTCCTCATATATACCTTGTGCAGGAAATCAAAAGGTTAAAATTGCAAATGGTTTCTTAGCTACTGTTGCTGGAAAAGGAACAGTTACTATTTCTCCTTCTCTAGTCCTTAAGAATGTTTTGCACGTCCCACATTTGTCTTATAATCTTTTATCTATCAGTAAATTAACTTTTGATCACAACTGTCAAGTTATTTTTCAATCTTCTTGTTGTAAATTTCAGGATTTAACCTCGGGGAAGATGATTGGGGGTGCTAAAATGGGTGGTGGACTCTACTTCTTTAATAACGGATCAACCTATGGAAGGCAAGATCTGCAGACTTGTTTTAATTCTATCTCTGTTGTTAATGACAGTAAGATTATGTTATGGCATTATCGATTAGGACATCCAAATTTTCAATATTTAAAGCTTTTGTTACCCAAGTTATTCATGAATAAAAATCCTTCTGGTTTTCGATGTGAATCTTGTGAATTAGCTAAACATCATCGGGCTATTTTTCAATCTCAACCATATAAAAAATCAAAACCATTTACCATGATTCATAGTGATGTTTGGGGTCCTTCTAGAGTGCCAACTTTTTCTGGAAAGCGCTGGTTTATTCTTTTTATTGATGATCATACTAGAGTCACTTGGGTCTTTCTTTTAAAAGAAAAATCTGATACTGAAACTGTGTTTATAAATTTTTATAATATGGTTCAGACACAATTTCAGACTCAGATTAAAATTTTTCGCAGTGATAATGGAAAAGAGTTTTTTAACAAAGTGTTAGGAAATTTTTTTGCTGAAAAGGGGATTGTTCACCAAAGTTCTTGTAATAATACACCTCAACAGAATGGGGTGGCTGAAAGAAAAAACAGACATCTCCTAGAAGTTGTTAGAGCTATTAGTTTTACGACTAAGGTTCCTAAATACCTTTGGGGAGAAGCAGTGTTAACAGCCACTTATTTGATCAATAGACTGCCTACGAGAATTTTGGACTTTAAACCACCAATTAAAGTTTTAAGTGAATGGTTTCCCACAACTCGGCTAACAGCCGATATTCCCTTTAAAATTTTTGGAAGTGTGGCTTTTGTTCATAATCATGATACTAGACGTTCAAAACTTGATCCAAAGGCACATAAATGTATTTTTGTAGGCTATCCTACAAATCAAAGAGGTTATAAATGTTTTGATCCAATTCTGAAAAAAATGTTTGTGTCTATGGATGTCACTTTTTTTGAAGGACAATCATACTACAACAATTTCCATCTTCAGGGGGAGAGCACTAGTGAAGATGATTTTTTGAATAATTTTGATTTAACTTTTGAGTTTGTTCAAGATGATGATGTTTCTTACAAACAGTCACCAAAAGAAAATGGGATGGGAAACACAAAATCTGTGGAAACAAATGAACTAAATGTTGAAAATATTGAATCCACAACTGAACAACCTTTGGTAATCCCATCTCAAAATCAAAATACTGAAACAACCGAGATGTGTACAAAACGGTTTAAAGGTCTTGTATATTCAAAGGAACATCTAGCACAAAAAGAGCCACTATCCCACAGCCCTATCAAGAATCTGACCAGAGGTTGGATCATGAAGTTTGTGACGATTCTCCAAAAATCCCTGAAAACAATCCTCCAGGTAATTATGAGTCAAATTCTTCTAGTCAGCTTGATCTCCCCATTGCTCTTAGAAAAGGTATTAGGTCTTGTACAAAACATCCTTTGTCAAATTTTATATCTTACAAAAATATTTCTTCATCATATTGTGCTTTTATTTTACAAGTGTCCAGTGTGGTTATTCCTAAAAGTGTCTATGAGGCTCTAAATGTTCCTGAGTGGAAAGAAGCTATGCTTGAGGAGATGAGAGCCCTGGAGAAGAATGCTACTTGGGAGAAAGTGGATCTGCCGGATGGAAAGACAACTGTCGGCTGTAAATGGGTGTTTGCTGTGAAGTGCAATTCAGATGGGTCCTTGGAAAGGTACAAGGCTAGACTTGTAGCCAAAGGTTTCACTCAGACATACGGAGTAGACTACTCTGAGACTTTCTCTCCAGTGGCAAAGCTAAATACAGTTAGAGTACTCTTGTCTATTGCAGCTAATCTTGATTGGCCTTTGAATCAGCTGGATGTGAAGAATGCTTTTTTGAATGGGGACTTAGAGGAGGAAGTCTATATGGAGCCTCCACCGGGTTTTAATGAGAAATTTGGAAGCAAGGTATGTAAGCTAAAAAGGTCTTTATACGGCCTTAAACAGTCTCCTAGAGCTTGGTTTGAGAGGTTCACAAATTTTGTTAAAAGCCAAGGATATGATCAAGGGCAATCTGATCATACGCTGTTCACAAAAAGATCTATTGAAGATAAAATTTTTGTTCTTATTGTCTATGTAGATGATATAATTTTAACTGGAGATGATATAGTAGAAATGAGCAGATTGAAACAAAACCTAGCCAAGGAGTTTGAGATTAAAGATTTAGGCCAACTAAAATACTTTCTTGGAATGGAAGTGGCAAGATCAAAGAAGGGCATTGTTGTCTCACAACGGAAGTATATTCTTGATCTCTTAAAAGAAACTGGGATGAGTGGTTGCAAACCTTCTGACACTCCAATAGAAGCCAACTCTAAGCTTGGGGAAGTAAAAAATGGTGTTCCAGTAGACAAGGGGAGATATCAAAGACTAGTTGGGAGACTATTCTACTTGTCACATACTCGTCCAGACATTGCTTTCGCTGTAAGCATGGTAAGCCAATTTATGCATTCCCCATATGAAGAACATCTTGAAGCTGTATACCGAATCCTTCGTTATCTGAAAAGTACACCAGGAAAAGGACTCTTCTTCAAGAAAAATGAGAAGAGGGGAATTGAGGTGTACACTGATGCTGATTGGGCAGGTTCAATCACTGATAGAAGATCAACTTCGGGGTACTGTACATTTCTATGGGGTAATTTAGTCACGTGGAGAAGCAAGAAGCAGAATGTTGTTGCTAGAAGTAGTGCAGAGGCTGAACTCAGATCAATGGCGCAAGGAGTATGTGAGATTCTTTGGCTAAAAAGGGTTCTAGAAGAGCTTAAGAGGCCAGTGAGTTTGCCTATGAAGTTGTATTGTGACAACAAGGCAGCTATCAGCATTGCTCATAATCCTGTTCTACATGACAGGACGAAACATGTTGAGATTGACAGGCACTTTATAACAGAAAAGCTTAAAGAAGGAATAATTTGTACTCCATTTGTACCGACCACACAGCAAGTTGCAGATGTTTTAACTAAAGGCTTGCTGAGACAGCCATTTGAAGTTCAAGTTAGCAAGTTGGGCATGACAAATATATTTGCACCAACTTGAGGGGGAGTGTTGATAAATTAGAAGTAATTGATAAGGATTTGTTTGTTAGAGATTTGGATAAAATCCTAAGATTTAGGGATGAGATAAGTTAGTTCCTAAGTGTAGGATTAATCCTTTATTTTTTTCCTATTTAAGTAGTTTGTTTTCTCTATTTTTGAGAGAATGGAATAAGAGAACTTTTCCTACTTCTTCCTCTGTAAAATCTACACTTGTGAATGAGCGGGACAAAATACATCGAGCTTATATTAAAGCGGGACCATATCGGATTGTTCTTTCAAAATATCCAGCATCCGGGCCAGAAGATCATCCTCAGAGATTTCAGTCTTCTTGGTATGTAAAATTTTCATCATGGCTAGAGTATTCTCCTTCTAAGGATGCTGCATTTTGTTTACCATGTTTTCTTTTTGTAATGTGAAATGGACGTCCTGCATCAACTACATTTACAGTGCATGGATTTAGAAATTGGAAAAAAGTTAATGATGGGAAAAAATGTGCATTCTTGGTTCACATGGGGGAATAACATAATGCTGCTGAAAAAAGTTGTGCAAATCTAATGAATCCATCTTGTCATATTGATAAATGGATAAATGCACAAACTAGAGAAGAAAAGAGATGAATATGTTGAGGCTTAAGACTACATTAGATGCTATCCGATGGCTTACATTTCAATCATTGGCTTTTAGAGGACATGATGAAGGTGTAAATTCTAGGAATTGGGGAAATTTCATTGAATTGGTAAAACTTTTGGCAACATATAATGATGATATTGCTAAAGTTGTATTAGAAAATACTCCAAAACAAGCCAAGTATACTACAGGGTCAATACAAAAAGAAATTTTGCAGATTCTTGCTAACAAAGTGAGGGAGAAAATTCGCGAGGAAATTGGAGATTCAAAGTATTGTATTCTTGTGGATGAGGCTAAAGATGAGTATAAAAAGGAGCATGTGGCACTTGTGTTGCGTTTTGTTGATAATGATGGTTTCATAAGAGAAAGGTTTTTTGATATTTTGCATGTAAAGGATACCACTTCAATGACTTTGAAAAAAGAGTTATCTTCAATACTCTGTCGATATGCACTTGATGTTCAAAACATGCGTGGACAATGGTATGATGGTGCTAGCAACATGCGTAGTGAATGGAATGGGTTGCAAGCATTATTTTGTGGTGAGTGCCCATATGCTTATTATATACATTGTATGGCGCATATATTACAATTAGCATTAGTTGCTGCTTTTAGAGAGGTGATTCATGTGCATCAGTTTTTTTTCAAAATTGACTTTTGTAGTGAACTTCTTTAGTGCATCTAGCAAGCGTAATAGTGAACTATAATCAGTTCAAATACATGAAATCGCTAATATGATTGCTATTGATGAACTTGAGACTGGTAAATGAGCAAATTAGATTGGAACTTTGTAGAAAGTAGGTGATACTCGCTGGGGTTCTCATTTTCATTCTGTTTGCAGTTTAATAAAGATGTTTAAGGCAACTTGTGAAGTTCTTCAAAGCATTGTCAAGAGAGGATCCAATTATTCTCAACGAAGTGATGCTGATTCAGCTTATAATATTATTACATCTTTTGATTTTGTGTTTATCTTGCATTTAGTGAAGGAGATTCTAGGAATTACATATATTCTTTGTCAAGCTTTACAACAGAAGTCTCAAGATATTTTAAATGCTATGCACCATGTGTCAACAACAAGAGCTCTTATTCAAAAAATGAGAGAAGATGGTTGTGATTATTTTCTTGAAACTACAAAATCATTTTGTGAAAAGTATGAAATTGATGTACCTAATATGAGTAGTCTTTACATAATGGGTCATGGTCGTTCTTGTCATCAAAAGGACCAAATCACAATTGAGCATCATTATCGGATTGATTAATTTACTGCTACAATTGACTCTCAGTTGCAGGAGTAAAATAGTAGATTCAGTGAGAAAACAATGGAATTGATTACTCTTAGCTCAGCTTTAGACCCAAATGATGGTTTTAGATCATTTAATATTGATGATATTTGTAAACTTACAGAAAAGTTTTATCCCCAAGATTTCACAGAGCAAGATAGAATCATTTTGAAATATCAGTTGCAGCATTATGAGTTAGATGTGCCTCATCATCCAAGTTTTCAAAGTATGTCTAAATTATCTGAAATATGTCGAGGACTGGTGGAAACAAGAAAATCACATTGTTATCATCTAATTGATAGATTGATTCATCTTATATTGACACTTCCAGTTTCCACATCAACTACAGAAAGGGCATTTTCAGCTATTAAGATTGTTAAAACAAGCCTTTGTAACAAGATGGGAGATGGATTTCTTGCAAACTATTTGTATGTTCACATCAAAAAAGAAATTGCAGAAATCTTTAGTTCAGAATCTATTGTATTTGATTTTTGTTCCATGAAAGAACGCAAAGCTCAAGTTTAGGAGATTTTATAATTTTGTTTGTTCGCTTGCCTGTATGTTTTGAAACAAAATGTGAACTTTGATTAAAGTACTTTATTTTATATTATATTAATAATTACTTATTTACATTAAAACTTTTATTGATTTTTTTAAAAAAAATTCTTTGGCCCCTCCAGCCAACTTGTTTCGCCCCTGCACTGTTGTGTTAAGATAACAAAGACTCTATGTTGTTTGGGATTGTAAAGGACGTTCTTTAATTTTAATGGTGTGTTTATTTTATGAAATAGGGAATGGGAATAAAGGAATGTGAATGAAACTCATATTTAGTTGGTAAAATGTAATTTAGAAATATGAATAAAATGTGTGGGTCTCACATAATTTGGGAATAAGGAATGAGAATCTCATTCCTATAAGGGGGTTGAGAATGAAAATGAGGGAATGAGAATAAAACATATATTTACTTTTGTATCTCTCTATTTTTTTCATATTTTCAAATTACTATCATTCAAATCACAATTAATTTTATTATTTTAAATGTCATTAATAATAATAATTGTTATTATTATTAAATTTTATTAACTTTATTATTTTAGTTATTATTATGATATTTTTATTAATATTATCATTATAACAATAAAAAATATAAAAATAATAATTATAAAAAAATTAATTTATCATTATGTTGTTGTTATATTATTATTAATATAATAATAATAAGAATAATAATGTAATTTTCATTATCTAGATGCATGTATAAATATTATATAAAATGATATTAATTAAAATAAATAAGTAATAATGTTAAGATGATTTAATATAAAAATAATATTAATAGTAATTAATAATAATTAAATAATAAAGTTAATAAAATATAATATAATAATACTAATAATGTTAATCTGATAATATAATAAATAATATACAATAATATATAACTACAATAATAAAGTTAATAAATTTAATAATAATAATAATAATAATTTAATAATGATAATATTAATAAAAATAAATTTAACATAATTATTAATAACTAAATAATAAAGTTAATAAAATTTAATAATATATAATAACAACAACAACAATAATAATAATAATAATTTGTTAATAATGATAAATTAATTATTTATCAAACCTTCAACCATATCTTCTGTTGCAGTAAGAACTTAGAAATATAAAAATAAAAGGGTTGGACAAAGATAACTAAGACCATGGGCCACGGAAAAAATTCATACTCTGGTAGGAGTGGTGATACTTTACCTTCTTATTATATCTTATGAACCCCCAATTTTTATTATTTTTATTAAAAAAATTAAACTAATATTTATCTCTTAAGATATCCCACCTAATCCCGAATTTTATCTTATTAGTTTTTTTAATTTTTTTTTTCAAACACCCACCATATAAAATTTATTCTTAAAAGGAAAAAAATTCATAATCACTATAATCTTTCTCTTTCTTTTTAAAGGTTTTATCCACCACTATCATAACCACAAAAAAATAAAATGATACTTTCTTCATCATCTTATATTGAGTATTGTAAATTAATTTCTTTTATAATTATGAAAGTAGAATATCAATATTTGAGAAGAGATAATAATTTAAAAAATAAATAATTTAGATTTAAGAAATTAGATTAGATAAACTAGACATTAATAGAAATTATCACGTGGGAGTAGTTAAAAAGTTATTTACCCTTTAAATCATTTCATATAAAAATAAAATAAATATTGGTATAAAGGTAATTAATGAGTATTGGTGAGATATAATGAGGGGTCAAATATCACAATTCCTTCAGTAAATATGGTCAATAGGCCATGTCATCCATCAAGCTCGGACGTATCGGTACAAGCACAGCATGGCATAGCACATTAATGTATAGCACTTAAAAATAGAAAACTAAACCATTACTTACAATTTAAAGAATGAATAGAAAATTTAACTGAGAAAGAAAATGAAATTTGTACTCTCTTATCATTCAATTTTAATACTAATTAAATGTCAATTTGAAGCGTTACTTCATTAAGTACGTTAGAAAACATTTACAATTTTCATTTAATGTTTCAATTTAATTTTGAAGTGCGTGAGGCGAATAATTTTAACATTTTTTATTTCAGAACAAAATTGAGCCCATGTGTTGGCGCAGGCACGGCCCACATGGCCTACTGGGTAGGCATAGGCTGGGGCCCATGTGTGCCGTGCTCGACTTCACAATTCCATTGCGGGCTTGGTGAGGCTCAACCCACGAATTTTGTGAGCCATGGCAATCCATTTGCTGCGTCTCCACTAGGGGTGGGCAAATCGGATTTCGGTTCGGGTTGTTCGGGTTTCACTTTGAATTTTAATTCATTCAGTTTGGAAGATTCAACCCAGTCGAGTTCAAACTACAAACCCGAATCAAACCAACCGAATTTAATTCGGTTTGGTTTAGGTTATAAATTCAGGTTCGTTTATATTATGAAACCATAATTTTATCTCATCCAAAAACAAAAAAAAAATTAACTAAATATCACACAAATTTCCTATAATCTTATTTATAAATTAATTGATTAACGTATAGAATTCTAAATTTAACATTTAACCAAAAAAAACAACAATTAACAAAAGACAACTAAGAAATTAACTAACAATTAAAAATAAATTATTAAACGATTAATTAATGGAGATAAAAAAAAGCAGAAGAATTATTTGGCAATGGAGGAAGAAAATAAGAAGAAGAAGAAGAAGAAGATGCTTGGCAGTAGCTAAAGGAAAGAAGAAGAAGAAGAGAAGAAGAAGAAGAAGAAGATGCTTGGCAGTAGCCGAAGGAAAGAAGAAGAAGAAGAGAAGAAGAGAAGAAGATTTGAAGAAGAAGAAGAAGAAGATGTCTAGCAGTGTGTAAGGAAAGAAGAAGAAGAAATGAAGAAGAAGAAATGAAGAAGAAGAAGAAGAAGATGTGGAGAAGTCAAGTGGCAACTGAGAAAGTGAGGAGTGTGTGTTTGGGAGTTGTTAGGTTAGGGTTAGGGTTAGGTGTATGTTTATGTTTTTAAACTTTTTAAAAAATTTTTTTTGACCCAATTGGGTTGATTATTCGGTTTAGGTTGAATCCGAACCGAAATACAACCCAATTGGATTTAGGTTTTTAACCCAAACGGGTTGTAAGCTTCAACCCGAACGCTTCGGATCGGGTCAAGCAGATCCAAACGACCACCCCTATTCTCCATTGTCTCGTTTCCCATAAAAGATAGCAAGAAAAAGAAAAACAATTCATTATCCATGTCCTATGATCTCCTAGAGAGAGAAGAGCAAGTACGAAAGAGAGAAAGATATTCCGCCCTCTCGTCTCCTCTTTGGGAGATGAGAGCAAGTCAAAGAAAAATTAGTCACTGTAGATGAGAGTAGGAAAGGGAGATAGAACAAGTGCCCTTTACTCCTTTGATTGGAGGGGAATTAGGGATGACAATAGGCATCACTCGATGTGGGTTTGCCATTACCAAACCCACATGCATAAAAAATCTAAATTACCAAACAAGCCCTGCAATCTGTAAAAATAAAATAAAAATAAAAATACATTGTTACAGGTTTTTACAATTACTAAAGCCACTCGCAATCGCCAATAGATTTTTTTCAGTGTTTTTATTTAAAATCACAAATATTAAAAAAATACTTTTAATAAATAAAAATAAATTATATAATTCAAATTGTAAATTTATAATAATAGTTAAAAAAATCCACATGCAACACTCAATTCTAGATTTTACAATGTAAATAAGAAGTTAAAATTTCAACATTAAGACAAATACACAAAATATATTAATCTAAAAGAAATATTTTTGCGGTAAATAAATCACCATCACTAATATTGTCTTGCTCCATCTTTTAATCAATATACATACAAGTAGTATCAATAATATTAACAAGTAAATTTTGTACAACTATTGTAAACAATTAATTAAACAAACAAAAACTCAACTTTAGTAAGTAATCATTAGGTTCAAGTTATTAAAGTAAAACAAAATAAATAAATCAATTAAAATATATACATACATACATACAAAAAGATTTAATAACTAAAAATTTCTATAATTTTCAAGTTGAATAGCGTTGATATTTTATATATATGTATTATATGATGGTGTGAGATATGTTAAGTTTAAGAATTAAGAACTTTTAACTTACATATATTTATAGTTAATTTTTTTAATGTAATCTTTATGATTAGAATTAAAAATATAAATAATTAAAATAAAGATTCGGGGTTGGTAGATACCCACGAGGGTATCTAACGAATTTTTTCTCAATACAAATCCACCCGCAATTAGTAACGCATTTTAGTTTAAAATACCAAACCGCCCGTAACCGGCAACATTACCACGCAATGGGCAGGTTTAGGTGGACTTTGCAGGTTAGCAAGTAATTTTTTCATCCCTAGTAGAGATGTCAAAAATCACTTGTCCGGTAAAGACCCGAGCAATTACCCAATCTCGAAATGAGGTTGAGCTAGAGTTGGATGTTGACATACTCAGGATTGACCTAAACTTTAACCATTCCTATCTAAGAAGGATTTGGATTTAGTATTGAATTGACTTTTTCGCTAACTTTTTTGAAAGATACAATTGCTAGTTAAGAATATAAAACTAAGTAAATCTTAATCATATATTATTATACATGCATGTGTGACAGTAGGTTATGAAAAGTTGAACACATGTCATTTCTACAGAAGTCCATTAAAGAAAGTAAGAGAATAGTAAATAGAAAAAGAATTTATAAGAGCATAAAAGAGAAAAATAACTTTTGCTCTCTCGCCGCCTTGGAGGAGAGAGCAATAAATAAATAAATAAAAATGAAAAAGAAAGTTAAAGGCTTGAGGCCCTTTTCCTAGTCAACCATAGAGCGAGATCAGAGGAAAGCTATAACCTTTCTCTTGGTCCACCATAGAGCAAGGCAAGATAAAATAGAGAAGACTTACATGGTCCACCACAAGACAAGGCACGAAATTGAGAGAAAGAGTCTGCGAAAACTACAAAATTGACAAATTTATCTAACTCAGAAACTAGTACAAACGCCATGCTTAACAAAGCAGACATTATAACATGCTTCTAAATACAATGCAGCAGAAAAAGAAATACAATCTAGTCATCTTCATTATTGTCTAGAAAAGAAAGGTCTAGCTAATTAAGGATAGTGGCTTTCATTTGTAGTCCTCAAGTTGGCTTGCTAGCACTCGTCCACTACTCTATATATACTTGATGCAAACTCATCAGATGCTAACCTAAAAAAAGAGCAAGCACTTATATTAGATTACAACTCATTGATGTTATAATTAAAATTTTGTGAGAACCAGCCTCAGTAAACATATCAAACCGAATTTAATTTTATTTTTACAAATTTAAAATATAAAGTCTTTATCCCAATTAAGGGTGGAACTAAGATTTTGGTTTGAGGATCAATACAAAAACATGGCAACTTAAAGAGGATGACAAAGCAGAATGTACCTAAAGTAATTTGTCATATGGCTTACATTACAAGTGTCGCTCCAGGCCATCGAAACCTCGACGCACCATCTTCAGAGCCAATGATTTATTTAATTCAACTACCAAGCTGCAACAAGTCAATGTATATACGAGCGTATATATTTCATTATCAGGGACCTATTTCCTTTTGCAACTATATGGTTGAGTGGACTAAACCAATAATATTCTTCATAGACGTCATTAGATTTTAAGGTATGAAGTCATTTATCTTTTCAGTAATAAAAATATTGTATTGAACGGAGGTTTGTTTTTATGTCACCATGCATTGTCTTAACTGAAGTTTGAGTCTTAAATGTTATGCTATGTCTTGTATTTAAGCTGGATGTGGTTACTATATATGTATTATTATTAACGAATTTGGAATCCTTTAATGCAATTTACGAATTTTAATTAAAAAAAAAGGTAAATCATTGACTCCACTCAAGCTAACAAAAGAATCATGCACTTGGCCTCCAACATATTAATTTTGTGGGAAACTTTTAAGAAATTGGAATTTCATATTGTTGGCTTATCATTTTAATACTTAGTTTTGTTTTCTCTAAGATTATTACTTGGATGCACGCAGTCCTGCAAAGGTTCATGAAGCCAATATTGGCACCCATTTTGTTGTTTCTTTTTTTTGCTAAAAATAGGGCACCATCTCAAAACAATTACCTGGTAACCAACAAGTCTCTCCCAAATGCTCCGGGCAACCACCAAAACTAATCTAACTTCCTTCACAGCCTTTCTTTCTTCATCATTCCAACTAACAAAAACAACACTTCTCGTCTCACAGATAGATCATTAGAACAAACTACATTATTCTTACACTTTCCTTTTTCCCTCTGGTCTCCTTTGCATGTTATAACAAAAGTTGATAATTAAAAATGGCGATGATTAAACGAATGGAGCTTTAAGAACCTAAACAAATTAAAACAAAGATAACAAGAAAAACAAAAAGGTGGTAGGGGGTTTCGGTTCTTGCCCGATACATATAGAAATCATCAAACGAGGCAAAAATGGAGCAGCAAATGGCGACGGCGGCAAACAAAACAGATGAGACGATTGTCTGCTATTCGCCTAATATGATAACGACGAATGGCGTGTGGCAAGGCGATAATCCTTTAGATTATTCTCTTCCTCTCTTTATTTTGCAGTTAACATTGGTGGTCGTGACCACTCGCCTCCTTGTTCTTGTATTGAAGCCCTTCCGGCAACCTCGCGTAATCTCTGAGATTATTGTAAGTTTACCGATTAATAACCCTCACAAAGTTTCTACCTGTTAGACTTTTTGTTCATCCGACAAACGATGTTTTTGCATCATTTGCGTTGCCCTATCCTGCATGAAAGAATTTCAATCTTAGGCATTGCATTAATCATTTTATGAGAAAGTTGTAGACTTTTCCTATAATAACGGCATGAAGTTTGGACCATTTGACTTATGATGATGAGATTCTGAATTGTTGATGTGAATAAATTGTAACATGAAACGTGAAATCGATGATAACATGAATTATGCTAAAGATTGCACCTTGTATTGGTTTCTGTTCGGTACAGGGTGGAGTATTACTGGGTCCATCGGTACTCGGAAGGAACACTGGATTTGCAAACACTATATTCCCTCTAAGAAGTGTAATGGTGCTTGAAACAATGGCAAACGTAGGCCTTCTTTACTTTCTCTTCCTGGTTGGAGTAGAGATGGACATATCGGTAATCCGTCGCACTGGTAAAAAGGCGTTAGCTATCGCTGTTGGTGGCATGACCTTGCCCTTCGTCATCGGTGGCTGTTTCTCATTCATCTTGCACAAGAAGAATCAGGGCATGAATCAAGGCACATTTGTGCTTTTCCTTGGTGTTGCCCTTTCTGTCACTGCATTTCCTGTGCTCGCGAGGATTCTTGCAGAGCTCAAACTCATCAACACAGAACTTGGCAGGATTGCTATGTCTTCAGCTCTTATCAATGACATGTGTGCTTGGGTTCTCCTAGCTTTTGCCATTGCCTTGGGTGAGAATGACACTTCGACCTTGGCATCTCTCTGGGTGATACTCTCGGGTGCAGCTTTTGTTATTTTTTGTGTTTTCGTGGTTAGACCTGCCATCTGCTGGATGATTCGAAGAACCCCAGAAGGCGAAAGCTTCAGTGAATTCTATGTATGTCTGATTCTTACAGGGGTTATGATCTCAGGTTTCATTACAGATGCCATTGGAACGCATTCCGTTTTTGGAGCTTTTGTATTTGGTTTGGTGATTCCCAATGGACCGTTGGGACTTACTCTTATTGAGAAGCTTGAGGACTTTGTCTCAGGGCTTCTACTGCCTCTCTTCTTCGCTATTAGCGGGCTCAAGACTGATATCAGCTCTATCCATGGAACCTCAACTTGGATGATTACGTTGCTTGTTATAATACTAGCATGTGCTGGGAAAATTGCAGGTACTCTCCTAGTTTCACTCATGTACCAGATGCCGATCCGTGAAGGAGTTACTCTTGGCCTGTTGATGAACACAAAAGGCCTTGTTGAAATGATTGTCCTCAATGTTGGAAAGGATCAAAAGGTATGCAATATTTTACCGCAACCGTTGGTTTCTCTTTCCCCGAGTCACATTTGCATGATATTTGATCTAAAGCAATCACTTGCAGGTGTTAGATGATGAATCATTTGCGATTATGGTGATTGTAGCTGTAGTTATGACAGGAATCATCACGCCAATTGTAACATCAATTTACAAGCCCGCAAGGAGGTTCTTACCATATAAACGACGAACGATCCAAAAATCAAAACCAGATTCAGAGTTCCGAGTACTGGTGTGTGTCCATACTCCTCGAAATGTCCCAACAATCATCAACCTCCTTGAAGCCTCGCACCCCACCAAAAGGTCACCCATATGTGTGTATGTGCTCCATCTAGTTGAACTTACTGGCCGTGCATCTGCGATGCTCATTGTCCATAACACTCGGAAAAGTGGCCGACCAGCCCTCAACCGAACACAAGCTCAATCCGACCACATCATCAATGCCTTTGAAAACTATGAGCAGCATACTGGCTGTGTCACTGTTCAGCCCCTAACTGCAATTTCTCCCTATTCCTCAATGCATGAAGACATCTGTAACTTGGCAGAGGATAAACGTGTTGCATTGATCATCATCCCCTTCCATAAACATCAAACAGTGGATGGAGGGATGGAAGCAACAAACCCAGCATTTCGCATGGTGAACCAGAATTTACTAGCAAATGCACCTTGCTCTGTAGGGATTCTTGTTGACAGAGGCTTAAATGGGTCTACACGATTGGCTGCAAATCAAGTGACTCACAATATTGCCGTGCTTTTCTTTGGTGGACCAGATGACAGAGAAGCATTAGCGTATGCGTGGAGAATGTCCGAGCATCCGGGAAATAACCTCACTGTGATGCGATTTATAGCAGCTGAAGAAGTCGAGCCAGCAGCGCGGCAATCCCCTGATCAAAACGGACTAACAGTGGAAACAGAAAACGATGACCAAAGGCAGCTTGATGAAGAGTACATAAACGAATTCCGGATGAAGATTGCAAATGATGAATCGGTTGTTTATACCGAGAAGTTAGCAAACAATGGGGAGGAAACACTTGCAGCAATAAGATCAATGGACCATGCTCACGACCTGTTCATAGTGGGAAGAGGACAAGGAGTGACCTCACCACTAACGGCCGGACTCACTGACTGGAGTGAGTGCCCAGAGCTTGGGGCAATTGGAGATCTGCTAGCCTCATCTGATTTTGCTTCGACCGTCTCTGTGCTGGTCGTGCAACAGTACGTTGGGATTGGGCCACAAAGCGATGGGGTCGCAACCCCTGACAGCCCAGGGCACGGAGAAGAGCAATTTGCCAACACTGAGCTGATAAGCCACCGGTCACCACAAGCTATGTTTAACCCACAGCACTAAACATCAGCTGCAAGGATGACTCTCAAGCAACTTCAGGGAAACAAATTCTGAAAAACTTAAGCTGGAAGAAGCTAAAAATGTTTTTGCTTTTCATTTTTGCCGTTTCCAAAGTTGCCACCAATTATTTTTACAGCAGCTAGAAACTGGTTTGTAGGTTTTCCTTTTCGAACAATTGTAATTATGCTGATAATAGATTTTCATTTATAGGGAAATCAATGTAAGAGTAAACATTTTCACTCTTAATTGCTGACATCAGTTCTTATCTTTTGTCCTTGCCGAAGCATTCTGTAAGTTCAACTTCTTAAGGAAAAGTGAAGTAATTAACTAAAAAAGGTAAAGCATATAAATGACTCCTAAATCAGAAAAGCATATCAAATTTTTAAAGTGTTTATCGAACAAGTTTATTTACATATTGTATAGAACCAGAATATAATTCTGCAAATATCATATGAACATGCTCGTGAAACCATAGGGACGCATTTGAACACTCATATCTGGATTAGGTTATCCTAGGAAATATTAGGAGATAAAAGTAGAAAAATGAAACAGAGAAACCATTAACTTCAACTGATAAATTAATTAGTACCCTATCAGAACAAGGGAGAAGCAGAATAGCCCTTCACTGTCAAGGCCATGCAGCTTCAGATTACTTCTTAAGTTTCAAACTAAAACTTCTAAGCTCATGGAATAGAGAAAATAGATAGAAAGCAACATAATTAGACAGCATTACAGGCCATGAATCCTTTCGTGGAATTACCAATGGGATAGAAGCATGAACTTAAATCTGCTGTGATTCCTATTACTGATATCTTCTAAAGCTCGTTGAATGCAATCAACCGCATTCGATTCCATAGCAACTCTCATAGATGCTAAGGGTATTGAACATTTGAACCACTGGTCCTCTTTTGGAAGCTGTTTAGTGGGCAGTGCTAAAATTGACAAACAAAAAATGTACTAGTGTAATTCAACAGCTGCCATTTCAACCAACAGTACATCGGAGAAGCTCTCTTAAAAGCCACGAACACGATCAAGAAGGTTAAGATCACCAGACGTTACCATTTTAGGAGGTGTGCTGAACAATGCAGTTCGAGTAAATATCAACATTTTACACTGCTGAAAACATCCCCAACATTGTTCGCTACAAATAGACTGCCCTCTATTTAAAATATTTTTTTTGGAATTTCAAAATGTGCAAATATCTTTTATCTCCAAATTATTTGCTACCAACCATTAATTGTCAAGACGTTTGACCAGAAATATACCATTTTAATGCCTATAACAAGAAGTAGAATATGACCCAGAAAAGGAAGTTCCTCAAAAAGCTTTTCATGTATTCTACAAGAAAAACGCAACTAGAGTGCAAAATATCATATCATATGTTCCCTTGTGCATATTTAAAAGTATTTTGACGACTTAAATCTTTGATGGCAGGTTCCATGGTTTCTACATAATAAAGTGATATTCCAAACTGACAGGAACCCCTCATTTCCATGCATTGAAATCAACTGACTGAAGTGATATACGACCAAGATACAAATCCTTCAGGTGCTGGATACACAATCCAATTCGCCTTTTATTCAAGCTGGGATGAATGCAACTTGAGAACCCTGTCTTCCAACCAGGAAATCTCTGCCTTTCCATAACATGAAGAGTATAAACACTGGGTGCTGCTTCTGAGCACCCAAAAACAAAACAGTTGCAAGGCCGGGACTGGCTTACCATTCTTGCTAGTGACAATAAGCACAAGCCATTGTAAGGAAATCCATAAATCAATGCATCATTACCAGTAAATGCTTCAGATGTCTCATCTGCCATTTCATGCTCTATCTCCTGCGTTGAGGGAATTCTGCTCAGTTCTGAATCAAACCGCTTTCCTATTTCACTTTCATGAATTCGATACTTTGCAGCTAGAGTACGGATACACGATTTCCTAACTTCATTAGAAATTAACAGCTTTATCTCACTGAAGTTGTCACACTCTCTATACCATGTAAGCCAACGGCGAACTACTCCTGAAAACCAGTCAATGATTTGGCTGTCATTTTGTAAGATGAGCAGAGAATTTGTACGGGGCTGTCCTTCATATGTAATCAATCCATACCGAAACAGACGCTTTTTTATAGCACTGACAGGAGCAACAATTTCGGTAATGGTGACCGATTTGGCAGAAGAACATGAATTTGGCAAAAGAGAGAGAGCAGCTGCTGTTTCAGAAGAAACATACTCATCCACACGCTTCTGAAATTCATAAAAGGATTCTCTCAGTTCTTGAGGAAGGGCTGGTTCTGCAATGTACTTAGATAAGATTAATTCCTCACTTTCTGCTGCCTTGGCTTTAACGTCATGCATCCATACTTTTAACAAGAACTTGTACCAGTGGTCAGTTTGCATCCCAGCTTTACGAAAGCTAGAAATTTGGCACAAAGTAGAATCACTATTGGCTAAATGCTTGATCTCAGATTCTTTAACCTTCTTCAAACCATGAGCCAACCACTTCTTCCCAATTCTAACCGTCCCAGCATCCCAAGCCTCTTGTTTCTGTAAAGCAAACAACTTGACCTTATCCTTTAACTTGTGAATAGCCTTTACAGCAGGACTCTCTTTCACTTGTCTTCTCACCAAAGTGCCTAAAAAGCAAACTCCAACATGCCCCTCACATGGAAATATTTCTGTTCGATTATCAACATTTAAGTGTAAAGAATTCTGCAAGTAATTTACTATGTCAGACTTGAAGGTTTGAGCAATTTCTTTAGATCCAGAAACAGCAAAAAACATCTCATCCATGAAACGGCAAGCATGAACTCTTGGTCCAGACTTACTGTCAACAATATGATTCGGATCACTGTCTTTTAGCTGTCTCCTGAACCAACTGCGCAGCTTGGAATCAGATCCATCTCTGCCTACATGAAAATTTGGATTGATAGCCTCATATCTCATTGACAATCTATAAAATTCACGGTCCAACAAATCAAGATATATATTCATTAGTATAGGGGCCAATATTCCTTCTTGTGGAAGACCGTGGCCTTTTGGAAAACCCCCAAACTCCAAATTGAGTATCTGGGCATCAAACATCCTCCGGAGAATATCATATAACCGAGGATCTTCTATCCTGTCCTCCATTACTGAGATTAGTTCAGCAAGCACGCAAGCATCTACTTTTTTATCTAAAATTAATGTAAACCAGCAATCAGGATTAGAGATCTCTTTGCTAATGTACCTCAATGCTGTGGAGTGGCCCCTACCACTTCGACAACCGTGCGAAATCTTAGAAAAGAAGGGCCTGTAAATAATTTCCAGAACTATCCTGATGGCTTCTTGAACCACTTTCAAAATTAGATTAGGAAGAATGAGGACTTCTTTCCTTGCACCCTTCGTTGAGATGGAGAAGGTATTAGCTTTGACATCAAAATTTCCATTATATAGCTTTTCTGCCATGGATTCAAAAGATAGACGGTTATTATTTACAGTTATATCAACATTTGAGTTGAGCATAATGCTATTGTAAGAATCCTGAAGAGTTTTTGGATTGGCAATCACTTTTTCCATTAAGTCTTGAAATTTCCCATTAACGTATTGCTCCTTCACCCTCTTCTTTATGCGAAATTCATAAGACCTCTTGAGCTCCATTCGACTCTTGGGTTTTTTCTCATCAAAATCAGAAGATTCTTCAATAAGACTGGCTAAGTTCTTTGCCAGTGCCATTTTTTGGGTTCCCTTATCATCAACATCATCAGCTGCTGAAAGAGTAGAATGACCAACAGAAGCTTGCCCCATTTTCGTATCTCTTCCTGCTGTCATAAATAATTATTACCTTTCAGTTGAGGCAAAAAGCGACAGTTCCATATTAAAATTTAATCATGTCACCAAAGATTATAAACTTACTGAAACTTAAGATCAGTCCAATCTATCAGCCGAATGACTCTCAGAAACATAATATGAAGAAAGAAAATAATTTGATAATACAGAAACATAATATGAAGTTCAACACAATTCGCCCAAGTCTGTCTTAATCACTTAAAGCCAACTATTTTCGGGATTTTTAATTATGCATGAAAGAATTCCCAGAAGCGTTACTCTAATTCTTTAACTCATTTGACTAAGCAGATATAAAAGACTAAACCGATCTAAAAAATTATCATATTCAAGACATTTACACAGTCCAATACAAACACACGGTAATTGCAATAAAGATGTATAAGTTTACCCACAACAGTCTTCAATAGTGAAACTACTGGAACGAGCTTCTCGTTTCTTTTACTGACTCTCAACAAACCCACGCAGTGCATTGTTCTTTTCTTTTTTTTTTTTTTTTTAGGTCCCCTGCAAATTTCATTTACTGCAAAATAGCTTCAACAAGAAATGCAAACTTATCAGTGCAAACCATTACTACTACAAACTCATATACAGGACACTACAATATATATATATATATATATATATATATATATATGTATGTATGTATATATTACTTACAGAAAAATTGATGTTCTGTCCAACTTTAAAACTGCAACAAGAACAAAACATATATAACTACTTCACGGAGGCATTTTAACGAACAGGTGGCACGCACTACACATATTATGGTCACATCGGAAATTTCCCGTAAAAGATAGCCCTTGAATTTGAGTTCATACCATCATGTGATTTGCCACAGAGATAGATAAAAGTAATTTTCATGCGAAATTTGCTTAAGTTATGACAGTGATTTTGCTTAATATTATTATATTCAGGACTTTCTTTCGGCATCTCTGTTTTGGGCAGTATATAAACCTTTATATTTACCGCGAATTGTTTCAGTGCAGACCCTGTTGTTCTGACTAATATCATCTTCGCCCGTGCTTTTAAAGTTAATTATTGTGACGCCAAATCTTAGAGTACAATAAATTTAAAACATTCACTTAATCATATAAAAACTTTAAACTCTATTGCTTGGTTGTTAAATATCTCAAATCTGAAATTTTATTAATTTCAGAGATCTTTTTTAAATTTATTTGTTTGTTTTTTATAATTTTTTTAGATATTTAAATATAAAAAAGAAAATATTTTTTTTTACTTTTATCTCAACATGAAGTAAATATTATATGAGAAAATTTTAGCCCATCCTTATCATAAATTGACAATTTTTAAATCACCTCCTTTACTATTAAAAATATCAAATCATCCCCCAAAAGTCGTTATTGAAGCTTGAAGACCACCTCCAAATTTAGAGTCATTATGGATATTAACTACAAAGGCAAGACCACGTGGGCATGTTGGATAGTGTCATTAAACAAGCTGAAGAAATTAAAACTCTGAGTCATGCTTTTGGTGCGAGATTATTCCTCCTTTAGGAATGTTGCCATCCCTTGAAATACTCATAATATATTTGAGAAGTGTAAAAAGAGTGTGTGATGAATTTTTGGTAATAGAAAGTAGAGATCATCATATTTAAGACACATCTTCTTCTTCATGAGTTTGTATTGCCTTTCTTAAATTAAAAGAACTCAAGTTTGTGTATTTATATGAATGGAAGTGTGGGATTTTGGAAAATAATATATTCCAATCGTGCCGCAAATAAAGAAATTGCGGATTGATTCTTGTGAGAAATTGAAGTCGATGCCAGCCCAACTTCCTCAGAGCACAACATTGGAGGAATTGGGTATTTCATACTATCCAATTATAAGGGAGAATTGGGGAAAGATGTATAGCCTTTCCAACATGATAATATATTGTTTCACATAAATTACGTGCAAGAAGGCCCTCAATGAATTCATCCATAGTGCCTAGCAGTAATTATCATTAATCTACTCCCGTTAGTATTTTTGTCTCTTCAATTACTCCTTTTAATTTAATTCATTAATTAGTAGTTAATTATCATCTAATAAGATAATAGTTCTACTTTTATTTATAAAATTATCCACAAAAAAAGACACCAATAAAATCGATAATTAGGGAACTAAACTAGGTATCTCAACAAGAGCGGTGCTCTGCCACTGCATTAAAGAATAGCCTACACCTAGTTAGCTAACATATGCACCACCATGTTACCCTCACACAAAAAGATAATGTTCATTGAAGCCATCTTAGCACATGTTAATGCCAAAATCTGGTTGTCTCGGTGTGTGGGCTACCTAGCAGATCCTAACGCCAATATTAGAATTATTTGTATTGAGAGGCGGTTTTGCCTTTTTCTCATAGTTTGAGTAGGAATTGCCAATCATAAATTGCATCCTGGCGATTACCTGCAACAAAAAAAATAACTAAGGGTGTCAGAAGTTTTTTTGGGCTTAATCTTCAAAGTTAGTTTCATAAGTTTTTTTTTGTGTAAAATGAACAAATAAAAGCACAATAAGAATCTTTCTAACCCTAAATATGAAAAAATAAAAAGAGATAAGGAGGGTGAAAATAAAGAGGATAAAGAAGAAGAAACATTCAAATTAAATTCGATAGGTTAAATAAGGAGTAGGAGTGGATAAAATTAAAAACCCCTTTACCTCTTGAACTCTTGGGAGTTTTATAGGGATTAAAATCCTTTTTTCCTTAGACCACAGTGTAGTGGTTTAAAGATATGACTTGATCCCTAATTTTTTGGAGCGCATAGGAGAAGTGGTTCTGGCTAAATCTTCACTCAAATTGACTTTGTTTAACAATGTTTTTACCAAAATCCTACTCATCAATTATCTTCTAATAGTGATATATGGCGAGGCAAGTACAATCAAGTTTCGAGGAAAGCATGATTGTGGTTGCCTATTTTATCATCTAAGCACCAGTCCCTTAGTTTCTAGGGTTGAGAATGTAACAATGCAAAATTAGAAACAATAAGATGTGAGAAAACCCTTCCACCTGCTATTAACTTCGGGGCCTACTCAGCATTCTCAAGCTCTTTGTGAGCTATCCCCTGTGCTCCTTAATGAAGTATTTTACTTATTAGGGATTAGGGATGGCAATTTTTCCCGTTGGGAGTCCCGTTTAGGATGGGATTGGGACATATTTTTTCATCCCAAATTAAAATGGGATGGGATAAGGATAAAAATAAATCCCGCTTTTATTTATGGGACGGGAGGAGGACTAATTATAAAATCCCGTCCTGTCCTGTATATCCCGTTAATATTATAATTTAAAATAAAAAATGAAAAAGCCACAAATAAAATTAATAATTTATAGCAATAATTAGTTAATTACCCTTTAAAACTCAACTAATTTCCTAAATTAACACTGCACCCTAAGTGTTGACCGCCCAACGCCCCTTGCCCTCACCACAAAAAATTTTACTCCGCCACAAAAGTTCCCAAGCAGCCACCCACGACTTGCCCACTGCGTCTCTGTTAGCAATTCATCCACAAAATTCTCGCTTTTCAGCCTCCACACCGTAAGTTAACATTCATAATTTGACTTTTTTTGTTTTTATTGTTCACAGTTTTGTACTCTTTCCATATAATTGATATTTGTTAAATATTATTATATTATATACGGCAATCTAGTTGAACTATTGAAGTTGTTATATTATAATGATTATTATATTTGTTTAAGTAGTATTAAGTTTTAAAATAAAGGTTCTTGTGGTCACATATTATTATTACTTTTGTTTTATATGGTTTGATGTTTGTAAAAGGTTAATTTATATTTAATTAATTTATTTGAGTTGTGGATTGTTGTTTTCTTTTTGCTTTAAAGGATGGCTTCTCCTCCAGTCGTGGACAATGAGAGTTTAGAGTTAGACAATGATGATGTGCATGTTGTTGAAGAAAACGCCAAAGACAATGATTTAACATCAAGATTAAGATCAGTGGTCTGGAAACATTTTGAAAGAAAGATAAAAAATGGAAAAATAAGAGCCTTTTGTAAGCACTGCAATAAAGACTATGTTGGAGGTCCTAGAGATGGAACAAGACACTTGAACGATCACATCAAAATATGCCCTCGGCGTAATCAAATTGAGATAACACATTATTCAAAAAAGTTAAAAACAGTTGAGGATGATCAGGGAAATGTGAAGGTAGAGACTTATTCTTTTGATCCTGATGTCACTAGGGGATTTATTGCACGTATGATCATTATGCATGAGTATCCATTAAGTTGCGTTGAGCATGAATGGTTTAGAAAAGTATTGTCTTCTTTAAACCCAATGTGGAAAAACATATCTCGCAATACTATAAAAAGTGGTATTATGGAGCTATATAAGATGGAAAAGGCTAAGGTTGTGAGTTTAATAGAGAGTAATAGTAGTAAAGTTGCAATCACAACCGACATGTGGACTTGTAGCTCCCAAACAAAAGGGTACATGGCTATTACAGCACACTTTATTGATGATTCTTGGATCTTACGGAGTCAAATTTTGAGGTACTATGTTTAATTCTAATTAACATTGAAATATTTAGTGCATTATATTTATTTATTGAATATATTTGTAATTAATTGTATTTTTTCTATGTAGGTTTATTCATGTGCAAGCTCGACATACTTCTCAAGTACTTTGTGATGTACTATTGAGATGTTTGATGGATCTTAATCTTGAGCGTAAGATATCTGCATTAACTGTTGATAATTGCACTACTAATGATCGAATGATTCAACTTCTACTAGATAAACTTGATAAAAATGATTTACTTATGGGTGGCAAGTTGTTTCATATGCGATGTACTGCTCACATTTTAAACTTGATTGTCAAAGAGGGGTTAAGTGTTATTAGTGAGGGTGTTGCTAAAATTCGTGCTAGTGTTGCATTTTGGACAGTTACTCCTCAAAGAAAGGAAAAATTTAAAGAGATTTCTCGTAGGTTGAATATTCCATGTAGTAAGGAGTTAGTTCTTGATTGCATCACTAGATGGAACTCTACTTATCTCATGATTTCTGTTGCCCTGGAGTATAAAAATGTTTTTTATAGATTACATCAATTGGAGGCACAATATAGGTGTTTGCCAAGTGAAAGTGAATGGGAGTTAGCTCGTATATTGTCAAATAATTTGAAATCGTTTTATAATGTGACTGAGGTATTTTCTGGAACTAAGTACCCCACATCCAATTTATTTTTCATTCATATTTGTGAGATTAGATTATCATTAGGTAGTTGGCTTACATGTGAGCATGATGAAGTTAGACAAATGGCAATTAACATGATTGACAAATTTGAAAAATATTGGAAAGATGTTAATGGGTTATTAACCGTGGCAACAGTGTTGGATCCTAGATATAAAATGAAATTGATTGAGTTCTACTTTCCATTGTTATATGGTGATGAATCAAATATTCATATTGAGAGAGTTCAGATGCTTTTTAAGGAATTAATAAAGGAGTATGAATTTAAGGCCAAATTATCTATAAGCGGTTCTAGCGCGGGTGCTTTTAGTTCTAGTATAGGAGAGTCCTCAGTCGTTATGTCCTATGTTGAGGAACAACTTTCAAGTAGGTATGATGATTTTTTGAAAGCCAATATGGTTGAAAACCGTAAGACTGAGCTTGAGTCATATTTAGGTGAATACGTATTGATTACCAAGGACAAAAAATTTGATATTTTGGGGTGGTGGAAAATAAATGCAATACAATATCCTTTGTTATCTACTATTGCTAGGGATATACTAGCAATCCCAGTGTCAACAGTTGCTTCCGAGTCAGCTTTTAGCACAGGTGGTAGAGTAGTTAGCCCACATCGTAATAGACTACACTCACAAACAGTGGAGGCATTGATGTGCACTCAAAGTTGGTTGAATGCTTACACAAGAGGTAATTTATTTTATTGTAATTTATGCACATTTTAAATCTTCAAACTTTTTTATTTTCTTTTCTAGTTTTTAATTTTTTTTTTGTTTTCTAAGACAATAGGCATACAACTTCTAGTGAAATTCCTACATTTGCAGATGAAGAAAAAGTTGATACAGAGATTGAAGAGGTAACCGATTTTATTAATAATTTTGAACATTAATGATTAATTATTATGTAATTATCAAAATATTAGTCTTACTCTAACCTCTCTTTATTAAATTCATGTAGGTTTATACAGAAATTTAAAAGTGCGGTCTTGAAAGTGTGGTTAGAGTATGAAGTTTTCTTTTCTAATGAAGTGGGAACTGGAATTGAAGTCAACTTTTGGAAGATTATGTTAATTTTTAACTTTTGCTTGAACTTTGGAACTTAGATTGATTTGGATTAGCTTCGGAGCTTTGAATTTTTTGTTTCTTTGTTTGCTATATATTGATTTATGATGATCCTTAAAAGAAAAAATTAAAATTTATTTATTTACATTCGGGACTATTCGGGATAATGGGATGGGACGGGATATTTAATGGGACAGGATTGGGATAAATTTTTTTCCCAAAAAAAATAAAGGGACGGGATTGGGACTTTTTTTAGTCCCAATTCAATATACGGGACAGGACTGGGATTGACAAATCCCGTCCCATCCCATCCCATTGCCAACCCTATTAGGGATGTGGTGTGAGTTAGGCCAAGCATTTGAAACTTTTATGGTGGCAGTTTATTAATTTAGTTACCTTTCTTGCCTTTATCTTGAATCTTCTATTATTTTAGAGTGCATAATAGATGCTAGTAAGGAAGTTTTGGGGCTATTAAAGAGAAAGCAAACTCATTCTAAGATTCAAAGCTTGGGCAATGATTCCCCTTAGTCTAAGAGTTTTGATATTTCTCTCATGGTTCCTTCGAGTCTTCTCCTCTCCAGAGTTTTTGTATTGCTGCCCCAAAAGCCCCTTTGGCAGTTTTTAAGTCCATTTCTCTCTTTTACCCAAGCTGGTTCCTCAAAGACTTATCTATTTAAGTGAGCAAACCATTTGTTCCCCTTCTTTGATGATGCTATTAGAATGGTTAAGAAGAAGATATTGAGGATATGGAAGGCCTTATCCTTGTTGAACTGATGATAGTTACAATGTTGGTCTTAAATATGGCTATAATTAGATCATTGCCGTCTTAGAATGAACCATCTTGAGGTGAAGATGTGTGATTGGGCAAGAGTTGTTGCAGCCTATATGAAGCAGCAAGAATATAAAGGAGTTCTAGCTCAAGTTATCCTACTGTTATTAACTTTTATCGCCCTGAAGATATTCCCCCTCCTACTGGGATAAGGTAAATCCTTCTTTAAGCACCTTAAGTAAGTTTTAAAATTTGGGACCCTAGTTAAATCTCACACTTTTATTTTTCTAGTCTTTTGTTTTCGTGGCCAAATTAAGATTTACTCGCCCATTTATGGCAGAGTTTAATTACTCGTCTAATCAATTCACATGTCTGTAACAACATTTAGTAAGTTCTAACCTAGCCATAACAGGGTCAAATGAGTTCTTGCCTAGTCATGATAGGGTTTAATGAGTTTCCACCTAACCATGGCATGGTTAATGAATTCTCTTAGCCATGGTAGTATTTAATGAGTTCCCGCCTAGCCATGGTAGGGTCTAATAAGTTGCTACCTAGCCATGGCATGGTTTAATGAGTTTTTGCCTCTCCATAGCAGAGCTTAATAAGCAAGTTTAGGCTTCTTGTCTGTTCTCGAGCAAATTTGGAGACTTGAAATATTTATTTGCCTTAGAAAGATTTCATGCTATTATGTTTCTACTCGCTGTCTTATGGCCAAGCTAAATTAGCAAGTTTAGGCTTTTTGTATCACCTTAAGTGGGTTTTTAGACTTGAAATCTTGTCTTAAATAATTCATTTTGTGTCTTTTGCTCATTCTGCTAGTTTACGGTTTGGTGGAGCGTTCTATTAATAATTAGATCTCAACTAATTTCTGTTAGGGGAAATAAAGAAGGTCTGGTTTAAATATTTAACCGCGAGTAGGGTGTTGGTCTTACAACATTGCTTCTATTTACTAATGTTCTATCATGATACCTAACAACATGCTTCTCATTTGAGCTCTGCTTTGCTATCTCCTCAGCTTTTGCAGCTGCTCGTCTCTAACTCTTATTGCTTTTACTTCTTCAATTTGTATATCTATCTTTGTTCATAGGTTGCTGAGTAAGAGTTCATTGTTGGTTCCCTTAGGTTATATCATAATCTTCCTATCTTCACTCCTTTGGGATCATATTGCTCATGATATTTGTTAATAGTAGGGACTCATTATCCAATATTATTCTCCAATCCCGAGCTCTTCCTCGTTCTTGCATCTCCTCAATGATTTGTGCTAGTGTTTGTACCTCAACTTTAGTTCCCCTATGTGACACAGGATTTTGCATTGCCTTTTGTTTACGTTCATGCTTTTCCTTTGACAGACATTATCTCAGTTCTCTTTCCTCGATATTCTCCTCCTTTCATACCTATGCAATGAGATTTGGGTTATTTGAAAGAGATTATCCATTCTTAGTTGCATTGGTACATTATTGACCTATTTGGTACCTGTCTCTTGTTGCTTGATTCAAGATTTGCTCCATTCTTTCATTCATCGCCTTATCTTTAGCTTCGGGGATGATTTACCACAAAGTGGCATTTTCATCGACCATAGGTTTTCGCTTCTCTATTTCATCATCACTAATATTCATCCTTAGCTTCATTCTTTTATGATCTCCTTTTTAATTGATCCTACACAGGTGTTATTGCTCAGTAGAATGGCTTTTTCCCATATAAGGCACCAAATTATTGACGCCAAAATCTGGTCGTGTTTGTGTTAGGCTATAAACCAAATCCTAATGCCAATATTTGAATTTATTTATATAGAGAAACAATTTTGCCTTTGTCTTATAATCCAAGCAAGAATTACCGACCATAAATTGCACCTTAGCAAACACCTACAACTAAAAGAAAAAGGTCAAGGGCACCAAAAGTTTTTCTAGTGTCAACCCTCTTGCACTCTTGCACTCAAGTCAATTTCATGAGATTACAGGAAAAATATATTAATTGGTTTTTGTGTAAAATGAACAAAGAAAAAACACAAGAAGAGCTTCTCTCCCTTTAAATAAGAAAAAATAAAAACGGATAAAGAGAGTAAAATTAAAGAGGATAAAGAAAAAGAAACATTCAAATTAAATTTGATGAGGCTAGATAAGAAGTTCAACAAGCTTTTTACCTCTCGGACTTTTGGGAGTTTTATTAAAAACCTCTCGGATCATAATATAGTGGTTTAATCATAGGCTTTATCCCTGATTTTTCAGAGAGGATAGGGAAAGTGATTTGGACTAAGTCTTTTCTAGGATTGATTTTGTTTAACCATCTCTTCGCCAAAATTCTACTCACCATTTACCTTCTGGTAGTGATATATGGTGAGGCAAGCACAATCGAGCTTTAAAGAAGGCCTGATTGTGGTCGTCCTATTTTATCATCTAAATAGCATGATTAAACAAATTTGCTTTAACTTTATTATTTTTTTTCAATTAGAAGTAACTATTTGAGATGTTAAGTCAAATGTCTTTTCTTTTATTTGATTAATTTCTTGTTTAATTAAACTTTTAGGGTTTTAGCATATTCTTGTTTCGGATGAAAATTCTAAGCCAAAGACTCTGATTTGTTGAAATTTTAATTTATTTTATTTGAGCAAAATAAACAAAATTAGGTGTAATTTAAATACTAAATAGTTCGTTTAAATCATTTTACAGGTTTTCCTCCATAAGCAGAATTGCAGAAGCTTTCATCATGTAATTAATCAAGTGCAATTAAACTTCAGCTGTCCCAAATAAGTGAATTAAAGAGAGATTAGGGGAAATGGCTAATGGGTTTCGATTTCACTTCTTTCTTACATCTACTGATCAACCAAACCAAGAGAAAAACTCAGCTAAAAATGAATCCAAAACACTAAATTTAACCATATCCACTAAATAAAATCAAATAAAAACGAACATAAAATTGAAAAATAAATCTAAAAAAACAAAATTGTAGGCAATAGAAAGAAAGAAATCCCAAAAGACACAAGCACATGATCCGAGTTTTCCTCATCAACTTCAATCTTCAATGTGTGCTTATGAGGATGATAAGGATGATGACGATGTGGTAGTTGTGGCGGGGGTACAAGACAAGGCGCGTGGGGCGGATGATAAGGATGTGGGCAGATGGCGGAGGTGGTTTTGTTGTTGGAGGTACAGTGCAACCATTGGTTGTGGCTGCTGGGCATGTTGGCTTGAAGAGTTGGAGATGGGCGGCGACTTGTAAAGTTATGAGAGTTTAGAGTTTATAAATAGTTAGTGTAGTATTTATGTTTTCTTTTTATTTTATTTTTTTAACTTATCTATTAAATTTAAAATAATAAAATCAGGCACATATTTGGGTTGCGGGTTATTTGGCCTATGCCCGAACCCATTCTCAGAAAACGCTGGGTATTAAAAATCAATACCCAAAATTAGTTTATTTCTTAATATGGGCTAGGTTTTATCGACAGCCTAGGCTGGGTCCGGTCTGGATGCGGGCTAGGCAGGTTTTATTGCTACCTCTAATTCATAATAGAATGGAAATGCGGATGGAGTTAAATTAAAGTTTACATGCCTTTGCTCACAGGATTATTGATGAAATCACATGATGATTAACAATTAGTAAGTGAACTTCTTTCCTATGGAAATTAAGTTAACCAAATCACATTAGATTTGAAGAAGTTGAAGAGAGGAATTGAGAGGAAACATTATAAGAAATGGATTTGGCAGCTAGATTAATATCTAGTGAATCAGTGGGCAATAAATTTATGAAATTTAAGCAATTATGATTTAGTTTACATTATACGTACTAATTTTTATATCAATTCTAATAGTTAATTTTCAAACCATGCATTTTAGGAGAAATACAGGTATTTAGGAATTCATACTGTCCCAATGAACCTTAAAGCGAAGCAGGATATGTGAATAAATGCTATTATCACTATTATATATTCCGTGAAGCATTTATGTTTAATATTATAATTTAATATCATGTGGTGATTATATGTATGTATATTATATGATTAATTAAGTTTTGAGATGTGATTGCCAGTTAGCATATATGTATCCTTCCCGATAGGCTCTACGCATACATATCGAGAGTTAGATTGTTCTACTCATATGATATGGTTAAGCTCTGCTAGGTGTTGAGAGGTTCTTTCCTCACTCTGCTCATATGATGATGATCCTAGCGAGGATGAAAGTTATTTTATCCCTGAGATACTATTAATTTGGTTCTGTTTTGTCATGTATGTATGTATAACTCCATGTTTGCCTATGTAATGTGTTCAATGTGGAATTATGACGTATGATTATGTATAACCACTAATGCGCGCGCACACACACACACATATATATTCATTGAGCAACAAGCTTATTATTTTTCTATTTACCCTATTTCTTCCAAGTTTTTACAGAATTTTATGCAGTTTCAGTTTTAGTTAGTTGAGGCTGGGCCACGACATACATTACTGCACGACTTGCATTTTGAACACGTTTATATTTATATGTATATATTTTAAGTTTATATATGTACAGTGAGATGTGAACTGTGTAAGTTTTTAATATGTTTTTGGATGAGGCACAAATGTTATTTATGTTTATAGTAGAGACTCAAGGCCAATTTTATATATTCATATATTAAATTTATGATATGAGCTTAAGATATGAGCATCAAATAAGTAATACAATGAGTTTTCATGCGATTCCCTTAGATCCGACAGATGGATCGGGTCAGATCGTGTCATCAAGGCTGAAGGATACGTTTGTTAGTTAATTCATTTCATATATACCAAAATTTTATAATTTTATAATCTTTGCACTTTATAGTTTGGTCTTGGTTGTCTCTACGTATACAATACATTACATTAATAGAAGAAACATTTATTGACATGGGGTTAAATTGTGAAATTGAATTCTTGAATTGCAAATAAAAATTATGAAGTGTTGTTGATTATTTGATGATGTTAGTAGTAGTTTCATCTGAACTTGAAACCACTAAACTTATTACTTAGAGCATCTCCAAAAGCCTTTATAAATTTTACTCTTCAAATATCTATTTGCTTACTTATGTGGCAAATAGAAGGGTAAAAAAATATAATAGTCTCCAAAAGACTCTTCAAATTGAAATAAATTAATATTATTTTAATTAAATAGTTATTTTTTTAAAGGAAAAGTCAATAGCAATTAAAACACTTCTCTCTCTTTCTTTAATGAAAAGTAATAAAATACAAATTGAAGAGAGAGAAATCAACTCTCCAAATTTGAAGAGAGAGAATCAATTCTTATTTGAAAAATTTTAATTGGAGTGTCTTTTGGAGCTTTAAAGATTAATGTGACTCTTCAAATAAGTAATAAAATCTTATTTGAAAAGTCTTTTGGTGATGCTCTTATATAAGTTTAATTAGGTTAATACAAGAGGTAATTAAGTATGTAAGTACAATTTATTTATTTATTTATTTTTAGTTTATTTAATGTTTAGTTAGTGGATTAATTCATATTCAATTGATTAGATTGGTTGTATAATAAACGTTTAATTACTTGAATGTATGTTCATTGAATTGTAAGTGCTTGAATTATAAGTGCACTCTATAAATTAGTAAATGGAGATTTCTATCATATTGAAATCAATATATATCATTTACCTCCTATTGCTTTTATAATACACCAATAACCCTTGGCACCGTAATTTTATAGTATTACCCTTATTTTTAAATACACTTTTATTATTCACATTGATTATAAATTAAATAAATTATATAAATAAAAATAAAATATTTAAATACTAAAAATAAGAAACATAGGTTTTAGTGTGAATAAAAAATTAATAATAAGATATTTTCTTGTACTTTTTTGTTTTATATTACCAAGATAAATATCAAGCAAAAGACTCATTTATAGATCTTTTCCCTTAAATTTTTTATGTCAAGGACAGTTTTAGATATTGTAAAAATAATAAGAAGTAAGTGGTATATATTGATTTCACTAAGGAGACTGACAATCTGGCATTAATAAATTATTATTTTATCAAGAGAATTTATCATTTTACTACTAAAGTTTTATTGACATATCAAGTCAGTATCAAGGTTTGCCGAAAAGTGTATTTTACTACCAAAGTTTTGCGCTGTTATCAATTTACTACCATTCCGTTAACAACGTTAAAAATTTACTGATGTCATAAGGGCATCAAAGACATTTCTAACTGTAAGAGTAAAATTGTCTATTAATTTGATAGATAAATTATCATTTTACTACCAAATTTTTAGGGGAATTATCATTTTACTACCAAACTCTTGGGGGTAAAATTCACTTTTAACACAATTTCCGTTAAACATTAACTTTTTCTTAACGGAATGGTATTGAATTGATAACGACGCAAAATTTTGGTAGTAAAATATGTTTTTTAACAAACTTTGGTACTGACATGATATATCAGTAAAACTTTGATAGTAAATTAATAAATTTCCTTTTATCAATTAATTAATGCCTCTTTGATTAATAGATTTTGTATGCTTCCAATCTAAGAAATGGTAAACAAATAGATCGTCCAACAGAAAAGCAAAAGTGCTATGCGAATCCAAAAGAAATTTAATAAAGCAAGCTAAGCACAAGCGAATTGATTTAGGACGACGTGTGGTATCTCCTGAATTAAAATTCTTAACTTTGCTTTAAAGCCTGTGCCACCAATTCTAATTAAATAAATAAATTTATTTTGTAGACTTTTTTTTTCTTCCTTTTTAATTTTCACTTTGCGTCTTCCGCGAACTGTTCGTTAACTAGCTTATACAATAAGAACAGGAAGGATGGTCCTTGGTAGCATTTTCACAACACAAACACGTACACGTAATTCCACTTTGTCAATCTTTAAACACAGGAAGGATGGTTGATGCAAGTGCTATGTGAATCCAAATAAATTCAATAAACCTAGCACAAGCGAAATGGTTTAGGACGACGTACGTTTAGAATCAACCGAATAAAAATTCTTAACTTTGTTTTAAAGCCTGCGGCAGGGCATATATACCAATTCTAGTTATATCAATTACTTTATAGACTTTTCTTTCTTCTTTCTTTTTTAAATTTTCACTTTACGTATTACGTAAAATATTCGTTGATTAACTAGTATATTAAGAACTGGAACGATGGTCTTGGTAGCATTTAATTTTACAACATAAGCACAAACAAAAGAGCCATCCTACAGTTTCCGTATAATTAAACTCAGAATTCACAATGGCTGAGGCAATTGTGTCCCCTCTCTTGGAGCAGCTGATTTCAATCTCTTATGAAGAGGCAAAACAACAGGTCAGGCTTGTTACCGGTGTTGGGAAACAAGTCAAAAAGCTCACCAGCAATCTTCGAGCAATTCAAGCTGTGCTGAATGATGCAGAGCAAAGGCAAGTGAAGGAGGCAAGTGTCAGACTCTGGCTGGATCAGCTCAAAGAGGCATCCTACGACATGGAAGATGTGTTGGATGAGTGGATCACTGCCAGGCTCAAATTACAAATCGAAGGTGTTGATGAGAATGCTCTTGTTCATAAGAAGCCGGTATGTTCCTTCTTTCTCTCCCCGTGCATTGGTTTCAAACAAGTTGTTTTGCGTCGGGATATTGCTCAGAAGATAATTGAGATAAATGAAAATTTGGATGATATTGCAAAACAAAAAGATGTGTTTAACTTTAATGTCATTAGAGGTAGTACTGAGAAATCTGATGAGCGGATACATAGTACTGCCTTAATTAATGTTTCTGATGTACGTGGTCGAGATGAGGAGAAGAATACTTTAAAGAGCAAGTTGTTATGCGAGAGCAATGAAGAGCAAAATGCCGTCCAAATCATCTCTCTGGTAGGGATGGGTGGGATTGGCAAGACCACTCTTGCTCAATTTGCATACAATGACAAAGAGGTGATAGAAAACTTTGACAAAAGAATATGGGTTTGTGTTTCTGATCCTTTTGATGAGTCTAGGATTGCGAAAGCAATCATTGAGGGTTTAGAAGGTTCTCGCCCAAATTTAGGTGAATTGAATTCACTTTTGGAGTACATACATACATCTATTAAGGAAAAAAAGTTTTTTCTCATCTTAGATGATGTATGGACAGATGATTACAGTAAATGGGAACCATTCCATAATTGTCTAATGAATGGACTTTGTGGAAGTAGGATTTTGGTTACCACCCGTAAGGAGACAGTTGCTCGAATGATGGAGTCGACTGATGTTATCTCCATCAAAGAACTGTCTGAACACGAATGTTGGTTATTGTTCAAAAGATTTGCTTTTTCCGGTAGATCTCCTACTGAGTGTGAACAATTAGAAGAAATTGGTAGGAAAATTGTTGGCAAGTGTAAAGGCTTGCCACTTGCGGCCAAAACCATAGGGAGTCTGTTACGGTTCAAAAGAAGTAGAGAAGAGTGGCAAATAATATTAAATAGTGAGATGTGGCAGCTAGAAGAGTTTGAAAGAGGTGTTTTAGCCCCTCTGCTATTAAGCTATAATGATTTGCCATCTGCAATAAAACGATGTTTCTTGTATTGTGCAGTCTTTCCAAAAGACGACAATTTAGATAAAGATGAATTAGTTAAATTATGGATGGCTCAAGGTTATATTGAGCAAAAAGGAAATATAGAGATGGAGATAACTGGTGAGTGGTATTTTGATTTCTTAGCCGCGAGATCCTTCTTCCAGGACTTTAATGAAGTAGAAGAGGGTATTGTAACATGTAAAATGCATGATATAGTCCATGATTTTGCACAATATCTCACTAGAAAGGAATTTGCTACAATAGAAGTTGATGGTGATGAAAAGCCCTTGTTGTTGACAAATACTTGTCAGGAGAAACTTCGTCATATGATGTTGGTGCTTGGCTTCTGGGCTAAGTTTCCTTTTTCAATATTTGATGCCAAAAAGTTACACAGCCTAATTTTATTTTATAGTTCCGATGATCAAGTGGCTGCGTCACCAGTCCTGCAAGGGTTATTTGATCAACTGACATGTTTGAGGGCACTGAAAATAGAGGATCCGCAGGCACATCCAACGATTAAAATTCCTAAAGGGCTAGAAAATTTGATACATTTAAGATATCTTAAGTTGTCTATGGTAGAAGAATTACCTGAGTCATGTTGTGAGTTATTAAATCTGCAAACCTTAGATTGTCTCTATTTGAAAAGATTACCTCAAGGAATAGGAAAATTAATCAATCTGAGGCATTTAATTTTTGACCCGGGTAATTTAGCTTACGTGCCAAATGGAATAGAGAGATTAACTAGTCTTAGGACATTAAGCGAGTTTGCTGTTGCCAGGGTTGGTGGCAAATATAGTAGTAAATCTTGTAATCTTGAAGGTCTGGGAAACTTGAATCACCTTAGACGGTTTCTTCAAATTAGTGGCCTGGGGAATGTGACAGATGCTGATGAGGCTAAAAATGCACATCTTGAGAAAAAGAAGAATCTCATTGATTTGATTTTAATTTTTAATGAACGAGAAGAATCAGATGATGAAGAAGCGTCAGACGAGATGAATGAGGAAAAGGAAGCAAAGCATGAAGCAGTTTGTGAAGCCTTACGGCCACCTCCAGATATAAAGTCGTTAGAAATAATGGTGTTTAAAGGCAGGACTCCCAGTAATTGGATAGGGTCATTAAACAAGCTGAAGATGTTAACTCTCAGCAGCTTCGTTAAGTGTGAGATTATGCCTCCTTTAGGAAAATTGCCATCCCTTGAAATACTCAGGATATGGGGTATGAGTAGTGTGAAAAGAGTGGGTGATGAATTTTTGGGAATGGAAATAAGTGATCATATTCATATTCATGGCACATCTTCATCTTCCTCCGTTATTGCTTTTCCTAAATTACAAGAACTCCAGTTGACTGGTATGGATGAATTGGAGGAGTGGGATTTTGGAAACGATGATATTACAATCATGCCACAAATAAAGTCCTTGTACATTACCTATTGTAAGAAACTGAAGTCGCTGCCAGAACTTCTTCTTCGAAGCACAACGCTGGAGTCACTGACGATTTTTGGGGTTCCTATTGTCCAAGAAAGTTTCAAAAGGCGCACAGAAAAGGACTGGTCAAAGATCTCTCACATTCCAAACATCGAAATTTAGAATATAGTCTGCAGAAGCAAATGACTGCAGTTACCATCACCCTCAAGTATTTTCTTCTCCCTCATCCTTTTTTCTACTTGCTATTTCTAATCTAATTGAGATGCAGAAACTAAATAGCATGAAATTCTGTATCATATTTGTTATCTGGTAGAATATGCAACGGTTTTTTTTTTTTGTTTCTAGTTTTAATTGATTATGCTCCACTTCTGAGATGGCATTCAATGATATGAGAGGAGTCTAATTTACGGATTATTTGGTTTCAATAAAGTTCAATACAGAGAAAATATTGCAATACTCATGATAATATTTGATTTAAATCAAGCTCAATTTTGTAAATATGAAATCTGATATTTCATTAATGTTGTTGGGGTTTGCAGTCGTGGCAAATGGAGCTGTCTGTTCTGCACAAGCTTACACTGATATATTTGAAGCTCCTGTAAGTTAAAATTTCATGGTTTTACTTTTGATTGGTGAAGCCAGTATGAAGAACTTCATGGTTTTACTTTTGATTGGTGAAGCCAGTATGAAGAACTAACATTTATAATACTATTCTTCTTTTACAGGTAAGAGTGGAATCAACTATCACTGCCTAAAACAATTGCAAATTTGACCCATGCCAAGCACTTCTGAGTAAATTAAATGCTGTTTCTTGGATGGAAAGAAACTATTTTAACTGGTATTCAGGGTCGTTTGTTTCAACTGCAGTCATATGAATCACAATTCAATCAGTAGCCAAGTTCAAAACAGCTTTTAGCGTTACCTGAACTTCAACTCTTGTGAGTTCAACAAAAATTTATTTCAAATTTTCTCTAGAAGAAAATTAAACAGAAGAATCCTCTGTTTTTATCATGCATCGAACAGCTTCAGTGATCACATAATTCTGAAAATTTGCAGACAGCTGGACGATCGCAACTTATCAGGACGTCTCGCACCAGAATTTTCTAAGATGCCAAGGCTGAAGATTTTGTATGTTCCCCATTCCTTGAAGCATCTTATTTAACAACTATTTTACTGTCTTTTGTTTTTCTGAAGCATGGCTATGAGATCTAGTCCTTGCCGCGGTGTATTCATTATCACTGATGCAAGACAATATTGGCAGATATGTTGTTGTCACATAATTCAGGAGGTGTATAAAAGACTAGAAGTTTGGAAACCAGACTTGGTCACTGTGACTTGCTTAGAGAAATTTCATCATGATGCACGCCCAATTTTTCTGAATCCAGCTTCACAATAAGCATGACTTGGTTTTCAGCTTCTTAAATTTATTGATCTCTCTCTTAAATAGCTTTGTAGGTTCAGTTAAAGATTTGTAGAATGGTATGAGACTGCTTTTGTTTTGTTAACTTGGGTTTTTGTCTGCAGGGCTGGTTGATTTGGCCGTGAGAAGGAAAAATTCAATTGGTGGATATGAAATCTGCTTTGGTTGATTCTCAGTTTGGGGCCTGAATCAACTATCAAGGTATACATGTAGTTTAGCTTTATGCCTTTACTGAGAAATTGATTTTTGAGCGTGAGTATGAAGTAGTTATTTCTTATTTAATGATGATACTGACTGGTTGAATTGGGTGATTATGATGATATGTTTGATACACAGCCAACATCAATAGTGAGCTATATTTACGTGGGAAACAATGATGGGGAGAATCTCACAGCCCTTAAAACCTTCAGCTGCAAGGAGGTCTACGAAGGCAATGTCATTGATGACGCGGTCTCCATCACTCTTGTCGTGACGGGTATTTTTGTTGGCACAACACTATTTCTTGGCTGCTCCCATCATCTTAGATTTGGTTCTTCTTGCTAAAGGAGAAAGGTTCGTTAATTCATTGCATAATCCCGCTTTGTTTATATGATCGCTTAATGTTTATGGAAGAATTGGAAGAGTGGGATTTTGGAAAAGAAGATATTACAATCATGCCACAAATAAAGTCCTTTACCCTTCGCTATTGTATGAAATTGAAATCGCTGCCGGACCAACTTCTTCGGAGCACGACACTGGAGTCACTAGAGATTGGTGAGGCTTCTATTGTCGAAGAAAATTTCAAAAAAGACACAGGAAAGGACTGGTCAAAGATCTCCCACATTCCAAACATCCTAATTTTTGGTAGATATGAGGAAGTAGGCCCTTCTCGTTGATCTCGATGACAGCAGCAATGAGCTACCATTTACCCAGCCCACCGGTATTTTCTTCTCTTGCTTCTTTAATTAATATTGTTTTTGTTACTAAGCTAGCAATTGTTTTTTTTTTTTAATTTTTTATAATATAGACTCACCAGTAAAAATAACAAAATCTGTATCGATTTCTAGCACATCATTGATATAGTTTGGAAGCAGCTTCAGTAATTTCTAGATAAATTAGTTTCGTATTTTCATAATGTGATAGGTCACGAGTAAAGTTCAATTTCGGATGAAATGAATGCCAAACACATGTTGATGTTCTACTTTTATGATTTTCTTTCACAGGTATGAGCAGAAGTTTTCAACGTAATAGAGTCTTCACAAGCAGACCTCTGCAGTTACCATCACTCCCCTGGTACTTTCTTCTCCTGCTTGCAACTTTTTTTTTTCTATTGTAATGTGCAACAGCTTTTAATCTTGCTAATTTTAATTAATTATGCTCCACATCTGAGACGGCATTCGTTGAGATTAGAGGAGTCAAATTAATATTTCTGTATAATTCATGTTTTGAATTGTCAGCGGTTCTCTTAACTTTGCGTACGAGCAACAATATTAAAGTGTACTAAGACTGCACTGATCAAATAGATCATGGATTCTCATGGACAAATATATTTTTGGTTGCTAATATTGAACATTTTTGGAAAGCTGGCTCCTGATTCCTGATTCCTGAACTTGGGCAGGTCTATGGTTTGAGTAAGTCATATAGAAACACAATTGTTCTGCATTGAAAAAATTCGACCATTTATTGTTTTTCCTTGATATGTATTTTGTCTGCAGGTACTTTATGTGGAACAATATAAGCGGCAGAATACTAAAAGAGATGCGCAATCTGCTCTGTTTGGAGCTCCCTCAGTTAGAATTCATGGTTTCAACATGGCATCAAATATTCGCTGGTTGATTAAGGTGTTATTAATTATCTCTTATGGAATGCTTAATACACAATGCGTATTGTTAATTTGTAATTTAGGCTGGTGCTTGGCAGGTTGTATTTAATTTGGATGGTGAAGCCAGTAAGAAACATTAACAGGTTGTACTGTTCTTCTTCTGCAGGCTATTGAGTGGAAACCAACTAGTACTGCCTCAAACATTTGCAAATTTGACCCATGATGAGCACTTGGCAATGTGCTTTCTGGAAAGTATGTGGTTTTCCCATTGGTAAAGAATGTAATTAATTAAACTTATTGCTGAAATCTTTTGGGCCTAATATTCCAATATTGTTTGGTTAATCATTCTACAGGTTTTTCCCGCTAAAAGAAAAAATCTTCTCAAGGAAGCCCAATTTTGTCCAAATCTAGGGTCACACCCAGCAAGACTTGCTTTGCTTGACTGATTCATGCATGTATGATGTTTACATGTGAAATATGGACAAGTTATGTGTTGTGGGAGAATTTTATTGATACTTATTTTTACTATGATGCTTGGCTTTGTATCATTTCAGGTTTGCTTGCAAATTATCAAGAGAGAAATGATCTTACAAACGACCAACATCTTGTCACGGCAGCTGTAGTGGTTTGCGCCATAAATGATTGTGCTTTGTGGCCGGCTTGCGAGGAGAAGAAGTTTCTGATTTGTTACTTTTTGAGTTACGGTACGGCTTTTATCTTCAGCTCTCTGCTCTGTCTTACGATGATTGAGATTTTTCTTTTTTTTTTTAAAGAGATGATATTTTCAGATGATTTGAAATAATCTCTAACACACACATTAATGACACATGTATATATAACAATAAATTCATTGGTATGATATAGTTCGGAAGCCGCTGCTGTTTTTAATCATGGATTAGATTGAGGAAAAAATTTTCAGAAATATAGATTTTGCAGCAGAGACCTTCCAAAGCTATGGATTATTTGATTTCGATAAAGTTCAGTTTTCTTGTTAAGTCTGAGCTGTCATGACCTTCAAGAACTATAGATATCAAATCTGATATTGCATTAATATTTTTGGTGTTTGCAGTTGTGGCAAATGGAGCTGTCTCCTCTGAATAAGCTTACAATGCTGTATCTGAAGCTCCTGTAAGTTAAAATTTCATAGTTTAGAGTTGATGTCAAATATTCATTTGTCAATTGAAGCTCATTTAATTAATATTCTTTTAAGTGTTGCTTAATACAATATTGAGTATTGTTTCTACTTTAGGCCAGTGGTAGGTTGCGTTAATTTTGGCTGGTGAAGCCAGTATGAAAACTAACATTTGAAATACTATTCTTCTTTTACGAGTTATTGAGTGGAAACCATCAATCACTGCCTAAAACATTAACAAAATGATCCATTCCAAGCACTGCTAGGTTAGTCAAATGCTCTTTCTTTGTTGGAAAGAAACTATTTTTATACTATTTTTGATGCATTCGCAGATGTTTTCTTTTAACTGCAGTCACACGAACAACAATTCGATCATTTGCCAGAATCAAATACAGATTTCAGCATTACCTAAGCTTCAACACTTGTGAGTTGAACAGAAATTTATTGCTGTTGTTCTCTTTAATAAAGTTGAACTGGAGAATCCTCTGTTTTTTCACATGCATCTAACAGCTGTACTGATCACATAATTCTGAAAATTTGCAAAGTGCTGGACGATGACAACTTATCAGGATATCTTGCACCAGAGTTTCCTAAGATGTCAACGCTGAAGATTCTGTACGTCCCCATTCCTTAAAGCATCTTATGTAACAACTACTAAACTGTGCTTTGTTTTTCCTGAAGCATGGTTATGAGAACTAGACCTTGCCGCAGTGTATTCATTATCACTGATGCAAGACAATATTCGCAGATATTATGTGGTCACATAATTCAGAAGGTGTATAAAAGACTTAAGAAGTTCGGTTACCTGTTTTGGTCGCTGTAACTTGTCTAGGAAATTTCATCGCGATGCATGCCGAATTTCTGAATTCAGTATCACAATAAGTTTCAGGTTCTTAAATGGGTTTTCAGGTTCAGTTGATGATTTGTAGAGTGGTATGAGATTGTGCTTTTGTCTTGTTAACTTAGGTTTTTGTTTGCACGCTGATTGATTTGGCTATGAGGAGGAACTTGTCCAGGTCTCCATTATGACAATATTTTGAGTAAGTGATATAGAAATAAAGTTGATGTGCATTTCAAAATCTTCAACGTTCAGCCATTTCAATCACTGAGCTACCATTTGTTGTTTTTCCGCGATATGTGTTTTATTGCCATGGATTTTATGTAGCACAATATAAGTGGCAGAGTGCCAAAGGAGAGAGGCAATCTGTTTTTTCCCATTGGTACAGAATGTAGTTGGTTAAACTTATTGTGAACTCTTTTGGGCTTTAAAATTTCTACATTACAATCATGCCTCATCTCAGTTCCTCGAAAATATAGAGTTTAGCAAATTGATGATGCTGCCAGAACAACTTCTTTGAAGCAAAACATTGGAGGATTTGGCGATTGACTTCTGTCTTGTTTTAGAAGAACATTTCGAAAAAGACACAGGAGACTATGAGAGGACTCAACAATCTCTCAAATTCGTAACACCAAAATTAATGGTGAATATGTTATGAGATCAGCCATAACCAGTGATTCACCGGTATTTTTTTGTCTCTTCCCTTCTTTAATTTATTTGTTATCTGTAATCTTTGGAATTTAAATAACAAAAAATTCTATGGAATGATATCATTTGGAAGCCGCTGCTTATTTTGATCATAGATTAGATTAAGCAAAGATTTTTCAGAAATATCAATTTTGCAACAGAGGCCTTTGAAATTACAGATTATTTGGTTCCAATAAAGTTCAAAGCAGAGAAAATATTGCAATACTCATATTAATATTTGATTTCAATCAAGTTCAAGTTTTTCAATATGAAATCTGATAGAGCTGCTTCTTCTGCACTAGCTTACGCTGCTATCTTTGAAACTCCTGTAAGTTAAAATTTCCTGGTTTTACTTTTGATTGGTGAAGCCAGTATGAAAAAATAACATTTATAGTACTGTTCTTCTTTTAGAGGAAAGAGTAAAACCAACCATAAGTGCCTAAAACAATTGCAAATTTGACCAATGCCAAACACTTCTGAGTAAGTCAAATGCTCTTTCTTGGGTGGAAAGAAACTATTTTAGCTGGTATTCAGGGTTGTTTGTTTCAGCTGCAATCATTTGAATCACAATTCAATCAGTGGTCAAATTCACCTAAAGATTTCATCATTGCCTGAACTTCAACACCCGTGAGCTTAACAAAAATTTATTGTAATTGTTCTCTGGAAGAAAATTAAACTGGAGAATCCTCTGTTTTTATCATGCATCTAACAGCTGCAGTGATCAGATAATTCTGAAAATTTGCAGACAGCTGGACGATAGCAACTTATCAGGATATCAAGCACCAGAATTTTCTAAGATGCCAAGACTGAAGATTTTGTATGTTCCCTGCTTCTTGAAGCAACTTATATAACAAATACTACATTGCTTTTTGTTTTTTTCTGAAGCATGGTTATGAGATCTAGTCCTTGCTTCAGTGTAGTTCATTATCACTAATGCAAGATGGCACTGGCTGATTTGATGTGAAATTCAGGAGTGTGAAAGACCAAGACGTTATGACATTGTGCTTTTGTTTTGTTAACATGAGTTTTTGTTTGCAGGGCCTATTGATTTGGCTATGAGAAGGAACAATTTGATTGGGGGAAATGAAATCTGCATTGGTTAATTGTTTTCCATTTTGGGGTTGGAATAAACTATCAAGGTATACATGTAGTTTATATTTAAGCCTTTTCACTTCACTGAAAAAGCAATTTTTTAACGTGAGCATGAAGTAGTTATTTCTTATTTAATTATGGAACTGACTGGTTGAATTGGGTGATTATGATGATATGCGTGATGCACAGCCAACATCAATTGTGAGCTATGTTTACCTGGGAAAAAATGATGGCGAGATTCTCACAGCCCTTGAAACTTTCAGCTCCAAGGAGATCTATAAAGGCAATTTCATTGGTGACGCGGTCTCCAGCAATCGTATGCCTCAGAATGTTCTCAAGAAGCTTCGACAGTCTGACTGTTGTTGTGATGGGTATTTCTGTTTGTACAATTCATTAATTTTCATTGGATTCGGTAGCACCATTGTCTTGCATAACACTCTTTTTGAGCTGCTCCCATCATCTTAGAATTGGTTCTTCTTGCTGGAGGAGGAGGATTGTTAATTCGTTGCGTAATTCCGTTTTTGTTTGTATGATTGCTTAATGGATATGGTTAACATGGAGAGTTTTTCTGGGCTTCTTCCTTCAGCAGCGTTGTAATTCCACTGTCGAAGCTTGAGAAAATTCTGAGGGCTTGGCCGCTGAGAATAACAAGTGAAGAACTTGTTAAGGTGAAAAGGAGTGCAGGAACTGATACAGTATGTCTACACGACAGAAAACAAGCAAGCACACGGCCATCAGAATCAAACGTGGCAAATTATGCGGCTTTTGCCAAAAGGATCCCTCTCAGCAGATTCTCCATCTAACTATCAAGTCAATACAATACGGAACATGCCGTATCTTCAGTCAAGCTTAATACAGCAAATTCTGAATTACTTCCAGGAACTTCGAATCAGTCCAGCCAAGCAGATATTGTATCTACAGCCAAAGGTCACTCCTTGTTAAGATTATATGATGAGTCAGATTATTGCTGCACAAGTGGAGTGGTTAGTCAAGTGCTGAGCTGGAATTTTGTTTTACAAAGTTGTTAGATTCCCGCCAAGAGTTTGTTACAATTAGTTTAGCCTCCAGTCCATGCTTTGCATGCTTTAGAAGGATCCAAACTTCACTATAAATATCATTGTATTAATTCAGATCAGTGATATTAATAAAAACGATTTTCAGTTTCTAGAACTCTCTCTTTCTCTCTCTCGTTCACATTTTCCTTCACTTTCTTGTTAACCAAACAGAGCTCAATACTTTTAACATGGTATCAGAGTTAATTTTCAGATCAATCTAGTGGCCTTAACAAGTTCAAATTCACAGCCAAACACTTCTTTTACCTTGACCACTCCAGTTAAGCTAGATCGCACTAATTACACGATCTGGAAGCAGCAAGTGCTCTCTTCAATTCGTGGAAATGGCTTGGAAGGTTACATTGACGGATCTAAACTCTGTGCTAATCAATATCTGCTTTCTGAGTCTGGATCAGCTAGTTCTTCAAACACTGAAGCTCAAGCTTAAGAGAATCCAGAATGTGGAGCATGGAAACGCCAAGATCAACTTCTCCTGAGCTGGATCATGTCCTCAATGAGCGTTGACATACTTAGTCTTGTCGTAAACTCTCAAACCTCCTTTGAACTTTTGAAAAGTCTGGAAAAGCAATTTGGATCTGAATCTATGGCAAAGAAGGTTCATCTGAAAATGCTTCTTAATAACTTGAGGAAAGATTCTTTGTCAATGACTGAGTATTTTACTGAACTCAAACCAGTTACCGATGGCCTTGCATTAGCTGGTAGTCCTGTTAGTGATATTGATTTCATAACTCATCTCATTTAAAATACTTAAAATATTTTTGAATTTCAAAATGGGCAAATATCTTTAATCTCTAATATTTTTGCTACCAGTCATTAATTGCCAAGACGTTTGATCAGAAATATACCATTTTAATGCCTATAACAACAATTAGGATACGAACCAGAAAAGGAAGCTCCTCAAAAAGCCTTTCATGCAAGAAAAGTGCAACCAGGAGAGCAAAATATCGTAACATATGTTCCCTTGTGCATATTCACAAAGTATTTTGACAACTTAAAGCTTTGATGGCAGGTTTCATGGTTTCTAAATAATAGAGTGATTTTCCAAACTGACAGGAGCCCCTCATTTCCATACATTAAAATCAACTGACTGAAGTGATATATGACCAACATACAAATCCTTTAGGTGCCGTGTCCACAACCCAATATGCCTTTTATTCAAACTAGGATAAATGCAACTTGAGAACCCTGTCTTCCAGCCTGGAAATCTCTGCCTTTCTATAACATGAAGAGTATAATGAACACTAGGTGCTGCTTCTGAGCGCCCAAAAACAAAACAATTGTAAGGCCAGGACTGGCTTACCATTCTTGCTAGTGACAATAAGCACAAGCAATTGTAAGGAAATCCATAAATCAATGCCTCATTAGCAGTAAATGCTTCAGCTGTCTCATCTGCCACTTCAAGCTCTATCTCCTGTGTAGAGGGAATTCTGCTCAGTTCTGAATCAAACCGGTTTCCTATTCTTTTTCACAAATTCGATGCTTTGCAGCTAGAGTATGAATACACAATATCCTAAGTTCATTAGAAATTAACTGTTTTATCTCATTGAATTTGTCACACTCTCTATACCGTGCACACCAATGCCGAACTACTCCTGAAAACCAGTCAATGATTTGGCTGTTATCTTGTAAGATGAGCAGAGAATTCATACAGATGTATCCTTCAGATGTAATCAATCCATACCGTAACAGACGCTTTTTTATAGCATTGGCAGGAGCAACAATTTTGGTAACGGTGACAGATTTGGCGGAATAACATGAATTTGGCAAAAGAAAGAGAATAGTCACTGTTTCAGAAGAAACATACTTTTCCACGTGCTTCTGAAATTCATAAAAGGATTCTCACAGTTCTTGAGGAAGAGCTGATTCTGCAATGTACTCAGATAAGATTAATTCCTCACTTTCTGCTGCTTTGGCTTTAACGTATTGCATCTGTACTTTTAACAAGAAATTGTACCACTGGTCAGTTTGCATCCCAGCTTTACGAAAGCTAGAAATTTGGCACGAAGTAGAATCACTGGCGGCTAAATGCTTGATCTCTGATCCTTTAATCTTCTTTAAACCATGAGCCAACCATTTATTACCAATTCTAACCGTCCCAGCATCCCAAGCCCTCTCGTTTATGTAAAGCAAACAACTTGACCCTTTCCTTCTACTTGTGAATAGCCTTTATAGCAGGGCTCTCTTTCACTTGTCTTCTCACCAAAGTGCCTAAAAGCAAACTCCAAAATGCCCCTCACATGGTAATATTTCTGTTCGATTATCAACATTTAAGTGCAAAGAATTCTGCAAATAATTTACGATATAAGACTTGAAGGCTTGAGCAATTTCTCTAGATTCAGAAACAATAAAAAACATCTCATCCATGAAACGGTAAGTGTGAACTCTTGGACCAGTCTTACTGCCAACCATATGATTCAGATCATTGTCATTTATCTGTCTCCTGAACCAAGTGCGCAGCTTGGCATGAGATCCATATCCACCTACATGAAAATTTGAAGTGATAGCCTCATATCTCTTTTTCTTGATCACTCAAAGCCAACTATTTTCAGGATTTTTAGTTATGCATGAAAGAATGCCCAGAAGCTTTACTCTAATTCTTCAACTCACTAGACTCAGCAGATATAAAAGACTAAACCCATCTCAAACATTATCATATTCAGGACTTTCACACAGTCCAATGATGCAATGCTTTTTAGCACACACATAACTACAATAAAGAAATATAAGTTTACCAACAGTCTCAATATTAAAACTATTGGAATGAGCTTCTTGTTTCTTTTGCAAACTTTCAACAAACCCACAAAGCCCATTTTTCTTTTCTTTTCGTGTAAACCACCCCCCCCCCCCCCCCCACAAAAAAAACCAAAAAAATCATAAAGTTGTTCAAATTTTTTTTTGCTGCAAAATAGCTTCAACAAGAAATGCAAACTCATCGGTCCAAAACTTTGCTACTACAAACTCATATACAGAATACTTCTTATGCGTATATCCTTACATACCAGCAAAATGATGTTCTGTCCAACTTCAAAACTGCAGCAAGAACAAAAGACATATAACTGCTTTGCGAAGACATTTAAACGAACAGATGGCACGCACTACACATATTATGTTCACATCGGAAATTTGCCGTAATTTAATATTTACTGAGGATCTTTTAGAATACATGCCAAAAGGAATAGAGAAATTCATTTTTGGAAGGATTCTTGGATGATAGTTAGATTACTGATCAATATGATCATACATTCATAAGTGATTGGATATTTAATCATGGTAGAGGAGCTATTTTATGGGGCTCAAAGAGGCAAACTTGCATAGCAAACTCCACCACGTGTAACAACCGTATTTTGTTTCATTATCAGTATTATTTTGTTTTATTTGTATTTTTATAGAATATAGTGTTTGAGGTTGATGATGAGTTTTTCACTTTTAAAATCACTTAATTTGTTTTGCCAATTTATTAAAAACCTTATTAAAAAAGGAAATAAATTTCTTAATGGGTAAGGGTATTAAAAGGCTTGGCTTATAAAAACTCCTCTTACGTTATTTTGTTTCTTAAAACCCTAGAGACTAATAAAGAAAACAATACAGTAGCAAATACAAGAGTAAACTCATGTTTTCTAAAAAGAAGAGGGGAAATTTTGATTGTGTTTCTATGTTCCATTAAATAAGTTCTTGAGTTTTGATTTTATTTTGAAAGTAGGTAAGAATTTATAATCCTTTAAAGTTCTAGTTTTATTTGCGATTTTATGTAATTGATTGAATGATGTTGTGTGTGTTATTTTGATAAAATTATGAAAGCATGATCATGTATTGATTTTGTTGTTTTTGAGTGGAAGTATTGCTATTATGTTATCCTGCAAACTATGAACAATGTAGATCGAATGTCATATGATTGCTGTTTTAATTAGTATCATGCATAAAACATTATAAATTATTAAACTACACATATTTATCTTTCTATCCATATGTTTTCATTGTATATTAATTGTAATGATTTTTTGAATTTGGAACACTAGTGCTGGAAAATTCTGATTTTTAGCCATAATTCTCAATTCTTTACAACCTAAATGACTTCTGAAAATTTTGGAAATTTTTATCATTGTGCACATATATGTCTAGTTTCTGTATACTTAAATTTGTAATTTTTGGGTTTATATAAAAATCATAGATTTGGGCTACCGCAATACTGGAAACTCTAGAATTGCCAAGGCTGATATTAAGTCAGTTTGGGTTACTTTTTCAATAGTAAATGTCTTATAATTTTAATTCTAATTTATTATTGTTTCCTCTAATTGTCAAAACTTGAATCACTATTTTTGAGCATATATAACTAAAGTTATGAATTTTTTAATCAGCAATCCTTTGTTTATATCAGCACAGGACAATTTTGATGTTTTTGTTGGAAATTAGTTTTCAGTGATGATTATGAACACTGATTAATCTTGTGAAATTTTATATTGAATGTCAACATGTTCACAATAGCTATTTATGATATTTATGATTTTTCTGATATATTTATAACTTGTTAAAAATCATCTCCTGTATGATGGTCAAGCGTAGGTTAGTGAGTTGATGTGCTTGAGTAAGAGTTAATAGTTTTAGAGTTTTTAGGTTTTCTTATCAAGTTTAGAATTGAATAAAATATTGATAATAATTGTGTCCTGGTAATTGTAGGCCAAGAGTGAGATTGTGTGATTTGGTTATTATTGATTTTTTGAATCGACATGCATAATGTCTATTACATGTATGGATGTAAATATGTATGAAAATATTTCATGTGAATTGGCATTTTATAGTTTTGAAGTTATTTTATGGTAATAATTTATGGTAAAGAGTTATATTTTGGTTAAAAGCTTATTTAAAATGTTTTACTAAATTTGTTTTAAAAATGACTTTAAAGTACTTATCTTTCCATAAATTATTTTCCTTAAAATTATTTATAAGGCCCTGCCAATTCAATGTCTTATAAGAGCCTTTTATTGAAATATTACTTAATGATTGATATTGAAAGTCTGAAAACTATATTTATGGTGTGTTTACTTGAGGGTTTAGGGAATGAGAATGAAACATATGTTTAATTGGCAAGATGTAATTTGGGAATGAGAATAAAATCTATGGATCCCACACAATTTGAGAATAAGGAATGTGAATCTTATTCTCATGGGAGAAGGTTAGGAATGTCAATTCCCATTCCCTGAACTGACTTTTGTATTTCTCTAATTTTTTCATATTTTTCAAATTATCCTCATTTAAATCACAATTAATTTTATTATTTTAAATGTTATATTATTAAATTTTATTAACTTTATTGTTTTAGTTATTATTAATTATTGTTATTGTTATTATTATTTTTATTAATATTATCATTATTATTAATAATAATTATTATTAATTTTATTTTTTAATTAATATCATTTTTATAATAATATTTATACATGTATCTAGTTAATGAAAATTACATTATTTAATATTATGGATATTTTGGTAAATTTATTTTCATTTCCATTCCTCATTCTCATTTATTTTGCCAAGTAAACACATCAATGACATTCAAGCACATTCTCATTCCAATTTTTTTTTGCAAGAAAACATTAGAATCTCATTCTTATTCCTCATTCCCATTCCAGCTCATTCTCATTCCACCTCATTCACATTCCATGAAGTAAATACACTATTAAAGTTTTGGCTCATTGTCCATAGTTACTTTAACTTAAATGACATAATAGCTAATTGTATTGTGTGCACTTATTGATGATTATTGCAGGGTAAAGTATCCTAATTGAACTATTGGTCGAGTCACCAGAATTACAAGTGACATATTGAACTATTGGCAAGTCACCGGGATCACAGATGACATATTGAACTACTAGCCAGATCACCAAGAATACAATTGACACTATATAGCATGAGCAATTAAACAAACGAAAGGTTTTACTGATAAATGATTTCTTAAATAATTATTTTTTAAAATGATTATTACGTTATGATTTAATTGATTATGAGTTTTCCTGTACATATGTATTATATTACGAAATCATTATTGGTTTTTAATTTATGATACTTCATGATGATTATTATATACTTTATCATTGTTATTAACCTTATGCATGAGTCTGCTTAGTTGATAGCTCACCTCTCGTTTCTAATTTTGCAGATTGATTATAGAGATGTGGCTTTTGGTTTAGAGAAGAGGATTTTATTACCTGAAAATTTTTGGCGTTTTCTAAATGAATAAATTGTTGTTACTTTAGTTATTGCTTAGAGCTAAATTTTTGTGGAAAATTATTGTTATATTTATTATTTTAGAGACTATATTTTGACTATAGACAATATTAATTTTCTTTTGGAAATAGTAATAAAATTAATATTATGAGGTTTCATTCCAAATTGCTCTTGGTGTTCTTGGGTGAATTTGGGTGTTACATTATGGCTATAGAATTTGTAGTTTTGACTTCTTGTAGTAAGGAAGCTGAATGGTTAAAGAATTTGCTTATAGAAATTCTTATTTAGTCTTAACCAATGCCTCCTGTTTCCATTCATTGTGACAGTGAGGCAACTTTGTCAAGAGCATACAACCAAATCTATAATAGAAATTCTAGGCATATTGATCTAAGACATAGTTATGTGAAACAATTATTTAAAAATGGAGTAATCATAATTGACTTTGAGAGATCATGCCAAACTTTTCTAGACTCCTTAACTTTTAGATGGGATATTGTATTAAAAACTACTAAGGGGATGTGGCTGAAGCTAGCATCGTCTTATCAACAATGATTGAAACTCAATCCAACACTTGAAATATTAAGATCTAGGGTTCAATGAGCAAAAGTACATCATATATTGTGATAGCAAGCACTATAATATTTTAAGATGTGTCTCAAAGATGAGTGCTTGATACCTATAACATGCGAGATAGGTTAAGATACTTAGCTTTTAATATACTTATAAATATTTTAGTGATGGGGACATTCTAAATAAGTCTACCTAAGTGAGTGTAAACGGTGGTGTCACTTCCTATGTAACTCGGCTGGTTACTAAAGCGCTCATGAAAATAGGATTTAGACACAGAGCCAATCCACATGCCAGCTAAAGAATACTTAAGAATTTGAAAACTTTTGTATAAGATATATCTAGTTAGTCTAATAAGGTCGCTGATTCAAAGCTTTGTCTACCATGCCACCTTGATTAATTTTGATGTGTTGTCATTAAGTAAAGGTTCAAGTCTAAGAGACACCTTCATTTATGCATACGTTTTCCAAGCTTGTGCGAGATAAGTTTTCAAATTTCATTTATTTTGAAAATGGTGAGGGACTGTTGGAACAATTTTTAAAATAAGTAGTCTCTTATTGTAAAGACATGTCCAATTAATTGTGCCATATAGAAGAGGTATCTTTTAACTTAAGGATATATATCATTTCATGATGACATTTCATTTGAAGATGCATCTTTTCATGGTGGTATATCATTTGAAATGGTAATGATTCAATTTTGACCATTAATTAAAATCAAATCTTGATCCAATAGTTATAAATAAAGGGATATCATGAAAGAAGACAATCTAAATAGAGAGTTACAAGCATATCTATAAATAGAGGCAATATTTGAGCCATTTAGACATGAAAATAATGATCCTACAATACTCTTTTCTTAACCCTCTTTCCTAGGACGAATTTCATCATATAACATCTATTTTTTATGCATAAAATGTCCAATATATTGTTATCTACAAGAACAAGATAACAATATATTGATTCTTCACAGGCATGCAACATTCAAGATTGCTTTCGTTGATGTGCAACGCAAGCAAACAAATAAGTGTTTTATTGTATCCTGCAGGCATATTTGCTTAACCCATGTGCATCATTTAATTGGTGATGACAAATAACGTCTTAAGGAAAACGACATTTGTAGCGTGTCTTGAAATACACATGATCTTTCTATAGTTTATTGATTACTATCAATTTCTTTGTACCTACAGAGTTGTTAATATATTATTTTATTATAATTCCACCATTATTACTGCAATTGTCTATATTTGCCACTCCCCACAAATATATATCCCTAGCAGTGTATAAAACTCAATGAAAGCAATAGTTGTATAACATTAAATCTATACTATTCATAGTTTTTAGGAATATAACACACACAAAATCATTTAATCAATCACATAAAATCATAAATAAAAATAGAAGTTTAAAAGATTATAAATATTTACCTACCTTCAAAACTAAATCAAAACTCAAGTACTTCTTTAATAGAAAACAAAAACACAATCAAAATCTTCTCTTCTTCCTATTCCAAAAAAAGTAGGGTTTATTCTTGTGTTTTCTGCTGTATTTTTTTCTTTGTTAGGCTCTAGTGATTAAAAAACAAAATAAAATAAGAGGAGTATTTATAAATGCAAACCTTTTAATATCCTTAGCCATTAGCGGATTTATTTTCTTGTCTAAAAGGATATCTAATAAATTAGTAAAAAAAGTCACGTGATTGGAAATTTAAAAATTAAAACACCTTAAATATCATTAGTGTAAAATACTATATTCTATAAATATCAACAGTGACATCTAGGGATGGCAAAATCTGGGTCTGGGTCCGGGTTTAGGCTTTCTGGTTTTGGACTCGGATGATAATTTAACAAATTGGACCCGAATATAAACCTAGATTTTTAGGTTCCAAATCCGATATGCGTTCAACTTGGATAGATGTAGCGAATGCCTGAAATTAAAAACTAAAAGAAATCAAGCATGCGGCTTTTGGGGCTGGTTAGCAGTTGCAGAAGCTCTTGAAATAGATGAGGAAGATGGGGAATCATGTAAACTAGAAATAAAACCCAATTCCAACAACCAAAATCTTAGTATAGATCATTTTTTTTTAATACTCAAAATCTGGAAATATTACTACATAAAAACCAAATCCACAATACAATATATTTTATTTCAGAAATTATACCAAAAAAGACTATCATAGAGCTCCATCACATAAAGTTAGGCCCGAGACCACAAAAGAATGGATTGCTCACTTCTTCTTGGCAGCATCTGAGGCCTTGGTCTTCTTTACACCACAGATCTTCTTGACCATGTTCTTCATTTTCTTCAATTGCTTCCTTGACTTCTCTGCATTGGTGTCAAGTCCGTTCTTTAAACTTGCAGAGATGTGTGGCCACAGTGGCGATGTTGCGTTGCTAATGATTGATGGGTGATGATGAATCAGGCGACGGTGATGATGTTGAATTTATTTGTTGAATTTTGGGGAATGAATAGGACTAGATACGACGGCTGTGGGATGTAGGGTTTGTTTTGTTTTTCTCATTTTTTGCTTTTTGTACTTATAAATAATAATTAAAAATAATTAATTAAATATTAAAATAAAATAATCCGGGTCCGGGTTCTGGATATCCGAATTTATCCAAACCCAAAACCGGACTCGGATATATCTGGGTCATTAAAATCTATTTAGGATCTGAATTTTTTTATGCTCCGGTATGGGTTCAACTTGTCCCAAATTATCCGGATTCATCCGGGTTCAGGTTATTATGTCATCCCTAGTAACATCTGGGGACTTGTTTGTTAACATATATGTTTCCATGATATTGATTTTGATGATAACAAACAAGATTAAGAATGACTAATCTTTTAAGCTCAAATTATTGAAAAATGTATTTTGAATAAATCATTATTTTCATATTATAAATGCTTCATGTTTAATGGAAAAATGATTTTATGAAATTGGTTGTTTTTTCAAAGTTTATGGTTTAATTGAAAGAATTTTGAAAACTTTGAAATAAACATATATTGCTTGAAATTTTGGTAAAGGACCTATTTGAAAAATGTCATAGCGTTTTTGGCTATACCATAATTTCAGAAAGTTTTGGGATTAACAAAGTATTATTTAGAAATTCTGAAATTGGACTTATTTGCAAAGTTTCATATCGTTTTGGGCCATAGTACAGTTATATAAAGTTTGAGGGTCAAATTGTTATTTTACAAAATAGTGCACTATAGTAGTCACTGTAGCATTCACTGTAGCGGTCACTGTAGCGGTCACTGTAGAAAACGGCGATCCGACATTTGGTTAACGGCTCGCCGACATCGAGCAGAATTGAAGATGAGCCTCTGGACACTAACGACGATCCGACTTCTTACTAACGGCTCGCCGACATCTAACAGAATTGAAGATTAGTCTCTGGACACTAACGGCGATCCGACATCTAGATAACGGCGATCCGACAATTTGAAAATCAGCCACAACGGTCATATTGACCAGTCAAACGGCGATCCGATATCTAGCTAACGGCGATCCGACAGTGATCAAAAAGTGAATAACGGCTAGTTTTCAGCTCCAACTATAAATAAGCTCAATCCAATTCAAACAAGCGTGATTCCAACGATTATCATTGAGCAAAATATTGAGAATACATCTTTCATTGAGCTTTAAATCATTGTATTCATCTCATTCATTCACACATTGAGCTTTCACTTGAGATTAAACACATTGTGTGTGAGAGATTCATTTGTAATCTTTTTTGTAAAATCAAGTTAAAAGATTGTAAGTGTTGGGATACACTTGGGTTAAGAGATTGGGGATAATCTCTTGTTGTAAAGGTTCATTGACACCTTGGAAGTCAATTGTAAGCGTTTGAAGCCTTGGGAGGCTAGCTTAGTGAAATCCTCAAGCCCGGTGAGCTTGGAGGCGTGGACGTAGGCGGGGATAGCCGAACCACGTAAAAATCCTTGTGTTCGTTTTCTCTTCCCTTACTCTTTTAATATTGTGTTTCATTGAATTTATTGTTTTGAATTGATTAAGGCATTAGATTGAATTGTTGTGCGAATTATATTGCATAAATTTTAAAATCCCAATTCACCCCCCTCTTGGGTTGCCTAGCTAGTATTTCATTTGGTATCAGAGCGAGGTGCTCTTGTGTAGACTTAATCGTCTAGAGTTAAAGATCAATAGCAACCCAAATTAGTTCAACTTTCATGGAAGGCCAATCTACCATTAGACCTCCATTCTTTGATGGTAATGATTATCCTTATTGGAAAATTAGGATGAGAGTGTTTTTACAAGCCTTAGATTATGAACTATGGGAAATAATTTGTGATGGTTCAGTCATTCCTAGGAAGAATGTTTTAAGTGAATTGGATAAGAAAAATATGTCTTTAAATTCCAAGGCTATGAATGTCTTATTTTGTGCCTTAGATAAAAATGAATTTCATAGAGTTTCAAATTGTTCTAATGCTTATGAAATTTGGAGAAAACTCGAAATTGTATATGAGGAGACTACGAGCGAGGAGGAATTTCACGAAGTGTCGAATTTGGCACTTATGGCAATTGGAGATGAATCGGATGATGAACTTGACGAGGTAAATGATCTTCCTACTTATAATGAATTACATGATGCGTTTAAAGAATTGTATGATGAGTGGATGAAAATTGGTAAAAAGAATGCATGCCTTAAGAAGAAAATGCTAGAACTTACAAATGAAAAGGATACCAAGCAAAAATGTATTGATTCATTGAATGAGAAGATAAAGGAGTTAGAATTAGAAAATAAAACATTGCATGATGAAGTTGCATTATCAAATGAGAAATTTAGCACTTCACATGAGCATCAAGAATCATATGTAGATGACTTGAAAAATGAAAATGATGCTTTACAAAAATGCAATGATTCATTAAATGAAAAGCTTAAAGGACTAGAGATAGATAATAAAATGTTGCATGATAGAATTGTATCATTTAAATGTCAACAAAGTATTTCGTATGAGCATGAAAAATCACATGTTGATAAATTAATGAAAGAAAATGATGTGCTTAAGAAAAAGAGTAATGAGCTCAATGAAATTGTTTTGAAATTCACAAATGGGCAAAAGATGTTGGATAACATGCTTAATTCACAAAAATGTGTGTTTGATAAAGGAGGACTTGGGTATAAGCCTTACTTGAAACAAAAATATTATAAGAATTATTTTGTTAAGGCTACCTCCACAAATGATCAAGTTGTATGTCATTATTGCAATCAAAATGGTCATGTGAATTTTAGATGTCCAGTTAAGAGAAATGCATATTATGGAGCAAAATGTATTTGGGTTCCAAAAGGAACCATTTCTAACACTCAAGGACCCAAGAGCATTTGGGTACCAAAGGGCACAACTTGAATATTTTTTTGTAGGTACCACAAACAAGGAATGGTGGAGAGTTCCTTGTTGAAGCTTGTGAGGATGATCATGGTCTAGGCAAAAATAATGAGGCAAGATGGTTTAATTGTTTTGATAACAATTATTGCCTTATTGATTATGAGTGATGGTCTTCTAAGCTTAGTAAGTATTTAATAATTCATTTGGTATCATGTTGAGTGAATCATGAAAAATGGATAGTAGCTTGAATTTGTGATAATATACTTATATGTTTACATGATTGAATTATCATTGTATTTAACATTGAGTGTTTTATCATGATGCATGGTTATATATATAAGATGATAGCTTGTCAACTCATCATGATAGCTTGTCAACTCATCATGATAGCTTTGTTTGATTTTGATGATTATATAATGCCTAAGCTTGATAAATGAGTGATATGCTTGAATTATTAATTTTTTGAATGATTATATGTTTAATCGTCGTTGAAAATCTTTAGTCCGCACATGCTGAAATGAATCGGTCATAACGTCTTCTAGAGAACTCCAAATCTAGATCTGTAAAATGTATTGGAAAGCTAACTTAATCATCGTTCCAACGGTATATAGCTTGCATGTTAATTCGTACTCAATCAATACATTTTTTATTTTGAAATTGACCTTTCTGCATGTTCTTAAGTTTTGAATGCTTATATGCTTCATGATTGAATGCTTGTTGGATGCTTATTGCTTCATGACTGTGATGAATGAACTATATGCATGAATTCTTGTGTCGTTAATTGTGTTATATCATCATTCACTCATAAAATTGACATCATTGTTTGATACGATTTCGTATGTTTGGTCTTGTATGCATTTATGTCTCATGTACTAATTGGCTTATTGAAAAGTTAAATGATTTTTAACATTGATCAATTTCTAAGCCAAAAATAAATTTGTGTTTATAATACAAGTCTAAGAGCTTACAAAATTTCAAAAATATTTTCCAAAGCCTAACCGGTATACCACTTCTAATCAACCGGAAAGCTGTTTTTCTTTTTGGAGCTCTCGGGTTGAAATTCGGATAATGGAGTTGTAGAGAGAAATGATAGGTTTATTGAGTGTATAACAAAAGAACTTTGTTTGTGAAAAATTTATACTTGTTATATTTGATGAGTCTAATTCTTCCTCTACGGAGAAAGTTGTTTTTGATGATAATGTAGATGAAGAGCTACAAGAAAATTATCAAATGATAGCTAAAAGAAGGCACCACTTGAAAATCAAGAGGAGCAATATGAAGAAACAAATGCGAAGTAAAATGAAGGTACTTCTCAAATACTCCCCAAGGCGTGGAGGTATGTTTCTTCTCACCTTAAGAACTTAATTTTGAAAGATCCATCACAAGGTGTAACTACTAGATCATCACTTAAATATATATATGAACATTTGTAATAATGGATTTGATCACTTGTTCTTTAGCTCATAATGATGGCTTTTTAGCTATGTTGATTTTGATGATCTATAATGTCATATGTTGATTTTGATGATTTATATATTGTCATTATGTTCTTATGCTTTGCTTAAGTTTTGATGATAATATTTGTGCTTTGATGATTCCATTGTATTTGATGAAGTTTGATCTTATGGAATCTATGATTGGTGAATGGATACATTTTTGTTTGTGCTTTCTTGACGCATTGTTAATATGCATAACTTACTTTAAATGATATCGAAAAAAAAAAAAGGGATAAATTCATATACTTCGATATTTTTAAGCATATGAAATTTTTTGTTTGTTATATTAAACTGTCACATTAGATCTTTGATGAGTTTAGTTGTCTTTATTTCTAAAATGTGATTAGTAATTATATGACTTTTGAATTGTTGACATTATGCTCTTATGACTTTTGCATTCCCTTGCTTAGCTTATTACTTGTTCCATTTTGGATAATATGCTTTTTGAACATTTTTATTGTCCAAAGGGGGAGACAAAGTAATAAATCATTTTAATGATGTAAATTAGGGGAAATAACATGCATTTTGAGCATGCTTTTAATGGTTAATATATGATTATGGAATTCTCAGATTTAATTATTACAAGTGTTGGGAGAATTCATATTGATTTTAATGATTGATGATTATATGTGCGTTACTTGATGAATCGAAGGAATTGTTGGTTGGTTATTATTGTTTAAACTTATATGGAAGTGTTTTTAACTATGTCGTGTATTGGAGGATTTGAGCATTTTAAGGGGAGACTATGCCGAAACTTTTGCTCGCACAAAATTGGTAATATCTTTATCGAATTATTTTTTATGCTCTTATTTCGATTGCATTTTTTTTCTACTCTTTTGAAAGGGGAGATAAATATTTTTGGATAAAATCTTTTTTGGTTAAAATTTTAAATTGGTCATATATTTAGGGGGAGCATGTAATATGATTTTGGAAAATATGCATTTTGAACTTTTTTTGTTGTCCAAAGGGAGAGACAAAGGATATATCATTTCTATGTTGTCAAAAAGAGGAGAATAATATGCATTTTGAGTAATTGTTTTGATAATTGGCATTTGATTATGATGATGATTTTGATGATTTTGAGATATGATGATAATTTATGAGTAATATTACTAAATTTGTTTTTGAGATGATGCTTGTTGTTAGGGGGAGATTTTGTTGAAATTTCTATTCGGACAACATAGGTAACAAATTTCCTACTCTTATTCTTTTCCTTTACGTTTTTCCTTTTTATGATGAAGGGGGAGAAGAATACATGTTTTCAAATTTATTAAAAAAAAAAAAATTTTTTTTTTCTTTGCCAATTAAGTTTTTCTTTTTGATGATGAGGGGGAGAAAAATCCATGTATTTAAATTGTTGGCAAATTGTAAAAGAAAATTATTTTTAGGGGAAGTAATTTGTGGAATCATTCTTTAAATACATGAAATGTTTGTCATCATCAAAAAGGGGGAGATTGTTAACATTTATGTTTGCACAATATTGATTTTGATGATAACAAACAAGATTAAGAATGATTAATCTTTTAAGATCAAATTATTTTTTATATATTTTAAATAAATCATTATTTTCACATTATAAATGTTTTATATTTAATGGAAAAATGATTTTAAGAAAAATGATTGTTTAAATACATGAAATGTTTGTCATCATAAAAAAGGGGGAGATTGTTAACATATATGTTTCCATGATATTGATTTTGATGATAACAAACAAGATTAAGAATGACTAATCTTTTAAGCTCAAATTATTGAAAAATGTATTTTGAATAAATCATTATTTTCATATTATAAATGCTTCATGTTTAATGGAAAAATGATTTTATGAAATTGGTTGTTTTTTCAAAGTTTATGGTTTAATTGAAAGAATTTTGAAAACTTTGAAATAAACATATATTGCTTGAAATTTTGGTAAAGGACCTATTTGAAAAATGTCATAGCGTTTTTGGCTATACCATAATTTCAGAAAGTTTTGGGATTAACAAAGTATTATTTAGAAATTCTGAAATTGGACTTATTTGTAAAGTTTCATATCGTTTTGGGCCATAGTACAGTTATATAAAGTTTGAGGGTCAAATTGTTATTTTACAAAATAGTGCACTATAGTAGTCATTGTAGCATTCACTGTAGCGGTCACTGTAGCGGTCACTGTAGAAAACGGCGATCCGACATTTGGTTAACGGCTCGCCGACATCGAGCAGAATTGAAGATGAGCCTCTGGACACTAACGGCGATCCGACTTCTTACTAACGGCTCGCCGACATCTAACAGAATTGAAGATTAGTCTCTGGACACTAACGGCGATCCGACATCTAGATAACGGCGATCCGACAATTTGAAAATCAGCCACAACGGTCATATTGACTAGTCAAACGGCGATCCGATATCTAGCTAACGGCGATCCGACAGTGATCAAAAAGTGAATAACGGCTAGTTTTCAGCTCCAACTATAAATAAGCTCAATCCAATTCAAATAAGGGTGATTCCAACGATTATCATTGAGCAAAATATTGAGAATACATCTTTCATTGAGCTTTAAATCATTGTATTCATCTCATTCATTCACACATTGAGCTTTCACTTGAGATTAAACACATTGTGTGTGAGAGATTCATTTGTAATCTTTTTTGTAAAATCAAGTTAAAAGATTGTAAGTGTTGGGATACACTTGGGTTAAGAGATTAGGGATAATCTCTTGTTGTAAAGGTTCATTGACACATTGGAAGTCAATTGTAAGCGTTTGAAGCCTTGGGAGGCTAGCTTAGTGAAATCCTCAAGCCCGGTGAGCTTGGAGGCGTGGACGTAGGCGGGGATAGCCGAACCACATAAAAATCCTTGTGTTCGTTTTCTCTTCCCTTACTCTTTTAATATTGTGTTTCATTGAATTTATTGTTTCGAATTGATTAAGGCATTAGATTGAATTGTTGTGCGAATTATATTGCATAAATTTTAAAATCCCAATTCACCCCCCCTCTTGGGTTGCCTAGCTAGTATTTCATTGTTCATTCAACATTATTGATACTGCGGTTACAAATTTTTGAACGATTGGAAGATGAACTACATATGCCTCACTATATTACTAAGTTTTTTTTTTAAGTTACATTTAATCATTGATAGTAAATTACAATTAGGTTTTTTATCATAAAAATGTGTGAAAAAATAATAAGATTAAATGAGTTAGCGGGTGAATTTTATTTAAATATAAATTATATTAATAAAATTTAATAATAATAATAATAATTATTAATGATATTTAAAATAATAAAATTAATTATGATTTGAATAAGAAAAATTTAGGAAATATGAAAAAATAGAGGAATACAAAAATAAATATATATTTCATTCTCATTTCCAACCCTCATGTGAAAATGAGATTTTTATTTTTTACTCCCAAATTATGTAGAATTCATATATTTTATTTTTATTTTCAAATTACATTTTACTAAATAAAAATAAATTTCATTTTTATTCTTTTATTTTCATTCCCTAATCTATAAAATAAACACACCATAAATATAGTTTAAGAATACCCCGTCGATAATATATACCCAGTCGAATTATTTATGGCTAATTGGCCATAAATTAGAGTTAAGTTAAAGAGCAAAGAGCAATGTTATAAATGTTGATGTGACATAAACATCATCACATGCAAATGAACCCGATAAGGGTGACATGTGGGGACTTGTTCACTCAACGCCATTAATACTGCAGTTGCAGATTTTGCAGTTCACATTAGACCGATAGGAAGAGAAACTACATATGCCTCGTAATATATTAATAACATCAGTAACGGTCTTTCTTAATTTATATTTATCGTAACTTATAATTAATCTTTCTTAGTAAAAAAAAGAATAATATAATAATAAAATGAAATGAGTAAGTAGATAAATTTTATCTGATTGCAAATTACATTAAATATAATAGACAGATCCTATTAATAATACACCCACTTGAAACACTGTAAATATAAACACTCATTAAAGAGAGTATTGCATTATGTCATCAATATAATGCAATTAGTTTTAGAAAATTATCATGATATCTTATAGCTGCTATCTATATTGTTATACATATAAATTTATGCTTTAATGCAAAATTTTGAAATATTTGACTAAAAATTTGTGTTCTTGCAATATATATATGAAGGTTCTATGTTTAACCTTAGTATAACTTATTTAACATCATATCCTTCAACAATTTTAATCACCTCATAATCAATTAATGGTATTAAAATCTCAACATTTTTAATAATATTTGTATGTAGTGGCGTTGCTACATCAAAGGTAGCAGGGGCTGAAACCCCTGATTTTCTTTTTCTTTTTTTTTTTAAACAAACTATTTGACTTTTCTTTCTTTTCCTGAGAATTTTTTTATTCAAAAAGATGATCGTACGTGTAGAAACCCCATTGCATGATAAGATTAATCAATTGGAAAACGCAAGAGAGATGAAAGAAAAAAAGAGCAACAGCTAGTAAGGAAAGAGCCGGTACTGTGTACAATCGACGTAATTCAATGCATTATATAATCTTGTCCCCACACATTGGATACTCGTGCTCATCCACACGTCCCCGTTCCAAGGTAATAATTGATGCGGCGGCTTTGGCGATGGGCCCTACCTAGTTGCAAGGGGAGAATTTAACAAAAGTTGATGCAACACTTAATTATCTGAATGTGGATACTGGATACTGGATACTTGTGCGACTTGACTTTGTGTTGACGTTAATTGGGCAGATCACGGTTGGATTCGGTTAAGTTTGATTCGGTTTTTTTAAATTTTAATTTTTATTTTTAAATTTATATTTATATTTAATTATTTATTAATTAAAAATATAATATAAAAAGATAAAAATAAAAAATAGATCCAACAATAATTTAAAAATAATTTTTTATCTATGTTTACCTATATAAATAAAGAAATAAGTATTTTTTATAACACATAAATTAAATGAAGTAAATAATTAAAAATAAATATATCAATGATCATAAGTTTGTAAGAAATAACAAAAATTATAAGAGAAAAAAATTATTTGGTGGAGAAATAAAAAATTTGTTCTAATGAATAGTCCACATAATTATAATTATTTCATAATAATTTTATCTTACTATTATTTATATTTAATTTATGAGTTGGACTATTGGCACTCCTTCATTCATCTTATAAAATAGGAGTGGGTAAAAAAACCTTGTACTAGAGAAAACCAAAATGAACCGATCTGAACCGTTCTATTCAGACTGGTTTTAATATTTAAAAAAAATCAAAATATATGGTTTGTAAAAAAAACTGAAATGCAGGTTCGATATTCAGTTTACTTAGTTGGACCAAAAAATCGAACCAAAAAATAAGGTTATTCTTGAAATTTTATTTAAATAGACACGCGTTAAATTTTAATTGATTGCGTAAGATAACTAAAATAGGCATGCACACACACGATTACGGGTATATAATATTTAAAAATTATTGTTGGTGTTTGTTTCTAAATTTTCTTTTTTTTTGTGTTGTAAGTTTTAATTGTTGTTATTTTTATTTATCTTTACAACATTATGTTTATGTAGATGGAGTATTGAAGTTTGATTATGTATTTTGAAATCTTAATATTTCATATTTTGTAAGTACCTTATTAATAGTTAATAAAATATTAGTGATAAAATGTGTTTTGAATACTTTATATTTATTGTTAATATTTGTAATGAAATTAGGATAAATTAATTATTGAAAACAATTATTACATTCATGAGGCCTAATGGGGTAAAAATTTAGAAATTCAAAATAGGTCCAATAGGTCTAAAATTGAAAAAATCGAACCGAACCGAACCGATAAAAAAAGATCGGTTTATGTTCGGTTTTTATTGAGTTTGGTTCTTATTTAGTTCTTTTTATAAAATAACCGATTTAAATCGGTTCTGCTTAATTTCGATCCGAGCCGAACCGGACCGAACCGTGCCCACCCCTAATATAAAACATCTATTATGTTATAATTACATTTAAGGATAATATAAATATAATTAAATTATTTATATTTCCTTTTCCTCTTTAATTTTATTTTACTTGCACAATATAAATATATTTTATTATCACTAAAACAATTTAAATTCTTGTAATCCTCTAAGCCAAAATAAAATTCTTGTAATAAACATAACAACTTAATTAAGATATAATACAGTGAAAAATTATAAGTAGAATAAAACTATATTAGACCCATAAAATATTTATTATTTTTTAAGTATACTTTTTTTCTTTTTTAATTTTTTTGTTTAAAAATTAAATAATAAAGAAAGTTTGAAGAGAAGAATATATTAGAAGAGTGCGAAAAATATTAGAAACTAAAAAATTCACAAATTAAAAGAGTATTTATTAGAAAAAATAATATTTTTTATATTAAATAGAATATAATTAAAAAAAGCGTTTCAATAAGATTTTAGAGGTTGCGAATAGTCTGACTCTAATTTATTATTTCGTAATCTGAAACGAAAGCAAACCGAACCAAACCGAACCCATTCAAGCGATCAGTTCGATTGTGCGGAGTCACTCCCATTGTTTTTCCACCTAAATGTTATCCAAGTCTCCTTCTGCACACATGTAAGTCCAGAAATTATAACTCATAAATTTCGTTCTCTCACCTTTTGGCTTCCAACTTTCAAAATGGTTGATGCGATCGTGTCCGCTGTCTTAGAGCAGCTGATTTCAACGTCAGTTGAAGAGGCAAAAGAACAGGTGAGGCTGGTGACGGGCGTCGGAAAAGAAGTGAAAAGGCTGCAAGGCAATTTAGAAGCCATTCAAGCTGTGCTGGCTGATGCAGAGCGAAAGCAAGTGAAGGAGGAACGTGTGAGGCTTTGGTTAGACAAGCTCAAACACGCATCCTACGACATTGAAGATGTGTTGGATGAGTGGAATACTGCCAGGCTCAAACTGCAAATCGAGGGAGTTGATGCTGATAATTCTCTTGTTCCTCAGCAGAAGGTATGCAGCTCTTTCTTTCCTGCTGCCTCTTGCTTTGGTTTCAAACAGCTCTTTCTGCGTCGCGATATTGCTAAGAAGATAAAAGAAATGAATGAAACTTTAGATGATATTGCCAGACAGAAAGATACTTTTAATTTGAGTGTCACTAGAAGTAACGAGGATAAATCTGAGAGGACGCAAAGTACTGCCTTAATTAATGTGTCTAAAGTATGTGGTCGAGATAACGAGAAAAATGTTCTGAAGAGAAAGTTGTTAAGTGAGACTGCTGAACAACCGAATGCCATCCAAGTCATCTCTCTCGTAGGGATGGGTGGTATCGGAAAGACAACTCTTGCTCAGTTGGCTTACAACGATGCAGATGTAATCAACAATTTTAATTTTAGAATCTGGGTTTGTGTTTCGGACCCCTTTGATGAGTTTCGGGTTGCGAAAGCCATCATTGAAACTTTAGAAGGTTCTACTCCTAATTTAGGTGAACTGAATTCACTTCATCTACGCATTGATGAACATATTGCGGGGAAAAAAGTTTTGCTCGTCTTAGATGATGTGTGGACAGAAGATGGCAATAAATGGGAATCATTCCAACGTTGTCTAATAAATGGACATTGTGGAAGTAAGATTTTAGTTACCACCCGTAAGGAGACAGTTGCTCGAATGATTGGATCCACTTATGTTATCCCCATTAAAGAATTGTCTAAACCAGATTGTTGGTCGCTATTTGAACGATTTGCTTTTCTCAATAGATCTCGTTCAGAGCGCAAACAATTAGAAGAAATTGGTAGAAACATTACATGGAAGTGCAAAGGCTTGCCACTTGCGGTTAAAACTATCGGGAGTCTGTTGCAGTTTAAAAAAGCTAGAGAAGAGTGGCAAAGTATCTTAGATAGTGAGATTTGGCAGGTAGAAGAGTTTGAAAAAGATCTTTTACCTGCTCTCCTATTAAGTTATGATGATTTGCCCAATGACATTAAACGATGTTTCTCCTATTGTGCCGTATTGCCAAAAGAATGCTATGTGGACAGGGATGAATTGATTAAATTATGGATGGCTCAAGGTTATATTGAGCAGAAAGGAAATAGAGAGATGGAGATGGAGATGATTGGTGAAAGGTATTTTGACTTGTTAGCCAAGAGATCTTTCTTCCAAGAGTTTGAGAAAGATGAAGAAGGTATTGTTAAAAGATATAAAATGCATGATATAGTGCATGGTTTTGCACAACGTCTCACTGAAATGGAATGTGCTGCAATAGAAGTTGGCACTGTTGGTGAGCTGCCGTTGTTGATAAATACTTGTTATGAGAAACTCCGTCATTCAATTTTGGTGCTTCACTACAATGCTTCATTTCCTGTTTCAATATTTAATGCCAAAAAGTTACGTAGCCTTTTAATTCAAGGCTATTCACTGCCGCACATGCCAAGTTTATTTGATCAACTGACTTGCTTAAGGGCATTAAGAATTGGGAAGTATGGGCATGATCCAATTGAGAGAATACCGAATGGGATTGAAAAGTTGATACATTTAAGATACCTTAAATTGTATTGTGTGGGAATAGAAGAATTGCCGGAGACATGCTGTGAGTTATTTAATTTGCAAAACTTAGACCTCAGAGGATGCGGCAAGTTGACAAGATTACCTCAAAACATAGGAAAGTTAGTCAATTTGAGGCATCTAATATTTGATGAGGATGATTTAGTTTACATGCCAAAAGGAATTGGGAGTTTAACTGGTCTTAGGACATTAAGTGAGTTTGTTGCTGTGAGTGGTGGTGGCAAATATGGTAGTAAAGCATGTAACCTTGATGGTTTGAGACGCATGAATCATCTCCGAGGGTCTCTTAAAATTCGAGGGTTAGGGAATGTGACAGATGTTGATTGGGCTAAAAATGCAGAGCTTGAGAAAAAGAAGAATCTCATTTGTTTGGAATTAGAATTTGACAAGGAAGAGGAAGAAGATGAAGCCGAAGTAAACCATCAAGCAATTATTGAAGCCTTAAAACCGCATCCAAATCTAGAGTCATTACAAATATCTTTCTATGAAGTCAAGGCTAGGTTCCCCAACTGGATACTGTCCTTAAACAAGCTGAGGATGTTATGTCTCTCATTCTGCAAAAAGTGTGAGATTATGCCTCCTTTAGGAAAATTGCAATCCCTTGAAGTTCTTGAAATATGGGAGATGCATGGTATAAAAAGAGTGGGCGATGAAGTTTTGGGGATAGAAAGTGATCATATGCATGGCACATCTCCATCTCTATCTCCATCTCCATCTTCATCTTCATCTTCAATTATAGCCTTTCCTAGACTGAAGAAATGCACACTTTGGAGTTTAGATGGATGGGAAGAATGGGAGTTTATAGAAGAAAATATTACAATCATGCCTCAACTAAATTCTTTGGCTATTAGAGATTGTAGCAAATTGAAAATGTTGCCTGACCAAGTTCTTCGGAGCACAACACTGAAGAAATTGGAGATTAATGGTTGTCCTATTTTAGAAAAAAGTTTCAAAGAGGCTGTAGGGGATGAACGGTCAAAGATCTCTTGCATTCCTACCGTCATAATTGATAGTCGCTATGTCCAAATAGACCGTCATTGAATTCAGTAACAGCAGCAATTAATTACCATTGACTTACAGGTATTTTCTTCTCTTCTTTAACTTTTTTACTTGATGAATTTAATTGTTTGAATCCTATAATCACACCGATTATTTCTTTTTCAGTGGATAAGTTACTTTAGGATTTCCTCTATAACTAGTACGATGCAAGTAAAATTCATTTTGGAGAAATTAATGGTATATTCATATTAATATTTCATGACTTTACCGCTATCAGTTTTTGCAACACTTCTGCTGGTATGAGCAGAAGTTTTCATCTGTAATATATTCATCACAAGAAAATGGCTGTGGTTCCCATCAATCTCAGTTAATTTCTTTTCTTTCTTCTTTTTTCTTATTTGTATGTAGAAAATATATTGCATCTAATTCTGTATCACATATATTATTTGGTCAAGTATATGCAACACTTTTTAATCTTTTTTAATTTCACTTTTGACTTACCTATCTCTTTGACCATATTTTAATCTTTAATCAAAGCAACTACTTGACCTTAAATTATTTAAGTTTTGCTGCAAATACTAAGATAAAACATCGTCTGCACTCAAAGTAGAATATTTAGAGGCAAGTTTGTCTAGATTCAAAATTCATATAATTTTTCTATAAAACAAGAAAGGTTAGGCCAAAGAGGATACAGCAAGCCAGCAATTACCTTTAATTAGTTATACTCTGTGCTATTGGGAATACTACATACCTGAGACAGGATTGAATAATATGGGAGGAGTTCTATTCAGGTTTCTATATTATCCATATTCTGAATTATTAGTCAACCTTATTGGCTCGAAAGTTAGATTTAGGAATGTTAAAGCATGTTCTGATTGTCGTCTGAAATAAAGTCGGTAGGATAGTGTTGAAGAGGATTCAAATGATTCCACAAATCTCATGGTTCTGTAGATTGTTCATCTTAAATTGAATTGGTTTGTACTGCTCTGTAGATTCTTATTCTTTTCATTTTTTAACTTTGGTCGGTCAATTTGGAAATTAGAATTTCTTCGGATTCTTTTTTTTTTTTTTGGCTTACTTTTAGAGTATGCCTATGGGGTGGCTTGGGAACAGTGAACTGTCACCGTTGGCTTCATAGCAATCAAGAGTTCCTTACTAAATTTTTTGACTAAATCTTAATCAAGTGCGAGTCACTTTATTGATTTAATTTTTGTTCTCAGATGAATCTCCTGTGCCACAAGGACAAAGTGCAACAAGCTAATTATTTTGGCTCACAGAAGAATCATTAAATAGAGTTGGATCTTATGATTAAGAAGATACAATGGTGAACCCTCTTGCTTCTTTGGAGAAAATTAAGGAGGCTCAGATTTCAGGTTCTTAAATTTGATAACCTTGCTCTTTGCTTTGTTGTACTGTTGAAGTTTTTTGGACAAGCAAAAGATTGTGCGTTTCTTTTGTTTAACTTCATTTTTCTTTGCAGCGCTGATTGATTTGGCTATTCAGAGCGACAGTAGTGGAGATGAAGAATTGAAGATTGGCTAGACAAAGATGAAGTCTGTTATGGTTTATTTTCTTGTACGGGCTGGAATCAGGTATATATGTAGTTTTGATTGTTATAAGCACTTTTAACTTTACGGAAAAAGATGGTTTCTGATCGTGATGAAATTTATTGGCTGGTGGGTGCCAAATTATCTGTCAGCCCAACCTATCAGTCCAAAAGCAGCATGGTCTCCTGCAATCATATACATCGAGGTTTTTTTTAACTGCAGTCATATGAACAGAAATTCAATCAGTGGTCAAATCTGATGTTGTATTGTCCTCTGTTTTATTCATGCATCTACCAGTTGTAGTGACAACATATTTCTGAAATTTCTTTAGACTGTTGGAAGATAGCAACTTAGCAGGACATCTTGCCTTGCACCAGAGTTTTCTAAGATGCCAAGGCTTAGGGTTTTGTATGTTCCCTGCTCCTTGAAGCATCTTATGTAACAACTATTACAGTCTTTTATTTTTCCTGAAGCATGGTTATGAGAATTAGTCCTCGCTTCAGTGTATTCTTTATCTCTGATGCAAGCCATTATTGGCTGACATGATCTGATATTCAGGAGGTGTTTTAAGAGACCAATATGTCTGGCAATCTGTTTTGGTGACTGTAACTTGTCTAGAGAAATGTCATCATGATGCATGCCCATTTCTTCCAAACCCACTATCACAATATGTATATGACTTGGTTTTCCGGCTCTTGAACTTAATAATCTCTCTCTTAATTGGCTTTGTAGGTTCAGTTGAAGATTTATAGATTAGCATAAGATTGTGTTTTTGTTTTGTTAAATTGAATTTTTTTTTTTTGTTTTAACTTGCAGGGCTGATTGATTTGGCTATGAGGTGGAACATTGTGATACGTGGAGATGACTTGAAGGGTGGCCAGACTAAGATGAAGGCTGTTTTGGTTGATTTTCATATCGGGGCTGGTATAAATGGAGCTTAGCTTTAACTTTACTGAAAAAGTGATTTTTTGAAAGTGATTTAAAGAAGCTATTTCTTATTTATTGATGATATTAACTGGTTGCTTTGCATGATTAATAATGATGTGTGATACACAGCCAACATCAACAACGAGCTGCATTAACTTGGGAAACAATGATGAATTGAATCCCTCAGCCCATAAAATTTTCAGCTCCAAGGAGATTTACGAAGGCAATGTCATTGAATGACGTGGTCTCTAGCAATGGTATCCTTTATGAGCCCAGTGAACACTCCTCTACCAGACTACCACCTGGTGGTCACAAGGTAGCCTGTCGATTATAAGTAAAATATCAACCGAGTAGATGCATTTAATAAATGGATTACATCCATCCTTATGAAAAAGTGTGGCTAGTGACAGTGGCACAGCTCTTATTCCAATGTAGTGTGAATACTTTGTTGCTTTTTTGATCGATGGTCTGACTCTTGGTGTTTTGGAATATTTGTGTCTGTTAGTATGTGCCATATGCTGGGGATAGCCATTGATGAGTTTCATTGGAGGCAAGGACCTATTGTGCTTTTCAACGCTATGAGATTAGATTTGGTTCTTTTCCTGAACTCAGCACCAGGGTCCACGTCAAAGCTGAAGGAGAGAGGTTTGTTAATTCATTGCATACTTTTTTTTTCCCCAAATTAATAGACAAAAATCTATTAACATGCAGAACTTTTCAGGGCAAATTCCTTCAGCAACAGTGGGAATAACGAGTGACGAACTTACTGAAGTGAGATGTGGTGTATGAACCGATAAGACCACACAACAGAAACAACCGACACTGCACACGCCTAGTTAAAATAAATGTGTCAGAGGTTGCTGCAGAATTGTTTGATAATATGCCTCAATGAAGGCATTGGCGGGAACTCATGAATCCTTTGGATTAAGCAAGCCTTCTGATGTCTGAATATCGGTAGTTGGATAGCTAGAAGCATCAAAGGTCAGGATTGGATGGAAATAAAGTTGAAGGAGCAAGATAGCACGGCTAGTTAATGCCAAGACCGAGCAACTGAAGACAAGAAGGCAAACTGCAGTGTTAGGTTGTTACAACAACCTTTATATTGTCTTGTGATATATTGATAGCCATTGATTCTAGGTCTTGATGTAACTCAAACATGAGAACCTATTACTATATAGAGCATTATAATGCAATGGAGTCAGCAGCTGGAAAAAAAAACCAATTCTTTATTTTCATTGCTTGTGAGTTGTGTGGAAACTACTAGCCTCTTTTTTTTTTTCACCTTGGTATCAAAGCGTTGAAAATCCATAAATGGATAATCAAGCAACAAATGAACGACCTCTAGAAGCTGTTGTTGACAACACAATTCACACAACTCCAACAGCCCAAGAAGATGTTATCAACAACACATCACCAGCTCAAACGTAAAATCCTTTACCCACCCAAACACAAACTGCGTCATCATCACACACAAACTTGCATGTACCCATAAGTTTTTCTTTCACAACTTATGTGAAACTTGATAGAAGCAATTACATCATATGGAAAGCCTAGGCCTTGCCTACTATATGTGGCAATGGCCTGGACAACCTCATTGATGGATCATCTGTATGTTTAGAAAAGTTGCTAATAGATGCTGGTGTAGAAAACAATTTCATAGCATCTGCAAACCGTGCATATGCACTCTGGTGTAGACAAGACCAACTTCTCTTAAGTTGGTTTCTTTCTACAATATCAGAGAACATTATCATTACTGTGACACATTGCACAACTTCACAAGAGCTGTGGTATGCGCTGGAAAGGCTTTATGGCTCCTAACCAATAGCTAGATCTATAGTTCTCAAGATGCAATTGCATGGTGCAAGAAAAGACACAAATTATTACTGAGTTTTGTACAAAAGTAAGAAACTTGGCAAATAAGTTGCAAATGGCAAGAAAGCCAGTTTCAGAAAAAGATCTTTGCTCTCATGTGCTTACTGGCCTTGGCTAATCTTTTGAGTCCGTTGCTAACCTCACTTCATGAACTGACCTTATATGAAATGTATTTTGCATTGTTAAGCCATGAAGCTAGACTAGAGCATAATGCAACTCAAGACAACAACTTTGAGCCAAATGTGGCCTCAAGGCAAGGCCCTATAACAAGTTGACTGAAAAGAAGAATGGAAGACCAAGGAACTAGCCACCAGACTAGTACCTTAGTCCAAAAAATCAGTACTTTGGACCTCTCAATGATGGTGGTGGAAGACCAAACAAAGAAAAAGGAAAAGGCAGCCCGTATGGAGCAAAGACTACAGTATTCAAGTCTGTAGTTTTCTGTCAAATCTGCTGCAAAGAAGGCCATACAGCTGATGAGTGTTGGTTTAGAAAAGAAGATGACTCTGAACAAAGGCCCAAGAATTGTCGACCAAGGGAGTCTTTCTGGCAACAAATGAAGAAGCAGTGAACTAGGCTAGTACTTAGACAGTAGAGCAACCAATCATGTCACAAATGACCTCAACAACCTCAGTGTAAGGTTTGAGTACGAAGGTAACTCATTTCTCTTAGTTAGAAATGGACACAAGCATAAAATCACACACAGAGGAACTATACATTTGCCTATATATACTAGTAACAAATATGAATATCTTGCGCTTAAAAATTTACTTGTAGTTCCACAAATAACCAAAAGCCTGCTAAGTATCTCTAGCCTTATGATAGATAACAAACTAACAGCTGTTTTTTAAAATGAAACTTGTGTTGTTAAGAACAAATTGGAGAATGTTCTTCTTCAAGGAATTGGTACCAGAGGGTTGTTTCAGATTGTTAGAAGTCAAGAATTTGTGAACTCAAAGAAGGCATGTGCTGCTGTTAGAGTCTACAAGTTAGAGTTTTTATTTGCTTCAATAAGTGAGGCTTCTGTCTCAAAGTGTGTCAATGAGTGTTTAAGTCGTAAGCCTAGTAGTGAGTCAAGTGAGTCAATTAATCAACTTGATCTGTTACACATAAGGTTTGGTCACCTTTGTGAACAGACCCTTTGATGTAGGATAATTGTGTATTACAAACGGAATACCTTTTGGAGGCCATAACTTGAGCTACTGGTGTTCGTTTTCAGTGTATAATATACCTTTTCCGAAGCTTGCAACGAGATGGACAAAATCCAAAATGCTTGCGCCATTCTGCCTATGGTTGAGTTGGAAATTCTACTTCTTTCCTGATTATGTTTCAATTTTAAGATTCTTTTTTTTTATTCTTCTAGGATTTTATATTTTTTCTAGAATTCAAATTTGAGTGTCGATTATTATCTTTTTCTTATTTTGATTATGAGAATTTCATTATAAAATAATATTTCATATTTGTCTATTTTGGTAATTTCGTGATATTTAAGTTTATTAAATAAAGGGGTCTAAAACCTTAGTGTTATACTATTCAAAATTATTTAATAAACTTGTTATGTAGAAACCTTTATTTCTTCCATCGATCTACTTTCAACGTTTCCATTTTAGTCATCTTCATGAAAATCGTCTCAAGTTGAAAAAAATTATTTGCTTTCAATAAAGAAAAATCTTTGAGTTTCTATATTGCATGCTAATATGGCAAAAATCACAAATTGACTCTTAAAAGCTCACAAACACAAACAAAGCAACCCCTTGAATTAATTTATGTAGATCCTTGGGGTTTGGCACCTATAATTTTAGGAAAAGATTATAGGTACTACTTAAGTATTGTTGATAATCACACAAGATACACAAGGATTTATCCCTTAACCAACGAAGTAAAAACAACACAAACCTTCGTTGACTTCAAGAATCAAATAGAGAAAGCATTGAATAAACAAATCAAGTGTCTACAGACTGATATGGAGGGAGAAATTAGACCATTGACCAAGTTTCTTAGGAACAATGTGTTAGTATATATGTATCCATAATGTTGATTTTGATGATAACAAATAAGATTAAGAATGATTAAGTTTTTAAAAGCTCAAATTATTTTAAATAAATCATTATTTTCATAATATAAAGGATTTATACTTAATGGAAAAATGATTTTATGAAATTAGTTGTTTTCAATTAATGGTCTAAATTGAAAAAGTTTTGAAACTTTGGAAGTGGACTTATTTGTAAAGTTTTATGACAATTTGGGCCATAATATAATTATACAAAGTTTTGGGATAAAATTATAATTTTAAAAAATAATTTCACTGTAGCAAACGGCTAACCGTTTACTAAAAACGGCTAATCGATAATTTCCAAAAAACATGTTTTGCAAAGTATTGTTAAAATGATGATTCTAGAAAATAATGGTGAACCGTTTACTGAAAACGGTTAACCGATTATTTCCATATTGGTAACCTTGAACCGTTTAGTAAGAATGGTTAAACCAAATTTCTTTTGTAGGTCTTTGGAATTTAACAGCGAAAGGGTAAGCCTAAACAGCAAACCGTTTATTTAAAATTTGGCCCAACGGTAACTTTTGACCAGCCTAAACGGTTAACTGTTAATGGTTAACGACGAACCGTGTTTGGGCAGATAGTCAGTAACGGCTAGTTTTTCAGCTCCAACTATAAATAAGCTCATTCAAATTCAAACAAAATTGATCACAACACTACCATTGAGATTATATTCGAGAATACAATCTTTATAGAGCTTTAAACACATTCATGTTTCATCTATTCACACATTGGGCATTGATTTGTAATCTTAAATATTGTGTGAGAGAAAAACAATTTGTAATCTTTACTTTGAGTGATTGTAAGTATTGTGATATACTTGGGTTAAGAGATTGGGGATAATCTCTTGTTGTAAAGGTTTATTGACACTTTGGAAGTCAAGTGTAAGCATTTGAAGCCTTGGAGGCTTGCTTAGTGAAATTTTCAAGTCCGGAAAACTTGGAGGCGTGGACGTAGGCGAGGTTGGCTGAACAACATAAAAATCTTCGTGTTTGAATCTCTCTTCTCTTATCTTTTTTATATTGTGATTGTTTTAATTGTTATTGCTTTAAATTCATTTTAGATTTGCATGATATTTTGTTTTAGAATTGAATAATTTTTAGAATCTCAATTCACTCCCCTCTTGGGTTGTATAACTAGAATTTCACAATGAAAGCGTAGGCTTGTTGTAAAAACAACACTCACCATGCTAGCACAAGCAAACATGGCTTTAAAATTGTGGTGGAATGCCTTTGAAACTGCTATATATCTTATCAATAGAATACCTACACAAGCCCTAGGTAATATCAGTCTGCTTCCCACATTTAAGACCCTATAGCCAACATCAACTCCAATACCATACCTCTAAATGTGTGTTTATACGGTATAGTTTAGAGCACAAAGTTTATAAATAGCTAGATAGCAAAAGAAAAGTCTATGTAGCTAGACATGTGGTTTTCAATGAAAATGAGTTTCCTTTTGTTATAGATAAGAGTTTTGGGACTAACAAAAGTAAATACAGGACAAGTAGTCAATCAACTATCTGCAACTTCTATTACTTCCTTAAGGCACATTCTTAACTCTATAATCAGGCAACGGTCCACATAGAACATAAAAAAAAAAAAACAAAACTCCATACAAGATACACTAGAAACAATATTAGAAAATCAAATCAGAGCACCAAAGCAAGACCAGATTCAAACACGTCAACCAGAAATAATAACACAACTTGATGATATGTAATGTGAGCTAAACCTTCAATAAGAGAGTCACTATAGAACCTGAGCAACCATTAGAACCATTAAACATACATCTTATGGTAACTAGATCTAGACATGGAATCTACAAGCCTAAAATATAACTTACACAAAAGAGTTCACATATGTTACCAACAAATATAGAAAGTGCTATTGGGAAAATAAAATGAAGAAATGTTATGTTGGATGAATACAAAGCTTTTTCTAAAAAAACAACACTTGAGAATTAATGAAAGTTCAAGAGGGTACAAAGGTCATTGGAACAAATAAGTGGACAAAGTAAAGCATAATCCAGATTGGACAATAGCTAGACAAAAGGCAAGATTAATGGCCAAAAGATATCACCAAATAACAGGGATTGATTACACATAAACCTTTAATCTAGTGGCTAAGTCATCCACAATCAAAGTATTTTTAAGTTTGAATATCAACTATGTTTAGGACATCAAGCAAGTAGATGTCAACAACGTTTTTTTAAATGGAGAACTAAATGAGACATTGTTTATGGAGCAACCAGAAGGATTCAAGGTGAAAGGAAAAGAAAATTATCTACATAGACTCAAAAAAGCACTTTATGGACTGAAACAAGTTTCAAGGGCTTGGTATGAAAAGCTCAAAGCCGTCCTGCTCACCTGGGGATAGGAGAACTCAGTCTTGGATACCTCATTGCTTCATTGGAAAGACAATAGGCAAGTCATATACATACTTGTTTATGTGGATGACATACTCATAATTAATAGCAGTCAAAAGCTTATCAAAGAGTTGATTAAAAAGCTTAATAAGAGTTTCGCTTTGAAGGAGCTAGGTTCACTAAGTTACTTTCTTGGAATTGAAGTCAAAAGGAATCGTGCAGGAATACACCTCTGCCAAAGCAAGTATATGCAAGAACTTATAGAGAAAACAAACGTGAAAAGATGTAGAGAAAGCATAACTCCATTAATTCAAGTGTATACCTTAGAGACTGAAGAAAAACAAATAGAGGATAGCCTTTTAAAGACAAAATTCTCTACAAAAAAGTCATTGGAGCTTTGCAGTATGCAATATCACCCGACTAGACATTGCCTACAGTGTCAATAAGCTAAGTCAATTTATGCAAGAACTAAAAGTGATGCACTAGCAAGGCTACAAAAGGATCTTGAGATACCTTCAAGGCACTCTAACTCGTGGTCTGTACATGTGGTTATTGCATGTTCTTAGCAATAAATTTAGTCTCGTGGAGTTCAAATAATCAAAAGGTAATTTAGTCCTATGGAGTTCAAAGAAGTATAAGGTAGTATTAACCTCCAGTACAGAAGCAAAATATAAGGCGATGTCAAATAGAGCAACTAAATTGACTTGGTTACAATCTCTACTCGCAGATATGAACATTAAGTTGGATAAGAAGACAATGATATGGATGACAACAAGAGCATAATAACTTTTGCTGAAAATCCAATCTTTCACAAAAGAATCAAACACATTGAAATAGATGTTCACTTTGTAAGGAATAAAATCAGCAACTGAGAGTTTGATTTAAAGTATGTGGAAAGCAAGAACCAAGTTGCAGATATAATGACCAAGGAACTTCCCAATTAAAGTTTTAAATACCTAAGAGGCAAGCTCAATGTCTTAGCAAATATGTTATGGTTATTATAATTTCTTAGTGTAATTTCTTAGGAACATACTAATTGGTTTTTATTTACATATGGTTATTATAATTTGCAACAGGAGTTAAACTACCCGTATTTTACAAGAAATTCTAAACAAATAAAATGACCAACAGAAAAGCAATGATACATTATCCATCACCTGAATTAAAATTATTAACTTTGTTTTGAAGGCTGCAACAATACACACATGCCAATTCTAATCATATTAATTACTTTATAGACTTTTCATCTGTTAAAAATTTTCACTTTGCGTGTCCCCTCTCTTGGATGGTACTTTATAGACTAGAAAAACATTTGTTATAATTTTTTCACTGCAAGGATGGTGCTTGGTAGCATTTTCACAACATAAACACAAACAAATAATCTCACAGAAGAAACTTCGTCATTTGATATTGGTGCTTGGCTACCGGGCTCCATTTATTGTTTTCATTTTTAATGCTAAAAGGTTACGTACCCTGATTGTTGTGCAAATTCTATTGTACTTGCAAGCGAACAAATTTATTGTAGAATAGATTTTGTGGTGACGAGTGTCATCCCACGAGGAGGTAGATTTAATTATGCGTAGGGTTAATTTTCTAAGTGTATATGTGAGTTGGTTGTAAGTGAATTTTTTTATCTTAAAATTTAAAATAAAATGGTATGGATGGATTAAAGATGAAAATAATGCAAATAAAACGTTTGAGTTTCTAGATTCACACTCAATATTCACCATGAGCTTAATATTTTATTTTTAGTTCCGATTAAAATATTTTTTTTAGTTCTGATTAATTCATGAGGGGGTATTTCCTCTCTTCATAATCATCACTCTAGTAAATATGGTATCAAACACTTAATATGCCAAAAGGTAATGATTATCTGCTAAGTGTGGTGTCAAGAACACATTGTGCCAGATGATAATAATCCTTCTATCGACAACATGGCAAGACCATCCACTAAATAGCGTAGATACATTCTCAGTTGACAGTGAGTCAAGACAACCCACAAAATACTAGAAGAAAATTTCTCTCTAATAAATATAATGCTAAGTGCTCATTGTGCTAGAAAATAACAATCTTTCACTAGAGAGCCGGTATACCGTGTAAAATCCAGACATGATACACTGTTTGTCGACAACGAGTGAAAACAATCACATAAATTAGAGAGGAAAAGGAAATAAACTTATGTAATTAAACCCATTGATCATGTTGAGGCTACACCTTCAACCCAAGTTTGAAACTAAACTACCCATTGATAATTGAACAAGAGCTAAATTGGTAATTTTAGTAAAATACGTAGAAAATACAAGATGGAGAGAGAATTATAGAAAATGAAGCTCAAAAATAGATTCAAGGATCTCAAATTAGGTGGGGGAGCCCTCTATTTATAGATACAATGGATAAATCATGGCTATAGGATGAAAACAATTTGGATGCTCATGATTACGCCACGTGGCAAACTGTAATTGGTTGTAACACATCATCAATCAACACCATATCAACATTTTGGTCCAATATGATGCCGCCACATCATTAGTGAATGTCACATCAGTATTTTGACCTCGTAGAATCATGTCACATCATCAGTCAATGTCATATCATCAATCAATGCCGCATAATCAGTCAACGTCATATTTTTGGTCCAATAAGATGCTACCACGTCATCTATCAATGTCACATCATTGGTTAATGCCACATTATTATATATACTTGTGATAGTACTGTATACGTGAACAATACCAACTATTTTTTTATGCTTCTCCTAAGGTTTTCGACTAGTCCGAGCTAAAAAATGTCATTTGTTTTGTTGTCCAACTTCTCTTTAGTCGTGAAATTCCAAAATATCTTTGAAATATATAAAATACTTAAATTAAAATAAAACACACATAATAAAAGCTTATGGGATTTAAACACATAAAAGTAAAAATATTAGTGAGACTTAGAATATAAAATGATAATTCTACCTTATATAGTACTCAAAACTGGCTTTATTTAATATTTTCTAAAATCAGGTGGTTGCGTCATTAGTCCTGGAAGGCTTATTTGATCAACCGACATGTTTGAGGACACTGAAAATAGAGGATTCGTGGAATGAAAATTAAATGGATGAAATTCATAAAGGGCTAGAGAATTTGATATATTTAAGATATTTTAAGTTGTCTAAGGTAAAAGAATTACCTGAGACATGTTGTGAGTTATTAAATATGCAAATCTTTCATTATTTGAGTTAGAAAAGATTATATCAAGGAATAGGAAACTTAATCAATCTGAGGCATTTAATTTTGAAGATAGTTGTTTAGCTTACGTGCCAAATGGAATAGAGAGATTAACTAGTCTTAGGATATTAAGTAAGTTTGTTTTTACAAGGCTTGGTGGCAAATATAGTAGTTAAGCTTGTAATCTTAAAGGTCTGGGACACTTAAATCACTTTGGAGGGTTTCTTCAAATTCAAGGGTTAGGGAATGCAATAGATGTTGATGAGGCTAATAATGCACATCTTGAGAAAAAGAAGAATCTCATTGATCTGACTTTAATTTTTAATAAACAAGAAGAAGAAGATGAAGAAGATGATGATTATGAAGCAATAAAGGAGATGAATAAAGAAAATGAACCAAAGCATAAAGCAATTTGTAAAGCCTTACGGCCACCTTCAGATATTAAGTAGTTAAAAATAATGTCCTTCAAATGGAGGATGCCTATTAATTGGATAATGTCATTAAACAACCTGAAGATGTTAACTCTCAACCACTTCCTTAAGTGTAAGATTATGCCTCCTATAGGAAAATTGCCATCCCTTGAAATACTCAGGATGTGGTCCATGAAGAATGTGAAAAGAGTGGGTGATGAATTTTTAGGAACAAAAATTAGCGATCATATTGATATTCGTGGCACGTCTTCATCTTCATCATCAATTATTGCCTTTCCTAGATTAAAAGAACTCGAGTTATGTTCTATAGAAGATTTGGAGAGTGGGATTTTAGAAAAGAAGATCTTATAATCATGCCACAAATAAATTCCTTGTTCATTATCTCTTGTAAGAAATTGAAATGGCAGCCAGACTAACTTCTTCGGAACACAACACTAGAGTCACTACAGTGTTGAGAATTTTCTATAATTCTCATAAAGTAAGTAAACCTTAATTTGCATAAACTTTAATCCCTAAGTTCATGACATCACCATAATTGAGAGAAGACACAACTTGATCCATCGCAATTTTCTTTATCAAATTTCACCGTAAAAATTAAAGATTAACAAAATTAATTTTTCTCTCTTGACCCCTTTAGAGTAACTCACTTTCTTAATGGAGAGAAAATTAACGTGATATCCTTTTTATATGAGTGGAGAGAGGAACAATTTTTATAAAACTTAATTCTCACTTTTCATTAAAGTGGGCATTTAATTTTTTCCCATTAACCAATAAGATTTCTGCCCATAATTTATTCTATTATTTAAACCCAAATATGATCTATTCAATAATGAAGCACGTGGGCCACTAATAAAATACTCCAATATTCTCCCACTTAGCCCATGTAACACAATCAACTTAATGGTTTAATAATAATAAACGTTATACATATAGTAAGAGCTAAATTCTTACTTGCATTGGTCAAATCATGAAAATTATAAAGCAAAAACTAATGTGGATCATAGTAGTTCCACATCATTATTTCAATATAGTTCATTCCATGTACCACAATATCAATTTTATTCTTAACATGACCTATAATGGGAAAGAAAACAATAATGGTCAAACAATAATATCTTAGTCAGAGACAAAACCTATTGAGAATCTCATCATCATTCATGTATACTCTATTAAATCAAATAGGATATAAAAGAATTAGAAAAAATACTTAAATGAACTCAGGGTGTCAAATACATGAATAGCCTAAAAGAAACTTAAACATAATATCAATAATAGCATCCAATAATATCCATCCTTTCAACACATTCATAAAAAGCTTTTGTGTTTAATCCTTTTCTTAAAGGATCCACAATCATGAAGTTGGTACTAATGTGCTCGATTGATACTCTTCATTTCTAAACTTCTTTTTTAACAATAAGGTATTTTAATTCCATATGTTTAGCACCTTCAAATAATTATCATTTTTTAGAGAAGAAAATTACTACAACATTATCATAAAAACTCTTCAGCGGCTTGGCAATACAATCAACAATTCCAAGCCTTAAAATAAAGTTTCGTATATAGTCCTTGAACAATGGCCTCAAAGCATGCCATAAAACTAAACTTCTATAGTGCAAGTAGCAATTATTGATTGTTTTGCACTTTTCCATGAGATAGTTAGGCCAACAATCATGAAAAAATTACCAAATATGAATTTTTTGGTATCCACACAACCAGCATGATTTGAATCTGGGTATCCTATAACTTGATCTTGTATAAGTGACCATGTGATCCTTCATTCCTTGCAAATATCTTAACACTTTACAACTTTCCAATGATCCAATCCTAGATTACTTTGATATCTGTCCAGCACTCGGATAACAAAACTAATGTCTGGTCTGGTACGCGTATGAGCATATATCATCAATGGATGCATAAGGGATCCTTTCCATTTTTTTGCATTCTAATTCGTTCTTTAGGCATTGTATAAGAGTAAATTTATCTTTTTTCTGAATTAGAACAACACTTGCAGAGCACTTTTTCCATTCCAAATCTCTCTAAACTCTATTAATACATAACACTCTAAAAATTTACCCATGAAAGCACAATAGTAAAATTGGAATGAAACCTCATATTGTTTATTCTTATTAATAAACCTTAAGATAGACAATCATTATTCATTCTCTAATTGAATCCTTACGCTAAACATCTAAAATAAAGTCTCCAAAAAAAAAAATCTCTAACCCAAAACAAAAAGTCTAGCCAAATTTAATCTTTAAAGCAACTTCAAAGATCCACTAAAAAAAATTCTCCATCTAAGTACCCAGCCCACATCTCTAATAAATATGCACAATATTCGAGACGAGTGGTGAGCCGTCAACTCGGTAAATAAATCCATGCACAATATTTAAAAATTTTTGTCATTATACCTTTAAACATTTCATAACATCGTATAATAACATCTTTTTTTAGCATAAGGGATGGATTCATGTAAAAGCATTAAAAACATTAAAACGTAAACATTTAGTAGCTCATGCCTCGTAGTCGTCATCATTCATCATTCAAGGTACTATACCCCACATTGTTCCTTGTTTAGGGTATTATACCCCGTATTGTTCATAATATCATTGTGCAAAAGATCATCATCGTACTAGCAAGCTGGCTATAACATTACATAACATCATAACATTTGCATCTTATACATTACTATGGACTATAAGCCAAAACATTTTTTAATCCACCTTACATCGTTTTATAAATTTCATTTAAAGTCTTCTAAAACATTTAAGAACTTTTCTTTGATCATTCAATTCTTTTAGAAAATTCTTTACGAAAGCATTTTGTTTAAGAAAACTAATTTCTTAAGAAAAATCATTTTAAAATATATTTATATAAATTCGTTTAAAAGTGTTTTTATTTTTAAAAAATTCATTTAAATATTTTAGAAAATAGTTTTGTAAAATTTTCCATTTAAGCATAATTCTTATAACATAAATTGCATTTATTATAAAGCACATCATGCAAGAATCTACTTACCTCAATCTACAGCATGAAATACAAGTGTGCAACCCAAGAGGGGGGTGAATTGGAATTTTAAAATTTATCCTAACAAATCCACACAACAAGCAATCTAATGTCTTAACAATAATTGAAAACAATAAGTTCACTAATAGCACAATAATTAAAGAGTAAGGGAGAAGATAAACAAACACACGAATTTTTACGTGGTTCGGCAATCCCCGCCTACGTCCACGCCTCCAAGCGATCCAAGCTCGAGGATTTCACTATCCAAGCCTTTCCAAGGCTTCAACAATTACAATTGACTTTCGAGGTGTCAATAAACCTTTACAACAAAGAGATTATCTCCCAATCTCTTCACTCAAGTGTCTCACACACTCAAACTCTTACAAATGAATTAAAGAAATGAAAGATACAATGAAACTCACTCAATGAGTAGATATTCAAAGATGAAGAACAATGAATGATTTAATGATTTGTGTTTTACAAGTTGAAGGCTCAAGATATCACGTGTGCTTTTTGTTCTTGCTTGTTGGAGCACTTCAAAATGAGTTGGATTGGAGTTCTTATAGTTTGAGCTCGAAAACTAGCCATTACTCACATTCTGGGCATATCTGGCTTGCCGTTTAGCTATCCGGTAAGCCGCTTACATGTTACCGTTAAGGCAAAATTTTGAATTTCAAATTATCCGGCTTTCCGCTTACGAATCCGATAAGCCGTTTATGCTCCAGAAGCTCACTAGTCGATAACCGGTCTGCCGTTTAAGCTATCCAGTAAGCTGCTTTCGAATTGGTAACATTTTGCCCCGTAACCGGCTTGCTGGTTATCAGTATCCGGTAAGTTGCTTGCTACAGTAATGGCTACAGTGAAATATTTTTGAAAATTTACCGTTTGACCCCAAAACTTTATAAAACTGCAGTATGGCCCAAAACGTTATAAAAGTTTACGAATAGGTCCAATTTCAGAATTTTAGAATAATACTCTGTCAATCCCACAACTTTCTGAAATTATGATTTTGCCCAAACTTTGTGAAATTATTGAATGGCCCAAAAATATTTAAATAGTTTCAAATAGGTCCAAATCCAAAATTTTAAAAACATTATCAAAGTAATTAAAATACTTTCATTTTAGTCAAAATACTCTAATTTCATAAAATCATTTTCTTCTTTTAAAAGTACAATTCATAAGCATTTGCTTAATAAAAAAACATGTGGTTTGTTATCATCAAAATTAATATTTATAGCCATATAGGCTAACAATCTCCCCCTTTTTGATGATGACAAAGCACATTAAAAGTTTAATCTAGTTATGAAAAGCTCCCTCTCAATCAATGCAAGTTAAAAAATGATTTGAAAATTATTTAACAAAACTCCCCCTGCATACATGCATACTCCCCCTAGATACATGCATGTTTTCATAACACATATTAAATCATTCTCCCCCTTCATCATAAAAAAGAATAAAAACTCCCCCTATCAATCATCAAAATCACAACATAAGCGCATTAGTAAAATATATCCATAAGCATAAGAAAATCCATATAATCCATAATGATCAATCAAAACAAATCCATAACATCCAACATAAATAGTCACAACAAATCCATGTCATCCGAAAAACAAATACATAAACCGAAAAGCATAATAACCATCCATAGAGTCAAAAATAAAAGAACACACAATGCAGTTAATGAAATGTAGATGTGTCCAAGTACAAGCATAAAATACTACTCAGGTGGTGAGGATGGAGGTGATGGAGGCGGAAACTAGATATGGAATGCCGAAGTGCTCAAAGAGGAGGCGCTGACCATGGATAAGCTGCTGCTGAAACTTAGTCTGCCGCATAGAGAGTGTCCGCACTTCATCCATAAGCTACTGAAGAGTGACCTCATCAGAGGTAGGAGGATGTGGAAGTGATGAAGCGGATGCTGAAGCACTAGGAGCTGAAGCAGCCGTGAGAGTATCTCGGCGTCTACGCTGCCCTCGAAATGCGAGTGAGAAAACTGGAAGCTGATCAGCTGGAATCACAGCATTAAGTGGCCGATCATCACTTGGGGCAAGAAAAGTAAGCTGGTTATCGTTGTATTTAACCCAAGTGCCATCATTCCACTCAAATCATAACCCAATAATAACCTCATCTCCAATGCCCTTAGACGGCCTATAAGATGGTGAGAGAATCGGCACATAAAAAAATTTAAGGATTCAAGTAATGAAGTGACCATGAGGAAGAGAACGGGTAATCAAGGAGGGTATGGTCAACATGGTGCGGATGATGGTATAACTCAGGTTAACCGGACGACATCTAAGAATACAGTCAATCAAGGCAACGTCCATATGAGAAACCTCATCTAGATGACCTGATCTAGGAAGTACAATGCATTGTATAATACGAAGCAAAATACGAGTTTGAAGACAAAGACACTGAGTACGGAAATGAATGGTACAATCTTCAACAGAAAGGTCATTACGCCGACAAATATTACGAACGGCGTCAACATGAACATAACTATCAAGTTTCGGAGATTTCCTAGGTGAAAAGATTTCTTGGCCAAAATCGGATGATCCTAGAATAGAATTCAATACGGAAACATCAAAATCAATCTTAACTCCTCTAACATTGGTGATTACTCGAGTCTTATTCTTCTCGAAAACTTTCATGTTCGAGTAAAATACTTTCACCAAGTCGGGATACACATTCTCCTCAATCAACAAAGCATCAATTCAACCAACATCTCCCAACAATTGAAATATATTTCTATAGCTAATCTTGAGAGTATACATAACATCCGGTAAAACATAGAAAGTATTGAGTACCTCACGAGACCGGAAGTTTTGTTGAAACCGTTTGATCAAGTGTTGCTTGTTTTGGAAATGAATGGACTCAAAAGAGGATTGATTTGAGGTGCCCTTTGCTTCCAGTGGCCGTGTGGTTTGTTGAACCGGTTCTTTGCCTTTTCTTCGAACCGGTCGAGAGCTTGACATTTTGATTTTGATGGATTTGAGGATAAAAACACCAAAGAGAATGAAGATGATGAAGATTGAAAGTGATTTGGAGAAACAAATTGGATCAAAAACGGCTTGAGAGTGATAAATCTAGAGAGAGAAAAATCGGCTCAAAACCTAGGTTGAAATCCGGATCTAGAGTTTTGGATGTTGAAAATGGAGTTTAAAGATGGTTTTGAGTGAATAAAGTGATAGGGAATGATTCTCTTGACTCAATTTGATGTGAAAATAGAAGAAAATAATAGATTTTGGAGTGAAATCAAGAGAGGAGAAAACGGGTTTTAGAGAGAGACAAGAAACGGTTTGCCGAATGGAGGAGGAAGAAGATGAACAGTAAAGATAAACCATGAATCCGGCTTGCCGGATTTACTAACCGGCTTGACGGTTAATGGGCAGCAAGTCACCATGACACAAACAGCTTGCCGGTTCACTTGGGGAACAAAAAATCCAAAAATCCGGTTCTTGGGCAGAAACATGAAAGCCGAAAACGGCATGCCGGATTTGTTATCCGGTTTGCTGGATGTGAGCCCGAGAACCATAAACGCGAAAACGGCTTGCCGGTTTAGGAGAACCGGTAGGCCGGTTGTGAGGCAGAGATGAAGCTAAGCAAAACCGGTTTACCGGATTCAAAATCCGGTTATCCAAATGATGACACGAGAGAAAATAATAAGAGAAATGGTTTTCTGGATAAGTGGAAATGATATATTTTCTAGCTTTTATGCTTGTACTACACACACCATTTTATTTCCGGCCTTAAAAATTGATTAATTTTAAATCATTTTGAGATTTAAAACCTTTCAATAAGCCATTTAATGCATGCAACACAAAATCATAAAATCGTAAAATTACAAGCATATCAAGCCATCTAATTCATGAACCATATATCCATACAATAACAAACATATCAAGCTATTTAGTAAAACATGAATTAAGAATCAACATTCATCATTCTAAGCTCATGTCTTATCTTTATAAAATGCTCTTCGCTAAGAGGTTTTGTAAAGATGTCCGCAAGTTGATTTTCAGTGGAAACAAATTTAATTACGACATCTCCTTTTTGAACATGATCTCTAAGAAAATGATGTATAATTTCTATATGCTTAGTCCTAGAATGTTGAATAGGATTCTTAGAAAGATTTATAGCACTAGTATTGTCACATAAGATAGGAATTTGATCAAGCTTAATACCATAGTCTCTAAGAGTTTGTTTCATCCATAAAATTTGTGCAGAACAACTACCTGCGGCAATATATTCTGCCTTGGTGGTTGAAAGCGCAACCGAGTTTTGTTTCTTACTAAACCAAGAGACAAGAGAATGACCTAAGAAGTAACATGCTCCACTAATACTTTTTCTATCAACCTTATACCCAGCAAAATCGGCATCCGAATAACAAGTTAAATCAATATGAGTTCCTCTAGGATACCAAAGGCCAAGACTAATAGTTCCAATTAAATATCGAAAAATGCATTTGACAGCAAGCATGTGAGACTCTTTAGGATAAGATTGAAATCTAGCACATAAGCAAACACTGAACATAATATCAGGCCTACTAGCAATCAGGTAGAGTAAAGATCCGATCATACCTCGATATGTCTTGATATCAACTTCCTTACCTTTTTCATCTCTGTCCAGCTTGATGGTGGTACTCATAGGAGTGCTTTTTGCTGTTCCATTTTCATAGCCGAATCTTTTGAGTAGATCTTTCACGTACTTGGCTTGGTTTATGAAAATTCCTTCCTCGTTTTGTTTGATTTGAAGTCCAAGGAAGTACTTCAACTCTCCTATCATGCTCATCTCAAACTCTTGGCTCATACATGATGAAAAGTCTTTACACAACAACTCATTACTAGAACCAAAAATAATATCATCAACATAAATTTGAACAATAAGTATATCTTGATTCTTATGCTTAACAAAAAGAGTTGTGTCCGCTTTTCCCATCGAAAAATTGTTATCCAACAAGAAAATTTTAAGCCTATTATACCAAGCTCTAGGTGCTTGTTTTAAACCATACAAAGCCTTGGATAACTTATACACATGATCTGGAAATTTCTCATTTTCAAAACCAGGAGGTTGTTTCACATAAACTTCCTCCATAATATATCCATTTAAGAAAGCACTCTTAACATCCATTTGATATAAAATAAAATCTTTATAACATGCATATGCTAACAACATCCTAATGGATTCTAATCTTACTACAGGTGCAAAAGTTTCATTAAAATCAATTCCTTCTTCTTGGTTGTAACCTTGAGCCACTAATCTAACTTTATTTCTTACAACCACACCGGATTCATCCATTTTGTTTCTAAAGACCCATTTAGTACCTATAATGGATTGATGTTCCGGATTAGGAACTAACTCCCATACATTATTTCTCTCAAATTGATTCAACTCCTCTTGCATTGCCATAATCCAAGATTCATTATTTTCCGCATCCGCAAAGGATTTTGGTTCAATTTGAGAAATAAATGCAACATGCTCACATGTGTTCCTAAGAGATGATCTAGTGGTAACACCTCATGAGGGATCTCCTAAAATTACATCTTTAGGGTGAGAAGATACATACCTCCACTCCTTTGGGAGTGTTTGCGAAGTACCTTCATTTTGCTCTGCATTCGTTTCCTCATGATGTTCCTCATGAATTCCATGTGGCGTGTCTTCTTGGTTGTTATTCGATGTTCCTTCTTGTTGTTCTTCTTCTGCATTATCATCAACAACAACTTTCTCCGTAGAGGAGGGGTTAAACTCATCAAATGTAACATGCATAGATTCATCCACAACTAAAGTTCTTTTATTATAAACTCTATAAGCTTTGCTTGAATTTGAATAACCAGGAAAAATAACAACATCAGATTTTGGATTAAATTTACCAAGATTATCTTTTGTATTCAAAACAAAACATTTGCATCCAAAAACTTTAAAATAGCCAATGTTGGGTTTTCTATCTTTCCAAAGCTCATATAAAGTTTTATTGAGATTAGGTCTAATCAACACCCGATTTAAAACATAATAGGCGGTGTTGACGGCTTCGGCCCAAAAATACTTAGGCAAAGAATTTTCATTCAACATGGTCCTAGCCATTTCTTGAATAGACTTATTCTTTCTCTCCACTACTCCATTTTGTTGTGGAGTCCTAGGTGATGAAAATTGATGTTCAATGCCAAAGTCATTACAAAAATTTTCAAATGCATGATTTTCAAATTCTCCACCATGATCACTTCTAATACAAGTGATAGAATAGCCTTTTTCATTTTGAACCTTTTTATAGAAAATTCGAAATGCATCAATGGCATCATCCTTATTAGCTAAGAACAATACCCATGTATATCTTGAATAATCATCCACAATTACAAATGCATAAAATTTGCCACTTAAACTAGCATATCTAAAAGGTCCAAATAAATCTATATGAAGCAATTGAAGTGATTTTGAAGTGGAAACGTGATTCTTGCTTTTGAAGGAAGTTTTGATTTGTTTTCCAAATTGACATGCTTCACAAGTTTTATCTTTTTGAAAATTAATTTTTGGAAGACCTTTTACTAAATCATTTTTCACGATTTTTGAAATCAAATCCATGCTTGCATGACCTAATCTTCTATGCCACAACCAACCATCATCATGCAATGCGGAGAGACATTTTTCATTTGTTGATGCATAATCTATATGAATGGTATAGACATTAACATATCTATTTCCTACAAATAAGACTTTCTCATCACATGCATTCTCAATAACACACTTTGATTCATCAAAGATAACTCTATATCCTTTATCACATAACTGACTAATACTAAGCAAATTGTGTTTCAAGTTTTCAACCAAACACACATTTTCAATGAGAGTAGAGGATACATTACCGACATTTCCAATCCCAATGATTTTTCCTTTTGAATTATCTCCAAACGGTACATCTCCACCATTTTCGATCTTGGTGAAGCTTGAGAACCAATAATAATTCCCTGTCATTTGTCTTGAACAACTGCTGTCCAAGTACCACTTATTCTTCTTCTTCTTTGAGCCCTGTAGAAAAAATCTCAAGTTTTAGGTACCCAAACCTTTTTGGGTCCTTAAGAGTTAGCAATGGTTCCTTTCGGAACCCAAACACATTTCATACCATAATATGCATTTCTCTTCACTGCACATCTATTTTTTATATGGCCATCTTGATTGCAATAATGACATACAATTTTATTGTTAATAGATGTATTCTTAACAAAATAACTCTTGTAAAATTTTTGTTTCAAATTCGGTTTATAACGTAGGCCACTTTTGTCAAATACACATTTTTGTGAGTTTAGCAAATTGTCCAACATCTTTTGCCCATTTGTGAATCTTAACACAATTTCATTTAGCTCATTACTCTTCTTTCTAAGCATTTCATTCTCATTTTTCAAGTAATTCATGTGTGACTCTAAGTGCTCATGTGAAGTGCTAGAATTCTTAAGTAATGCAATACTATCATGCAATATCTTATTTTCTAATTCTAAGCATGTAATCTTTGCACTAAATGAATCATTTTCATTCTTAAGCTCTATCATCTTCTTTTTAAGACTTATATTCTTTTTACCAATCTTCATTAGCTCATCATGCAAATCATTAAAAGCATCATGCAATTCATCATATGTAGGAAGAACTCTTACCTCATCAAGTTCATCACATGATTCTTCCCCAATGGCCATAAGAGCCAAATTTGTCATTTCTTGTTGCTCATCATCGTCACTTGTTTCCTCATCGCTATCATCTCATGTGGCCACCATAACATTCTTCTTGAATTTATTGAGAAGAGGACATTCCGGTCGTATGTGTCCGGGCTTCTTGCATTCATAATAAGTGATGGGCTCCTTCTTCTCCTTCTTATTCTTGTAGCCTCTGAATTTTCTCTGCTCATTGTTCTTTTTGTTAAATTTTCTGAATCTTCTAGCCAACATAGCCAGCTCCTCATCATCCATTTCGCTTTCCTCATCACTCTCACGTTTTGAAGCCTTGAGAGCAATGTTCTTCTTCTTTTCCTCATGCCCTTTTTCAGTTGCCAAATCTTCTTCATATGAAATAAGAGAGCCAATTAAATCATCAATAGGTAACACATTTAAATCCTTGGCTTCCTCAATGGCAGTCCTTTTTTGTCTCCATTCCTTATGTAGAGACCTAATGATTTTCTTGACTTTTTCGCTATTTGAAAAAGTCTTTCCTAGGGCTCCTAGAGTGTTCACTATGTCCGTGAATCTAGTATACATAGAGTACACATTTTCATTTTGTTCCATTTGGAACAATTCATATTGTCGAGTGTATCTACTTATTTTAGATTCTTTCACTTGGTTCGTGCCTTCATAGACAACCTCAAGTTTGTGCCAAATCTCATTAGCACTTTCGCAACTAGACACTCTGTGAAACTCTTTCTTATTTAGTGCACAAAACAAGGCATTCATGGCCTTGAAATTTAGAGAAGCTTTTCTCTTTTCGAATTTATTCCAATCCCGTGAAGGTTTTGGAATATCTTCTCTGATTTCATTTTTAGTCAAGGGCATGAAGGACGATCATTAACGATTTCCCAAATCTCATAATCTAAGGTTTGCAAGTAAATTCTCATCCTAGTTTTCCAATATGGGTAATCGTTTCCATCAAAGTAAGGTGGTCTAGTGGTGGACTGCCCTTCCCTAAATGTAGAATCATTTTGAGTTGCCATTGATCTTTAGCTCTAGATGGTTAAATCTAAATAAGAGCACCTCGCTCTGATACCAAATGAAATACAAGTGTGCAACCCAAGAGGGGGAGTGAATTAGAATTTTAAAATTTATCCTAACAAATCCACAGAACAAGCAATCTAATGTCTTAACAATAATTGAAAACAATAAGTTCAATAATAGCACAATAATTAAAGAGTAAGGGAGAAGATAAACAAACACACGAATTTTTACGTGGTTCGGCAATCCCCGCCTACGTCCACGCCTCCAAGCGATCCAAGCTCGAGGATTTCACTATCCAAGCCTTTCCAAGACTTCAACAATTACAATTGACTTCGAGGTGTCAATAAACCTTTACAACAAAGAAATTATCTCCCAATCTCTTCACTCAAGTGTCTCACACACTCAAACTCTTACAAATGAATTAAAGAAATGAAAGATACAATGAAACTCACTCAATGAGTATATATTCAAAGATGAAGAACAATGAATGATTCAATGATTTGTGTTTTACAAGTTAAAGGCTCAAGATATCACGTGTGCTTCTTGTTCTTGCTTGTTGGAGCGCTTCAAAATGAGTTGGATTGGAGTTCTTATAGTTTGAGCTCGAAAACTAGCCGTTACTCACATTCTGGGCATATTCGGCTTGCCGTTTAGCTATCCGGTAAGCGGCTTACATGTTACCGTTAAGGCAAAATTTTAAATTTCAAATTATCCGGCTTGCCGCTTACGAATCCGGTAAGCCGTTTATGCTCCAGAAGTTCACTGGTCAATAACCGGTCTGCCGTTTAAGCTATCCGGTAAGCCGCTTTATAATTGCTAACATTCTACCCCGTAATTGGCTTGCCGGTTATCAGTATCCGGTAAGTCGCTTGCTACAGTAACTGCTACAGTGAAATATTTTTAAAAATTTATAGTTTGACCCCAAAACTTTATAAAACTGCAGTATGGCCCAAAACGTTATAAAAGTTTCCGAACAGGTCCAATTTCAGAATTTTAGAATAATACTCTGTCAATCCCATAACTTTCTGAAATTATGATTTCGCCCAAACTTTGTGAAATTATAGAATGGCCCAAAAATATTTAAATAGTTTCAAATATGTCCAAATTCGAAATTTTAAAAACATTATCAAAGTAATTAAAATACTTTCATTTTAGTCAAAATACTCTAATTTCATAACATCATTTTCTTATTTTAAAAGCACAATTTATAAGCATTTGCTTAATAAAAAAACATGTGGTTTGTTATCATCAAAATCAATATTTATAGCCATATAGGCTAACACAGCAATCAACCCAATACCTCAAGAACAAACCAACGAACTCACTCGCATCTTATAATCATCATAAAATATTCTTATCAATATTATCTCTAACCTTGAACATAAGCTCAATCATCCTTAAATTATAGGCACTTATACTAGCTTAATACTTATACATATTCTAGACAGAAACATGAGTATCATGCACATGCTAATTTTTTTATAACCTATACACGTGTCGGAAGACCATGAAAGGTACTGTGAACATGCATAGCATTGCTTACAAAATTTTACAAAAATAAGCACAAGTGAAAATTAAGTCAGAATATTGACCTTTCACCAAAGTAACAAAACTGTTCAGCATTGACCACAACAGACATTTACCACTTAAGAAATTTATAAAACATTCTCTAGCACTCGAAATAATTCGTTTCTTTTTTTTTTCTAATTACAGAAGACACTCTGAAAGCATATAATTAAAATTCAAAATTTTTGGACTCTTGAAACAATTTTAAAAGCATTTTATTTCTGAGAGTATCTAACCTATGCAGAAAATTCTAGATTTGAAGACATAATTGTTAACATATATGTTTGCATAATATTGATTTTGATGATAACAAATAAGATTAAAAATGATTAATCTTTTAAGCCCAAATTATTTAATATTCTTTTTAAATAAATCATTATTTTTACATTATAAATGTTTTATATTTAATGGAAAAATGATTTTATGAAATTGATTGTTTTTATTCTTTTTAAATAAATTATTATTTTCACATTATAAATGTTTCATATTTAATGGAAAAATGATTTTATGAAATTGGTTGTTTTTCAAAGTTTATGGTTTAATTGAAAGAATTTTGAAAACTTTGAAATAAACAAGTATTGCTTGAAATTTTGGTAAAGGACTTATTTGAAAAGTGGCATAGCATTTTTGGCTATATCATAATTTCAGAAAGTTTTGGGATTAACAAAGCATTACTTAGAAATTCTGAAATTGGACATATTTGCAAATTTTCATAACGTTTTGGGCCGTAATATAATTTTGTAAAGTTTTGGGATTAAAATATAATTTTAGAAAATAGTGCACTGCGCAGCGCAGGCTACTGTAGCATCCGGCTTACCGGATATAAAAACTGAAAAATCGGATATTGGGCAGAATGTATCCAGAACGTAAACAGCTTACCAGATTTCATAACCGGCAAGCCGGATAGGCAAAATTTTGCCTTGACAGTAACATAAATCCTGCTTACCGAATTTCATAAACGGCAAACCGGATACGCCCAGAATGTGCATAACAGCTAGTTTTTGAGTTCAAATTATATAAACTCAAAACCAATTCATTTTTGGGAGATCCAAGCAAGTAAGAACAAGTGCACACAACATATATTGAGCTTCAACTTCGTGAATCATCATTCATTAAATCATTTTTGTTCTTCAATTTATATATCCACTCTTAACGAGAGATTGATTGTTGTATTTTTCATTTCTCATCAAATTGTGAGAGTATAAGTGTGAGAAACACTTGGAGTGAAGAGATTAGAGAAATAATCTCTTTTTGTAAAGGTTCATTGAAACCTTGAAGTCAATTGTAAACGTTTGAAGCCTCAGAAAGGTTTGGATAGTGAAATCCTCAAGCCCGGTATGCTTGGAGGCGTGGACGTAAGCGGGGATTGCCGAACCACGTAAAAATCCTTGAGTTTGCTTACTCTTCCCTTACTCATTTATTATTGTGCTTTCATTGAATTTATTGTTTTCGAATTTATTAAGGCATTAGATTGGATTTGTGTGTGGTTTGCTTAGCTTAATTTGGTATAAGAGCGAGGATTGCTTAGCTTAGCTTAATTCACCCCCCCTCTTGGATTGCCTAGTTAGTATTTCATTTGGTATAAGAGCGAGGTGATCTTGTGTAGACTTAACCGTCTAGAGTTAAAGATTCATTGCAACCCATAATGACTCAATCTTTATGGAAGGACAATCCACAATTAGACCATCGTTCTTTGACGGTAATGACTACCCATATTGAAAACTAGGATGATAATTTATTTACAAGTTTTAAATTATGAAATATGGGAAATTGTTTGTGATGGTCCATTTATGTCTTTGACTAAAAACGAAGTCGGGGAAGATATTCGAAAACCTTCACGGGAATGGAATGAATTGGAAAAGAGAAAAGATACTCTAAATTCCAAAGCTATGAATGCCTTGTTTTGTGCACTAGATAAGAAAGAATTTCATAGAGTATCTAGTTGTGAGAGTGCTAATGAAATTTGGCACAAACGTGAAGTTGTTTATGAAGGCACAAATCAAGTGAAAGAGTCTAAAATTAGTAAGTACACTCGGCAATATGAATTGTTCCAAATGGAACAAAATGAGAGTGTGTATTCTATGTATACTAGATTTACGGACATAGTGAACACTCTAAGAGCCCTAGGAAAAACTTTTTCAAATAGCGAGAAGGTTAAGAAAATTATTAGGTCGCTACCTAAGGAATGGAGACCAAAAAGGACTACCATTGAGGAAGCCAAGGATTTAAATATCTTATCTATTGATGATTTAATTGGTTCTCTTATTTCTTGTGAGGAAGACTTAGTAGCCGAAAGAGGCAATGAGGAGAAGAAGAAAAATATTGCTCTCAAAGCCTCAAAACAGAAGAGTGATGAGGAAAGCGAGCTGGATGAAGAGGAGATGGATATGCTGGCTAAGAGGTTCAGAAAACTTTTTAAGAAATCCGGTGAGTAAAGAAAATTTAGAGACCTCAAGAATCGAAAGAAGAAGAAGGAATTAACCAAATGTTATGAGTGCAAGAAGCTTGGCCATATAAGAACGGAATGTCCTCTACTCAACAAGTTCAAGAAGAAAGCAATGATAGCCACATGGGATGATAGCGATGAGGAAATAAGTGATGATAAAGAGCATCAAGAAATGACAAATCTAGCTCTCATGGCAATTAGAGATGAATCGGATGATGAACTTGATGAGGTAAATGATCTTTTTACTTATGATGAATTATATTATGCTTTTAAAGAATTGCATGATAATTGGATAAAAATTGGTAAAAAGAATGCATGTTTTAAAAAGAAAATGGTAGAGCTCAAAAATAAAAATGAATCTCTATGTGCAAAGATTACATGCCTAGAATTAGATAATAAAACATTACATGATAGAGTTGCATTATCAAATGAGAAATCTAGCACTTCACATGAGCATCTAAAATATCACATAGATGAGTTGAAAAAGGAAAATGAAATGTTTAAGAAGAAGAGCAATGAATTAAATGAGATTGTCTTAAAATTCACAAATGGGCAAAAGATGTTGGATAACTTAATTAATTCACAAAAATGTGTGTTTGATAAAGGAGGACTTGATTATAAGGCAAATTTGAAACAAAAGCATTATAAGAACTACTTTGTGAAGAGTACATATATTAACAATCAAGTTGTATGTCATTATTGTAATCAAAACGGTCACATGAAGTTTGGTTGTCCTATTAAAATAAAAGTATATTATGGAGTAAAATGTGTTTGGGTTCCAAAAGGAACCTTTGCTAACAATCAAGGACCCAAAAGCATTTGGGTACCAAAGGGCACAACTTGAATATTCTTTTGTAGGTACCACAAACAAGGAATGGTGGAGAGTTCCTTGATGAAGCTTGTAAGGATAATCATTTGAGCATGATCTAGGAGAAAAAGATAAGGCAAGATGATTTAATTGTTTTGGTAATAATTCTTGCCATATTAATTTTATTGAATGGATCATGATAAATGGATAACAGCTTGAATTTGTGAAAGTATACTTGTATGTTTACATGATTGAATTATCATTGTGTTTAACATTGAGTGCTTTATCATGATGCATGGTTATATATATAAGATGATAGCTTGTCAACTCATCATGATAGCTTTGTTTGATTTTGATGATTATGTAATGCCTAAGCTTGATAAATGAATGATATGCTTCAATTATTAATCTTTGAATGCTTATATATTTCATGATTGTGTAAAATATATACATGATGAATGTATTATATGTGTGAATTCTTGTGTTGTTAATTGTGTTATATCATCATTCACTTATAAAATTGACATCATTGTTTGATACGATTTCATATGTTTGGTATTGTATGCATTTATATCTCATGTATTAAATGGCTTATTGAAAAGTTTTAAATCTCAAAATGATTTAAAATTAATCCATTTTAAAAGTCAAAAATAAAATAGTGTGTGTAATACAAGTATAAGAGCTAGCCAATATTCAATTAGAGACAAAACGTTTTCCAAGTCTAAACCAGATTAGCTTTGGTTGCTCTCGGGACAACATTCGAATAACCGAATTTTCAATCCGGAAAATCGGATTTGCTAAGCCTCCTCTCTGCGTCATAACCGGTCTACCGGTTAGCAAAATCGGCAAGTCAAATTCGCGTGTTTCACTCTATGGACGATATCCAGCCAACCGGATATGCAATCCGGCAAGCCGTTTTCGGCTTTCAACTCTTTGCCCAAGAACCGGATTTCCGGATTTTCTGATTCCCGGTCTAACCGGCAAGCCGTTTGTGAATTGTGAGCTTCTGTCCAATAACCGGCTAGCCGGTAATGAAATCCGGCAAGCCGGATTCGTGAGTTTTTCTCACTATTCTTCTCCTTCATTTCATTCGGCATTCCGGTTCTCTCTCTCTCATTAAATGCCGATTACTCCTCACTTGATTTCATTCCAAAATCCATCAATCTCATTCTTTTTCACTTCAAATCCTTTATGCTTGTATTTGAACACACTAATATTTACTATTTTTTTTGGATTACATGGATGTTTGCTATGATTTTGGATTATATGTCTATTTTGAATTATATGGATTTGATATAGTTATATGTTATGTTCTTTACTTATGTTTTGGATAATTTTGAATTAATGTGCTTGATTTGAGGTTTTGATGATTGATAGGGGGAGACAAATATGATATGTTTTTAGATAAAATCATTTTTTAAAAATTTTAAATTGGCCATATATTTAGGGGGAGCATGTAATATGATTTTGGATAATATGCATTTTGAATTTTTTTTTATTTTATTGTCCAAAGGGGGAGATAAAGTAATATCTCATTTCGATGTGGTCAAAAGAAGGAGAATAATATGCATTTTGAGTAATTGTTTTGATACTTGATATTTGATTATGATGATGGTTTTGATGATTTTGAGATATGATGATTTGATTACATGGGTATTTTATATGATAAATTTATGTTATGAGTTGTTGACTTGGTAATTAATAGAATAATAGTTCATGATCATTTTATGGTTGATGGATTATATGATGATGATAACTTGTGAGTAATATTACTAAATTTGTATTTAAGGTGATGCTTGTTGTTAGGGGGAGAGTCTTTCAAAACTTCTACTCAAACAACATAGATAACAAATTTGCTACTTTTATTATTTTCCTTTACGTTTTCTTTTTTATGATGAAAGGGGAGAAGAATACATGTTTTAAAATTTATAAAAATTTACTACTTTTGTTTTTACCAATTAAATTTTTCTTTTTGATGATGAGGGGGAGAAAAATCTATGTATTTAAATATGTTAATTTAGCTAATTGGCAAATTGTAAAAGAAGATTATATTTAGGGGGAGCAATTTGTGGAATCATTCTTTAAATATATGAAATGTTTGTCATCATAAAAAAGGGGAAGATTGTTAACATATTTTCATAATGTTGATTTTGATGATAACAAACAAAATTAAGAATGATTAATCTTTTAAGCTCAAATTAGTTTTTATACATTTTAAATAAATCATTATTTTTACAATATAAATGTTTTATATTTAATGGAAAAATGATTTTATGAAAAATGATTGTTTAAATACATGAAATGTTTGTCATCATCAAAAAGGGGGAGATTGTTAACATATATGTTTCCATAATATTGATTTTGATGATAACAAACAAGATTAAGAATGATTAATCTTTTAAGCCTAAATTATTTAATGTCTTTTTAAATAAATCATTAATTTTACATTATAAAGGTTTTATATTTAATGAAAAAATGATTTTATAAAATTGATTGTTTTTATTCTTTTTAAATAAATTATTATTTTCACATTATAAATGTTTCATATTTAATGGAAAAATGATTTTATAAAATTGGTTGTTTTTCAAAGTTTATAGTTTAATTGAAAGAATTTTAAAAACTTTGAAATAAACAAGTATTGCTTCAAACTTTTGGTAAAGGACTTATTTGAAAAGTGTCATAGCATTTTTGGCTATATCATAATTTCAGAAAATTTTGGGATTAACAAAGTATTACTTAGAAATTCTGAAATTGGACATATTTGTAAATTTTCATAACGTTTTGGGCCGTAATACAGTTTTGTAATGTTTTGGGGTTAAAATATAATTTTAAAACATAGTGCACTGCGCAGGCTACTGTAGCATCCGGCTTACCAGATATAAAAACTGAAAAATCGGATATTGGGCAGAATGTATCCAGAACGTAAACAGCTTACCAGATTTCATAACCGGCAAGCCGGATAGGCAAAATTTTGCCTTGACAGTAACATAAATATTGCTTACCGAATTTCATAAACGGCAAACCGGATATGCCCAGAATGTGCATAACGGCTAGTTTTTGAGTTCAAATTATATAAACTCAAAACCAATTCATTTTTGGGAGATCCAAGCAAGCAAGAATAAGTGCACACAACATATATTGAGCTTCAACTTCGTGAATCATCATTCATTAAATCATTTTTGTTCTTCAATTTGTATATCCACTCTTAAAGAGAGATTGATTGTTGTATTTTTCATTTTTCATTAAATTATGAGAGTACAAGTGTGAGAAACACTTGGAGTGAAGAGATTGGAGAGATAATCTCTTGTTGTAAAGGTTCATTGACACCTTGAAGTCAATTGTAAACGTTTGAAGCCTTGAAAAGGCTTGGATAGTGAAATCCCCAAGCCCTGTGTGGTTCGAGGTGTGGACATAGGCGGGAATTACTGAACTACGTAAAAATCCTTGAATTTGCTTTCTCTTCCCTTACTGATTTATTATTGTGCTTTCATTGAATTTATTGTTTTTGAATTTATTAAGGCATTAGATTGGATTTGTGTGTGGTTTGCTTAGCTTAATTTTTAAAATCTCAATTCACCCCCTCTCTTGGATTGCCTAGTTAGTATTTCAATAATTTCAAAAATCATATCTTTTATTTTGCATGCCCAAAGATTGAGATTCCAATTTTTAAAGACAGAGGAAAGATTCAAAATTAATTATCAAATCCTAATATGGTATGTAATGTTCATAAATTAGCCCAAACTGTTACATGTTTCAGCTTCTAAATTCTAGAAAACAGTTTCCAGATCTACAGCAACCGTATGTTATGATTGTTTTTTAATAATTTAACCATAATGAATATAATTACGAAATTAAATATGAAATCATACGAGACACAGATCTGTTGATACAAAAATCGCCATATGTTTTAAAGATCTGTAACCTTACGGGAAAGTTTCCAGAAGTGAGAACTACTGCTGAAAATCGGAATTTTGTAGCTCCAGTAAACCAACTTCGAAAAATCATAACAATTTACATACTCAGAGGATTTCAACCCAAAACCTATCAGTGGAAAACTTAGGATGTCTAGTTTCATGATTTTTAAACGTATTCATGTGATTCTAAATAAAGAAAATTATTTGAAGCAAATAATGTAGACTGTTCATATCATCACAGCATTACAAACACACATATATTACCCAAATTATACTACAAGTAATTAAAGGCAAACAATTAATAAAATAAATCACATAAGTCAAAGAAATACTTAATACCTTAAGGTAAACACCAACCAAAGAAGTTATAAAAAAACCTAATAAAGCTAATAACCTTCTCCAAAGACTTATGTTTCTTCAGTTTTAAGAAAATTTTCTTTTTAATTAAAGCTAATAACCTATGTAACTTATTTAAAAAAAAATTAATAAGTTTTACTCCCACATAAACTCCCCATATTTACTATTCTAACCAATTTAATAAGGGTAAAAGAGGAAAGCAAATAACGGGCGTTACAGAAGCTTTTTGAGATAACCTTAGCGATCCTTGTGTTCTATTGCAGAATTTTTCAATTCCAATCACATAGGATGCCTCACCTGTATTTTTCATTTCAAAATGCTTAAAGAAAAACTTCTTGCTCTCATGAAGTAGAACAAGATCATTAGTAGCAAGCAAAATGTTATCAACATACAGAATCAAAAAGATAATCTTGCTCCCACTGGCCTTGAGATATATACACTAATCAACGATATTTTCCTTAAATCCAAAGGAAATGATGGTATCATTGAATTTAAGATACCACTGTCGGGAGGCTTGCTTAAGTTTGTTTATTGATTTCTTTAATTTACATAAGAGGTGTTCCTATCCTTCAACTAAAAAGCCTTTAGGTTGGGTCGTATAAACATCTCGTATAAACATCTTTCTCCAAATTCCCATTCAGAAAGACAAATTTCACATGTATTTGGTGTGACGCTAAATCATAATGAGCCACCAATGCCGTAATAATTCTAAAGGAGTCATTCTTAGAGACTGGGGAAAAGGTCTCTTTGTAGTTAACACCAGCTTTTTGAGTAAAACGTTTAGCAACGAGTCTAGCCTTGTATCGTTTGACATTGCCATTTGAATTGCACTTGGTCTTATACACCTATCAACACTTAATTCATTTATAGCCTTCAGGCAATTCAACAAGGTTTCAAACATTACTATGATCCATTGATTTCAACTCTTTTTTCATGGCATCTAACCATTTAGCAGAATTAGCATTTTGCATGGCTTGTGAAGACAAATTTAGATCTTTATCAATTCTCAAGTCAAATTTTGACTCCTATATGTAAACCATATAATCATTAGAAATAACAAATCTTTTTTGTCTTTGAAATCTTTTTAATGCTATTTCTTATGGTTCAACTATCACAGATGCATCATTGAAAAACTTCATTTTAAGGTACTAGGGCATTTATTTGTTGTCCTTGAGAGTTGTTAGTGTGTTCAACAACCACAGAAACAATGACTTTAGAAGAAGTCATAGGCAATGAAACTTGCACTCTATCTCCTTGGATTTTCACTTTTCGTGGTTCCATACTCCCATTAATTTTGCTATTTTGAATGAACCTAGCATTTCTAGATTCAATAATTCTTGTATGGTGGTTAAGACAATAAAATCTACACCCTTTAGAGTTTTTTAGATAACCAATAAAATATCCACTAGTTGTTATTGAATCTACACCCTACGGATATGTCTTTTTGCTACATCATTTTGTTCTGGTGCAGTTTGCATTGTGTATTGAGTACATATGCCACATCTTTCAAGGAACTTAGCAAATGGACCAAGGCATTGTCCCTTATCAGTATATCTTTGATAATATTCTCCACCTCTGTCAAACTTGACAATTTTCACATTTCTATTCAGTTGTCTTTCAACCTCATTGATAAATACATATAGGGCATCCATTGATTGAGATTTTTCATGCAACAAATAAATATAATCATAATGTGAAAAATCATTAATAAAGGTGATAAATTTTTTTTTCCACCAAAAGATGGAACATCATAAGGCCTAGATATATCAGTGTATATAATCTCAATAAGTTGTGTACTTTTTGTGGCTTCTTTCTTACTTATGATATTCGCTTGTTTTCTCTTAATACAATCCACACAAATATCAAGATCAATAATATCCAAATCTAAAAGGATTTCATTCTTTACTAATCTCTTTATTCTTACTTTGGATATGTGACTTATACGCTTATGCCACAAGTAAGTTGAACTTTCATTCACTAAATCACGTTTAGTGCCAACATTATAATGGAAGGTTAACAGAGACTCAACAAAAACATTATCAAGCTTTAATTTGTATAGAATATTAGAAAGAATTCCAGAACCAATAATATTATTATGTCTAAACAAAATGAAACATCTATTCCCAAATGTAAAAGCATATCCAACAGAATCAAGTTCGGACAAGAAAATTAAATTGTGAGAAATAGAAAAAACATAAAGAGTCTGAACAAGATCTAAAAAATTTCAGTGTCTAAAATCAAATGGTAAGTCTCAATGCCTTCAACTAGAGCCCATGAAAACAAATTTTTCATTTAGGTTTATGGTTTGGATCGTAAAGAATCTCTACATCATGTTTGAAATGTGAGTAATGCAACCAAAATCAATTCACCACGTGTTATAAGGAACTTCAACTAAGTTTGATTTGAAACATACTAAAGCATTAGGCTTACCTTTCCTTTCGAACTAAGCTTTACGCTTCAAACAATCTTTAGAGAAATATCCACGTTTATTGCAGAAATGACACTTCTCATTCTTGATGTCCTTTTTGTGGACTTGGGTGGGTTACACTTTTAGCTTCGATCATTGTTTCTTGCCCTTGTGGCAAAGCTTGATCAGAGGTTAATTGAGTGAGTTCCTTGTTTTTTAAGTCTTACTTCTTCTTGAATAAGCATGGTCTAGAGTTCATTCGTACTCCATTGGCTTCAATGGTGTTATAGTTTATTTAAAATTGACTATACTAAAAAGTCAAGGAGTTGATAATGAATTACACAAGGAAGCTCTCACTTACTTCCATTTCCATAGACCTCAATTTGCTATTATATATATCATCTCAGTCATATGTTGATGTATGGTACATGTACCATTAAACTTATGGGTGGTCAATATACCCATTAATGCTCGCCAAAGGACTTGTCAGTCGATTTAGACTGAGAATGCTCTTTCACAAATTTCATATATTCCTTAGCACTTTTAGTTTAGAATTGTGGATTTGATGTTGCTTGCAACTGTCATCCACATAAACATTATGCCTAGTCTGTTTGATCTCTCCCAAGCCTTATGGATAGATCTCTCTTTAACGCTACTTTCATTAATACTAGTAGTTGGCTTTTCAGTTAATAGTGCTAAGTCAAAATCCAAAACACCTAAGTGAAATTGAACCTACTCAGGCCAATCTGGGTAATTAAGGCCATTGAACATAACAACAAACGAAACTTGCGAATAAAGAGCAATATGCACAGATATTGTGAATATATATAAATAATCACACATAATTGTTTTGAACTTAAACACATAATATAGATTTCATATAAACTTTAAGCGCATATTGAAGTTCATCTTTAGGCGATACAACAATACACTACAGTAAACATAATTGATGCTTAACGTTAATTTCACATAATTAGTAATCAAATATACATTAAGTAGACATATTTGCTATCTTTAGATATATTAAACATATCTAATCAAGCATACTAATTACCTGCAATCATAATCATAGATTATAAATTTAATTAATCAACCTTTGGATGATTTCTAAATATTTTATAATATATAAATTTCCACATATCCATCTAAGAAAATCATCATGTCATTCAATTATAAGCATCACAATAATTATGAGTACTTGAAACTAAAATTTAATTTGATATCTATGAAAAACTTTCTAATTTGGCTACTTTGGTGACTAACAAATTACATATGATATAGACATGGAAATTAAATCATAACGAATGTTGTAACAATAATTGGCATATAAATACTTACGGTGATATTCATATATTCAAGTAGAGGAACATAAGTGCCTTTAGTTCATTAATATCAGTGGTAGACCTACACGTGGATAGCCCGGTCTAGTCTAGAAAAAATCGTTTATACCCCTTACTTTTCATTAATTTAGTAAAATAATAGTTTCTATTTTATTTGCATATATATATCCTAACTCAATTTCCCTTATGTTTTCATCAATTTAGTATAACAATAGAGTTTTTATTTTATATTCAAATATGTCCATAACTCAATTACCCTTATGTTTTCATCAATTTTATATAACAATAGAGTTTTATTTTATTTACAAATGTGTCCCTAATTCAATCAAAATATTTTCAATTGAAATTAGTGACTTATTTTATAAAATGATTAAATTATATATTTACTGAATAGATTGAAAACATAAGGGAGCTAAAATTTTATTAATGCTTTAATTTATTTAAAAAAATTCTAATTGAAATATATATATATCAATGTAATATAGCATCATCACTGGTATTAAAAGTACTTACAGAAACAATATATAGTAACAATCATCAATATTTTCATAAAATTTTTATGTTAATTTTTAGATTTTATTTATTAGTTATATTAACTAAGAGGACAAGTTAGAAAATAAAATTTGAGTATTTTAATGAGCATTTGATAGAAGAATCATCACCATCTAGTTCTTTAAAGAGAGCCAGAGCGTCTAAAAAAGAAATAACTACACCCAAATACCTTTATGCTAAATTGAGTTTAGTTTATTATTAAAACTTTTGACTAATAATACTTTTACAATTTGAAAGGATGAATAAATTTTAATCGCTTAATTTATTAAGTCCAGTAATTTAGTACTTCACTTCAAACATAAAAGTTTTATTTACAATTTTTAATTGATTGCAATTAAATGAATTGATCTATTTTAATTTTAAAATTCTTAATTATTTTTTAATCCTTATATAATTACATGTTATTATAATTTATTTTTTTATAGGTTGCAATGTTAGATTCTATAATTGAAAAATAGTGTTTTCACATTTGAATTGCCTTTTGTTTTCTACTCTTTTTTTATAATTATTTTTATTTATAGTACATATTTAGAGGGATAAAGTTCTTGGTGTTTCTCCCTATTTAATGTACTTTTTTCTACTTATAATTTTTATGTTCATTTCAAAATATAAATTTTAAAATTTAGCTCGAAGTAATATTAAATTCTGAGTCCGCTCCTAATTAATATTGCATGTAAGCCGATGATGTGCAAGCAAGTTCAATACGTATAGGACAAATTCCATATAGTTCATAAAGCTTGATCAGATTAGAGTACTCACATGCGTGTATATACAAGAATTCAAATACATATATATGCACGTTATCACATAAAGTTAATCAATTGATCAGGCCATTTCCGTGGGATTCATAAGCCCATATCAAATTGATAAAACACAATTCGTGGCCCAAGCATCGTTGAGATATAATGCTCAAATCTTAATTAATAAAATAAAGATAAAAGCCCATTATTTATTATAAAGGCCACAAGATTCATGAACGTGAGCAAAAGTTCACAACTTCAATTGTAAAGGCAACATTTGAAACGTGGAGCAGAACTGCATGCATTTATCCAAACAAGGACAAAGTTTCATTTATTCGGCAGCTTTCATAAATCGCAGGAAAAATTCGTGTGGCCCGATCGATGAGCAAATCACAGCAAAATATATATATATATATATATATAACCATAATTCTTAATGGAAAATCACGAATTGTAATTCATGCTTTCATACTAATTGTTAGGAATTTTTTAAAATTTTCATAAAGAAACTACACCCTAATTTGCATAAACTTCAATTCTTAAAATCATCGATATCATTATTTCCACTTTACTGTTATTGAGAGAAGATATATCTTGATTTATAATAATTTACGAGGAGATACCAAGACCCTCTCCAGAGCATGACCGAAGGTCGACCAGAGAGTTGTTCCCAAAAAAAAGGGCACGATGCCCACACCCAGACGGTTATTACATTAACCTTTAACCGACCGGAGACAAACACATTTGACCATTACTTAATTTGCGCAATCAATTAACCCACTAAGGCCCACGAATCAAGGATGACGTTACACGTTTCGCTATACGTTTGATTGTCTATAACGCCCCTGAAAATGCAGACGGAGGTAAGAGACAAGAGGTTAAGGGGGAACTCTGACATTTTGAATCTAGAAGTCATTCTCTTTGCATATTTTGAGTATTTTTATTTCATAAATCAATTACTGAGTCACATTGAAAAGTGGCTCAAGTTTTTTTTTTCTCAGAAAACCCGAAAACTGACTTAAGCATCAGAGCTTTTTGTAGGGAACACCACCGATGCCCTTTGACCCTTTTTGTGATTGTAGGTGTGAGGAGTATAAAGTTAATGAAGTCGTTAAGTCTGCTCGTTGGAGTAACTGCAAGTAGCTCCGTTCCCATCAAAAATAAATTTTAGTGTTGTCAAGACAACATGTTCGTCTCTACAAGTACGACTAGATTTTTACATCAACAAATATTATATTTTAATAATTATAATATAATATAAATAATTTCTTAATTAATATATTATAATTTTAAAATTTCATTAAAAAAAAAAGAAACAGAGCAGCCAGCCGCCAGCCGCCACCATGAAGTTGCCATCGGCCACTACCACACCATCTCATAAAAGCTCATGAATTATTTGAAAATGATCAGAGATTGACGATCTCTATAATGGATCAACTCATTTAGCCCAAAATTTTGAATTTTTATAGGGATCTATGGAAGTTAAAAAGTTTCTCTACTTTTTAAAATAGATTTGAACAACATATATGCATTTTTTTTTTTATCTCCGCAACGACGTACTAATGTTGAGTGTTGGCCGGCGAGTTGATTAGTAGTGGCGGTGAGTAGCACGCGCTACTGACAGTGGTGGTGAAGGCAGCGGTCCAATTGTCAGACGATTGTTAAATTAATATTTTTATATTTTCAAATTAATTAATTAAATAAAATTATGTTATTAAGCTTTTTAAATTATTACTTAAATTTAATTAATATAAAATTATCTATGATGTTAAATTGATAAAATAAAATTATAAATAATAATTTTTTAATTATATAAACAAGTTAAAAAATTGAAGGAGTATTTTTGAAAGTTTTACTTTCCAACACAAGTGGAATTTGAATTCTTTCATTTCTTACTGTAGAATTCTACAGTAAAGAATGAAGAATTCAAATTCTATATATTATAATAAAAATTAAAATCTTACGTATTATATCAAATCAAATAATAAAAAAAAAAATTTCAAATCATTTTCCTCTCGTCCATCCTCACCTTCCAACCAAACACACAACCTAAGATTCAACGGTTGCCAAATGCGTAACTTTCTAGAAAATTGGCTCTTGATTCCTGAACTTGGGCAGGTCTCTCCAATCACAATATTTTGAGTATGTCATAGAAATAAAGCCGCTGATGTCTTTTTGTCATGGATTAGATCAAGGAAAGATTTTTCAGAAATATCAATTTTGCAAGAGAGACCTTTCAAATTTACAGATTATTCTGTTTCAATAAAGTTCAATCCAGAGATAATATTGCAATATTCATGTTAGTTTTAGTATGAAAAACCAACTTTTATAATACTATTCTTCTTTTACAGGCAAGAGTGGAACCAACTATCACTGCCTAAAACAATTGCAAATTTGACCAATGCCAAGAACTTTTGATTAAGTCAAATGTTCATTCTTGGTTCGAAAGAAAATATTAAAGAATCTGACCAATACTAATCTTATGTTGGAGAAGATCAAAACAAAGAAGCCAAGATTTAACAATGCAGAACCAAGAATAACCAAGCATTAAAGAAATTGACAAGATTATATTACGTGGTTCGGCAACAAGGTGCCTAAAACCACGACTGAAACCAGCAATGATTTGAAACTTATAGTAAATGAGATTTGTTACAGAGGATTCTTGAGATTACAGAGATTAAAATATCCCTACTACTGAGATTTTTCTATCTCTCTCACTAAGCCACTCAAAATCAATCACACACATATGATGTAGCAGCCAGCTTGCTCCCCTTATAAATTATAATTCCAGAAATAACCAGTTATCCTTTGTAACAACTTTAACTGATGGCCCCATTAACGCCAGCTCAGCATGCAACCTCATTTATTCTCAACAGAATATAACTATCTCAGGCTTCACAATATGAATCACAATTCAATCAGTGGTCGAATTCAGCTATAGATTTCATCGTTACCTGAACTTCAACACTTGTGAGTTTAACAAAAATTTATTGCAATTGTTCTCTGGAAGAAAATTAAACCGGAGAATCCTCTGCTTTCATCATGCATCTATCAGCTGCAGCAATCGCATTATTCTGAAAATTTGCAGACAGCTGGACAAGAGCAACTTATCTGGATATCCTACACCAGAATTTTTCTAAGATGCCAAGGCTGAAGATTTTGTATATTCCCTGCTTCTTGAAGCATCTGATGTAGAAACTACTACATTGTCTTCTGTTTTTTATGAAGCATGGTTATGAGAACTAGTCCTTGCTTCAGTGCAAGACAATATTGGCTGATTTGATGTGAAAAACAGGAGGTGTATAAAAGATCAAGGCATTCAGAAACCTGTTTTGGTCACTGTAATAATGTCTAGGAAATTTCTTCATGACGCATGCTGTTAAGGAAGCTCATTTGATACAGAAGGAGGAGAATTTTAAGCTAAAGAAAGGAAACAGAAGTGTGACGTCAGAAGTTAGTAAGCAAGATGACAGCTCAGCATAAGTCGTTAAAAGTTTGTTACAAAGCAATGTGTATCGTGTGTTGAAGTTCAGCTTGTAATTGGTTAATAATTAGTTATCGATTAGTAATGAGTGTGATGCTTAAGAGATGTATATAAATAGAGATTGTATTTCTTGTAACTGATTAAGCTGAATAATAATAACAATACAGATTTCCAGAAACATCTTTTCTCTGAGCTATTTTCTTAGCAACCAAACAACATCTCTGTTTCTTTCACATGCCAATTTTTCTGAATCCAGTATCACAATAAGCATGACTTGGTTTCCAGGTTCTTAAATTTACCGATCTTTTCTCTTAATTAGCTTTGTAGGTTCAGTTGAAGATTTGCAGAGTCGTATGAGATTGTGCTTTTGTTTTGTTAACTTGGTTCTTGTTTGGTAGGCTGATTGATTTGGCTATGAGTAGGAACAATTTGATTGGTGGAGATAAAATCTGCTTTGGTTGATTCTCATTTTGGGGCTGGAATAAACTATCAAGGTATACATGTAGCTTAGCTTTAAGTTTTTAACCTTACTGAAAGAGTGTTTTTGAGCGCGAGTATGAAGTTATTTCTTATCTAATAATGATACTGACTGGTTGAATTGGCTGATTATGATTATTTGTATCGTACGCAGCCAACATCAACAGTGAGCTATATTTACTTGGGAACAATGATGGCGAAATCTCACAGCCCTTAAAACCTTCAGCTCCAAGAAGATCTACAAAGGCAATGTCATCGATGATCTACCTCAGAACGTTCTCACGCTTCGATAGTCTGGTTCTTGTTGTGATGGGTAATTGTGTTTGTACAATTCAGCAATTTTCATTGGATGCAATAACACCATTGTCTTGCATAACACTCGTTTTTGGCTGCTTCCATCATCTTAGACTTTTTTCTTCTTGCTGACAGAGAAAGGTCTGTTAATTCATTGCATGATTCCGTTTTTGTTTATACGATTGCTTAACGGATATGGACTGTTCTTGGTTGACTCCATAATCAGTTACGGATATGGACTGTTCTTGGTTGACTCCATAATCAGTTACGGATATGGACTGTTCTTGGTTGACTCCATAATCAGTTAACATGGAGAATTTTTCAGGGCATTTTCCTTCAGCAACAGTGTAGTTCCACTGTTGAAGCTTCAGAACATTCTTAGGGCTTGGACCCTGAGAATAACAAATGGAGAACTTGTTTAAGGCGAAAAATGGTGTAGGAACTGATAAGTCTACACGACAGAAACCAAGCACACGGCCATCAGAATTAAACACGGCAATTTGTGCGGCTCTTGCCAAAAGGATCCCTCTCACCAAATTCTCCCTCTAACTACCAAGTTAATACAATAAGGAACATGCCATATCTTCACCTCAGCTCGATGAAGCACGTGATCCAAATAAAATACAGCAAATTCTGGATTTCTTACGTGAAATGTCGAGCCAAGCAGATATTGTGTCTATAGCCAAAGATCCCTGTCATCTACGAATCCTGAACATGTGTTTACTCTGCATGTTAAAGAAGCTCATTGTGCAGAAAAGAAGAAGCTGCTCAAGCTAAGGAAAACCAGCAAGCTGGTGACGTCAGATGATTATGAGCAGAATGACAGCTCAGCTGCCACCTCAGCTTAAGTAGTTAAGAGTCTCTTATGTTTACTTTGTGTATTGAGCTGTAGTTGAGGATGTGTAGATTCTTCTGAATTAGTTAGTCATTAGCTATAGTAATGCTTAAGCATCGAGTATAAATAAGCTGTAATCATAATATTTCTGATTAAGGAAAATAAATACAAGTATTCTGGAAAGCTCTTTGAAAATTTTCTGAGATATTTTCTCAGCAACCAAACAACATTTTTCTTAGTTTCTTTCATGGTATCAGAGCCATAATGGCTAGTTCCAGCAACACAACAACACTTTCAAATTCAACAAATGCAAATCAATCCTCACAGATCTCATTCTCATTTAGTAATCCAATAAAATTAGATCGATCTAATTTCTTAATCGGGAGAAAACAAGTTCTTACATCAATCAGAAGAAATCGACTTGAAGATTTCATATCTGAAAATCAGATCATACCAAAGCAACATATCATTCAAACTGCAGCCGATGGATCAGTATAGAAAGTAGATATCCAGCATACGTAAATTGGAGAGCTTAAGATCAAATACTACTTGGCTGGCTTCTGTCATCAGTCAATGATGGTATTCTCAGTTCTGTTCTTAATTATGATAATTCACGAGATGCTTGGAGATCTATTGAAAAACAATTTGGAGCTCAGTTTGAAGCTAAAATAATGCAACTTCGTTATGAATTGAATGTGCTTAGAAAGGAATCCATGTCTGTTGAAGAATATTGTTTGAAAGTCAAAATACTAGCTGATAAACTTACTTGTGCTCATAGTCCTATGTCAGAAAGGGATATGTTAATGCAAGTTCCAAATGGATTAGGAACTGGTTATCTAGATCTTGCGTCTATTATCACTGCTAATAAGATGTCTTATGATGATGCTTATGCCTTACTGTTAACACATGAGGCAAGATTAGAATAAAGTTAGAATAGTCAGAATACTAAAGTCATGTTCAATGCTAACTATGGAATGATGAATTCCAACTATTATCAAGTTAGAGGAAATAATAGAAGAGGAGGTTTTGGTTATGGATAAGGATGGCAAAATCCGGGTTTGGGTCCGGATTTAACGTTTCCGGTTCCGAACCCGGATGACAATTTACGTTCGCAGATCCGGATATAAACCCAAATTATTTCACTCCGGGTCCGACCCAGGTTCAACTCGGCAAAATTTGGGTTTCCGGATTGCGGGTTTCAAACCCGGTATTGGATGAAGATAGATTTAATACTTGTCACTTTTTAGTTCTTTGGAATTACAGAAGCAAAAAACAATAGGATGAATTCATGGGATCACAACCAAATTTGCTTACTTCAATAATAAAATTTACAATTATATGGATATTATGTGCTAAGATGCTGCGTTTGGCTATTAACAACAAGAAAAAAATTAATAATTACTGAAATTAAGCAAAAGCAAAAAATTAAAAGAGAAATACAGAGAAACAAAAGAAAATTTCAGGTCGCAGCTAAGGCGGTGATGGGCCAGTGAAAAATATGATTGCCAGCGAGAATGGGTTAGCAACTAGCAGCAAAGCTTGCTCTTTAGAGAGAGATGAGACCGAATTTGACGATGGTGGAGTTGGGTATTTGTTTGTTATTCTTGATAATAATGGATGATGAATTGAGATGATTTAATTGATGATGTATTGATGAACTTGGCCGCTGGGGATGAAGAAGACGAAGATTGAGGTGGCAGTCACTAGGGATGAAGGAGATGAGGATTGAGGTGGTCGCTAGGGATGAGTGAGCTGAAGATTGAGATGAAGATTAAGATCGAGATGAAGATTGAGGGATTGTTTTGTTTTGCTTATGTTCCCCCCTCCCCTCAACAAGGTGGCGGCTGGTGCAATTATTTTGTTTTGCTTTAGGGTTTTGTGGGTTTGTCTTGTTTGCTTTTAATTTTTTTTCCTGCCCAACTTATTGTTTAATGCTTATATATTTTTAGTTTGTAATAAAAATTAATAAATAAATAAATAGTAGTCCTAGTCCGGGTCCGGGTTTAGGTGAACCCGGACCCGACCCGGAATATATCTGGGTTTGAAAAATTACAACCCGAATCCGCATTGTTAATGCATCTGGTGCGGGTTGAACCCGTACCAGATGATCCGGGTTTGTCCAGGTCTGGGCCGGGTCCGGAAAAATTTGTCATCCCTAGTTATGGAGGATATCATGGATAGATTCACAATGAAAATAGAAATGTTGGAAGAGGAATAATGTTTAATACATATCCTAGAGGCTCTACCACTAGTGGTCATAATTTTGGAAGAGCCAACTCTATGCCAATGCAATTTCACAAAGCTTTACCACATCCTAAGCCTCATGGTCAAGGTTTTATGTCAACTGGAGCTTAATCAGATGATAATATTCTTGTTTGTCAGATATGTCATAAGTCAGGGCACACAACTGATACTTGTTGGCATAGATACATTGAGAATTATGTGCCACAACCAAGGCATTTCGGCAGAGGAAGAGGACCTAAGTCAGCATACATGACTACATTTGAACCACATGATGAATTTGCATTATATTTTGATTATTCCTATGCTATGAACTGTTCCAATTATCAGTCTTACAATCTGGATCCAGTGACATATTCTTCTATGCCTCATTGTTCATCTGAAATATCTTCTGCACCTGGAGCTGCTTATCTTGCCAATTTTGAAGGGCCTACTGATGAAGGATGGTATCTTGATAGTTGAGCAACTCATCACTTAACCAACAACATGGCTAATATGAAGGTCAGAGAGGAATTTAATGGTCTTATCAGCTTATCATTTGGAATGGACAAGGTTTACCCATAACTCATGTTGGTGATGCATATTTTGTTTTTAAAACTTCATCTGCTCAACACAAACACCCACACATAGCACTGAAAGATATTCTTCTTGTCCCTTCAATCACCAAAAACTTATTGAGTATTTCTAAACTCACATATGATAATCACTTGTCTGTTGAATTTCTTGAGATATTTTCTCAGCAACCAAACAATATTTTTCTTAGTTTCTTTCACTGCATATATTACAAGGGTCGTCTAAACTTTGATATCAATAAGCGAAGATTAAGATCGTCTTTTGGCTTATTTCTTTCATTTTCACAAGAAGTATGTTCATTTGAATTACAGATCTTCTGTTAGCTATATATTCTCTTAGCTTCTGTTTTTATCTTCTTTACAGTTTGTTTTAGGAGGTATATCCCTCCATGATTTTGTAATAACTTCATTTTTCTATATATTTAATTGACTAAGAGATAATATCATCCAAAATCTTCTTGGATATGGATATGGATATTTTTAAAAATATCCAATTAGATATTGGATGGGTATAAATATTTAATGGATATTCAAAATCCAATTAATTCATCACTTGTCGCTCATCTCTTCTCTTCTCTTTTCTCTCAAGTCACTGGAAAAAGAACAAGAGATCCCCACTCATAAATCCTCTTCTTCTTTTGAATACTCATCCATTTCTTAATCGTCCTCGTATAATCACCCTCCCTCCATCTCACCAAATCCATGACCATCACTTCTGTGTTGCAGTAGCAAGGTCTTTTCCCTTCGAAAACCCTGGCAATAAGCAGAAGAAGAAAGTGATCAAGCTCTTGAGATTATCCAAACAGAAGGGTCCGAATAACAAAAATTTTGTAAATGATGATGGTTGTCATTCCGGGGAAGATGACGATAATGAGAAGGCGAGTGGTGTTGACGACTTGTGTTCATCTTCTTACTCAGAAATGGAAATGGGCTTGTTTAAGGAAAAGTTTATCCATGTTCTAAAATCTGCGGCATTCGAGGATAAGAGGTCTTGCAAGCTATCTAACGAGGAGTTGCTGCATTTGCTATCTACAGTTTTATGAAATTTATCTAATTAAATCCAGGCTAAATTTGATATTGGAATTTTAACTATTTTATATTATTATTTTTTATATAATAAAAATAAAATATCTATGGATATCCATATTTATATGGATAAAATCCATATTCATGTTCAGTATTAAATAATGGCTGTGGATATGGATATATCCATTATGAATAATTATGGATTTTTATTTAGATGGATATTATCCATCTATAATTGGATATTTGTCATCCATAATCTTATGCCGATCCTTGCTTCTAAAGATTATTAATCAATCTGATCGGTGATCACTTCAAGACCAAGGTAATCAAATTAATCCAATCACCTCAAGACTGCTTACGTATAGCACAAAGAACATAGCACTTGATTTAATTGAATAGAATGATCAAGGCACAAGAATGATCTCCGAAATAAAGAGATAAGACAACGCGTGTTGTTCACCAGCTTGTTATAACAATCAGTAAAACTGAAACCCAGAAACAGCGCGCCAAAAATTAACCGCCCTCAATGGTATTTTGACTTTGTTGAATTGAGTAACTCTGTCGTGCGGCTCACGTGATGAAATTCTGAATAGAATGGAAATGGAGACGGAGTTAAATTGAAGTTTACGTGCTTGTGCTCACAAGAATATTGATAGAATCATATTGATCATGATGATGGAGTTGAGTGTACAAATCACCCTTGATGAACAATTATGATAAAATATTTATTATATTCTAATATATATATATGATAAAACATTTATTATATTCTTACTCTCCTCATTTAAAGCTAATTTTAATATTAGTGTTTTGTATGAGATATTTTATTATTTTTATAATGACATTATGGTTTATTGGAATTTGCTTCAAATCAATTCACTTGTTAAGTACACATGGGAGTTTTCTTGATTTGTTAAGTACACATCTAACTTTGCAAAAGGGTGGAAAAGAATTAGATACCATTCGAAAGAAAAAGATAATCGTTCCTCACAAGAATTATAGTATTATGCAAGATTTACTCTCAAGTTAATGCATAATAGTAATAAGGGAAATTATCGTTTATACACCCTAAGTTTGTACCGTTTTCAAAATTACTATAAAACTTAGAGGGTACATCACTTGTCTACGCTTTGATGACAAAATATATCTCCCAACCACCATTCCGTCAATTGTCGTTTACAACTTTACAGAATTGAAATAAAATGACGATATTGCCCTTGAATATGAAATTAATGTTAAAAAGACAAGTTTGCCCCAAAAATGAAACAAAACCAAATGTGGCCGTTGGAAGCAACAACGACAACATTTTTGGCTATATAATGAGCAAAAAACATCAACACACACCTCATTGAAAGAAACCAAAAATTACTACTCCTCAGCAACACACCTCATTCGAAGAAACCAAAAAATTGCTACTCCTTAACAACAATAAATCAATAGCACAACAATAAATTAGCAACACACTTCTTTGAAAATGGCCTCCAGTGAAGCATTAAGTTCTGGTGTCAATGGATTCAAAAGATGTAAAAAAGTGAAATGCCAGCCAAAATATTGCAAGTGTGGAGTGCAAGCAGTGGCTATGGTGTTAACTATATTGCAAAATCCTAATGCATTATTTTTGTCATGCTGGTGGAAGCATTGTAGGGTGAAGCATTGTGATTTTTGGGAATGGTTCACTACGGCGTCTCTCATATAACCTACTATTAATGATGAGAGGCCGCCATATGAGCAAAACCTAAAGCTGACTAATGATGTGGTGAAAATAAAAAAAGAGGCTAAAACTCATTGAAGGAAGGCTTAAATATATCTTAATTGTGTTGGTGTATGTATTTGTAACTGTCTTTATGAGAAAGTAATATAGCTTGTAATGAAGTTTCAATAGTAATGAACTTTATGGAATGTTCCCAACAAAATATATCCTTAATAATAACATTCATTAACATCCAAACCGTGCAAATAACACATGCAAATTACATATCTCCTTCAAATTACAGTTTAATAAAAATCCAAAACATGGTTTAGCTCATGCAAGAGCATAATTAAGTTTAAGAAACTGAAATTGACAAAATGAAATAACATAACCAAATAAGAGTTTAGGAAATTGAAATTGATGACATGTTCCCAACAAATTGATCATCAAACTCATTTCAAAGCACTTGTTACAGTCGAAGACTATAATAGATTCTGGGATTGGTTAACTTCAGATAGGTTGACATCCATTTTCCTTCCTAGATTACAAAAGATAAAATAAATCAAACTCCTATTTATGCATTATGAACTGTGAACTATTAAAAAAAAATTGAACCTCTTTTCTGGTTGTTTAAGCAACTGCAGTAGTGCTTTTATTTTTTCTTTTCTTTGATCCAACATTGGAGCCCTCGCCTGGACCACTTGCTTCTACTCTCTGTTGAGATGGCTAGCTTGAAAGATTTGCTAGCTGGCCTGAAGCATTTGTAGCTAGAACTGTAAAAAATATAAGCAGTAATGTTAAGCATTTGCATATGCTAATTTACATCTACCCTTTGGTGGCATTACTAATTTGCATGTATCCCTAGATGCAGATATACTAATGGTTATCAGCAAGCTTAATTAACTTAACATCTAGAAAACTCACTCATGAAGTCATTGGAGCCCTCGCCTGGACCACTTGCTTGTACTCCCTGTTGAGATGGCTAGCTTGAAAGATTTGTTGGCTGGCCTAAAGCATTTGCAGCTAGAACTATAAAAAATGTAAGCAGTAATGTTAAGCATTTGTATACTGCTAATTTACATCTACCCTTTGGTGGCATTACTAATTTGCATGTATCCCTAGATGCAAATATACTCATGGTTATCAGCAAGCTTAATTAACTTAACATCTAGAAAAATCACCTATGAAATAATGACTATAATGTTAATGACAATGAAAACAGTATAAACAACATAAACATCTAACATAATTAATGGACTAAACACATACTTGAGAATTATTACTTCTTGCTCGAGCTGCTGATGCAATAGAAGGCCTCAATTGACAAAATCTTACATTGTGGTTTGAGCCACCATAAACTGAGCAATTGACAAAGAATCTCCTGCTGTGTTTTTTAGGTTCAGTTGCAGCTCTCTTTCTACATTTCTTTGGCCTCCTAATCTTTTTCTGCACAATGAGGGGATCAATTAGTGGCCTTTCACCACGCTCCCATGTATGCTCATCAGGAATTTGACTAAACATAACTGAGTACGTATTAATGTAACCAGCAATTTCCCAATACCCACAGTTACACGTCTTGTCCTCTAATTTCATAACAAACTTCCTAGCTGGATAATAAGATTTATCCATGACTTGAAAATTCAAGTCTTCCGAATGATGCACAATCATTTTCTCTCCTTTCTTGTAAGTTTTATCCAGCTCTTTATAAATCCTCTGAGCAACAATTTTTGCCCAAGCGTTTGCTTCATTTCTTCTCTTTGTAAATCTTTTCATAAGCCTACACCTAATCTCCTCAAGTACTGACAGCACTAGCCTATCTCTATAAGGCAAAATCCAACTGTTGAAGCACTCGGATGCATTATTGTCAGTTCTCTCTACTTTGCAATTTATGTCATATGCATACATGGACCAAGTGTACCATTGCAATTCTCTTTCCAACCAATTATAAGCTTCAATCTTTTCTTTTTTAATTAATGCCATTGCCTTATCAAAATCATGACTTATTATTGCTCTTAACTGCCCTCCAAAAAAGATTCCACAACTTGGCACCAGCATGGTCTTTGGCAAAGTTAGCATACACATGCCTACAACATCCCCTATAATAGGTAGAAGGTCATGTGTTTGGTATTGCATTCAATAGTCCTTTTTGCCTATCACTAATGAATATAACTTGTCTTCCATAATCTAAATAGCTGTACAAATTTTCAAGAAACCAGGTCCACATTTCAGTATTTTCAATTTCTCACACACACACAGCCAATGGGACAATCCCTTTGTTAGCATATGCAACAACAATAGCCAATAGTACTCCTCTATATTTCCCCTTCAAGTGGCATTTATCAATTCTGATGAAGGCTCTACAACCATTGAGGAAAGCATTTTTTTTTTTGCGCAGAAAATGCAATAAAAAATCTCTGAAATAAACATTTCTCGGGATAGCTCACTGCATCGCATAAACACCTTGCAAATAGCTCCTGGATCAACCTGATGAATGGCTGCAGCATACTGAAATAGCTTCTCATAGCCCTTAGAATGATCACCATACACCAAAACCTTTTTTTTTTCTCTAACCCTATACATTTTCAACTTTTCAATTTTCAATTTTCAATCTAAATTTTTCCTGCATCTAAGTCCTGAGAAGAGATATCTTCACATTTGCATTAATAGCAACATGTTCTTTTATCATTTCAACAATCCACGTGGAAGTCACTTTCACATATTTCTTAGTAAGCTTGCACTCACGCTTTTTGTGGTATCCTCGTAACCAAAAACCATTTTTATCATTCAGTCTTGCACCATTAACAAACCATGGACAACCAGACTCTTTACAAGTTGCATAATATCTCCTCGTTCACTGTATTTGATGTTAATATTGAACAATTTCCTAATCATCACCTCATGCAGCACTTCTCTATAATGACCCACATCCTTAAATAGATTCACCCTTAGAATTTGGGATGGATCGTTTCAGACTTGACTTTGTAATAGGTCAGTTTATGATAATATTGATTTCTCTCCTCCAAACCGCAGATACAATTACAGAAATTATTCTTGTTCAGATGATACCTTTTCATATTTTAACAAAAATAATTTGAATTATTATTAATGGCTAATGGCCAAGTGTTTAGAGTTAAGTTAATGAGCAAAGAACAATATTATATGTGTTGATGTGACAAACATCTTCACATGCAAATGAAATGCACCCGATAAGGGTGATATGCGGGGACTTATTCACTTAACACTATTAATACTGCAGTTGCAGATTTTACGGTTCACATTTGACTGATAGGAAGAGAAACTACATATGCCTCAAAATGCTAATAAGGATTTTTTTAGTTACATTTATTATAACTTATAATTAACTTTTTTTAAGTATAAAAATGAGTAATAAAATAATAAAATAAAATGAGTCAATGAATGAATTTTATCGAAATATAAATTATGTTAAATATAATTTAGAGACTCTATTAATAATATATACATATAATATTTATATCCAGTTGAAACTGTGTAAAAATCATCACTCATTTTTCATCTTCTAACTATTAGTCGTCCAGATTTTAACTCTCAAAGGACGTCAACTCCCCTCTTGGGAGAAATACCGTCCTTCGCTTTAATTTCGAGAAAGAAAATTTAAATTAAACCTCTAGAATACGTATGCGGGGACTCGAACCACTTCCCTCACACTTGTGAGGGAGTGGCTTTAGCCACTAGCCAAGCCCTAGTGGTTATGCACATTGTTATATATATAAATTTATGCTTTAATTTAAAATTTGTAATTGAAATATTTTACTAAAATTTGTGTTCTTGCAACATATATATGACGATTCTACGTTCGACCTTAGTATAGCTTATTTGAACATCAAAACCTTCGCCAATTTTAATCACCTTGTAATTAATTAATGTTATTAAAATCTTATCGTTTTTAAAAATACTTGTAGACGTACGAAATCTAAGAAACTATTTGTCTTTTCTTTCTTTTCCAGAGCATTTTTTATTCAAAAAGATGATCATCTATCTAGAGACCTCATTGCATGATAAGATTAATCAATTGGAAAACGAAACAAAGAAAAAATAAAATAAAATAAAAATAGCGACATGACTTTACCATCAACAAAGGCTAAATTAAAGTGCTAAGATGTACCTTAATAAAAATCTACCTAAAAGTAGAGTGCGCTAAGCAATAAGGTGCGCTTAGTAGTGAACCACCTCATACAATTAGTAACTCATGATGTACTCAACAAGCGGACAGCCCAAAGCTACAAGCCAAAGTGAGCAAGTTCGGCTTGATTCGCAAAATCTCTACAACTCACTACCACTTGTAAATTTCAAAGAGCATTCTATTCTAAAACCTAAGGATATTTAGGCAAGTTGTGTAAGTTGCATGAAAGCATTTAGATCTAGACAAGCCACTCTATAAATAGGGTATAATACCTATTATTTTGCTCAACATCACACCAACACACACAAGTCATAAGTAACTCAAGCACTTGTAAAGCTCTTTTGTATTCTCTCATTCAAATAATAAAATTTACTTCGGCTATATTGCTCTCTTCTTTCTAACTTTCTTACAAACATCCTTAGCTACCTTAAGAAATTTGATAGACTTATTTAGTAATTTTTGTAATAAAAATTATTTAAGTGTCACGCGAATTACTGTATAACATGCTCATCCGTGACAAGCAGCAAGCGAGGTGAGAGACAGTACTGTATATCAATCGACATAATTCAATGCTTTATATAATCTTGTCTCGATACATTGGATACTCTTGCTTATCCACACGGCCGCACTCCAAGGTAAATACGTAATAGTTGATGCGGTGGCTTTGGCCGTCAGGCCATGGGCCCTACCTAGTTGCAAGGACGGAATTTTAACAAAAGTTGATGCAATACTTGAAGGATAATTATGTGAATATGGATACTTGTGCGACTGTACTGGACTTAATGTTAGATGGTAATTGGGCAGATCAGACTCGGGTTCGGTTTCGGTTTCTTTAAAAAAAAAAATTCTTATAAATTTTTATTAAATTATTTATCAAATAAAAATATGATATCAGAAAAGGATAGAAAGTAAATAATAGATAAAACAATAATCTGAAAATAATTTTTATTTATTTCTAAATATATATAAATAAAGAAATAAGTATTTTTTTAGTCACATAATCATATAAATGAAGTAAGTAATAGAAAATAAATATATCATTAGTCATAAGTTCATAGGAGATATTAAAAATTAAAAGAGATAAAAAATTATTTGGTAGAGAAATAAAAATTATTCCAATAAACATCCTACATAATATAATTATTATTATTTCATAACAATTTTATTCAATTATTCGCTTCTTTTTTGATGAAATGTGATTTCACCTTATAAATTTAAGTTGGGTAGCCATCCAGTAAAAGGTTTTCCAATGCCATTTGAGACCTAATGTATGAAACCACTCTCCAATGCGGTTATGAAGGCAAAATCTATAGTGAACGAGGCTTGAGACTTAAGTTATCCTAAGTATTACATTTGAACCTTCTTGTAGTAGTGTGTTATCGACTATTTTTAATTCATAATGCAAGGTTTGCTTTCCTAAAAAACAAAAATAAAAGTTGGTAATACAATTGTGAATTTGGAGATAAAATAGCTGAGACCTTTTCAACAGATTGTAATGTGGGGTTATGGAGAAGAATTGAAGATCTTTAATTAATGATATCTTTTTTATTATTTTTTTTAGGACTTAGTCATATCCCTTATAGCTGATGTAGGTTTTAACTACTATTGACAAAAATATCAGTTTAGTTCATTAACCTATGATTAATATAGAAAATATGATCATGTCATGTCACGTTGGGCTGTTCGCATAACTGTACCCATTACCATAGTTTCAATTTGCATGCATGGATTCCGGATTCTGCTCCAGTACATTAATGTCGTTTACAATATAACAGTTGTCTTTTATTAGATTTTATTGTGTTTTTTCAATTTCATTTACTCAATTTCGTCTCTACAAATTACAACAAAAGATGGGAGTTTCATTGCTCGGATTAAACTGTGTGTATATGCTTATTGTTTACACTTTCGCCAGTCGTGTAAAATAAATGTCAACATATGATGTCAATATATCCTGAGGTTAATGTCTATTAATATAATTAATTGAATAATAAATTATGTTAATAGAATGGTTACCGTGTGTTAGATCTAAACCCGACACGGTAGTTAACCAGACTGGCACAAACATGCTCAAACCATTTAAACCCATTTTTTCGGTGTCATAACGTAATTGGTCTCAAAAACTTTCGATTAATGAATATTGAACACCTATAATAATAATGTGCAGAAAAAGCAGATGAAATTGGAAACTCCTGAAATGATCAAATTATTCGAAAAAGAAGGTAACGCACGCAAACAACTGAAAAGACTTTGCACATTGCAACTCCAAATACAATTATTAAGTTGGGAAGACTTGTTACCTCAATTGTCTGCAATGTGGGATTTTACACCGATTGATCTTGTCTTCTTAACAAAATGGACCTAACAAAATCATCCAATCCTCTTAAAGAGGATCCTCTGTCTTCGCCATCCTCTATCATTGATGCCCTTATTTGCCTTCCAATTTTTTCAGCTTTCACCTTCATTTCTTGCCCCTTCCCTGCCTTGTCCATCGCCATTTCTATCACATTTTTCACCTCCTGTCCAACAATCGTACTTTGAACTCCTCTCGTCAACTCTACAGCCACCCCCATTTCCTCAACAAGCATCTTTGAATTATAAGCCTGCTCAGCTGCCATTGGCCAACCAATCACTGGCACTCCTTGGCTTAAACTTTCTATCACTGAATTCCAGCCACAGTGGCTCAAGAATGCTCCTGTTGATTTGTGTGACAAAATCTCCAACTGGGGTGCCCAGTTTCTCACCAACAAACCTTGTTTAATTTCTTTGATTCTTTCTTCAAATCCTTCAGGCAACCATTCTGATCTAAATTCACATCTTAAGTCAAAACCAATAGGCGGCCTAATGACCCAGATGAAAGATTTACCACTTGCTTCCAAACCAATAGCCAGTGCCATCATTTGGGATGAACTTATTGTGTTTTGTGAACCAAATGAAATGTAAAGAACAGAGCCAGGATCTCGTAAATCAAGCCATTCAATGATCTTCTCAGGATTTACTCCAGGTTTTTTCCCTGAATGTTGATTGTAAATTGAAGAACCTGAAGGAGCTGATGAGGACGATTTCTTGAGATAAGATTGAGGAAGTAGAGGTCCAACGGCCCAAACAGGAAGCTTTGTGTAGTTTCTAAGCCATTGCAATGCTCCAGGTTCAATCTCTTCAGCAGTATTACACAACATCCCGTAAGACTCCAATGACTGCGATATCTGTGGCTGCATAAACTTGGACCAATCATCAGTACCATCAGCCATTCTCAAATACTTATGCAACTGAGTGATATGAAAATGGCATCTTTCAGGAAACCCTGGCAGGGTAAACTCATCAGAGTTTGTTTTCCTGTGAGGAAGATTAAGCCACAAAGATATATAAGCTAAGGTGCCATAAGCTCCACCAGTAGAAAAAGCAACATTAGTAGTACCTGCACTTTTTGCAACATCCACAGCCCATCCAAAGAAAATATCTGTTATTATACAAATTGGAGGCTTGCCTTCTTTCTCTTTGATGCCCATTAAAAGATTATATAATGGGGTCTTGAGGCTTTGTGATGAAGCAAAAAAATTGATGATTAGGTCGAAAGACAAGTTCTCGGTGTTTTCAGTGTTCGGTGGTAAGCCATGGTCAGAGCTACAGAAAGGGAGCTCAACAAGATTGATGTTGAATTTTTCTGAGGAATTGGGGTTATTACAGGAAATGGTATTGTGAAGGTATTGGATATTGAGAGGAGTATTGGCAATGGTTATTTTGAAGCCAGTGCTTTGGTGGATTTGCCTTGCTAGAGCTAAGAATGGTATGAGATGGCCATGAGCCATAAATGGTAGCATCACTATGTGCTCATTTTCGCTGCCCATTTCGAGTGCTTTGTTTCAATTTTGGCTCAGAATTACTGAGTATGTTTGGAGACTAAAGAGAATAAAATTGGAATTAGAATTATTATTCTGCTTGCTTGAAACGGATCTTCAGGCGACTAATTTAAGAAAATGCTGGCGGCACCGAACTTTTAGTTTTTTGGTGTAACACGTGGCCAATTCAATCATTCCAACGAGCGTTACTACGTGGGGTCACATGGTTCACAAGAACCGAATCTTACGGACCTGCTGTCTTGATTTGAACAACTTCAGAAAATGATAATCACAAACAAACAAAAGAATGTTACTTTTCTAAAAGTTTTCTTTTCTAAAATATTCAACCCGAGTCCACTTATAATTCAGCCGCTGCATGTCATATAGCCGTTTTTTTTAAAAAAAAAAAATTATTGCGAAAGCAATCCAAGGCTTCTATAATTTTAGGCGAAACCGGCAACCGGACGAAAGAATTGGACGTGGGAACCGGCGAATATCAAGAGTAATTATCACATAGTTACCCAATTTTAACTAAATATCCAAATTATTTGGGACAACCTACTTTTAACGTGCGAATGAAATACGTCGCTGATGATAAAAGTTGGTTGACTTTTGATAAATTGTCTTAGTAAGATTATTGTGAGCTTAAAAAGCAGAATTTATGCATTTGATAAATTTTATTATGAAAGTAATGTTTATATTATATAATGTCTAAAATAAACATATATTTAAATTGTCTTTATTTTGTATATATTAAGGTTTATGGAAAAGTAAGATATAATTGTCATTTCGTCAAAATAGTAAGATTATAATAACTAATAAGAATTTTAAATGTGCTGGTATTTTTAATAAGTTGCTTATAAAAAGTAACTCATTATCTACTTTTAAAAACTGTATCAAAATAGAAAAACTTATAAAATAAGTAGTTTTTTAAAAATTTACCAAACACCATTTTTTGTCAAAACTTATGAAATAAGCGGCTTACAACATTTTAACCACACCATGAAAAATTTAAACATATATTTATTATTTTATCAAATTTTTTATTTAAAAGTCATCTCTAAACGTATAAACTTTTATTTTTAAAACTACAGTTTTTTTTTTTTTTAAGTAGCTGCAGCCTAGAAAAAATAATTCCTCCATACCAAACAAATTTCAATGAGACTAGAAACTGAAATTTCTCCAAATCTCAAGCCCATCAGACCATCAGGAGGCGGCATAGGCCCAGGCGCCCAGCAAAGTAACCCCGCTTTGCTTCATACCATGGCTGTGCTCGAGAAAACGAGGAAGCAAATGAACTAAGTAATTTTTTTTTCCTCCTTTAGTCTATAGAGATGAATTGGAGCTCAGTGATTTGTGAAGATATCCAAAAATTAAAATAATAATAATAATAATAATAAGTAAAACGACAGGAGTTATGTTTGTCCCAATATTTGAAGCTCTAGATTAACACAATTTGCTTTGGAACATCAAAGTTATTCAATTTGTCTAGAAAATATTCATCATCATCTATTGAGTACTATGAACTAATTTCTTTTATAACTACAAAAGTAAAGTGTATATATATATATATATAAGGACATGTACACCTCTAAGATTTGGGGCAATAGTCATTTAGACCCCAAAATTTAAAATAGGAACACTAAAATCCTCTTTTAACTATAATTCCCTTTGAATATAGTAACTAAAAATTAATTTTAAAACTTTTAATAAAAATAAATATAATATAAACAAGGTAATCTATCTAGTAAACTGACAATATTAAATAAATTTAAACATGAAAATTATTATAATTATTTTAATAATGTACTTGTATTTATTGTAGTGATTTAAATAAATAATTGGGTTAAATATATTTTACAATTAAAAAATAGCATGTACTAATAATGTAAAAATATTATTGTACATAATATTCAAAATAATTTAAAGTTTATAAAAACTATTTTAATATAATGTTTTTGTTTATTATAAAATTTACTTTATGTTTATTATAAAATTTACTTTAATTTAATAAAATATGTCTAATAGATTGTAATATATTACAATTATTTTAAATAATGAAATTATTTTAAAATGTATATATTATAGCATTTATTCTAATATTTTAATTTTATTTATTATAAAACATTTGAGTGAATTTATTTAGGTTATTAGAGTCAAAGGGTATTATGATCAAAAGGAGGTTTTAATATTCCTTTATGAAAATTTAGAGGTCTTCATGACTATTTCCCTAAATATTGGGGGTGTAGACGTCCTCTATATTTGAGAAGCGAAAATGATATTTGCCCCGAGTCAAATTCCGGGTCAAATCCTAAAAATCAAACGCAGCGTTTTACTAAATCCACAAACGACGCCGTTTTGCTTGCCAAATATTTCCCATTTCCTTTGTCAATGGAGCTCCAACCACAGCCAAATATTTCCCCTTTCCTTTCCTTCGTCGATTGAGCTCCAGCCACTGCCATTCACAATCCACAATCCGCGCCAGAAATTGCCATTCACAATCCACAACTCACAACCACAATTCCACACAGAGCACGACTCCCACAGCCATTACGCGACAGCTACAACCAACATGTTTGAATAGAGATCGAACTCTTTAATATTCGAAGAACAGATTTGGTTGCGAAACTTGATTTTTAATTTGCTTGCAAGCTGAGATATTTTGATTTTTTTTTTTTGGCAAGTCACTAAGCCAAAAGCTTTGCATGAGCTTCTATTGCGGTTTTGCTAGTATGAGAAGCAAATTAAGAGACTTTTACTTGTTTATTTATATTTTTGGTAGTTGCTACAAGTGATTTTTCTTTTTGAATTGTTTTCTTTTGACACTTGTGTTGAACAACGAAGTGTAATGTCATGAAGAAGAGGGTGACAAAATTTGAAGATTATGAATGTGCAAGTGTTTTTTTCCCCTTTTCATAAATGTGTAATTGAAAATTTGAACTTTACCTTCTTACTTTCTTTTTCATAAATTCCTCATGGTGCAGTCTCCTTTTGCTAATTGAAGAAACAATTAAAGGGGTTTGTAGTTGGGAAGAAAGAGAAAACGAAAATGAAAAGAGAAAGCAGAAGTTAAATCCCCGATGCATGTAAATAGCATTTTTTTAATTAAAAAAATTAATTCTAAAAAACGGCATCGTTTTCTAAAGATTCGGGGTTTGACTCAGAGATTGACCCATCTGTGCTGTTTGAGAAGAGATTCTTTTCAGAAGTTAAAAGATTTAGATTAAATTACATAATAGTAGAATTTATGTGGGTATAATTAAAAAATATTTATCCTTTTAAATAACTTTATATAAGCACGAAATAGATATTAATATAAATGTGATAAAATGAGAAGGTCAAATATGATCACTCAAATATATTAATATGTTGTATCCAATTTTAGGGCAAAATTATTCTTTTCATCCTACAACTGTAATTAATTCTCAGGTACCTCACCTAGGACCCTCTTATAAGGGGTAAGTGGGTAATTGATTGACTCATTCATTCTTGCTAGTTAGCTTCTTTAATTTATAACCCTCTCTGTGCGCTCATTAAAACACTCATTCCACCGTTTTTAAAAATGTGTTCAGAATGGCTGCAATTATCATCACTCCCAGATCCTTTTGTTCTTGTAATCAAACTCTATCTGTAGAGGTAAGAAATAAAAGAGCATAAGAAATAAAAATGCAAAACACAGAACTATAGAGAGAGAATAAAATTTTAGTCGGCATACTTGCATAGAGGAGAGAGAGAGAGAAGGCAAAAGCTAAGTTGGGTTTCCCAGTTCTCTCATATTTCATGAATAGGATTCTACATCTCTTCAACAAAAATGCTTAAATGAGATGGGCATCTTTGATACACATATTATTTACAAGCTTCAGCCAATCACACATTTAATTAACGGCATGATCTAGTTTTTGTCGCACCATTTAAATTACATCTACGTAATTAACTGCATAATCTAGTTTTGTGTCCATCTATGCCACTGAACCCAGACTCTTTCCTTGTACATGATTATGACTCTCATGTCATTGCCACTCTTTCAACGGACTGCCTCGTGTTGGGCCAAAATGGGCTTCAACTACAGAGAGATTAGCAAAATAAATAAATGTGAAGAATGGATCACAATCATTTTCATTTAATTTTCCACTTCCTTTTACAAAAATACCAAAATGGATATAAAAATTATATTACAATTTGCTTATATAATAACAAATGGAGAAATATAGCAATTTCATTAATAATAACGTAGAAAACTCATTTTCAAATAGGAAATTGAAAAACTTTAATCTGGTTTAATTAAGGAAATGCTTTAAGTTTCAGAGATTTGTTTCTTTTTCGCATTTTTTCCCCTTTAGTTTTCATTCTGTCCAACGCAATATCGCAAACGGTCTCTGAATTATTAACGACATGCGATTAAGAGAAAAACAAATAAAGATAAACTGTTCGACTTCATGGAGGAATCCAAGCTTATTTCTTATGGCTTCCCTCTCCAATCCTACACTGCATTAATTGCACACCACTAATAATGAAAAAGAACTGGCAGATGTATCTTTCCTTCTTTTATTTTGGAAGCAAATGGGTTGTTGAAACAAAGAAGATCGATTTTAGTTTTACTCGAGGAATATTTTAGAACTGAAGTCGTAAGGGAAATTTTTGGATATATGTTAATTAATTACGAATTTTGCAAAAAATAGAACCTGGAAAAGAATTAGATTCCATCTCAAAGAAAAAGATAACCGTTCCTCACAAGAAAGTTAATATTCTACCAGTTAATATAATGGATTTCACTCTTCCCATGATCTATGTAAATGTAATTATAGAAATTTCTTGCCTAGAGACGAAGAAGGAATCGAATGAAAACATTATGGAACATGTGAATGTTATTATTTGGTGTAATTTCCAAGGAACATTATAATAACTGATTTTTATATAAATTGTTGGTATAAGTTTCCAACGGAAACCATTCATAATCTGCTAGAACTTCTAATCAAATAAATTCGATAATTTTGTATATAATTTTTCCAATATACTCATTAATATGTTAATATATAATGTTGAGTTATGTCCCACATTAGTTAGTAAAGGAGAGATATTTAGATTTATAAAGAGGTAGGTCACTTCATCTAAAAAGCTAGTCTTTTGAGTTAGATACTTATAAATCTTATGCTAAGTCCCCCTAACAAGTGGTATCAGAGCTAAACTCTAGTAGTCGGAATGTGGTGGTGGAACAACTCAGATGTGTCGGACGAAAGGACCGGAGTCCTACGGTGATTTCGTCCGAGAGGGGACTGTTGAGTTGTGTCCCACATTAACTGATAAATATGAGATATTTAAATTTATAAGAAGGTAGTTCACTCCACCTAAAAAGTTAGTCTGATCACTCCACCTAAAAAATTATCTTTTAAATTAACTATCTAAAAATCTTATGTTAAGTCCCCAACATATAACAACTACAAGTGCTAGCTCAAAAGATATCCAACAACAAGGGTAATGATTAATGATATTCCAACAAACGGAACGTGTTAATTTTTTAATAAAGCCAGCCAAGCGAATTGATTAACAACAACGTCTGGTATCTGAATTTGATGTTGACGTATGAAACTTAAAATTCTTAACTTTGTTTTAAAGCATATGGTTTTGATTTCACTTGGCGTATAACGTGAAATATTGGTTAATTTATAGTTAGTAATACAAGTGAGAACTGGAACGTTGTCACCTGATAGCATTTTCACAAGTCACGACCACAACATTAAACGCATACACCGTTTCCCATCTCAAATTCAGCAACTTTCAAAACGGCTCTTGATGAGGCCAAACAGCGAGTGGCTGAGGCTAGTGACGGGTGTTGGAAAAGAACTGGAAAAGCTGAAACGCAGCTTTCGAGGCATTCAATGCATTGTATAATTGCGTCCCCACTGACAAATTACAGTGATAAAATGGCTTTGGCCCGCGGCTTATCAACAAATTACTTAAAGAAAAGAAAAGAAAAAAAAAAAAACTCATCAATTTCTCTCATCTTTTTTCTTCCAATTTTCAAAATGGTTGATGCGGTCGTTTCCGTTGTCTTGGATCAGCTGATTTCATCGGCTTTCGAAGAGGCAATAGAACGGGTGAGGCGCGTAACGGCTGTCAAAGCAGAAGTGGATAAGCTTACTAGCAATCTTCTAGCCATTAAAGCTGTGCTGAGTGATGCAGAGCAGAAGCAAGTGAAGGAGAAAGGTATCAGGCACTGGCTGGATCAGCTCAAAGAGGCATCCTGCGATATGGAGGATGTGTTTGATGAGTGGATCACTGCAAGCCGCAGACTCCAAATCAAGGGAATTCCTCAGGAGAAGAAGGTATGTTCCTACTTTCTTGTTCTCTACTTTCTTGTTCTCTCTTGCTTTGGTTTCAAACTGCGTCACGACATTGCTCAGAAGATGAAAGAAATCAATGAAAATTTAGAGGGCATTTCCAAACAGAAAGATAGGTTTGACCTTCATGTCACTAGATCTTCTGAGGAATCTGTGAGGACGCAAAGTATTGCCTCAATTAATTTGCCTGATGTACGTGGTCGAGTTGAGGAAAAGGATACTCTCAAGAGGAAGTTGTTATTTGAGAGTAGTGAACAACAAAATGCCGTCCAAATCATCTCTCTCATAGGGATGGGCGGTATAGGAAAGACAACTCTTGCTCAATTTGTTTATAATGACAATGATGTGATAAGTAATTTTGAAAAAAGGATGTGGGTGTGCGTATCAGACCCTTTTGATGAGTATGGGATTGCAAAAATGATTATTGCAGCTTTAGAAGTTCCTGACCGTGATTTAGAAGATGTGAAGTCATTGAGTTTCCTTCTTGACAAAATAGAGGAGTCTATTACAGGGAAAAAGTTTTTTCTCGTCTTGGATGATGTGTGGACGGAGGATTACAGAAAATGGGAACCATTTCATAATTGTCTAATGAAAGGATCTCATGGAAGCAAGATTTTGGTTACCACTCGTAAGGAGACGGTTAGCATTATGATGAGCTGTACTGATATGATCACAGTTACGGGGCTGTCTACAGAAGATTGTTGGTCCTTGTTTGAAAGTATTGCTTTTTTTGGCAAATCATCTTCAGAGATTGGACAATTAGAAGCAATTGGTAAGAGTATCGTAGACAAGTGCAAGGGCCTGCCCCTTGCAGTCAAAACTATTGGGAGTCTCCTGCGGTATAAAAAAACTAGAGAACAATGGCAAAATATATTAGAGAGTGAGGTATGGCAAATAAGAGAGCTTGAAGAAAAACTTTTCGCTCCCCTGCAGTTAAGTTATACTGATTTGCCCTCTGAGATAAAACCATGTTTTACTTACTGTGCTGTCTTTTCAAAAGACCACAGTATAAAAAAAGATGAATTGATTAATTTATGGATGGCTCAAGGTTACATCAGGTCAAAATGTAACGAAGAGTTGGAAATGATTGGTGAGGAGTATTTCAATTACTTAGCCTCAAGATCTTTCTTTCAAGAATTTGAGAAAGATGACATGGGTGTTGTTATAGGATGTAAAATGCATGACATAACACATGATTTTGCAGTGTATCTCACTGAAAATGAATGTTATTCAACAGATGTTAATGGTATTATAAAATCATTATCATCGACACCCGCTTCTCAAAAGAAACTTCGTCATTTGATGTTGATGCTAGGCCATATAAATGCTTCATTTTCTTTTGCCAAATTAAATGCTAAAAAGTTACGTAGTCTTTTTATTCATAGCAATCATTGGGTCTCTTCACAGGAGCTAGAAGACGTTTTCAAGCAATTTACTTGTTTAAGGGCGTTGAGGATATGTGGAGAGAATGTGTGGGAAATTGGAAATAGTAAAATACCAAAAGCAATGAAAAATTTGATACATTTAAGATTCCTTAAATTATCTTGGTTACGGATAAAAGAATTGCCAGAGACATGCTGTGAGTTAATTAATTTAGAAACCTTAGAGATCAATAGATGTACTCGATTGAAAAGACTACCTCAAGGAATGGAAAAGTTGATGAATCTGAGACATCTAATCATCATGAATCATGTTTATTTAGAATACATGCCAAGGGGAATTGAGAGATTAACTGGTCTTCGGACACTGAGTGAGTTCGTTGTGGGTCGTACTGGTGGTGAACATGCTAGCAAAGTATGCAAGCTCGAAGCTCTGAAAGGCATGAATCACCTCCGAGGGTTGCTTAAAATTCGAATGTTGGGGGATTTGGCAAACGTTGATGAGGCTAAACATGTAGATCTCAAGGAAAAGAAGAATCTCGATCGTTTGGAATTGTGGTTTGATAACGTGGGGATGCCCGATGAAAATGAAGAAAACGATGAAGCAATTACTAAGGTATTACAGCTCCCTCCCAATTTGGAGTATTTAGGAATATTACATTATAGAGGCAGGTCGCTGATTTTTCCCAATTGGATAGAGTCATTTAACAAGTTGAAGAAGTTGTTGTTCATAGATTGCAAAAAGTGTGAGAGTATGCCTCCTTTGGGACAATTGCCATCCCTTGAAGTACTCACGATATGGTATATGGATAGTGTGGAAAGAGTGGGTGATGAATTTTTGGGAATAGAAAACAGTTGTTTACATGGCATATCCTCATCTTCATCTTCTTCATTAGCTACCGCCTTTCCCAAATTGAAACATCTCACAATTAAGGGATCGAAAAAATGGGATGAGTGGTATTTTGCAAAAGAAGATATTACAATCATGCCGCAACTCAATTCCTTGGATATTAGCTTGTGTAACAACTTGAAGTCGCTGCCAGACCAAATTCTTCAAAGCAAAACACTGGAGAACTTGACGATTGAGAAGTGTCCAATTTTAGAAGTACGTTTTAAAAAGGACACAGGAGAGGAGTGGCCAAAGATCTCTCACATTCCAAGCATCCGAATTGGTCATTGGTATGTGTAACAAGCCCCTTGTTGAATTCAATAACAGCAGAAATTAACATAGAGGTCCCAGAGGTAATTTTTTTCTTCTTTCTTCAATTTATTAATTTATGAGTTATTTTCTTCACTTCCTTCTTTATAGTATTAATTGTGTTGCTTTCAGTTGTGAAAAATGGGGCTATCTATTCTGTAGAAGCTTAAGCTTGGATGGATCGTCACCTCCCCATTCCTATCATAGGTAAGTTCAACATCACTATATTTAGTAAATTCATTCAGCTAAATATATTTTAAGGATTAGCAAGCATCACGACAATTCTTTGCTAAATAAAAATGTGCATGCATATATAGACACATGGGTTCTGTTTCCTCAAATTTCTCTCAGCTTCCGAGATCTATAATTTTGTTCATCCACATCTGACCTTTGTGCAGTCTCTATTTCCAAAACACTCTATCATCACGAACATGTTGTTGATGAGGTAATCTAGCCACAGTTGCAGAAGGCTAATTCAATATACTTTATCTTCGAGAATGGAAATTGAAGTTCAATTTTGGGGGCATATTCCACTCTTTCCACCCTGTGGCTACAATTAGCAGCTACCTCACGAAGGCCCTTCTTGTAAGTATTAAATAATCCTTTCCTTCACCATTCTTTACTTTTTGAAGTATATAAAGTTAAATTTGGGAAGAAAAAAAAAGGGGGAAAAACTTTGATCTTCTTTATGAGAATTGATTCACTTATAAAATACCAGTGGAAAAGGAGATGGATTTATACTAATGTCTGTGAAATCACATTAAACGTGATTTTAGTGTTAATTAAAAATCACCCAGGAAGAGAAATTGGTGAATGACTTTCTTTTCCTCTTGAAATTCAGGTTCCTCAGGGCACATCAGTGGTGGCTGCGCAGTTGGAACATCGTGAAATATATTGCGCGATGTGGCTGGCCAGCTTAATTTGTTTACTCGCTGAAATATATTTCTTAATCTTACCTGAGCGCATTCTTTTGCAAAATGCAAACATAGAAGATTGTCATGCAAGCAGCCAGAGATGGAGAGGAGAAGCTGTCTAACTACCGAGCCTTTTCCAGAAGAGTAAAAGCCAGTAGGAGTTCTTGGAGAGGATTCAAATCGGTTATTTATGGTTTGTCAATGCTCTTATGAGGATTCTATTCTTCATCTTTTCAAAGCAAAGCACATTATTGCAGTAATATCTAATTTCTATTGTAGTTTTTCTTAATATGCATAACAGGTTTTGCTACTCATGCTAGCTATGCTAGGAATTCAACTCCTGTTATCACTAATCACCAAAGCCAAATCGTGGAGCGAATGTGAACTGTGAAACAACTTATCAATAAAGTCATTGGCTGGTGAGTGCTGGGCATTACAAAACTTCCATCTGGTCTCTCTGGTCGCTATTGCTGTAATTTGTTGTATTGCTTTATCTGATTTTGTAGCTTTGTGGACAGAAACTTGTTTGTGTGTCCTGTGCCATGATCATGCAGTCATGGTGTCTTGTGCTTGTACATTGGGGTGGAAACAATGGTTCAACTCTCACTCGTGGGGTCATAGCTAATTGAGAGTGAGTTTCTTAATTTTTTCTGCCTAATTATTTGAAATATGTTTTGCTATTGGGCAATCATTTTTTATTGATTTAATTGTTCTCAGACGAATCTCCTGGGCCACTAGTCAACTATTTTGGCTTTACTTACCCAAGCATCATCAATTCAATAATTGGATTCTTGTAATGGAGAAGAGATGTATGCCGTTAATCTTTTAAAGCATTCAAGGATCCCATTTCCTGAAATCTATGACCCCAGTTTCATTCCTGCCAATTACTTGCCACATGCGAACAATGTGGTCAAGGAAATAAGAAAATGCTACAAAGCCCCGCGATACTACTTGTTTTGGTTACAGGTATTCTAATTAATTTGTTTCTTTTTTTGTGTTAGAGAGTTTAAGTAGAGGAATAAGGTGGACATAATGTTGTAGTGTGGACTACTGACACCTAGAGGTACAATAATGCGATCATGGGGCTAAATGACACAATGGAGAACCCATCTTTGCTTCATTGGAGAAACTAAATGAAGCTAAGATTTCAGGTTTTATAATTCGAAAAATCTTGCCCTTTACTTTGTTGGTTGAATTTTTATTGAGAATGTATCCTGAGACTCTGATTTTGTATTGTTGAATTTGGTTTTTTATGGGTAAGGCTGATTGATTTGGCCAATCAGAGGAACAATTTGATTGTGGAGATGACTTTTAAGAGTAGCCAAACCAAAATGAAATCTGTTTAGTTTGGTTGATTTTCTTGTTGGGTCTGGAATCAAGGTATGGATGCAGTCTAGATGCATTAAAGTGCTTTAACTTCATGAAAAAAGAGATTTTTAAAGAAACTGATTTGTTTTTGTGCTGAATTGGCTGGTTGACGCATGCCAAACCATTTGTAAGCTACAACCACCTGGGAAACAACGATGGAATGATCCCTCAGCCCCTCAAAAGTCTAAAATCTTAATATCCAAAAGCGATGTTATTGATGATGTGGTCTTCAGCAGTTGTATACTTTATCAGCCTAGTGAGCAACCCCATCACTCATCAAGGTAACCTCACATTATTGGTTGACAAGAGAAATATTAACGTGTATACAGCAATTATATTGAACGTCATTTGTTTGTAATTAATGCAGTGAGTATGGCTACCAATTGTGCTTTGCATATTTCTTTTGTTGGCGATAGCATGAGAGCCATGGATAAGTTCACATCAGATATTTTGATGGGTGGCAAGAACACCATTTTGTGCTGCACGACACGACCGAGGATTCTCTTTGGGCTGCTGTATCCATCATCTTAGATTTGGTCCCTCTAACCATCTTACCATCACCAGTATCAGATTAAGCTGAATTAAGGTTGGTTGCCAATATGTCACATACTTTGATATTCATCTCTTTAACACTAGAATGCTATAATTTTATGCATCTTTGCTTTGTGGACAATTCTTGGTTGACAGTATGATTAATTGGTTAAAGAAACGGTTATTAATACATAGGGTTAAATTATGCTGTTGCAGGGAAAATCCCACTATTTCCAAGCTGTGGCTACAATTCTCACCAAAGTTCCTTTTGATCAATTGATCAACATCATGTACATCGTTACTCAGCCTGATCACAAACACTTTTGATGGATTATCAGTCATAATTGAAATACTGAACTACTTGAGGATGATTTAATGGATCCAATTCTTGGAGTCGCTTCCTCCATTGCCTGCAAGTTGGTGGGGAGCTTATGACTGTTGAACTTGAATTTCTATCATTGCCTGCCGCAATAATAGAATTATTTGGGAAGTGTTGAATACTAGAATTTTTGTTTATACATTTGTCATCTTCATTATTGTATTGTACATGATTTCTAGCTCTTTCTGTCAATACTCATGAATTAAAGGATTTTAACTATAATTTTCAAACATTGGAAAATAATATTTTACAATGAGTATTCGAACATGACACAAATTTTATAATACTAAGTCTTCAAATCAAGATAAGGTTTAGCTGTATATATATTAGTAAAAAATGAAATCCAGTTCGTGTTCTGCGGGCTCCAATCAATCAAATGGCCTATGAGAACAACTAGAGGGGTTGGATGGCAAGAAAGCTACAAATTTTTGTATTTGTAATAAGTTTTAATTTACCTCAATTAGAATGACAATTTTTAATTTACTCTTCAAAGTTTTGAAAGCATTAATTTATCTTCATTTTCATTTAAAAAATAAGGGCAAAATCAAATAAGGGTGCGTTGAAGAATTTTTTTATATTTTATTTTGTCTTTTTAATGGTAAATGAGAGTAAATTGATTCTTTTAAAATCTTGGATTTTATTCCTAGTGGGGGTAAATTAAAGTTTACCCAATACTTATTATTAAGGTTTAGAAGCTAAGTTACTAGTTTGGGATTGCAGTGGCAGGTGAAACAAGCTCCTTCTACTGTGTAAATAAAATAAGTTACTGATTAAAAAAATAGACACATGTTGACCAAAGTATACATATGTTTAAGCTATCTTCATTTTGTATATATTGGATTTATAAAAAAATAAGACATAATCGTCCTTTTGTTAAAATAGTAAGGTTATAATAACTAATAAGAACTTTAAATGTGGTGGTACTTTTGATAAGTTGATTACAAAAAGCAATTCATTATCCACTTTTAAAAACTGCTGTCAAAATGGAGAAATTTATCAAATCAGTAATTTTTGAAATATTTATCAAACACTAATTTTTGTCAAAACTTATGAAATAAGCTACTTACAACATTTTAACCATAATAGAATGAAAAATGTAAACATATCTTTATTATTGTGTTATATTTATTATTTAAAATTCATATCTAAAACTACAACCTTTATCTTTAAAACTATAATTTTTTTTTTTTTTACAGTAATTCAATACCAAACAAATTTTAATAACACTTGTAACTGAAATTTCTCAAAGTCTCAAACCCATTGGTCTATCAGGAGACGGCATCGGCTCAGCAAAGTAAGCCCGCTTCGCTTCATGCCTTGGCTGTACTCGAGAAAAACGAGGAAACAAATGTTACAAATAATTTTTTTTTCTTTAGTCCATAGAGATGAATTGGATCCGTGAAGACATGCAAAATTAAATAATAACAACAACAACAACAATACACAACAAAATAAAATGATTGAAGTTATGTTCGTCCCAATATTTAAAATTGTAGACTAAGGGTGCGTTTGAAATTGAAGTTCGACAGTTGTAACTTAAAAGATACAGCACTAAAGTATTTAGTAAACACTAGCTACTGTAACTTGAAAATTACGTTAATATGATTTTTTACTTGTATAATGAAAAATATATTATATCTTTAATAATTTTATTAAAATTATTAAAAATCCCAAATAGGACATAACACAATTTTCTTTGAAACATCAAAGTTACTCAATTTGGCTAGAAAATATTCATCATCATCTATTGAGTACCACGAAGCAATTTCTTCTATGAATACAAAAGTGAAATATATATATATGGGTCTAATTCTATTATATATTTGAGGAAAAAAGATATGTGCACCCTAAAATTTGGGGTAATGGTCATTCAGACTCGCAAGTTTTAAAATAGGATACTAAAACTCTTTTTTTTACCATAATACTCTTTAAACATAGTAACTAAAGAAATTGATTTTGAAATTTTTAATAAAAATAGATATAATATAAATAATGTAATGTGTCTAGTAGACTAATAGTATTAAAATATTTTAATATGATAATATTAAATAAATTTAAATATGAAAATTATTATAATTATTTTAAAATGTACTTCTATTTATTGTAGTGATTTTAAATAAATATTTGGGTTAAATACATTTTACAATAAAAAAAATTCTCACGTATTAATAATGTTGATATTATTATTTTACATAATATTCAAAATAATTTAAAGTTTAAAAAATTGTTTTAATAATATTTATATTTATTATAAAATATATTTTAATATAATAAAATATGTCTAACAGATTGTAATATATTAAAGATTGTAATATATTAAAATATTTTTAAATATTGAAATTATTTTAAAATGTATATATTATTTTATTTATTTTAATGTTATATTTTTATTTATTATAAAACATTGGAGTGAGTTTATTTGGGTTAATAGAGTCAAAAGATATTATGGTTAAAAAGGGGTCTTAGTGTACTTTTATAGAAGGGAAATTATCACTGCACCACTTCTTTTTTACCTTATGTTCATCCAACCACCAAAAAATTCTAACATGTTCTCTGCACCACCTTTTTTTTTTATTTGTATCAACTAGCCACTTTTTAACTAACACCGTTAAATAATTTAAATGGAATGACAATTTTACCCCTAAATAAATTAAAAGATCATTTTATTTTACAAAAACTTTGAAAAATAAGAAAATTATAATTATAAAAATACCCCTAAGTTTAATAAAAAATAAATCCTAAAATTAGAATTTTTATTTTTAATAAAAATCTAAATAAAAATTATAATTATAAAAATAATTACAAAATTTTTGGATTTAAAAAAAATCCCTAAATTATTAAAATTTTGGGATTTATTTTTTAATAAATAAATTCAGTTATTTTAATAAAATTTTACAAAATTATAATTTTTTAATAAAAATAATTATTAAAATTTTGCAAAATCTAAATTAAATAAAAATCAGCCGAGCACCTTTGTTTGGGATTTATTTTTCATTAAATTTAGGGGTATTTTTATAATTATAATTTTCTTATTTTCCAAAGTTTTTGTAAAATAAAATGGTTTTTTAATTTATTTAGGGGGTAAAATTATCATTTCATTTAAATTATTTAACGGTGTTAGTTAAAAAGTGGCTAGTTGATACAAATTAAAAAAAAAGGTGGTGCAGAGAACATATTAGAATTTTTTGGTGGTTGGATGAATATAAGGTAAAAAAGAGGTGGTGCAGTGATAATTTCCCTTTATAGAAACTTAGGGATTTTCATAACTACTTTCTTAAACTCTAAAGTGTGGATGTTCTTTTCCCAATATTTGAGAAGAGATTCTTTTAAAAAGTTAAAAGATTTAGGATTTATTAGATTATCTAAGTTAGATATTAATAAAATTCATGTGGGTATAACTAAAAGTTATTTATCTTTTTAAATAATTTTATAAAAGCACGAAATGAACGTTAACATAAATGTGATAAATTGAGAGGGTTAAATATGATCACTCAAATATTTAATAATGTGGTGTACAATTTCAGGGCAAATTTATTCTTTCCATTCTATAAGTGTAATTAATTCTCAGCTACCTCAACTACTCACCTAGGACCCTCTTATTAGCGGTGACTGATGGACCATTCATTCTTGCTAGTTAGCTTCTTAATTTATGACCCTCTTTCTGGGCTCATTAAAACGTTCATTACGCCATTTTTGAAATTGTGTTCAGCATGGCTGCAGTTACCATCACTCTCAGGTATTTTCGTTTTTGTTATCAAATTCTATCTGTAGAGTTAAGAAATGGAAAACCTTACGAAATAAAAATGCAAAACACAGAACTATAGAGAATAAAATTCTACTCGGCATACTTGCATAACAATGTTATATTCCACCAATTACAGTTTTTTGTTTTCGGCAATTATGAACCTCTATCTAGCGTTCTTTCTTTAACACAACAATCAAAAAGAAAAAGAAAATTAAAAAGAGAGAGAAGAGAGAGAGAGAGAGAGAGAGAAGGCAAAAGATAAGTTGGGTTTCCTCATGTCTCTCATATATCATTAATAGGATTCTACGTCTCTTCAACAAAATAGACACTATAGCCAATCACAGAGCAGTGAGAGAAAAAGGAAATCAAAACACTTCATCAACGGCATGATCTAGTTTCTGTCGCACCATTTAAATTACATCTTATGTAATTAACAGCATAATATAGTTTTGTGTCCATCTATGCCATTGAACCCAGACTCTTTCCACCTACATGATTATGGCTCTCAGATCATTGACACTCTTTCATTGGACTCCATCGTGTTGGGCCAAAGTGGGCTTCAACTGCTGAGAGATCACCAGAATAAATAAGGCAATCCTTATTTTGCATGCATGCAAAATTGGGAGATCCAATAAATAAATGTAAAGAGTGGCGAATCATTTTTATTTTATTTTTCATTTCATTTTTACGAAAATGCCAAAAAGGACATAAAAATTATATTACAATTTGCTTATATAATTCGCCTTTGTCTTGTCAATTACAAATGGAGAAATATGGCAATTGTATTAATAATAACCTAGAAAACTCATTTTCAAATAGGAAATTGAGAAGCTTTAATCTAGTTTTCGGAGTTTAGTTTTTTTCCCATTTTTTCCCCCTTAGTTTTCATTCTGTCCAACGCAATACTGCAATGTTCTCTGAATTATTAGCGACATGCGATTAAGAGAAAAAAAAATAGAGATAAACGGTCAGATTTCATGGAGGAATCCGCGTTTCTTATGGCTTCGATCTCCAATCCTACACTGCCTTAATTGTATATCACTAATATTGAAAAGAAGCGTTGTATCTTCTCTTCACTTTATTTTGAAGAAAATGGCTTCTTGAAACAAAGGCGATCGATTTAGTTCTACTCAAGGATCATTTTGGAACTAAAGTCTTAATTTACAGGAGGGATTTGTAGTCGGATGGGATAACCTGAGCCCTGAAAGTTGAGGGCGCAGGCCAGCTTGGGATTTTACCACTAACGAAAAATTACTGTTAAAATTTTAGTTCCTCTCTTATTAATAAGATGAAATTAAGACTTTAAATTTCCATCCTTTTAATAGGTAGGAATTTCCATCCTTTTAATAGGTAGGAGTAGATTTGCTATCATTATTCATTTACGTATAAAATCGAGTTTGGATTTTAGGCCTACAATTTATAACGTAAATTTGTTCACACTAAGATCTTCTAATAGAAAATGAAAATTGCAGAATCGGATAATGGGACATTTGAACAAGTCAACAATAGTTTCAATACTTTCAATACTCTTAAGGATAACTTGTATTATATCTTCATTGATGCAAAGTGTATACATCATGTTACAATTATAGTTGGAAGAATCGAGGAATCTAAATTTTGAGTTGTGCGCATGCTGGCATGATTAATTTGATTGTGATTGAATCGTGTTAAGGGAATTTTTTGGCTATATGTTAATTAATTACCAATTTTGCAAAAGTATAACTGTAGAAGGCTGAAAAAGAGATTCCATTTCAAAGAAAAAGATAACCATTCCTCACAGGAAAGTTAATATTATACAATATTGATTCTCAAGTTAATGCATAATGATTGATTCCACTCTTCCCATGATTAATGAAAATGTAATTATAGAAATTTCTTGCCTAGAGATGAAGAAGGCATCGAATGAATACAGTATAGAACATCTGAATGTATTATTTTTTGTAATTTCCAAGGAACATTTATAATAATTGATTTCTATATAAATATTGTTGGTATAAGTTTCTACGGAAACCACCCATAATTTACTAGAACTCCAAAGCAAATAAGTTTGATAATTTTATAGATAATTTTTCCCGTATATTCATTAATATAAAACAACCACGAGAGCTAGCTCAAGAGACATCTAACAACAACGGATATGATTAATTATATTCCGACAAACGGGAATGCATAAATTAATTTTCCCCAATAAGTTTCAAATGAAAGATCAAGCCGAATTAAATATCATAATGAAAAAGAAAAGCAATGATTCTAAAACGTACGTTGTCCAACAGAAAAGGAAAAGCAAGAGCTGATGGGGATTTCGAATCCAAAGAAATTTAATAAAGCTAGCACAAGCGAATTGATTAACAACAACGTTTGGTATCTCAATTTGATGTTGGAATACGAAACTTAAAATTCTTAACTTTGTTTAAAATATGAAACTTAAAATTCTTAACTTTGTTTTAAAGCTTGTGGTTTTTATTACACTTTGCGATATTACGTGAAATATTCGTTAATCCATAATTAGTAGTAGGGATGATAATTTTTTCTGATGGGATGTGATCCATTTAGGACGGGATTGGAACATATTTTTATCTCATAAAAAAATTTTAGGATGGGAGTGAGATATTTTTTTATCCCACTTACATATGCGGGACGAAAATGAGATTGATAGATTTCGTTTCATTCTGTCTCATTAGCAACTAAGAATGAAAATTTTTACAAGTGGGATATGATCCCGCATAATTCCATCTCTTTTGGAACGAGATTAAGAAATATTTTTGTTTCAAAAAAAATATAAGAACAGAGATGAGACTTTATCCCACTTATATAGACAAAAAAAAATTGAAATTGATAAATTTCATACCATTCGGTCCCATTGCCAACCCTAATTAGTAGTATAAGAGGAATTGGAAGGTTGGCATTTGGTAGCATTTTCAAAAGTCACAACCACAACAAAAAACGCACATACATTTTCCATCTTAAATTCGCCAACTTTCAAAATGGTTGACGCGATGGTTTCCTTTGTCTTGGAGCAGCTGATTTCAACGGCTCTTGATGAGGCCAAACAACAAGTGAGACTAGTGACGGGTGTTGGAAAAGAAGTGGAAAAGCTTAAACGTAACTTTCGAGCCATTCAAGCCGTACTGGTTGATGCTGAGCGAAGACAAGTGAAGGAGGAAAGTGTTAGACTCTGGCTGGATGAGCTCAAAGATGCATCCTACGACATGGAGGATGTCTTGGATGAGTGGAACACTGCAAGACTCAAATTGCTAATCGAGGGTGTTGATGAGAATGCTCTTGCTCCTAAGACGCCGGTATGTTCCTTCTTTCCTCTTGCCTCTTGCTCTGGTTTCAAACAAATCTTTCTGCGTCGTGATATTGCTAAGAAGATAAAAGAAATGAATGAAAATTTAGATGAGATTGCCCGACAAAAAGATATGTTTAGTTTGAGTGTCATTAGAAGTAACGAGGAGAAATCTGAGCGCATCCCAAGTACTTCCTTAATTGATGTGTCTGAAGTACGCGGTCGGGATGAGGAAAAGAATACTCTAAAAAGCAAGTTATTATGTGAGAGCAGTGAACAACAAAATGCCGTCCAGGTCATCTCTCTAGTAGGGATGGGCGGTATTGGCAAGACTACGCTTGCTCAATTTGCTTACAATAATAACGATGTGATTAATCATTTTGAGAAAAGGATATGGGTGTGTGTCTCAGACCCTTTTGATGAATTTAGGATTGCAAAAGCGATCATTGAAGCTTTAGAAGGTAGCACTCCAAGTTTAGGGGAGCTCAATTCGCTTCTAGAACGCATATATGCATCTATTGCAAGAAAAAAATTCCTTCTTGTTTTAGATGATGTATGGACAGAAGATTACAATAAATGGGAAACATTTCAGCGTTGTCTAAAAAATGGGCTCCGTGGAAGTAAGATTCTTGTTACCACTCGTAAGATGACAGTTGCTCAAATGATGCAGTCAAATGACGTTATCTTAATTAGAGAATTGTCTGAACAAGCTTGCTGGTCGTTATTTGAACAATTAGCGTTCTTTGGTAGACCTAGTTCTGAGTGTGAACAGTTAATTGAAATTGGCAGAAAAATTGTAGGCAAGTGCAAAGGCTTGCCACTTGCTTCCAAAACCATCGGGAGTCTCTTGCGGTTTAAAAGAAGCTCAAGAGAGTGGCAAAGTATTTTAGATAGTGAGATATGGCAACTAGAAGAGTTTGAAAGAGGTCTTTTGCCCCCACTCCTATTGAGTTATAACGACATGCCATCCGTAATAAAACGGTCTTTCTCGTATTGTGCTATTTTTCCCAAAGACTACAATATAGAAAAAGTTGAATTGATTAAGTTGTGGTTGGCTCAAGGTTATATTAGGCCAAAGGAAAATAAAGAGTTGGAGATGATTGGTGAGGAGTATTTTGACTATTTAGCCGCAAGATCTTTCTTCCAAGAGTTTGAGAGAGAGCATACTGAGGGTCTCGTTGTACGCTGCAAGATGCATGATATAGTGCATGATTTTGCACAATATCTCACTAAAAATGAATGTTTGTCAATAGAAGCCAATGGTCATCCATTGTCATTAATAAACAATTCTGTGGAGAAAGTTCGCCATTCGATGTTAAAGCTTGGCTACGACTCATTTCCTGATTCCATATTTAGTGCCAAGAAGTTACGGAGCTTTTTAATTCATTCCACAAATAAAGACTTAATTTCACCGGTCCTGCCTGTCTTGTTTGATCAACTCACATGTTTAAGGACATTAAAAATAACTGGAATAAGTGGAGAGAAACGTTATTTCAGAATAATTGTTGAAATTCCAAAGGAGATAAAAAAACTGATTCATTTGAGATTCCTTAAATTGGTTTGGCTAGATATAGAAGAACTGCCTGAAACATGCTGTGAGTTATTTAACTTGCAAACGTTGGAAGTGTTAGATTGCAGAAGTTTCAGAAGATTACCACAAGGATTTGGGAAGTTAGTGAATCTGAGGAATTTAAGTGAGTTTATTGTGAGTAGAAGTGGAGGGTGTAAATTGGATGATCTGAGACAGCTGAAACACCTCAGAGGATCTCTTAAGATTCAAGGGTTGGGAAATGTGAGAGATGCTGATGAGGCTAAATCTGCAGAGCTTGAGAAAAAGAAGAATCTCCTTGATTTGGTATTAAGTTTTGATGGTGGTCAAAGAATTGGTGATGTAAACGATAAAGCAATTATTGAAGCCTTGCAACCACCTCCAAACATTGAGTCATTAAGGATAGAATATCACTACATAGGCATTAGTGGGTGGCCCAGTTGGATAGTGTCATTGAACAAGCTGATGAAGTTAGTACTCTACCAATTCTGTCTCTGTGATACTATGCCTCCTTTGGGAAAATTGCCATCCCTTGAAATACTCGAAATAAGAGGTAATTGGAATGTGAAAAGAGTGGGTGATGAATTTTTGGGAGTAGGAAGTGGAGATCATCTTCATGGCATCGGCACATCGTCCTCGGTTATTGCCTTCCCTAAATTAAAACAAGTCCTATTTTATAATATATGTCATTGGGAAGAATGGGATTTTGGAAAAGGTGACAGCATTACAATCATGCCTCAACTAAAGAAATTAGAGTTTGAGCGTTGTACGGAACTGACGTCAGTGCCAGAACAACTTCTTCGGAGCACAACACTGGAGGAATTGAGCATTGTGGAGTGTCCTATTTTAGTTGAACGTTACAAAAAGTACACAGGACAGGATTGGTCACTGGTCTCTCACATTCCTAGCATCAAAATTGGTGGTTATTATGGTTGACCCACTTCCACTGGTATTTCCTTCTCTTCCCAGTTCCTTTTTAACTTAATCTAATTTAACTTTCTAGTACTTATTTGTAATCCAAGAAGATATTTAATTTGCTCATCTTTATGGCTGCAGCACTTATTACATGCAGCTATATATGAGAACCAGTTTTCAGAATCAATTGGCTGCAGTTACATTTAAATCCCAGGTATTTATTCTCTTGCTTCTTTTGTTTTTATTTTTACTCATTTTTTGTAATTTTATTCAGATACATTGAATCAAATTCTCTATCAGATATGTTATCTGGTGAAGAATATGCAACACCCCTTTTTAACTTTTAAAATATTAATTTCGGATTGAAAAATAAACGGTCACTTCAACCTTATTTTCTTCAAAGAAAAGTAGTTAGTTGAGACTTAATTGCTTGAGATGGTGTTAAATTTTCAGGGATTTCTCTAGTTAAGTTCTTTAATTAAAGTCTTAGTCAGAGCCAAGGAATGTGAGTTGTTGAATTTAGTTTCTTTTCTATTAGCAAATATGGACTCTCAGGTGCAATTAAAATATTAAGGTAGATTAATCATTTTACAGGTTTTTCCTCCGCAGGTAGAAATTTTCATCAAGCATGACTTGGTTCTTGAGTAATTCACATCTAATGTTGATGTGTAAAATATGAACAGAGGCGATATTTTGTAGAAAACTTAATTGGTACTTAGAATCTGCATAAGCGGAAATTTTGATCATGATGCTCTCAGTTTTTGTATCATTTCAAGTTTACAATTCTCAACTACCTTACCAAGGCTCCTCTTGTAAGCATTAACTATGAAATGATCCTTCATTATTTCACCATCCTTAGCTTTTTCAAAATGTATAAAGTTAGGCAAAAGCCATTGATTATCTTCATGAGAAGGGGTTTATTCATAAAATAATAGCATAGAAAGAGTGCTTTTTTTTTTAAATAGCATAGAAAGAGTTGGATTTAAATGAAGTTACATTTTTTGGCCACAAGAATGTCGAAGAAATCACATTAATCATGATGTTATTGATGAGTAAAATCTTCCCTGATGAACAGTTGATAAATGAACAATACATCCATCGGAAATTGAGGTTTCCTTAGGGCACAGCAGGGGTGAATGTGCAGTGTCAAAGCAGCATGAGATACGTTGTGTGTGACTGGCTTCAATTGTTAACTCAAAAAACGAATATTTCTAGTCTCAAGAGCACTTTTATGCAACCAGCCGGAGATACAGAGAAGAAGCTGTCCAAACGATGAGTCTTTTTCATAAGAATAAAAGGCAAGAGGATAGTGCCGGATCCAAACATAGTTTTAAAAGCTTACAGAATTATTGGTTGCACCAAGTAGGGAGATGATGCATCATAATAATTCAGTAGTGGTCTAGCCTTAGCAGCGAAAGCAGTTCAGCCAGCGTTCCCCACTTATCCGACTGTTGCTAAAAGCTGGGCAAACTTTTACTGAACCGACTATTATTGAATCGGTTGCTGCTCCTACGAGGACTAATCTTTCCACTGAAAAGCACATCAGCACACCAATGTCTGATTCTTATGTCATTTTCGTTAATATGCAGAACAGGTTTTGCTACTCATCCTAGCTTTCCTGGGAATACAGAATCCTGAGGCAAAAGCATGGACGGCAAAATGTGGACTCTGCAGCTGTGTTTTGTTGTACTGCCTTATCTGACTTGTGGATACAAATAATGGATTTGGTAAGCCATTGTTTAATTTTAGAGCTGTGTGGACTGAAACGAGTTGGTTCATTACTTCAATTGCTCTGCTATATATTTAGCAGGATTTATTTTCTCAGATTTAAGTTATGTGGGTAAGTTTGACATCATCTTGTATATAAGACCTTTTTTTCCCCTCCTTTTTTGCTTTATCAGGTTAAAAAACAATGGTCAAAAAGATTTTTTGGTTATCGATCAGCAGTTGAGGAACAGAACTCTAACTGTGAAATTAAAGTTAGAAATGTTGCAGCACAATCTCATTGGTTTGAAGAATAAAGAAATTAAGAGAGCGCTGGAGATGATTCGCATGGTGTATCTCATGCGCTAAAATCAAATTGGTCAGTCATGGTTTGCCACTCCTCCCTATATTCTTCATCTTTTCATTTGTTCATGTTCCATGAAAAGCACTTCTTCATACCAATGTCTGAATTCTTATGTTCTTTTTCCTAATATGCAGTCAATGCAGCAGCACTGGTTTTGCTTCTTATGCTAGCTCTGCGAAGAATTCAAAATCCCGTAACTCTGATCACCAAGGCCAAAGCATGCATGAAAAATGTGGTTGTAGTCATTAAGGTACATGTATTCAAGCCTGTCACTAAGAGACCAAAAAAATAAATTAAACTCTACAAGGCAAATAAGATAATTGTAACGTGGACTGCTAGCACTAGGAAGGTACTGTAGTAATTTGATTGTGGGGCTCAATGATAGAGTAGAGAACCTTCTTGCTTCATTAATGGAGGAAAATGAGGCTGAGAATTCTCCTTCCACCTTGTATATTAATGATTGTGCTCTTGAGAAAGTTCCTTTTACCAATGCAAAAGAACGAACACATTTGTTTCAGGTTCTCAAACTAAATGATGTTTCTCTTGATTAGCTTTGTTGGCTCAGTTGAAGTTATGTGGAGTAGTATGAGATTGTGTGTTTGTTTTGTTAAAATTGATTTTTGTTTGCAGGGCTGCAGAATGATTTGGATATGAAGAGATACGATTAATTTGATAGGTGGAGATCACTTCAAGAGTGACCAGACTTGGATGAATTCTGTTTTGGTTAATTTTCATGATGTTGGGGCTGGAATCAAGGTATTTATGGATTTTAGCTTTAACTTTACTGAAAAAGTGATTTTGAAGAAGTTGATTCTTATTTTTTTGATGATATTGACTGGTTGCTTCGTGTGATTAATGATAATATGTGATACACAGCCAACAATGGCCCACAACCACTTAAGAAACAATGATGGCATGAATCTCTCAGCCCTTAAAACCTTCACCTCCAAGGAGATTTACAAAGGCAATGCCTTTGAGCCCAGCAAACAGCCGTACCATGTACGTTGTGATCATCAAGGTAATCCGTCGATTATAAGTGAAATGTGAACTGAGTACCCACATGAATTAAATGGATTGATACATTTATCCTCATGAGCAAGTATGGCTAGCGACAGTCGCAGAGCTCTTATCACAACGTAGAGCAAGTACGTTGTAGTTCGTTTTACCAGTAGTCTGACTCTTGTTGTGTTGGGGTATTTGTGCCATATGCTGGGGATAGAAAGAGAGAGTCATGGATGAGTATAATTCATCAATTTTCGTTGGAGCCAAGAACACCATTGTGCTCACAACACCCCATTTTGGCTGCTCCTACCATCATATGTAAACAGATTTGGTTCTTCTTGATGAACTCAGAGCAGGATCCATCTGAAAGCTGAAGGACAGAGGTTTGTTAATTCATCGCATACTTTTAATAATTGTCTATTCAGCATTGTACTTATACTAGTTTATATGATTGTTAACTACATACTGTTCTGTATTGACTCTAAAAGCATATGGAGAAATTTTCAGGGCAAATTCCTTCAGCAACACTGGTAGCGAATCCACTGTCGAAGGTGGAGAACATTCTGAGGGCTTGGCTCCCGAGAATAAAAGTGAAGGACTTGCTAGAGGTGAAAAGTGATGTACGAACTGATCAGTCCACCGAGCACACTGCACGCTACCATCAAAATCAAACATGGCAGTTTGTGCGGTTCTTGCCAAAAGTTTCTTTCTCAATCAATTTTTCCACTTGCTACCAAGTCAATACAAGAACGCAGATGCCATATCTTCACAGCAACTCGATGAAGGATGTGATTCAAACGAGTACAATTCAATATCTTCCGCTAAGCTCAATACAGCGATTTCTGAACTACTTTCAGGATCTTTGAATCAATCCAATCAAGCAGATCACTCTTAAAGGCGAAGCCCGAATATATGTTTACTCTGTACATATAAAAAACATTGTGTAGCCCTTGCCTTTGTAGCTCTTTTTTGAAGCAGTCAGTCTCTTGTGTTCCAAGTAGATAAATATGTCAATTTATTGCAGCAGCTTGAAATCTCATGTCAATGCTTGCTTCTCCTGCAGAACTTCACATTTAATGGGAAATTTCATAACGATGGAATGACCAACCGACAATATATTCATCTTCATCGGCTTTTTCAGAAATTGTTGTCGTCATGAACAATCACTTGATTAAACTATTCCAGGATGATTTGATAGAACATTGCGCCGGTCCCATAATTTCCTCTATTGCCTGCAAGCACAGTGGAGAGCTTATAATTTTTTGGTACATAGGCAAAACTGATAGGATACAACTGGGTTCACAAACCTACCGACGAACAATTTAGGACATTTCCCTTCATGATTTTCAGCCACAAATTCGGATAATACGGTTGCCGAGATTGTAGGAATGGATTAATATTATTTTCTCAATTCAAACTGCAGGCCTGCTTTTGGCTTGATTTACAAAATTATTCACCCACAAACATAAACCAATAAGGTAAATGCCTTACTTTTACACCATTGGCCAAGACCATCAAATCAATCGGATCAACATTGAATAGAATGATCACTCTATTACAACTTCATAAGATGTCTTAAACAATCCTCACAAAGAACAAAGCACTCGATTTTATTGAATAGAATGATCAGCCTGAATGGACTAGATCACATAAAACGTGTTGTTCACCAGCTTGTAAAACTGAAACCTAGAAACAGCGCGCGGCGCTCCCTGGATTTTTGCACTATATATGTGTATAAACATATGAAAGTTCATGAATATGTTTTGTTGCACCAAATTTGGAATCTGAAAATCTCATTTCAATCCTTGCTGCTTCTTGAGAATTTTGCACTTATGTATCCATAATGTTGATTTTGATGATAACAAACAAAATTAAGAATGATTAAGCTTTTAAAAGCTCAAATTATTTTTCATACATTTTAAATAAATCATTATTTTGATAATATAAAGGTTTTATACTCAATGGGAAAATGATTTTATAAAATTAGTTATTTTCCAATTCATGATCTAATTGAAAAAGTTTTGGAAATCAACAAGTATTGTTTCGAAACTCCAGAAATAGACCTATTTGTAAAGTTTTATGAAGATTTAGGCCATAATATAATTATAGAAAGTTTTGGGACAAAATTATAATTTTAAAAAATAATGTCACTATAGCAATCACTGTAGAAAATGGCTAACCGTTTTGGAGATAGCAGCTAACCGACATCAAACAGAATTGGAGTTTAGTTTCTGAAAATTAACAACGATCCGACATCTTGAAAAAGGTGATCCAACATCTGAAAAACGGTGATCCGGTAATTTAAAATCATAGCACAACGGTAACTTGCTCAAGTAAAAACAGAAATCCGACTTTGTGCAGAAAATCAATAACAGATAGTTTTCAGCTCCAACTATAAAAAGGCTGCGTTAGAGCATCACCAAAAGACTCTTCAAATAAGATTTTATTACTTATTTGAAGAGGTACATCAATATTTAAGGCTCCAAAAGACACTCCAATTAAGATTCTTCAAATAAGAAATGATATTCTCTCTTCAAATTTGAAGAGTTACTTTCTCCCTCTTCAATTTATATTTTATTACTTTTTGTTGAAGAAAAAGAGAAATGTGCTTTAATTACTATTGACTTTTCCTTTAAAAAAATAGTTATTTAATTAAAATAATATTAACTCATTTCTATTTGAAGAGTCTTTTGGAGAACAATATCTTTTTTCACTCATCTATTTGCCACATAGGTAAGCAAATGAATATTTGAAGAGTAAAATTTATAGAGCCTTTTGGAGATGCTCTTAGATCCAAATCAAAGTGAATCCAACGAATACCAACAAGCATATTATTGAGAATACAATATTTCTTAAGCTTCAAGTTATTCATTCATTCTTTAAATCACACATTGGGCATATATTTGTAAACACATAGATTGTGTGTGAGAAAAACCTTGTATTTGAGAAAGTGTTAGTATGGGAAACATTTAGGTTAAGAGATTTGGGATAATCTCTTATTTTAAAGGTTGATTGATACATGTGAAGTCAATTATAAAAGTTTTTGAAGCCTTGGAGGCTTGGATAGTGGAATCCTCAAGTCCGGTGAACTTAGAGGTGTGGATGTAGGCAGGATTGGCCGAACAACATAAAAATCTCTGTGTTTGATTTCTCTTCCCTTATCCTTTTAATTTTGTGCATTTTTAAATTTATTGTTATTAGTTTCATTAAGGCATTAGTTTATATTATTGTGTGTTTATATTTGCTTTAAGTTTTAGAAACCCAATTCACCCCCCATCTTGGGTTGCATAGCTAGTATTTTAAGGCTAGAATAAGCAATGAAAATTGGGAAGAATTGGATGATAGAGTTGCAAGTGCTATAAGACTGTGTCTAGCAAAAAATATTCTTACTAATGTAGGAAAATTCCTACAGCTAAAGAGTGTTAGGAGAGGATAGAAAAGTTGTATCGAGCAAAGAGTATCTCAAATCGATTGTACTTGAAGGAGTGATTGACATGCTACAAATTACTAAAATATAAAAATTTCTTATCACCTCAGTATTCTCAACAATATTGTGACAGACCTATAAGCCATTGGAATTAAACTTGAATATCAGGACAAGGCGCTTAGATTGTTGTGGTCACTTCCAACTTCCTACAAACACCTGTTACTTACTTTGATGTACGGGAAGGAGACGGTAGATCTTGAAGCAGTTACTAGTACTTGACTTTCAAAAGAAAGAAGACTAAGTGGTGAAAAAGTAGTGAAAGTATAGATGTCTTGGCTTTGGCAATTATGGAGAATCAGAAGAAATATAACTCTAAGAAGAAAGGAGTCTGCTGGGAGTGTGGACAATTAGAACACCTAAAAAAAGATTGTCAAAGAAGAAATAGAGCAAGATCAGCGAGTAGTTCTAGATCAAATATTGATAGCATTGCTAATGGTAAGTCTCTTGTCATCGTAGGAGACAACGGTCCCTTATAAAATATATGATGAGACATCCTTATCTTATGCCTCTAGTGTTATGAAAGAGGATGTGTTACTGCTAGTGGGTCTACAAAATTTGTATACAAAGCATGGTTGCCATTGATGCATGGTGTGTGGTGGAATTTATGTCAATAGTTGATGAACTTTCAGGAAAGCCAACATGCAAGTTGCACCATAAATTTCAGTGGGATATTTCAACATGTGCCGATATAAAATTTTTAAAATTGATAATTAATTCCAAGTGAGTATACTCTTTATGTTGGACTATAATATTTCTCTATATTAAGGATTATCACTATAGGTGAAGGCAATAGAAGCAGGAAGGATAGTGTGGAGATATGATTAATTCTCAATCAAATCTCCAAGTAGTAGAACGTCAAAGATGGCGGCACCAATTCTTTGCCACCCATTTTGAAGAAAAATAAACTAATGATTTTAATAGACATTTTTGGCTATAAAAGAGGGAGTTCCTTATAGGTTTTGGATCATCTAAAAAATCTATTTCATCTTGTATTTAGAGAGAATTTGAGAGCTAAACACAATTACTCTTAAATTAAGAGTTTTAGGTGTATCAGGACTTGGATGAGAGAAAATTATTTTTGAAAATGCGGTTGTAATAATTTTTCACATAGTGAATATTTTTCTCTGGTTGTCTTTTGACAAAAACCGTGGTTTTTCTTCAGATTTGGAGTTTACCACGTAAATCTTGTGTTGTCTAATTGGTGTATTCTTCATTTATTGTTTTTTTTTCTATGCTACTTGTCAAATTGCTTGGAGTTATCTTGGAAGGAGTCTTAATTTCCTAACATCGCCCCATCTAGTCTTCAAGAGCCTTTGCCCCTAATTCTAGGATGATTTGATTAATAACATAACTTTAAGAAACTTACTTCTTAAAGTAATTTTAAATAAAAACTTTCATTAACAATCAAATAATTAATTTTTTGTAAAAATTCTACTTCTAAAGCTACACTCTATTTGAAAAAATATATCAAAAGGAGCTTAAAAGGCCAAAAAGTTATTATTTTGTTCTCATATGTTTCATTTTTAAGAGCTTCTAGCTAGGGTTACTACATTTACATTTCTGTTGAATGCGGCACTAAATGCATTAGGATTAGGATCTTCTTATGATTTGATCTTTTCTTAAGGAAATATTCACTAGATTGATTGGTGGTTATTAAAAAATACATATGAAATCATGATTAATCCTTCATAATGTAGTTTTTTCTTGAGAAATATTCATATAGATGATTGGTGGTTAATAAATAAAAATATTAAAATAGTTAGATTCTAACTATTCATTAAAAAACAAATAGACAAGATTTTTAAAAACTTAGAAGACTTCATATGACGAGAATCATAAACCATGAAATTACTAGTTATTTTCTACCCCTTTACGAAGCCTCAAATAACTTAAAAAAACACTTTTTTTCCCTCCTTTGTTTAATTTCTTCTTCTTTATTTATTATTTTCATTTTTAATAACATGCTAACTAATTTATGGGGTATTAACCTAGCTAATCAACAAAAGCTCCAAACTAGTAGTTGGTGATAGTTGTTGAAATTGATTTTTAACTTTTATAGTGCAAGACTATTGCTCTTAACTTATGTATGACTTAGGTAATTTGTGCTTTCACACATTCAAAGAAAAAACCAATTAAAGCCAAATACAAGGGGCTAAGGTCATTTTCCTAGTTAAGTTGATCTTTAATAATATGGTGTGAGATAATGTTTAGTATCATGGAATGTATTTTAAATCGTTGACGGAAACTTAATGTTTACTCTCAAGCATTCAACAACTCTTTAGAAATAAAAATCAGCTAATAATTCAGAACTGCTGATATGGGAATTTGGTCGGGTTTTCTTGCAATAAGGTGTCCACGCCAATATTTAAATTTGTTATTATAGAGACGGTTGAACAGTGAAGCTTTCTTCTCGAGCAGATAATACTGACCATGAACACTTTCTGCAAAATCACCTTCATTCACAAAGAATGGTTAAGGGGGAGCAGGAGATTTTTTTTTTTGACGTGAACCCTTCAATACTCAAGTCAGTTATCTAAGTTTTCTAAAAAAACTTGCACCACAATTCTCATGGTTTAATTATAATTACTTTAAACAAGAAGCTCTAAAGAAATTTAAAAGAAGAAAATTAAAGAAAAGAAAGAAAGAATTTTTTAGTGAGAAAGAGAGTGAGTTTATTAATAGAAAGAAAAAGAGATTACTTGTCTCATTTGAATTTTCTGAGGTTTTTATAAACAACCTAAACTATTGTCCATGCTTTACAGCATGGCTAGTAATGGATCAGCCTTGTGTCCTGATTCTTCAAAGGAGATCCATAGGTTGTCCTCTGACTGAATTTTTAGGTTGACTTGGTCCAAGCTTGTCCTTACCATTCCTTTAACCAACTACACCTTTTCAATTATCTGCTCGCGTTATCGAAAATATCACCCTCGAAGAGCTTTTGCTTGTACCTTAGGTCGAGGAGAGTACGATTTGCATGAAGACACATCTAATCGTTCTTTTTCTTTTACCCCTCAAACATCATTCCCCTAGTTTCTATTGTTAAGAGTGACATAAAGTAAAATTAGAAACTTGATAAGTTTGGTTAGCCATAGCGACCAGGCTGACTCTTGACTATAAAACTACTCGAAAAATAGCAAGTTCTAGAAACTATTCATTTAAACACAACCCCTATCTCAATTGAGCTCTATTTATTTGAGTGTTCACCTCGTCCTTAATGCAAATGATGTGGCAAGCGCTTGGCCAGGAGTTTGAATTTCGAAACGGTGGTTTTGTTTCCCGAGACATGTCTTTTCAAGCGACGTGCGTATTATAGAAACTGCTCTAACCTCTCTACTAACTCTATGAAATAAGAGTTATCATGACACTTTTAAACTTAAATCAAGATTACTTAGAGAGTAAATGATGTGTTTTGTTGCATTTTAATAATAGTTCGCATCAATGTCTATTTTAGTTTAATTTTAATGAAGTTTGTTTGAATTTGAATAATTGTGTGCTTAAATCTTATGTATAATTGTAATTGGAAGCTCGAATTTCAAGGAAAGGATGTTGTTACAATGGACTTGCAAAAAGAACAAAAGAATATAGCTACAAAAGAATTGAAGCAAGTTTGAAACAGTGAAGATGTTATAGCCATTGTTGTAACAACCATTGTTGTAGCAACTCTGGAGCATTGACAGAAAAGATTTCACGCGAGACACTAAGCAAATTGTGATCTAGAGTTTTTTAATCTGAAAAATATGCGCCCTACATTTTTTATTACCCTAGTTTTCATCTATAAAAGAGGCACACACATAAAGAAAAGAGAAGGTTGCCAACCAAGAACAAAAACCAAAAAGAGACGAGAAAAAGGGAATCAAAGTTCTAAACTAAGGGCTACAACAAGGAGAATTTGCATTAATCAATCGAAAACTCAGTCTTTATTCTTCTCCTGTTTTCTTGTTTTTTATTTATTCATGAGGGTGTATTTAATGGCTGAAACTCATTTATTTATTGCTCTTTCCCAAACTATGAATTAATTTAATTGTGGTTGAGTGGTAAACAATCGTAATGGTTCCTTGACTGAATTTATATATGTTGCTGCATGTTTACTATAGCATTTTATTTTGGTAATATTTATTTATATTCATTATTTCGGCTAACCACCCATTTAATGATACAAGCTAAAAGAAGAGCCACAAAAGGGCCTATTTTAATGGAACATATCAGAGTAATACTTGGTTTTTTATTGGGTTTTCTAAGTTGAGTTTAACTTGATTCCAAAAGGGTCATGCCTAATCTAAAATTAGTGATGAACTAGACATAAGGATTCATTTTGTAGGTAAATAAAATCTAGGCGTGTAATGTTTTATCTTATGTTGGCATAACAATTTGTCATTGTTTGGTTGCGTATAAGACATCCAACATGTGACAGCTAAGGATATATAAGGATTCTACCCAGTACTATAGCAACCGAGCTTAAGATTTGAAGAATAGTCAAAACTATTAAGAGAGTTTAATCACTCAACTACTTCATTTCCATTGGGTTTACTCTTGTGTTTGGCATAAGAATTTTATTTTTTGTATTTTTAATTATTTCATTTTATATTTTAGTTAGTTATTTAGTTTCATCAATTTTCTTGTTTTAATTTAGAACAACCACAACATTATTACATATTGATGAAGTAAATTTGATAACATCAATCCCTGTGGAGACGATCTTGAATACTTATCATTATATTACTTGTCATGTACACTTGTGCATTGACGTCAATAGCATTTGAATTTATCGCAACACGCTCTAATGTAAAAACCTACTTTTATTTCTTCTTCTCTTATTGTCTTTCATTAACTCAGTTTCCCAAAGTTTATATTGAAGAAGAAATCACAATTAGTTTTATCATCTCATCACTTATTTTGGTTTGCTTCGAGGTATTAATTCCTATACTCATCACTGGTTGTTTGTTGATTTTCTAAGTTTGTTAAATTTTGTGGGCATTGTGGTTGTTCAATAGTTAGGGTTTTAAATTTAGGCCAATTTAGGTAAAATATCAAAGGATAAAAAGAAAATAGTCGAGATAGTCGACGATGACGAACATTATTTTCTACCCGAAATGCTTAAAGGGTTGGCTTTTAACCTTAAGATCCCCCTTAAAAGAGATAGGTGATATTAGTGTTAGGGATAGTGCCAAAAGAATATCTCCTGAAATTTCCTCCTCATTTGAAAAAAGTAAGTCAAATGACAAGGATAATGGTGAGGACACAAGTTCTTTTCGAACTCTTAGTAAAAACCAAGCAAAGAATACTAGTGGCAAGGAACACACCTCAAAAGAGGCTCAACCAGCTAAAAAAAGAAAACTTTATGGTAGATCTCAAGCGAAATTCTACCCATAGATGAAATGAAGTATAGTATTAAGGAAACTGATCCAAATAAGTTCCAGGAGGTTTATAGTATACATGATGACATATATCTTATAATGCCTGGTCCTGAGTATACACCTTGTTGTGCCCTAAGAGGATACGTAATGTTGTACTTAGAATGTTTTAAGATGGGTGTTAAGCTCCCTCTTTAACCCTATTTTTGTTCAAGTATTAGGCAACATGAGCTTAACCTTTGGTTAACTTAACGCAAATGAGTCGAGAATGCTCACTAATTTATTTGTTTTGTGGGATAGGCGCTAGAGTAGTGAACCCTACAAGCTAAGAAGTAGTCCAAATGATGCAGGCTAGTACTACATTATGACCAACACAAAAATAAAGAAACCCATAAGAGGCATCTTAACCTTGGGTAGCGACTGAAAAAGTAAAATTTTCTTCCTGGGGGGTAATTGGGCCAAATCGCTTTTACTGAAGGCGAGAACATCCATATTCCCTCTTTTTTTTTTTTACTCCATGTTGTACACTACAATAGCATCTTATGCTCATTCTTTCTAGCTTGTTCTTTGATTACTTCTTCTACTTTGAAATAAGACCTCTTGTTTAATTCATGCTCATGTAAGGACCTCTTGTCACTCACTAGCGCAGTCGGATCGCGTCGAGTATTAGTTGTAGCAAACATGGAGGATGAGATTCTAAAAGCCATATAGAGGAAACATGCTAGCTCTGGTGGTGATTCGAGAATGCTCTTACTTCACTTAAGAATCTTGACATTCCTTAAATCATTTCTCATGTGAAGACTTTTCTTCCTCCTCTTGACGAAAGAGAAAGTGTAAACAAAACGGTTGCTACAAAAAGTCCTATGACTTTACCTCTTTTGGTTGAATCGAGCCTTAAAAGCTTTATGAGCTAACGGGTCATCTAGTCTCTTATTATAACAAGTAAGCCAAGTTGGTGAAAAAGTACCTTGAAGAATGGAGAGTTGTAATCTCACCAAATTGGTAAATACTTTTCAACTTGGTGTCTTTAAGTTTTCTACTATAGCTTTATGCTTCAAGGCAAAAATTACTTGATATAAGAAAAAAAATGCAAACTGACATATAGACTATGGACAAGAAAGCAAAGCTTATGGAGATGCGATTAACAAAACTCCATGTTGAGGTTTTGAAGCTCGAGGACAAATCTTCCCTATTTGAGGGAAAGTTTGTTGAGCTCGAGAAAGAGCTAACCAATACAAAAGAGGAACTTACCACCTAAAGATACTCTTATGAGTAGCAGTAGAATATTTGTAATCACAGATCTCCACTCTTCAAGGTCAAGTCGAGACTCTGAAGAAGCAAGTTAATGATGACTACAATCCTGGTCGAGCATTCTGTTATTAATTCACTATGGTTGTCCTCAAGAAGCAATACCTCGAGCTGAATAAAAAGAGCTGGTCATTGCTGTGATAAAGTATATGAAGAAGTAGAATAAAGTAAACGAGGGCTAGGGGGAGACCTCTAAAGCTATTCTATTTTCTACTAGTGATGATCTTCTTCTATAATCGAACAAATGAATTGTCCTCCGTAAAACCCCCTAAAAATATATATGTACAAAATGATGACTTAAGATGTACTCCTTATTTCTTTTTAATGTTAATAAAATTTTCTTATATATAAAGGTTTACTTTTTTTGTCCCACCTTGAGGAGATTTCAAGACACAGGGCTTTTTAATTGCCTTAGAGTAATTATTAATTAAATAACTCTTACTCCCTTATAACGGCTGAGCAAGAACAAGCAAGTTTTGACTTTTGTCTTACTTTGAGGAGGTTTTGAGACTTCAAGCCTTTTACTTGCATAAGAATAATTCTCTTTTATATAACTCTTGTCTGCTTTATAACGACCGAGCAAAAGCAAGCAAGTTTTGACTTCTTAAACCTTTTACTTACCTTAGAATAATTCTCTTTCATGACTCTTGCTTGCCTTCTCTTGATCGTGGAAGAGCAAACAAGTTTTGACTTCTATATCAACTCGAGGAGGTTTTAAGACATCAAGTGTTTTACTTGCCTTATGATAAATCTCTTTCATTTTGAGGAAAGTAAAAGGCTTGAAGTCTCAAAACCTCTCTTAAAATGAGACAAAAGCCAAAACATGCTTGCTCTTGCTCGGTTACCCCTAACTTGAATTATTCTAAAGCAAATAAAAGGCTTGAAGTCTCTAACGTCTAATGCTTGCAAGACTCTGTATGGTAACTAAACAACCCCTAACTTGAATCTCGTGTATTTTGGTTACCCTCCTAAGTATCTAATCCCTACTTTTTAATTACTGAACTTGCACATTCTGGTTATAATAGTGAACAATCTTCTGCTGATAAGTAGCCACATTTTCTGAAGTAGATTCTCTTTTTCAGCGAACGAATCTAAATTTAAGCACATTTGCTTATTATTTTCCTCCTCGTTAAAGTACTTTGTTTAATGAGTGCTCATCTCAATCTCTATAAGAGTAATTGCCTCATGGCCAAAGGCTAAGGTAAATGGCATTTCTCTTGTCGCAGTTTTGTGGGTGGTTTTATTGCCCAAAGCACACCAAACAACTCATCAACCCATGTTCATTTTCAATCATCCACCCGGGACTTCAAGATCTTCTTGATCGTTTATTCACTGCCTTAACCTTCTAATTGCTTTCGAATGTACAAGCGAGGATAATCTCAACTCAATATTCAACTTCTTATAAAACTCCCCAAGACTGTGGTTAACAAACTACTTTCCATTGTTTGTTATGAGAGCCTCTATATGAAGTCTATCATTTTCTTCATTGTTATTTTACATAAAAGTTCAAAAATAGGCTATTGCCAGTTATTGCCTGAATGTTGCTCTCTTTCTTTTGGCAGAGGTTTGATCAGATCAACTCTTCATTATACAAAATGCTACAATGAAGACATAATGAGGGAAAGCAAGAAACGTTCTAGTAACTCTTGCATGATCTGATCATCGCTTGTGCATCTTTATGCATTATCGGCTAGAAGTATCCCTGTCTCATGATTTTAAAAGCTAGGGATCTTGCACTAAGTAGTTTCCATAAATCCCTTAATGTATTTCCCTTAGTATGTAATCTACTTTATACTCATCCAAACTTGCAAGAAAGGCAACACTTAACCTCATCGATATAGCACTCCATCGATTAGCATATAATTGGTTGTTTAGCATCTGAGCTTACTCGCTTGCACTTTGTCTGTTGGCAGTGCTTCATCTCGAATATACGAGATTGTGGGGTCCATCTAAGCGTTCTTCATTTCTACCTCATTATATCATATTGCTACTCAATACTTATAGAAGTCTTAACTTTGATTAGGATTGACCTGGACAATCTTTGCATCTGACGTGGCTGCCATTCCTGCCAAGATATCTAGTTGCTTGTTTTACACCCTTAAGATATGCTCGATGTCAAACTCTTGGAAATTTATTATCATCTCCTTAACTTTCTTTAAATACAACTCCATCTTTTCCCATTTAGCCTGAAAGTTCTCATTTAGTTGGTTAACTATAAGTTGAAAATCCATCTAAATCTTCAATTTATCTATTTAGACACCCTCAGCCAAAAGTCGAATTTGCAATGAATGCTTCATATTCTGCTTGAATTTTGACAAAATGTACATTTTCAGAAGTAATTCAACATCATTACGTATCAACACTACAAGGCATGTCTACAAAGAATCCTCCTAAACTTAAACTTTGAACAGATACAGCTAACTTTACACGTAGCTTCTTCATAAACAACCTCAAAGCTTCTTTTATTGCCTTGTCCATATGATTCACTAATTTCATATATTGATCCCACATAATTAACTATATCACAATACATCAATGCAGTTAATTCTTGTTGGAATTCTTTAAACTTAAAAATAGTGTATACATCTTCAACTTACTTCTCCATCTCATATCTTGTTACACATGGAGCCTTTTTGCTAAAACACTTGGCATCTACTTGCAATTCTAATTCAGATTTCCTTCTCAATGCATTTTGTATTGTTTCACAATTGCTTCAAATTTATTTTTGAGTTAATGAATCCATCAAAAAATGCATTCATGCTTTCACTTCGCTGAGGTTGACATTCATGCCCAAAAGCAATCTTTTAAATAACATGAAACCCAACGATGCCACTCCTCATATAAACTATTCAACTAATTATTATCCCATAAATCATATACCGTCATCATGTCATGCTAAGCTTCCTCAAACACAGTAGGGCTTAATGAATCATAAACAGTACAAAGCAGAAGAAATAATACCTGCACGTTCTTTAAAATCCCTTAACTTATCAAGCACCTTCTTCATTATATGCCACAAACACCATCGACGCCTAGTTGTTGAAAAAACACTTCAATTGCCTTTTGCATTGCTTTGTCTTGGTCTGTAATGATACAAATGGGAGGAGAGTCAGACATGCATGATAGTCAAGCCTCAAATAACCACGTAAATATCTCGGTATCCTCATATGAAATTAATCTACATCTGAACAAAATAGACTGGCCATGATGATTAACTCCGACAAAAGGAGTGAATGGCATGTTATACTTGTTAATAAGATATGTGGTGTCAAATTTAATAACGTCTCTAAAATATTTAGAAGCCGCCCTACTACTTGGATCTGCTCAAAATACATTATTTAATCGATTCTACTCATCCAAATCAATACTAAAAAAAAATCATTACATTATACTTGTTTTTTCTGGAAGTTCTTTAGAATTATCATAACATATCATTCTCCAAGTTGTAATTGCCTAGTTTTTTCTATAAGATTTCTACAATCTTTTTCTACAAATGAGACATTTTCGTATCCACCAGCTTCAACAATAATATAATTAAAATTCTACTTAATGTTAATTCTCGCACAATCATTCATTTCAATATGTTTTCTTCCACTTGCACTAATGTTACTGTTGATGCTGAAATCTGCTCGCCCTTTGCCCGACCAGATCTTTACACCAACACTTATGTGGTCGAAAGAGAAGATGTCAATTTCTTCTTTCTTCAACGATCGCTTAAGTCACTGGAGTTGGAATCATCCTTCTTTCTCCTACTAAACCTGCGTTCACAAAAGTGGATCAAAGACGCCAATGGTTTTACCGGCGTAAACCCTCCAATGTCTAAGTTAGCACAAGGTGTTTACGGGAAAACGGTGCAATTTAGACTCATTAATTGCTTATAATTTGCTCACAGTTTGTATAGAAAGTAATCTGGTTTAAATTTGGCAGAGTTTTCCCTCTCTCAGTTTTTCTCCCGCTTTCTTCATTGGTTTCTTCCTCTTTTATAGCCGTTGCCCACGTTTCCGTTCACCCTTCATGCCCCCCTTTCTCGAGTAGTAGCAGCCCCTCATGGGACTCCAACTGCTACATTGTGGGTAAACGTAGGACACCGTGTTTCCCTCATCGGTTATGGGCATAGCGCAACTGTCGTGATTTCGTGAGATCGTGTTCCCGCTCCTTGGAGGATGGGTATCTGCTCGGTATATATCTCTGGTCGGTATATTCCTCTGACTGGTACTCGTCTCTGGTTGGTCCATGTTTGTAGAAGGCTCATTATCAGTGTTCTGCTCGTACCATTCGGTTGAGGTGATCCACCCTGGGGTGGGGATGATGGCATGGCTGAGCTGATGCTCTTATTTACTTAACAGTTACGGTTACAAGGAAAGTACCTAGCTTTGTCGTTACGCAATTCATGATTGTACTGAAGGTTTAAAGTTCGAAGAACTCATTTTTCATCTCCATTTACACAACCTTCAATTCTAGCATCACAACCAGTTTTCACAATACATTTTAGAATCAGTAGATTTACTTTCTGACTTGCCGTTATGGCAACATGCAAACGCGCGTATCTTACAATTCCATCACTCCATTTCTTGCTAGTTAGCTTCTTCCCAGGAAACCTTTCTTGTTTACTATAGGCTTTGTAAAATTGTCACATTTCCTCGTGGCTATCAAATAACATCCCAAGAGTTGGCTCATATTTTTCATATTGCACATCTTTAATTCCACTTCATTTTCTAAATTTTCCATTTCTACAAAATAATTAATATTCGTATTAAGAATAAATTATTATAACTGTTTACAAAATTTTGATCCAGCAATAATTTAATCCATTAAATATCTAAAATTTAAATTTAAAAAATTTCTAAATCAAACATAAAATTTTTAAATTTAAATTTTATGAATTTCAAAATTGAACACAAAATTTAAATTAAAAAAATTCTAAATCAAACACAAAATTTAAATTAAAAAATTCTAAATCCAATACATAATTTAAATTAAAAAATTCTAAATCGAACACAAAAGTTAAATTAAAAAAATTTCTAAATCGATCACAAAATTTAAATTAAAAAAATTTTCTAAACCGAATACATAATTTAAATTAAAAAATTTCTAAATTAAACACATTTATTATTATTATTTAACTAGTAAATTGCGTCTACGAGTATTATGCGAAATGTAGGTACATTTATATTATTATGATATAACAAAAAATAATATTTAAAATAAAAAATTTACTTTTTATAATTAAGTAATTATTAGTTGGGTGTTTTACTTCCGATCTAGATGGGGCAACGCTTCCATATTTGTGTAGATTTAAATCGGCCACAAGTTGATAGAGAGATTCTGAAAATTTCCTAAGTTGAATGCTTGTAGATGAATGGCTATTGGAGTAATGCTTGCGATGAATAATGAGTTAGTGAATAAGTAATGCTTGTGATGAGAAGTAAAGCGCTGCTGCACACACTTAACTTTTCTGACTTTTTGCTCCAATGATCCACGTGATGTCCTTTCTTAACTTTTTTTTTTAATATTTTATTAATCAAATGCTGGAATCATGTTGGCGGGGCAGGGGGAGACACCCAAAACAGCAGCTTGTGCTGCCGTTTCGGGCGGCGTCCTCTCGCCCCTCGAATATTTTCCTTTTTTTTATGCTTAAGGAGTTTTTGCATATTATGAAAATACTAGTTTTTGCATATTCTGAAAATACTAGGGATACGTAGTATGTGTTGATTTCAATCAAGGGAAAATTGACAATTACCCAAAGGATTACAATGCTTCTAATTGTGACCATGTATATTAATAATTAATATGACCGCTTACTGAGTTCGAATTCAAGTCTCAAATTATATAATTATTTATTAGTAAGTATTATATTATGTTAAATATTAATAATCAATTTAAGATGTTAATAACTAGGAGTGAACCCAAAAACTTTTTCTAACCTAAGCTAAAATAAATTTTTTAAGCATGAAAATTATTTCACTGGCAATTGTTTTAATAAATTTTAAAGCAAATTTCATTTATTTATAAGAAAATACATCAAGTCAAGAGTGGATATAATGTACTTATTGGTCTTATGGGCCCCAATGACTATCAAAATTACGAAGGGATGAAGTTACATAATTTAATATTCATTCTCTGATTATCAATTGTTTTTTTTAGAGTAATATAATAATCTTTACATTAAAAACCCATAGTTAAAAGCATCTGAAGTTAGAGAAATTATCAATCATCAATCAAGTATCGAAATGCTAGTATCGTGGGTGGCGAAGGCGGAGTGTCCAGGTAAATAGCTAATATGAAATGGTAATTGCAGATAAATCCCTATTCTAATTGGGACTCGGATTCAAACATTATAAATACACTTTACAGTAACATTAATCTATTTGGAAGTTATCTTCATGAAAATGAAAGACGAAAGTCTTCTTTTTATAAAATAAAATAAAAATATTCTCGGTCAGCAACGTTTTCTTTTCACGCAAGCCATGACTTGCGGCAGAAGGTTTCCATTCCAGTCAACCGGCTTCATTTCACATGGGCTAAAATAAAAAATTCCATAGCTGCTATCTTCACAACATTATTAGCTCATTATTGCAGCGTTATTTTTGGCAATTAATCTTTTGTCTACCAACATTCAGAATGGTTGATGCGATCGTTTCCGTTGTCTTGCAGCAGCTGATATCAGTAGCTGTTGAAGAGACAAAAGGACGGGTGAGGCTGGTAACAGGCGTCGGAACAGAAGTGAAAAGGCTGCAAGACAATCTTGAAGCCATTCAAGCTGTGCTGGTTGACGCAGAGCGAAGGCAACTGGAGGAGCTTCCGGTGAGACTGTGGTTAGAAAAGCTCAAAGAAGCATCCTACGACATGGAGGATGTGTTGGATGAGTGGAACACTGCAAGGCTCAAACTGCAAATCGAAGGCGTTGATGAGGAGAATTGTTCTCTTGTTCCTCAGAAGAAGGTATGCAACTCCTTCTTTCCTGCTGTCTCATGCTTTGGTTTCAGACATATCTTTCTGCGTCGTGATATTGCTATCAAGATGAAAGCAATCAACAAAGAAGTAGATGATATTGTCAAACAGAAAGATTTGTTCAATTTCAATTTCAATAGATATAATGATAAATTGGAGAAGATACAAAGTACTGCGTTAATTGATTTGTCAGAGGTACGTGGTCGAGTTGAGGAGAAGAATGCTTTAAAGAGCAAGTTGTTATGTAAGAGTAGTGAGCAAAAAAATGCAGTTCAGATCATCTCTCTTGTAGGGATGGGTGGTATTGGCAAAACAACTCTTGCTCAGTTTGCTTACAATGACGAGGATGTCATAAGCAATTTTGAGAAAAGGATGTGGGTGTGTGTATCTGACCCTTTTGATGAGTTTAGAATTGCGAAAGCAATTATTGAAGCCTTAGAAGGTTTTGCCCCTAATTTAGGTGAATTGAATTCTCTTCTTCTACGCATCGATGCATTAATAGCTAGAAAAAAATTTCTTCTCATTTTAGATGATGTGTGGACGGATGATTACAGCAAATGGGAACCATTCCGTCGTTGTCTAATTAATGGACATCGTGAAAGTAGGATTTTGGTCACCACCCGTAAAGAAACAGTTGCTCGAATGATGGAGTCAACTGATGTTATTTTCATTAAGGAACTGTCTGAACAAGAATGTTGGGCACTGTTCAAAAGATTTGCGTGTTTTGGTAGGTCTCTTTCTGAGTGTGAACAATTAGAAGAAATTGGCAAGAAAATTGTAGCCAAGTGTAAAGGCTTGCCACTTGCAGCCAAAACCATCGGAAGCCTGTTGCGGTTCAAAAGAACTAGAGAAGAGTGGCAAAGTATATTAGATAGTGAGATTTGGCAATTAGAAGAGTTTGAAAAAGGCCTTTTAGCCCCTCTGCTACTAAGCTATAACGATTTGCCAACCATAATAAAACAATGTTTTTTGTATTGTGCAGTCTTTCCAAAAGACTGCTTTTTGGAGAGAGATGAATTGATTAAATTATGGATGGCTCAAGGTTATATTGTGCAAAAAGGAAATAAACAGATGGAGATGGAGATGATTGGTGAGGGGTACTTTGATTACTTAGCCACAAGATCTTTCTTCCAAGAGTTTGAGAAAGATGAAGCTGGAATTGTTAGAAGATGTAAAATGCATGACATAGTGCATGATTTTGCACAATTTCTTACTAAAAAGGAATATGCTGCAGTAGAAATTGATGGTGATGAAGAGCCATTGTCTTTGATAAATACTAGTCAGGAAAAACTTCGTCATTTGATGTTGGTCCTTGGCTACAAGAATTCATTTCCTGTTTCCATAGTTTATGCCAGAAAGTTACGTAGCCTAATGTTATCTTATAACACTCTAAATCAAAAGGCTTCGGCACAGGTCCTACAAGGTCTATTTGATCAACTGACGGGTTTAAGGGTATTGAGAATAGAGGGAATGAAAAGTTTGATTGGAAGCGGTACAAATGAAATTCCAAAAGGGATAAAAAAATTGAGACATTTAAGATATCTAAAACTGTATTTGGTAGAAAAATTACCTGAGACGTGCTGCGAGTTATTAAATTTGCAAACTTTAAATATGTGTGGTAGTCCAGGATTGAAAAGATTACCTCAAGGAATAGGAAAATTAATCAACCTGAGGCATTTGATGTTTGAAGTCGACTACTTAGAGTACATGCCCAAAGGAATTGAGAGATTAACTAGTCTTCGGACATTAAGTGAGTTTGTTGTTGTCAATGGCAGCGGCAAATATGGTAGTAAAGCATGTAATCTTGAAGGACTGAGATATTTGAATCATCTTCGAGGGTCTCTAAAAATTCGAGGACTGGGGAATGTGACAGATGTTGATGAGGCTAAAAGTGCAGATCTTGATAAAAAGAAGAATCTCGTTGTTTTGATTTTGAGGTTCAATAAAGAAGCGCCGGTGGGGATGAAGGATGAAAATGAAGCAAATCACGAAGCAGTTTGTGAAGCCTTACGGCCACCTCCAAATCTAGAGTCATTACAAATAACAGGCTTTAAAGGCAGGACACTGATGTTATCCTGGATAGTGTCATTGGACAAGCTGAAGAAATTAAGGCTCTTATTCTGCGATAAGTGCGAGGTTATGCCTGCTTTAGGAATATTGCCATCCCTTGAGGTACTCAAGATACGGTTTATGAAGAGTGTAAAAAGAGTGGGTAATGAATTTTTGGGAACAGAAATTAGTGATCATATTCATATTCAAGATGGTAGCATGTCTTCATCGTCATCTTCATCAGCTAATATTGCCTTTCCTAAACTAAAAGAACTCAATTTTTTTTGTTTGGATGAATGGGAAGAGTGGGATTTTGGAAACGAAGATATTACAATCATGCCCCAACTTAGTTCCATGAAGATTAGCTATTGCGGCAAGTTGAACTCGCTGCCAGACAAACTTCTTCAGAGCACCACGCTGGAGGAATTGGAGATTATTCGTTGTCCTATTTTAGAAGAACGTTTCAAAAAAGATACGGGAGAGGATTGGCCAAAGATTACTCACATTCCAAAAATCAAAATTCATGGAGAATATGTGCAAGGAAGCCCTCCTCTGTTGAAATCAATAAACAGCAGCTTCAATTAATTCACTCACTGCCACTGGTATTTTCTTCTCTTTCTTCTGAATTATTTTGGACTAGCTAATATATTTTTCGTACTTCTATTTTCTGCTCAGTTTGTATCATTTCAAGTTTGCATGTTATCTGTCATGGATAAATCTTACATAGGATGCGAAACTGGTCTCGTCAGCTTTAGACTGTAGTGGTTTGGGGCATACATAATTTGCGATGTGACCAGCTTGATGTGTGAAGAAGTTTTTGATTTGTAACTTTAATGACACTGCTTTATCATTTTAATTTGGATATAAGATGTTAACATTCTTTTCTTGGATATCAGGTTCAAAATCAGATTGGTTTATTCTACTCTGTGGATTCTTGGTCTTTTCAACAATTAAAGATTTATGCTATATTCAGGAGCATTCTCCCAATGGTAATTTTGTTAAAATGAAATTATTTGCTGTTAATTATTCATAATTTGCTTATAAATTGAGTTCAAATTTCAATTGAATTTGCTTTTACATTAAGATGAATCCAGATGACATTCTGTTTGGGTTAAAGTGTTCGATATTGATCTTCAAAAGCAATTGAGGCACTACAATAAACCAATGGTACCACCCAATTTCTGGAATCTAGTTATATGATCAATGGAACAAAGAAAGAACATATGGTACATATCATCAAAGATTTTATGTACATCTATATTTAATTCATGTTTTGGCAGCAAGAAATTTTGATTAATTTGCTTACTTTGTGGAATTGGACTTAGTTAATTAAATCACGTGTCTTTGTTTGTGTTAATTAGAGAGTTTAAAGAGAAAAACAAGCTGGATAAGATAGATGTATTGTGAACCAACGAGAAAAAGCCGAGATTTCTCCTCCTACCTTGTATGTTATTGCTTGCGTTCTTTATATTGTTCCTTCCATCAATTGGAGACCAACAAAACACCTTTGTTCCAGGTTCTTAAACTTTATATATATCTTTCTGTTAACCCGCTTTCTTGGTTCTGTTGAAGAGACATGAGATTATGCTTTTGTTTTGTTAAACTGGGTTTTTATTTGCAGGGTTTATTGATTTGGCCATTAAGAGGAACAATTTGATTGGTCGAGATGACTTTTTGAGTGGCTAGACTAAGATGAAATCTGTTTTGTATGATTTTCTACAATTGCTGGCACTGGTATCAAGGTATCATGCAGTTTAGCTTCTTGCCTGTGCTTAATTTGACATTATGGAAAAAGCTGATATTGAGACAAGTACTTTCTTAATTTGATGATATTGGCTGGTTGCCGGGTGCCATTTTAAGCTTCAACCACATTGGGAAACATGGTGGCATGAATCTTTTTACGTTGTCGTCATCAAAGCAACCTCTCCTTGGCTAATAAGATAATTGCGTTAACGACAGTTGCTTGTATGCATGTATTGAAAAGTTGTTGATTTGTCATTAAATGCAATGTTTATGGCTTGCACAACTCTCTTACTGTAGTTTTGTTAATCAGTCTGACTCCTGTTGTGTGTTGGGGTATTTTTGCTTGTATGGTATGTGCCATATGTTCAGGTCAGCAAGAGGGACCCATGAACGAGTACTTATACCAATTCAGCAGTTTCTATTGGAGCCAAGAAGACCATTTTGCTGGCACAAGAGCATAAGCAAGGACCCTCTTTTCTCTGCTTCGTTCTGTCATCTTAGACCTGGTCCTTGTTGCTGAACTGATCAGCACAAGGTTGCTGCTCAAAGCTGAATGAGAGGTTTGTTAATTTGTTGAATGCATACTTTTCTTCAACATTATGAAATGTTCTTGGTTGACTCTACAACAAATTAGTTCAAAAAATATTTACTAATTACTTATTTTGCAGTGAAATTTTCACTCTTTCAAAGTTGTGGCTATAATTTTCAACTTCCTCACCAAGGCCCCTTCTGATCAAACAACACCATGTACATCAATGGTCAGCCTGGTCACAAACTCTCCATTGCCTGCAAGCAGATAATTATTCGTGCATGGACAAAACTGAGGGACATAACTTTGTTCACTAACCAACTGAGGGACATAACTTTGTTCACAAACTCTCCATTGCCTGCAAGCTGATAATTATTCGTGCATGGACAAAACTGAGGGACATAACTTTGTTCACTAACCTACTGATGAGCAATTCAGGGAGTTTGTTCTTCATAATTTTGGAGTTGTGAGACAGTGATTATGTTAGCTTCTACGTCAGATCACATGATCTCAAGTGTACTGCTGACCAGTGACCAACAATATATAATTCACCTTTACATCCGATGCTTTCATATATATTTGTACTTCCTCCGGAAGAAATGTGAAAGATGAACACCACTATTTCAACTACCATTGCTCTGAAACCTGTCTGCCTAAGTCAATAACTCCCGAGACAATCATACAGGTCATACTCAATCAAGTGTCGATATATTAGTAAATGCATGCAAGACATTTGAACTTTTGAAGTAGTAAAATGAGTTTAGAGAATAAGCTTATTAAAATGTAAATAGGCCCATTTACGAGAGGCTTATAATGTATTTATTTGAGGGATTGAGAAATCGGAATCGGGAATGAAAATGTTTGATGTACTAAAATTATTATTGTTATTTTATGGGTCCGCCTCTGTTACAACAGCTTTTGTCTTTTCTGACTCAGTTGCTGTAAAATGTCGTTGAGCCCCTTGTACTTGATATTATTTACTATTTATTTATAAGTATTATGAAACTTTCTGCTTACTTATAATATAAAAATTTAATTTATCTCCTTACACTCTTGTCCATTTACTATTTTTTTGTAAGTATCAAAAGAGTTTTTATTTACAACCACAATACATTAATTATCATAACACTCTAATATTAATAAAAAGATAAAGACATTCTTAAATTAAAACCAAAAAAAATGCTTTCCTCTTTTGAGGAATTACGGTATCTCATCTTCCACCACTCATCATCAACAAAATTTTTAAGGATATGACTATTCATCTTCTTTATAATATCATCTCATAATAATTAATACTTTCATGACAAAAGAAAAATAAATAAATTCCCTTTGAATCCATCCATCTCCACTATTTATTTCTCTTCATCACCGGTCTTTATTGACAATTAAAACCACCATTAGACTCATCATAGAGAGAGAGTGAGAGAGAGGAAGAAGAAACAAGAAAAAAAATATATGAAACATTTATAATTTTATAGTGTGTTCACTAAACGAGATCGAAATGAGGTGGAATCAAAATGAGAAATTAAAATCAGAATACGTTATTTACTTGAACTACAGGAATCGTAATTGAAATGAGTTATATTGTCATTATTGTGTTTATCTCATCTTAGAATCAAAATTGGAATGAGTTAAATTATAATAAATTATTATAAAATCTTTAATTAATTTTATCATAATTATTATTTTATATTTTAATTATTGTGATTATTATTATTATTCAAAATAATAATAATTATTAATATTATTATTAACAAGTAAACTAAAAAATTATTATTAATTATTGTTAATATATTAATTATGATACTTTTTATTGTTGTTAATAATAATAATTTTTTTGAGTTAACTAAATGGAGGGTATTTTGGGAATTTAAAAATTATGAGGGGCGAATTTGATACTCTAAGGGTTTATATGAAATAAAACATAGTGTAAGGGGTGCAACAAAATTTTACAGTAACAAAGTCAGCAAAAACAAAAGCTATTGTAGTGTGCAACCGTGGTAACATAGGCGGACCTTATTTTCATTATCATAATATTATCATTATTATTATTATTATTATTATTATTATTATTATTATTATTATAGTAATGATAAAATAATAACAATATTTTATGATGATGATGATTGTTATTATTATTGTTGTCATTACTATTATTACTTTCATTATTATTATTACTACGATTACTACTATTATTATTATTAACAATATTTTTAAACTAATAATAATGGCAATTATTGTAATAAATAACAATAAAAATGACAATAATTGACTAAGTGCATTTCAATAATTTAAAATAATTAATTTTAATTTGTAGACAAAGTAAATATATCAATAGAATATAGTCCATTTTAATTAATTTTTAAGATTAAATAAACAATTTATTTAGATTTCTATTCCAACTCATTCTGAATATTGTTGTTGCTAATAAATAAATGCAACACTAATAAAAACTGCAAAAGATATTTACTAAACTGAATAATAATTACTCATCCAATTATCACATACGCCTGCACAGACATTTTCAGTCCATTATCAGCATTTGATGCAAGATGTATGTCCTAAAAAAGCAACCCTGGACTTGAAAGTGATCTAGTCTCAGTGAAGTAATCAATTGTGTAACTCTGTAAGTGCATGCTTAGGATTTTTAGAACAAAAGTTTGAATTAATGCTTGTTACCACATTTGTTTTCAATGCCCTTTATTAGATGATTGGTGATTTGGCTTGATTGAATACTCTTTTTTAATTTGAAAAGAGAATAATTATTAGATTTCACTCCATTTTCTTCTAATAAAATTCAAACTCAAAATATTTTTAACGGTTCACTTTTTTATATATGGGCATCGTTTTAACTGTTTTACCCATTAGGCTTTAGATCTATTCAACCAAAAAATTAATTTCAATGTTTTATAATATATGTACATTAAACTTGTTAGGGGGCTGGCCTAGGATTTCTAAATATTTAACCTAAAAAACTAGCCTATTAGGTGAAGTAACATATCTACTTATAAACACAAATAACTCAATTTTACTAATTAATATGGGACACAACTCAACTATGCTGCACCAGACCCTGGTCCTTTTGCTTTCGTCCGACACACCTAAATTGTTCAACTATCACATTTTGGCTGTTAGGGTGGCTCAATACCAATTATAAGATTTCTAGGTATCTAATAGCCAACTTGGTGGAGTGGCCTATTCTATTTATAAACTCAAGTAATTCCCCTTTATTAGTCAATGTGGAAAATAACTCAACAAAAATCAAAGTTAATAATGGGTTATACATATTTTATCAATACTAGAATTTGTTAAAATAAAGAATTATTTTAAACTTGATCCATACAACTTTGAAGCCCAAATGATTTTGGTCTAGCCAATGAAAGCTTCTTTATGTAGTTAAAATTTGTGGTGATAGATGTGGTGATGTGATAATATGGTAAGTAGAATTTGTCGTATTTAGTATAATTGTTAGGTTTGACATGTGGTTATCATTTATATGATAGTCAAGTTAATATATGGTTGTGGTTAAGTCGTAATAAGTATAAATACCTCTTCTATTAGTTAGTTTAAGCAACAAGAAATAGCAAAACATTTTAGTTTTAAAAGAGTTATAATTAAGGAATTGTATTGAGTTCATAAAAAGAAAAGAGTGTTTTTGAGTGTCTGATCATTCAAATTTTCCAACAAAGTAATATTAGAGCTAGTAATCGGTGCTTCACGCAGCAGTGTAGCATATCAAATCGAGATGCTTGACAAGAGGAACATAACACCTAAAAAATCAACCTGACCAGAGTTCTGACATGCCTATAATTGCTACTAGAATTTTCTACCTCAAAATAAAGTCGATTTATCGAGTTGAACCAATCAGAATCAAGGTGAACCACATTGAATTAAGTCGAAATAAGATAAATTGAGTCGTAGTTGAGTCAAATCAATTAAGTCAAACCGATCCAAGGGCATTGAATATAAAGAAAAAGTTCTGACAAGTATTTTCAAGAGAACGACTTTACCAAATGCTTATATGAACATGCTCTCTGTGTTAAAGGCAAAGATAGAGAACATTTTGATTGCACGCCTATATATAGATGATCTCATCTTCACTTCAAGTAATCCAAGCTTATTTAAAAAGTTCAAGAGAGTGATGACCAAAAGACTTCTGATCAAAAGAGTTTGAGATTATTGATATGGGACTTATCGTGTATTATCTTAGTGTTGAAGTTAAGCAAAAGAATGAAGGCATATTTATTTCCTAAGAAAGATAGGAAATATTCAAGAAGTTCAAGATATATGATTGCAAGCTAAGTATGCCAGTGGAATGCGAAGTCAAGCTATCTAAATATAATGAAGGCGAAAATGTAAATCCAATATTCTTTAAGAGTTTGATAGAAAGCTTACACTATTTGACACTGTTTGATATGTACAAGGTCAAACATCCTTTATGCTATTGGACTTTGAGTTCATACATGAAAAATCCAAAGACCACCCAGTTTAAAGCTACAAAAAGAATTCTTAGCTACATCAAAGGTACAATTTATTTCGGCTTGTTATATTCATTCTCTATTGATTACAAGCTTATTGGATATAACAATAGCGACTAGGTTGGAGATATAGATGATCAAAAGAGCACCAAAGGGTTTGTATTCTTTCTGGAAGATATGGCTTTCACATGGATGTTAAAGACGCAACCGATTGTCACACTTTATATTTGTGAAGCTAAGTTCGTGGCTGCTACATCAAGTATTTGCCATAAAATCTAGTTAAGGAATTTATTGAAGGAGTGTCACAAGAAGAACCTATAAAGATTTTCATTGACAAAAAGTTAGCAATAGCCTTAGTTAAAAATCTTGTCTTCCATAATCAAAGTAAACATATTGACACTCGCTACCATTATGTATAGGAGTGCACTGAGAAAAAGGATGTATAAAGAAAGTATTTCAAATCGTAAGATCAAGCGACTGATATCTTTACTAAACCATTGAAACAAGAAGACTTTATCAGAACAAGAAATTTTCTTAGCGTCACAAGATCAAGTCTAAGAGCGGATGTTGGATCATAAATTTGATCTATATAACTTTGAAGCCCAAATGATTTTTGATCTAGCCCACGGAAGCTTTTATAGATAGTTAAAGATTTGTGGTGATAAATGCGTTAATGTGGTAACTAGAACTTATGGACTTCAGTATGGTTGTTAGGTTTGATGTATGGTTATCATTTGTAAGGTAGTTAATGTATAGTTTTGATTAAGTTGTAACAAATATAAATACCTCCTCTCGTAGTTGGTTTAAGCAACAAAATGTAGTAAAGCTTTCTAGTTCTAAAAAGTTGTAATTGAGGAGTTATATAAAAGAGTGTTTTTTAGTGTATGATCATTCAAATTCTCCAACAAGGCCCTCTTGCAATTTCAAATTGTATAAAGTTAAATTTGATAGATTCATTGATGACCTTCACGAAAATACGCTTATTCACACAACAAAGTTGAGAAGGATATGCATTTGGGATGAATTTTACATGATTTTGGTCACAAGAATGTTACGCAGATCACATGAATCTTGATTTTAGCTGGGCATGAGTAAAACTAAATTCTTTTGCTCAGTGAATATGATCATACAGCAAAAGTTGATGGAAAAACTAATCAGCAAGTGAATGGAACTTTTTTCCCCCTCTGGAAATTCCGGTCCCCCCAGGCAGTGTGCAATGCTTGAGAACATTCTGATCCGGGCTTGCATTATTGGCACTTAATTTGTTCCTGAGACTACATTGATATTCGACTACAATTGAAGATGGAGTGATTAACGAAAATGAAGCCAAATAATTAATTATATCGTTAAGAATTGAGTGATTTGACTAACTGAAAGTGAAGATGAGTCACAAGAACCAAAGCACAGATTAAAGGGCCAGAATTTTGTTCTGGCTTAGATACATATACATTTTTTCATAATTCATATGTCAAGGACGGAGTGATTAACATTTCTTTCGAACAGAACCCTTTGAGACAGTATATATCTGCCCCTCTATATAGTATGTTAATGCAGTATCTAGTAATTATATGTTTTAGTTTGATCATATAAAATGGCGTTATCTTTCCTATTTTATGAATTATATATATGTATAGATGTTCTATTTATTCTACAATAAATAAATAATGTTATGCCATGTTCATTTATTTTGAAAAACCAACATACAAGTAGTAAATATATTAAATTTAACTGCAGATGTTATACATGCAATAATTATAATTATATTACCCCTGATATATACCGTAGACTTTCTCGTCCAAAGGACGTGTAATTAGTTAACTTTGTACGAAAGCTGAGGGTGTAATCTTCTGTGAAATTAAAAAGTGGAAATTGGTCATTTCCGTAAATTTCCCTTACTAATTGGATGTGATTCATGTTTGCATCCTTATAATTGTTGAGTCCTACTCCACGAATGTGAACCAGTTAATAATATGGGAAAACGCCTATCTCGAATGAAATTTGTTAACAAGTGTAATTCCGACTCTTTGAACTAGGCTCTATGCAACTATACTTTAAAGTTTTGACCATCCACATAAGTTGAATTATATAATATCTATATTTAATTAATCAAACAAAGAGATTAATGCACTAATATTGAAAAGCATGACATCTATAACGACAAGGATCCATCCTCTCCTAACAATGAACAGCAAGAGATTAAAAATGCTGTGCCTACATTAATCACTAAATTAATAATGATTTTGTTACCTAAGAAATTAAACCAATTAAAATAAAGAGTGACACTTGGTGTTAATTAAGCCAAATTAATTACAAGACCTAACTCCACTGCCTTTACTTTTAAGCTAATGCAACCTACCCATATAACTTATTCGCCCATTCAAATAGATTTAAAAGCATATTGTTTTCAGACACATAAATCATAGGCTGCATGGTTTCATATTGCCTGAGGTGGTATAATTTTCTAAGTATGTCCAAGTACACACGTGGGTTATAATTTTAGTACACAATCCACCAACAAATTGACCCCAGTAAATTATTGGCCCATTAATTGTTTTTGTAAATTGTTTAGTGTGTATGTGCTGGAAAATTACTGAAATTTATGATGATTATATTCAAAACATCCATGAGTGTTCAACAATTAAAGAAAAGATAGTGTATTTCAAGCAGTTTTTTTAGGCCTGGACGATCGAATTTGACAAAGTTAATTCTGAATATTTTGTAAGCAAATTTGGCTGGTTTCATTTCCATTTATTTGGCTATCTATATCATGTCTAGGTAGAGTCATAATTGATAAATTTTTAATTATAACATAAATTTATTACTACATAATATAAAACATTTCTAAAAAAAACTATTACTTTCACTATTATCCAACAGCTTTACATTTCAAGCATTTATGTCAAGGGTTATTTAGCGTCAGCCCCCACAAGTTTTGACCATTTGCGCCGCGCAACCACAAGTTTCGACCATGTGCGCCGCGCACCCATTGCCGTTAAAATAACTGTTATCTGTTATTGTACCATTTGTGATTTTGGAAAATGACGAAATTGCCCATATTTATTAGGATGACATTTTTGCCCATAAATAACAATCTAATTACAGTAAAACATTTGCAACTGTGCATTGTAACGGCTATATAGGCAGAACAAGTCTTTGATTTATAGTTCCTTTGCAACGGTAACATAACGGCATGCCACTTCCACTAGCTATAAATATTGCACATGACAATTCCTCATCTTCAGCATGCCTATCAAAACCCACCATATTGAAATTACTACAAATAGCAGTCATTGTTTAGCTTCAAGCTGTCATTATTAAGCCCAACTAGAAGCATAACCAGAAGCATTACTAGAAGTATCACTTAAAGCACCACCAGCTACTGAATTTACAACCTAGTCAACACATACATTGGTAGAAGAATGTCTAGCTGCTCCAAGGGTGCTTCAAGTTCATCAAAATCAAAACCCGACTCAAAAAAGAATTTAATCAATGGAGGAATTTTCAAGTTCCACAACAAAGTTTGCTATTGTAGAGTCAGGGCAGCTATTAAAATATCAGAATCTAAGTCAAATCCCAACAGATTATACTATAGTTGTCCTAATGATCCTGCATGTGGTTTCTTTAGATGGTGGACGCCATCTAGAGAGGAAATTGCAGAATTTACAAGACAAATGAGCCCGTTTGAAGAGCAAGGTATTGACACCAGTGACAACAATATTATGAAATTGACAATGGCTGACCTTGATCAAAGGACTGTCACAATTGAAATCCTTCTTTATCAACTGAAAAAGTATCAATTCATCACAATGGTTATTTTATTATTTCTTGCAATTATCATTTACTGTAAGTTATGAAAAATGTTTTCAGAATGGTTGCTTAACTTTAGAAAATGCAAAGAAATTAAGTGTAACCATTGCTCATATTCATTGTAGTTAATAATATAAAATATATCATGGAGTAATATATATTGGCAGCATCTGAAATGGTGTATTAATCACCTGTATAGTTACACAGCAATGTATCTAACAAAAAACAATGTTGGTCTACCTATATGTAAGTCCTACATATATACTTTGCCAACAACTTTCATAATGCCACAAACCCCTGGCAGCATAACCTAAGCATTAGTTTATATTTAAGCTCCATGTGCAGACTAACATTACACATCCAAAAAGGACCAACTCCAGAATTTCAGGTATAAACTAACCATTGCATTCTTCTTTCCAATAAAAAACAAAAGCTTTAGCTGGTTCACTGTGGCATTGTGGAAGGTGTCAAAAAATGCTTATATACCTCCACTACTTGGTACTATTACTGATGCCAATGTCTCCAATGCATTCACCAATCACTGTATTATGATAAGTAATAAAATACAGAGTAAGTAACATGATGCTTTCATTACCTAATGATAATATTAATCACAAAATCTTAAAATGATAAAACAATGCCTAACCATATCAGGTGGGAAGGCTGGTGCCTTCTCTTTGCCAGTATTGTTCAGTTCACTCTTTTTTTTAGTAGTCTGGTTTTCCCTCAAACTGATTCCACCAACTGCCATTATCTTCTTGCCTTGTACACCCAACCACGGAGCATCAACTTCAATATTTGCCATCTATGAGGATTCATTTTCTTGGTACCTAATGGCCCTTCTTGATTCCTAAATGCATTTGTCTTTTGTGGTGGCAGCTGCATCTCTCTAGGCTCGTGAACCTCAACTGTTGTCCTCACATGCTCATATGGCTGCATGTGAATAATAGTGGTGGACCCACTGCCTAGTGCACTTGACAGTGGATCAACTAGCCTATATTGTAAACCTGATATTTTTTTTTTTTGGTCATTTGAATTATTGACTAATGAGTTAACAATTACATATTAACAATAGAAACATGAGTAGTTACAAAATCATACCTCGAGCTGCTGATCCTGTCTTTGTCATGTACTGTTTTAGATTGGTCTGTGGGCAGGCACAAATGTCCAAAGTAAGGTTCAACGTTACACAAAGATAATTGTAAAAATCACAGAAACTGCACTGACCTTATAATGTTTTGTACATTTGTTTGCATTTAAGGGGTTAATGGGACAACCTCTCTTGTTATGGCCAAATTGTTTACAGCACTTACATTGCATCCTATATCACTACTTCTTTGGAGGAACCTCATCAGCTTTCTGTCTCCTATTCATTTTTGGCCTCCCAGGAGGCCTTTTCACCAATAGAGGATAAATCTCATCACCTGGTGTAATTGGCCATGAAGATTTATCTAGAATGGGGTGGATCATTCTAGCATAAGTCCTCAAATAGCTCTCATGCTTCAATACTGGGCTAAGGAATTGTCCTAACGCTTTTCTACTATGAAAGATAAATGGCATTGCATGGATGCATGGGATGCCACATAGTTGCCAGTGACCACAGTCACATATATGGTGCTGTAGATCAACTATATAAGTCCTGTGGTTGTAGTCTACTTCATATAGCCATTCAATAGCTCGAATTATAGGGTTTGGACTTCCAATCTGCAGATTATTCATCATCTTATCATAGATGCTCTTTGGAATCTCAAACTCCCAAGCCTCATCCCTTTTTCTTCTGTTCACCAGCCTCTTCATTAGCTTCTTCCTCATTCATTCAAGCATATTCAACAGTGGGACTTTTCTTTGAACCCCAAGCCATACATTAAAAGATTCTGTCATATTATTTGTGCAGTGGTCACTCTTACAACTGTTGTCAAAAGCATGTCTAGCTCAGAATTTTAGTGGCAACCTTCTTAATGTCTCATAAACACCCTTATCTATATTCTTCAAATTAGTCACTGCTACATCAAAATCCCTATTGTTACATGCACTTGCAGCTGACTAGAAATAAGCCTTGAAGTTTGTATGCGGATGCTTTGTCTTCAAGTTTGCAAGAATGTGTCTCGCACAAAACCTCACATGAGCATTTGGGAACTCAAGGGCCAAAGCATTCTGGATTCCTTTCTGCCTATCACACATGAAGGTTAGCTACCTTGCATCTTCAAGAAAGGTTTTTAAATGACCTAGAAACCATGTCCAAGTACTTGTGCATTCAACACTGCACACACATCCAGCAACTGGAAATATTCCAGTGTTAGCATCAAGTGCTACAGCTGACAAAATTACACCTTTATATGGACCCTTGAAGTGGTAGCCATCAATCCCAATGAATGGTCTACAACCAGCTTTGAAACCATCTCTAAGTGCTGGAAATGAGAGGATAAATCTATCAAAATGAGTTTGAGACTGCTCCCCTGGGAACCGAATAACACTAACTAAGACCAGAGCTTATGGCATCTTATTTAGTATTATCTGAGCATAACTTCTGATCAGCCTGTAGCTTGATTCATGATCGGCACCTGCTCTTTGCAATGCCATTTTCTTTGCCCTATACACCTTGAACCTATTAACCTTACAACCATATATGCTTCTCAGCTCATCGATAATAAAATCAACCTTTGTGTCTGAGTGATCTAGAAAGGTTTGTTCATACTTCACAGCTATAAACTCAGCAGTACATTCAGGATTTTCCAGCTCTTGTGAACATGTGTGCATATTATGCAGTCTCTTCAATAGGTAAACACCACTAAATCTGGTCCTGCCAACATGTAGAAACCAAGGACATTTGTAGTATGCACAACCAACGGTAATTCGAGCCCTTTCAAACTTATGCCTATACACCTTAAATTTGTTTTCAACAGCATGCTGCCTGATTGCCCATGCAAGGTCTCTAAAATTTCAAAAATACATCCCTATTCTGAAAGTCACAGGATCCTAACTTGGAATGTACAAGTTCTCTCTAATAACAGCCTCCATTTTAGCCAAAACACAATCACCTTCATCATTAGAAACAGGGCCACAGTCATCATCACCACTTTCATAATTAGATAGGATATAATCTCCATCACTATCATCAGAAACAATACAAGCCATTTCAGACTCCAACACAGTCTTTATAGGTGGCTTAATGACATTAGGAGTACCGAATGGATACTCTGGATCTTCATCACTGTCAATCAAACTGAAAACATTGTCGTCTGAGTCATATTCAGCACCCACTGCTGCTTTGGAGCTGAGTATGTTACCATGGTCAAATGAATTGTTGAAAGGATTAGAAGCAAAAATAAGTTGGGATTCAGGATTCTGAGTTTGCAGGAAGGAAACCATATCATTTTGGTCAAGAGATGTAAAGGCAGCTTTAGATGCTTTGTCTGTCTCTTCGTGAAAGGATGGACAATCATTCAACAAAGGAGATAGGTTTCGAGATTGGGCAAAGTTTTGTGGGAGCTGCTGAGATGGACTTTCTGGAGTATAACATGAAGTATTGTCACCATTATTATCACTGACTTCATCTGTATGCTCTGTGTCACTGGTTTGGGTTTGTGTCATTGCCTCGGTTTGTGTTCGAATTATTGTTTGCTTTTGTGTAGGGGACCTGAAATATGTGTCCATGAAATCTTCAAATAGGTCAGAGTTTGCATCAAATTTGTTCTGAATCTTGGTTATAGAAGGAAGTGGTGATTTTTGTGAATTGGATTGAGATTGAATGGAATCGGGTGCAACCAAAGATTTCATGATATTGAATGGAATCGGGTGCAACCAAAGATTTCATGATATTGAATGGAATCGGGTGCAACCAAAGATTTCATGATATTGGTGGTGACAGTGATTGGAATTGTAGCTTCTAATTCAGGCAAGAGTTTTTCATTTGAAAACTCAGTTGGGTTTGTCGACACATGCAGGGGTAATGGAATTGGATCATTGAGGTTTAAGGTTGTTGGATTGTTGGTGTCTGGATCTCTAGATGAGTTTGGTTTAAAAGGTTCAAATAACACTCTCTTTGTTGTAGAGTCATGGTTTTGGGGTATCTTATCAAGGTATAATTGCATGTAGTAGATTAGATGATGGTTGTGTTCTTTTAGTTGCGAGATGATGTATGTATCAGTGTCAATTTGTGCTTCCTTACAGTCCCACGGCTGCCAAATACTCATATTAAACCTCTCATCAAACAACATCTTCCTTCTATACACTCTCACCATAACTTTGTTGATCACAGACACCTTACTGAATTTGTCTCGATCAACAATACCAAGGTTATGTGTCTTATCCTTGTAAGTTACAAACATAGTGGTATCATCATCTCCATCCATTATTCCTGTAATGACAGTACCTACTTTATAATGCAGAGATTTTTTTCATGAAATAAATATAAATCTCAATCAACATAAAAACTTAAAACCTATAGCACAGACAATTCATTAAATCATAGCATTTACCCAGACCATTAAACAAATAAACCCTTGTTAATTTCATCGATTACACACATCGGCCTAACAAACTATCAACAACCATCTCAACACTCTCCAATAAGCTACAATCAATGACCAACAAACCAAATATCCAATAGCAAAAGAATCGAGCCATAACCATCTGTAATAAAATCAAATCTATAATCATAACTCTATAGATTCAAATCACAAAACATAATTACTGGAATCGAAATGCAGATCCATATAGCTACCAAAAATTAAATGAAGAAGTATTCTCACTCACTTAAGCTTCTTCAAGAACGTGTGATTGGTTCAGCTCTCAAACCTCTGTTTTCTCAGTGCATTTTCTCAATAACACAATTTAATAACTTTATCTCCTTAATATATATGACTGTCGTGAGTGACAATGGATGCTTTTCCCGCCATTTGCTCTTCTTCGTCTTCGATTTCCCTCCAATTTCCAATACTTGAGCATCTTGTATAAGCAACCTCACTGCCATGATGAAGGAAGAGTGAAGTCACAGAGGTTGAAATGACAGCTCGTATTCGAATCTTCAAAGTACAGGATTTTAAAATATTTCTTCATTTGTTTCCATTTTTACCCCTCCACCGTAACAGATAACAGTTATTTTAACGGCAATGGGTACGCGGCGCACATGGTCGAAACTTGTGGGGGTGCAGCGCAAATGGTCGAAACATATGGGGGCTGACGCTAAATAACCCTTATTTCAAAGTATATTGATCGATCTCATGGTATTAAATATTAACTAGTGCTCGTGGATTTGAATTCCAATCAATGTTTCACTTTTTTGCCAATAATAGAAGTACAAAGAGAGAAAAAATTGTAGTGTCTACATGTATGGTAAGATGTGGAGATAAGGCCTAACTCATGAAAAACGCAGTCGATTGCTGCAGCCTGCCATCACTTCAATGACTGATTTACTAATCTTAACTACCATTATTATTACTTGATCGTGAGTTTATCAAATAATTAAGAAAGTTGCATGCCTAATCCACTATAAGTGGCAAGCTAAGTAGCCGTAAGAATTGTTATACCAACCTTTTTTTAAAAGAAAAAATGAGCTTTAATCTCCTAATTTAAGTTTCATCTCATCTAGCGATGTGCTATCACTTTCCTAAACTGAACTTTTTTATGTTATTTTATTTTATTAGGGAAAAAAAAGTTCATATCCCTAGTCTTTGATTTAATGTTTTGGCTTGAAACAATATTTTTAGACATGTCAACTAATTTACTGATCTCTTCGTCACATATATAGTAAGTTTGTCTACAAACAAGTGGCCCTCGATGTAGTGATGGTTATACAATCACAAGTCACTTTTAACATCGAAATCTCCATTATTTATAAACTTTTGTCCCGTCAAAAAAATGGACAGCCATACCACTCTTTTTTTTTTGGGGTTTCAATCTTTCAGTTGCCTTGGGTCTTTTCTACTAGCTTCTTTTCAAAATCGCTATTATGCTTATGCAGTTATATGCAATTATGCATCACTTCTTCGGGGATGTGCACCATTTCTTTAATTGCTATTATATATGCTTTAGAGTGGCCCTCGAAATTTCTATTATGCTTAAATGCACCACTTCATTCGGAGCCAAAAGTTATCATTGGTCTCCTTCAAATTAATCACATTCACGTACGTCAGATCTTTTCTTAAGAGTCGCAAATCCATTTTTCTTTCCAATAGTATTCTGTCCATTTTTCTTAAAAATATTGAATTAATTCTTCCCAACTTGTGGAAACCTACAAATAATACAATAACCTCTAGAGTGTGGATTTCAGAAGACATTGTCCCTCTATTTAACTTTAATAAAAATTAAAATTGTAAAGAATATTAAGGGTTCTAAAGGAATGGGATATAGTCAACCTGGATTCTAAGCATATCTTACAGATGGGTTCACTTTAAGATTTAGTTCAAAATCCACCAACAAATTAAAACACATCTTTAACAAAAGGGCTTACAGACAAAAAGTATCTTAATTATTAGTTGGCTCTAGATTCCACAAGAGCTATCATATAGAGTGTTGATTTTTATTTTATGTATTACCTTTTTTTTTCTTTTTGAAGTAAACCAATAAAAAGTTTAGAGGAATCTTCATCATACTTTGACATTTTAAACCATTACTATATATCAGTACATAATCATGTTCGATATTGGGATGCCATTACTATTTTAAGTCATAGCTATTACTGAAAATAGTTGTGATTAGGTTAAAAAAAAAATTGATAGTGTGTGGTGAACAGAATTTTTACATAATAATTTTAACAGAATGATAAATATATTTTAGTTTTTTCATCATAAATTTGGGATAAAATAAACTTAGCTTTAATACTACAGTAATAAATATTTGGGAAATTATCAGTCATATACCTTTAAATGACACATATATCAAACGTGTGTGAACACTTTTCAAGTATATCACTCGTATACCCTAAGTTGACAAAACACTTCTTCCGTCCACTAATCTATTGACTTCTGTTAGAAAGTTAACAGAATTATGGCAAATTGACTATTTTGCCATTAAAACTCAAAATGAGGTAAAAAGATAAATTTACCCCAAAAAATTTCCAGTTAGAGCTTGGAGGAGTAGATCTTCAAAAATTTATGTTAAATTTTTTAGGAGTAAATTCGGTTGTAAAGTAGTTTTTTTTAGCAATTATTAACAATTATCCAATAAATGGGATGACATGTCATTTTTATCATATGACATGTCAGTTTTTACTAGGTAAATGGAATGACATGTCCTTTTTTAAATCAAAGTTCATCAATTTTAAAAGACTAAATTACCCTTATGATGTCAACGCTTGCAAACGGAAGTTAACGGATTGGTGGACGACAGAAGTGTTTTGTCAACTTAGGGTATACGAGTGATACACTTGAAAAGTGTTCACACACGTTTGATATGGGTGTCATTTAAGGGTATATGGCTGATAATTTCCCTAAATATTTATCAAACACTAATGACCCATAATAGCAAACAAGATCAAAATTATATTAATAAATATCATTTTCATAAAGAGTGAGGTATTTGTATTATGAAAAAGATGAGGTTATTTGTATTACGAAAAAGACATTAAACACTTATAATTTTATAAAATTTTATATTGTAATAGGGTGGAGATATTTCCAACCCTACTATTTTTTGTAAATTTACTCTATTTTTAGGAATTAATTACAATGAGTTCACAATAGTTTTAAAAAATACAAATCAATAAAAGTTTTATATAGTTAATCAATTAAATCATTCTATTAATTTTTTTCTTAGATTCTTTAATCATAAAATTTAATATAAGTTTCATTTTACTATTTTACTATAACAATATAAAGCGACCAAATTACCCCAACAAACATGAGTTATTGTATCCAATAATTTAGCTATTTAATTTTGTGACTTGTAATCTAATATTTTTAAATGAAATATAATTATTATTTTCACTACCCTTACAAGTAAATGACATAAATTTGACAGCCAAATAATTTAAATGAGTATTGTGCCATAAAGACACTACTAGTTTAAGTAAAGATTAATAATCATACTAATAAAGTAGTATTAGAAACAATGAATTTAGTATAAAATTAGAAAAATATTAAAATTAAAGTAAATTCTTGATAGTTTACCTTAACGATAAAACATTTAATTTGAACTTATACCAATGCAATCTTTGTAATCAAATATAATTAAAAAAACTAAGTCAAAAATAAATAAATTAAGATAGAAAAATTAATTAATTCTCCAAAGTTCTTCTTTATTTGAAAATTTTTAAAATTGATGTATATTTTTTATAATTATTTCTGAAAATCGGGTCGTTTACAAAAGTTATGGGTAGATATATCATCACCCATTAGAATATTGCCCATAGTGTATTTTACATATGAGGATAATTTATTACAATTTTGTAAACACCTACCACGATCTCTGCAAAACATGATAAACAGAATTGCGAAACTCATTTTAAAATAAAATACTTTAAAAAAGATAAAAGTAATATAAAAAATTTTCAACATAATTTGGTTTATACGAAATGTTCATGAAATTTTCCTTTCTTTTTTTCTTTTTTTCCCCTTTCTTTGATCATCTTCCCGTTTAACTTCCTTTCTGTATTCATTATCTCGTAAATTTTTTTCTTATTTACTTTAACAGGATGAAAAATCTTTCACGAATCTCTTGAATCTTCTAGAAAGAAGACAATTATATACTATGGTGATGTTTCATCGAGGCCTTGAGGTCAAATCATAGCAAAAAATAAAAGTAAAAATTTGTCTAAAAATGTTTAACTTTCTACAAATATATATACACACACACATTTTTGCTGTTGTTGAAAAGAGAACAAAAGAAAAAGCAACTATAAAATATAACATAAAAAAAGAGAGAACTGAAAAAAAAAATGTTAATGAAAGAGTATGTTAAGAATTTTAATGAGTGTAGATAGTAAATATTAATATTTAAATTTAGCTGATAAATGTGCTAGGCAAATAAATGTTCTAACTTTTCTTAAAATACAAGTAGCAACACCCTTTTTAAAATTTTGTAGGAGATTTTATTTTAAGTTCTCTTAGGATACAAATAGGCAAATAGCCAGACGCTTTTATAAATTTCGTAGGAAATTTTAACAAATATATTTATAAATCTTAGAAAATATATTAAATTAATGAGTGAGGATATGTTTGGGATTAATAGTTTCTCCGTTTGACAGGTCCGACGATGATGAATCCAATAATGGAGCCTCTCCGGCAGTGATGGTAACTTGATGTTGATTATGACCTTCGTTTTCGGTTTTCCATTTATTATTTAATAAATCGTACTGAATACGAATGTAAAGCTATGTTGGGTTTAAAAGTTATTAAAACAATAATTTTGATTAGTCATCCATAATCAGATTTTTAAATAATCTGATTTTATAATACTACAAGAATTAGATATTTTAAAATTTAAAAGAAAAGTATAACAAATCACAATTTAATTTTGGGTCCAGCTACAATACCCGTGGGGTTTGGTACCCCATTTTTTGTCTTTTTCAAGTTTATGAACTTGTAAAATCTTTTTTTTTAACAATGAGCTTTTGTCCTTAAAATAAAAAAGTAATAATGTAATTGCACACGTAAATAAATTGGTATTTGTTACTCCACCCCCAACTGTTTAAATAGTCATTAACTTATATGAGATAAGGGTAAAAAAATTCTAAACAATTACCCTATTTAAAAATAATTTAAATATTTCTTTAGGAAAATAAACTAAAAATAAGTATTTTCTATTCTTTCTTCTTTTTTGCTAACATCACACATGGATAACAATATAGATGGCAATTCAACACATATCTATCAATTAAAATAGAAGTCAATTAATATAATTAATTGTGTCATGAATGAGTTATTACATTAGGAGTTTTAAAACCAAACCCAATAGAATTATTAATCAAGTTAACAGCTAGAAAGAGCAAACAAATCCATTCAAATTGGATGTTTAAGTATCTGATCCAAATAGATTGGATAATATCCATCTAAAATATTCCGGATTTGATTTATTCAATATCTATTCATGAACTTGAATAATAGTAATATTTAAGTGTATGAGACTAAAATTGAGTATTATAATTTAATATTTAAGTTTTGTAAATCAAATGAAAAATCAAAATAATATTGTTAAAAATTATTTCACCATCAATGACAACAATGACGGTATCATCACTAAGAAATAGAATTGAGTGAACAAAAAAACAAAAAAATCAAGATATTCAAAATTCTCCGATCAATGTAATGGTGGCAATGTTTCCAGATAAATAGATATGACGGCAATAGATGAGCCTTCCAATGTAAACAACTATAACAATACCCTATGATTAGATAACGTTTTAACACAGGGCAAAAGCGATACTTGATTTCATTCTAGCATACGTTTTGAAAACTCAAGAAAGAGACTCTCACCAAAGAGAAGATATTTCAATTGAGAAAAAAACTGAATATTATTAATGAGAAGCTTGTGTCTGTTATCATAAATTAAGAATAACAAGCCTATATATATAATAGTAGCTAACTTAATCCTTAAATTTCTTAAATAAGAGAAATAATCTAAAATCCTAATTAGATTAGAATTACAAATATGACTTAAGTAAGCTTAATAAAATAAGATAAATTCTAATAAAATACTAAATTCTAAATTGACCCAAATATTATAATTCCTAGTAAATTCTGATTTATTTTTTTATAAGTTTGTTTGGTTTTTGGTTTTTTTTTTAAAGAACAGAAAATCATAGGTAATAGTATAAGTATAGAAAAGCAAAGAGGCAAAATTATAAATAGGCAAAAGTTGGTGTCGCCGGCGACGGTGGTCGAAAAATTGACCTAGGATAGGTGGATCTAGAAGATTTGATGGTGCTGAGTATGATACTGGTGGTGGTTTGTCTCAAATAGTTGTGATTTGACCGAAAAGTTGAGTTAAAGTAGCGGGTGGAGGTTGGTTTCGATTTCCGGCGATCCAACCGAGGGTTGGCAGCGTGAGTGGGTAGAAAAGAAAGAGCTGATGATGATGGACGAATGGGTGGTGGTGGAGGCTGTGAATCGCGGTGGATTGTAGCGAATGGAGAGGCGGATTTTCGTGGTGGTTCAGCGGTTGTTTTGGCTAGTTTCCCTTGGCTACGGTGACGGGATGGTGGTGTTATGGGTTGGGATATGATTGGCAGCGTGTGGGCTTTCGAATGGGAGAGAGGATCGACTGAAAAGAAGAGAAACCGGTAGCGGCGGCAATCATGTGTGGCGGATGTGATGGCGGCTTCGGGTTTTGCTAGGTTTTTTTTTTTTAACTTGATGGAACCAATGTACAGAGTTGGTGGTCAGGAATGCTCTGTCTAGTAAAGAAAAAAACTCTAATATCATTTATGTTTTGAAAACTTAAAAAAGTGGCTCTCACCAATAAGAAGATATCTCAATTGCGAAAAAATTGAATATTATTAATGAGAGACTTGTGTCTGTTATCATAAATTAAGAATAACAAGCATATATATATAATAGTAGCTAAATTAATCCTAATCTTTCTCAAATAAGAGAAATAATCTAAAATCCTAATTAAATTATAATTACAAATATGACTCAAGTAAGATTAATAAAATAAGATAAATCTTAATAAAATACTAAATTCTAAATTGACTCAAATATTATAATTTCTAGTAAATTCTAATTTATTTTATCTAATATGCTTCCTACATTACTTTTTATGGTTCATTGCCTTTAACAACCAAATTGAGGGTCTCTAAATAAAAAAAAAAAAGTGGTAGTGTAATGTAACTCCTTGTGTTTTTGTGGTAAAATTATTGTTGCAGCTATTTTAGAAGGAGCATGCAACTTTACATATCACCATTTGCTAGCATAGAGACTATCTTTATGTCAATCATCCAATTTCAAGTCTAATGGAACCTTCATGTCCTCTTTCGATTAATAACGTCATTGCACGTGAAGAAACAGTTGTCACTAGTGATTGTTTATATTTTTTAATACAAAATATCTTTTTATAATTAATTAAAAAAATAAAAATTTATTTTATTATTCTGTTTCTATATGGAAAATAATTTTAATTACCTTTTAATTAAAATTGGTGAGAAAAATGATGTCATTGATGGTGCAAAATGGATGAGAAAAATGATGCTATGTAGGTATAGGACTAATAAGTAGAACTTTAAAAAAATTTAGCATTTTCATTTTTATAACAAATAGCAGGATACTATTATAATTGACCTTGAAAAAGACAAAAGTGAGGGTACCAAACGCATGTTGCAACGTAGCTTTGCCCTTTAATTTTTTGGTCGTTGAAAGAAACTACTTTAAAACCACTTGGTAAACTCTTTGGGCATATTAACTAGATTGAAAAAGACTTTTATTTTATCTTGATTTTTGATTTTCTTTTATATTGAGATCAATATATACCACTAAGTCTCTTGTTATTTTCATAATACTCAATTACTTTCTCAACACTATAGTTTTACAATATTATCGTTATTTTTAAATAAATTTTTATTTATATTTATTATTAATTAAATAAATCATATAAAAAATTAAAATAAAAAATTAAATACTAAAAAATATAGGTTTCGGTGTGAATTAAAAAAATAATGATGAAATACTTTTTTTTATATGTTTTGTTATTTTTGTAAACTTTTTTCTTATAATAAATATATATTTTCTATTTTCAAGATAAAATATCAAGCAAATGATTCATTTTTTCTTTGTTTCCCTTAAACTTTTTCATGCCAAGGAGGTAATTGGCTATTATAAAAATAGTAGGAGGATATGTGGTAGTTATCAATTTCGCCAGGGAAAAAACCAGCAGCCTCTCTAGATTTTTTTTTTGTATGTTTATATTTTTCATAAAAGTTGTAATGTAACTAAGCAAAATTAAAATCGATTTTTTAATTCCTACCTCCTAAGATTAAATTTGAGTAGCCAACCAAATGAAATTATTTGAAAGCCTCCACTAAAATTCTTAGGGGCCTTTTATTTTATGTAGATTGTACTTATAATTCAAACGATAAAATGTTCCCATGCGTAGGCTTTAAAGCTTTCGTTTCTCCCCCAAAACCAAGAGTATTTGTATGTTTGTTTTCAAAAACTTTGCTTCCTACAAAAATCACACAATAACATTTTGGCCTCTCTAATATAAGCATAGCTCCTAGACCACACGTAAAAATTTTGAAAAAAAAAAAGTAATAATAATAAATGTAATCTCATTATAATCCTATTTAATACTTTCAATAGGTTGCGTAAACCACTAAGCTATACTATTTTGAAATTTTTACTTCGATTTTTTAAGTAGTTACATGATTGACCAACCCTATCTGGATCTTATTAGAATATTAAATTTTAAATAGTTATCTGATATAATGTGTCTACAAAGTGGAAATGGAACAGTCTCATATGGCAGACAAGATAGTGTTCAAAGCCCAAATTTTCTTCTTATCAATATCTAATTTTTATTGTTTTCTACCTTGTAACCTTTGCTTGTCCTCTCTCTTTTCTTCCATTGATTTGGCCAACCATACCTACGATTTGGGGAACATTTTAAGTTGGATTTAGTTTTTGCCTTATTCAATTGATAGAGATGTATAATCATACAAAGACTCCAAAAATAAAACAACGAAAGGTGTTTGCGTTCAATTTTAAGCCATATTTTGCAATAGGAATTTTCTTTATAACTTTTTATTTCTTTCCAAAAATAGTACATAGCATCAAGTTTATTCTTTCTCTTTTCATATATATGAAAAGTCTATTCAAACCTTGATGTTAATTATTATAATTAGTATTTTACTATTTTTATAGAATATTACTATATATACTTACTCAATTGAGATATTCATTAATATGGTTACATGTCATTCACTAATTAGATTGTAAAAATCATGTTTTAAAATTTAATAATAAAGGCAATTAATACCATAAACATGATAATAAATTATTAGTGACATTCATATCCTAACTAAGTAAGAACACGTTATTATTTTTTATATTACTTTAAGAGATATTAGCAGTTGAAATAATTAGTACCATATAAATTATCTATTAATTGATAAAAGGATAATTTTCATTTTTAAACTAATTTGTTTTACATTTTTAAAAAAAATAAATTATAGCAAAGAATAATAATCTCGAGCTTTAATTGCAACAACATACAAGAATACATATATTTCTTACATAATGGGATAGTAAATATAATAATATCTCTTACACTCAAAATTTGAATTCCAATTAATTTGACACGCCAATATTGACAGTAATACAAAATTATCAAATTGATTATGAAATAAAAGTCAACAACTTTCTAGACAGTAGTAATTTGATAAGTGTCTCCGTCAATTGCCATTCAAAATAATTTCATATGTGTATAAATATTGATGAATACAACTTGTTGAAATTAATTTTCTAAGTTTTTTTTTTTCAAATGCAAATATTCTAATGATTGTTAAATATTTATTAAGGAATTAATTTTTTAAAAATATATAAGTTTATTTGATTTTTTTAAAATATAATCATTTTATTTAATTTTTTATTATTTTTTAAAAATATAATCATTTTATTTAATTTTTTATTGTATCTCAAGTATTTTATTAGAAGGATTACTGTTTAACAATTGAATTTTTTTTTAACCCAACTAAACGGATAGGATTATCTGAAAAAAAAATTCATAATAAAATTGTGAATTTAAAATAATATATATTGAAATTCAAGTAATGATATCAAATTGTTTATTAGATTTCTTACAAATTGTACTAGAAAAAAAAAGGTCCAGCTATATACAATTTGAGGAAATTCCCTAATTACACATTGGAAAGTGCAAAATATTAATCACCATTGATTAAAAATCGTAACTGATATTATTAAGAGATTCTATCAAAATAATCAATTAATTTAAAAGATTCTCTCAAAATAATAAATTTGTTTATTTATTTTTTTATCCAGATGTCATTGACCGTTTAGTGGTCAAAATCAGATGAGATCAGAAATGTGGATCACGCTAGCTGCTCCACATTGACTGAAATATCTATAGTAATTAATAGCCACTTGATCGATCTCATTTGTTCTTGATACCTGATTCTTGATTGAGAAGAATTCTTAAGAGAATTGTGCTGATGCATGCATGTCTATGTAAGTGCATGCATTCAAACAAAACATCATCAAAAGTAGGTGTATGCAAATAAAATCCATGATGTTAGTCCAATTAAACATAAAATTTAATTGACATTAATTCTTCAAAAAATATATTTTAAAAAAATAATTATTAGGTAATCTGAATTTGGTAATATAATAGAAGTACTTTAAGAGTTAGTTTGGTAATGCTGTAGTTTTTAGAATAATTATTATTATTTATACTATAAAAATAATTAATTATGAAAAAATTAGTTATGAAAAAAATCATAGTAAATCTTTTTAAAAGTACTATGAATTTTAAAACTAATCTATGTGTTTGGTAAATTTTATTGTTAATATGCTATAAAAATATAAATGATTTAATTGGATTTCTACTACGTTTAATAAACAAAAATCGGAATAAGATGGAATCGGAATGGGTAAGAATGAGAATAGGTTGGAATAGAAATGGAGAATGGGAATTAGAATAAGTTGTTTACTTGAACTGTAGAAATCGAAATCGGAATCGGAATGAATTAAATTGTTAGAAATTACTAAAAAGTTGTTAATAATAATGACCATATATTAATTAAAACAATAAAATTAATAAATAATAATAAATTTAATATAATTTAATAATAATAATGGCAATTAAATAATAAATAAATAAAATAATAAATTTTAACAATATTAATATTAATAAAATAAATAAATTTTAATAAAATAATATTAAAATAAAAATAATATTATTATTTAATATTACGATAATATTAATAAAAATGGTAATTTATAAAATAATATAGTATATTTTAATAATAATAATAATAATGACATTATTGACAATACTAATAATAATTAATAAATTTTAAATAACATTAATATAATAATGATGACATTAAATATTATTATTGTTATTGTTATTGTTATTATTGGTATTGTTAATAAATAATATAGGTCCTATTTACAAATAATACAGAATTTTTAAATATTTTCATAACTTTTGTACGAATCAAAATGCAAAAATGAAAGAGTTGATTGAGGGCAATTTAAGGATTATAAAAATTTAATGGGGTAAAATGAAAAATCTAGAAAATGAGAGATTGATTCCCAAGGAGAGCTTCGGAATCAATCTCCCATTTCCCATTTCTAAATTTGGGTAAGGCCCACGATTTCGATTTCGATTTCCAGCCTCTATTTTGCGAAATAAATGTTGTTAATAATTTTAATTCACTAATTCGTGAAATAAACATTGTCTTAATGTTAAATAAAATTTATTTACACATTTATAAACATATATTTATATAATAATTGATAACTAAAATAAATATTTTATATTATTAATTTTATTTTTTATTTCATTATCTCAATATTATTGGTAATAATAATAATCTCTTTTAGTTATTGATTTTATTTGTTAATTGATTTTGTTTTGTACAAACTGACGTGGTATTAATTCATTGGTTGAATGAAAATATAAAATAATAAAAATAAATCATGTGGGTCAAGTGATATTTAATTCAACAAATCTTATCATGCCACATCAATTTATACAAAATAAATTTGCACAAGAGTTTGTAGCTATATCATTATTCTTTTGGAATATATATGCATAGAGTAATGATATAGTTACAAACTTTTGTACAAACTTATTTTGTACAAACTGATGTGGCATTAATTCATTGGTTGAATTAAATATCTCTTAACCCACATGATTTATTTATGTTATTTTATATTTTTATTCAATTAATAAATTAATGTCATATCAGTTTGTACAAGATAAATTTGTACAAGAGTTTGTGACTGTATCATCACTAATCGTATTAAGTATTAAACTTATTTTTAAAATTAGATTTTGAAAAGTTACTCTTCTCTTATTTTTTCAAAATCTATTGTAGAATTAGGTAATCTTTCCAAAAGTGATTTCTAAAAAAATTATCATACACTAAAACTAACATTTAACTTTTCAAAATCACTTTTAAGCATCTCGAAAATAATCCTAAAACTAGCCTTAAGACTTTAATGCTTTTTCATACTTCATTACAACATCAAGATCTAAATTAATGTCCAACATAGAATTGAGACTTATAACCAAAAATTTGTAATTGGTAATATAAAATCACTAGTTATATAGGGGTTGTTTGAAATTACTTTTGAGAGATTTGAAAGTAATTTTGACAACGTTAAAAGTTAATTTTGGTGTTTGGTAATTTTTTTAAAAAATCACTTTTAGTAAAATTATCTTATCATACAGCAGATTTTGAAAAGCAGGAAATGAATATCTTTTCAATATTTGATTTTGAGAATCACTTTTATAGTTAATATAATTTTATATATATCCTCACGTATATCATAAAAATACAAAATTATCCTTATTATTGAGGAAATAATATTCAGATAATAAAAATAAAATAAATTATATAATATTTATTTTAGTTATCAATTATTATATATACAAATAAAAAATATTTTGTATACATATTTATAAATGTGTAAATAAATTTTATCAAACATTATGTCTAATACATTTCTTTATATTTTTATAGAAGTTTAAGAGTAATATTTATCAAACACATATGAATGACTTTTATCAAACGTTTAATTGATTTTGTTCACAGCAAATTATTTTTATAATACAATTAATAGTAATTATTTTAAAAGTGACAATATTACTAAACTGACCCATAATATATTAAATTATTTATTAAAAATTTTCAATTTTATGTTGTAAGTCATATGTGTGGATAAGAATGTGGACATGGCATTATTGTAATCATCATTCTCGCAGTAGAAATAAAAATTAGCTTGAATGGGGTGAATTAAAAAAAAAAATGTCAGAGATCACTTTATCACAAATAAAAGGGCAGCTCTTTTAGAAATTTCTAGCAGAATGTTGGAACTAGTGTTCATCGAGGACTTTGAAATCACATGGCAATTTTACTCAAAATCGGTGGTACGTTGGGAAGTTTTTACTATTAAAGTACTTGTCAGAGTTAAAGAAATCTGAAAACATGGATGCCTTCAGATTCTTAGACACCATTGAAACATAGTTTGATCAATTACGTTACTCTTACACATAATATCTATCTAGAAATAATTTAATTTGAAACTTTGTTGAATTTAATTTAATTGATGTGATCTAAGTGTACTTATTCATTATATTGTGATGAATTTTTGACAAAAAAAATTAATCCAAATTGATGTGCGTTGGTTTTAAATTTTAATTCAATCGAATCTAATCTAAATTTAAATTTAAATTCATTTCGTTTGTCTCTAAGTATAATGAATTAGGTGTTTTGTCTCTAAGTATAATGAATTAGGTGTTAGACTTGGAAGTTTGAACAAAAACTAATTCATTATTCTAGTACACAATATGATCTATTCAATTTATTAAAATCAATTAAATTAAAAGAATCATAAATTTCTTGTAAACTCCAAAGATCATACTACATAAACTAGAAAACATTTATTAGTATAAATTGAATTGAACAATCAACCACCTTAATCTAACCTTACCAAACATCATTTAGTATATGAAAATAATATGTAAGCTCTGGAAAAATGAAAAGAAAAATTGCACAAACTTTCTTAATCATGATGCAACAATTTAAGGTCCAAAAAGAGGGTAGAGCTAGTAGAATAGAGTCTCTATCAATTGCAATAGCTCTTTACTTAAATTTTTTTAATTTTCGTTACATTTCTTAAATTTTTATAATAATTTAAGTTTTATCTTAAAGAAAAGGTTTATTACCAAAAAAAAAAAAAGAAAATTACAATTGCCACCAACTTTACTGTAATATTTGCACCGATAAATTGAAGCTATAGTTGGGCACTTGCGCTGATGCTCATGCACATCTTGGTATAGTAATCCTCTGTTCCCATGAGCCTTGTGACTATCATTACCATTCTCTCTCTCTCTCTCTCTCACAATCAGTCATTTTCTTTTTCGACCCAAGTCAGTGGATTCAAACTTCAATGAGATTAACAATAATTTTTTCTTTATTTTATTTTATTTTTGGTGGCTTGAGGTGGGTCAGTTTGACTGCATTGAAAAATATTGGAAACAAATAAAAATAAAAAGGGAGGCAAAAGATGGAGGGGGCCATTACCACAATTATTCTATATTACTAGTTGCTGTTTCTCACTCATTTGCGCAGGATAAGGCCCAATTTCTTTGGCTCTCTCTAGTGTTTGTTCGCACGTTCTTGTTCTCTTCTTATTCCCTCTTTTAACTAAGATTTTACTTTTTGCTTTCCCATCCCCTATCTCATGTATTGTTTGCCACCCTCAACTTTCAAACTATATCAAACAAAAACACAAAAAAAAAAAAAAGTTCTTAAGCTAGTTATGGACCCAAAATGAGTCTGAAATTTCTTAGCAGATGCAGATGCCAGATAAAGGTATCCGCCAATCTAAACCCGACCCGATGCCATTCCTTTACCAGTTAGAATCTGAGTTGAAAAACAGCCCTCCACCACGAAAGTGCTTTTAGAGGTTTGGCTTTTCATACCCATCTTGCATTAAATATTAGGTCAAATTTTCATGCTACTATAGGCATCAACTTCTAAAGATTCTCCACTAAACCTATTGTATATATCGATTCATTTTTCCTTTTTTTTTTTTTCTTGTTTGTGGGTTCGTGTCATTTTCTCATCTTGATTCTTCTTCAGTTTTTGTTACTCCATGAAAGAAGATCGTCAAATGACAATCCCCCACTTATTCAGATGCCCAATAAGTCTAGACTTGTTCACAGATCCAGTGACTCTATGCACTGGCCAAACTTATGACAGATCAAGCATTGAAAAATGGCTTGCTGCTGGCAACCTCACATGTCCTGTAACAATGCAGACGCTTCATGATCCATCCATTGTTCCTAATCACACTCTTCGTCACTTGATCAATCAGTGGCTTCAAATGGGTGGTGGTCAACACTTTGATCCTAATTACTTGGCCACCATTGATTCTTTATCAGCACTCAAGCACAGTCTTCAATCTCATGAAGCTACCTTAGAAACCAAGCTTCAAATCGTACAAAAGATTCATGTTGTCTTAAGAGAATCACCACCGGCTAGCAATTGTTTGATCCAGCTAGGCTTCTTGCCTTTACTACTGAAGCAGCTTTTTGGAAAAGCAGAATCCAAATTTTCACAAGTTTATGTCCAGTTTGTTGAGGAATCACTTTCTTGTGTTCAAAAGTTGCTGCTTGTGGGAGAAACAGAGAGCCTGAATCTGCTGAATGAAGAGTACCAAAATGGAATCTTTCATAGTTTTGTTTGAGCATGGAAGTTGCTCGATCAAGAAGCGCTTGTGTCATTTAGTGGAGGTAATAATATCCTCATCCCATGAGACAAAAGAGCTTTGCTCTAAGCTTGGTAAAGACCATAGGCTTTTGCGTGAAATTATTTCCCTTGTCCATCATAATTCCGAGGCATCTGATGCCGGAGTCCGGGCCTTATCAGCATTATGTTCAACGGAAACTAATCGGAAAACTCTAGTTCAAGAAGGCGCGATAAATGGACTCATAGCATACATTTCGAATGCCTTAACACGCGAAAGAAGCTTAGCAGCCATAGCAATGGCAAGAATTGAGCAGCTTTTAGCAATAGAGAATAGCAAAGACGCATTGATAAACAATCCTAATGGTGTTTATGCTCTTGTTAAAATGGTGTTCAGGGTATCTGATCATGAAGGCAGTGAAAATGCAATAAACAGTTTAATGATGATATGTTGTGATTCTTTACAGGCAAGAGAAGAAGCAATTTGTGCTGGAGTTTTGACACAATTGCTGTTGCTTCTACAGAGCCAATGCAGCAATAGGACCAAGACAAAGGCAAGAATGTTACTGAAGTTGCTTAGATCCAAGTGGGCTGAAGAGCTAAAGCATGTGTAGAGTACAGAGTATGTGGGGTCTTAAGACAAAAAATTGTATGTGGTCTGCTGTCTTCTTGAAGTGTCTGTATAGAATTGTCAATTTTATGCTGTCTCATTGCTCACTGAAATGTCTTCTTATTGTTACAAGTGAAATTATTACATAGTGTCCCTTCAAGCTCCATAATTATAGAATGATGCAATCTAAATTCTCAGGTTCTTCTTCATGTTTACATAATGCAGATATCCACTCTTTATAAAATATAAATTTAGCTTTTAGAATATCATAAAGAATCTTTACACTAATGTAAATACTCTGTATAATCTCCTGCACTTTATAAAGTACGGACATAATATTACATTCTTAAGTTATCAATTAATTTATAAATCGACTTCATTCTCAGTATCAATGGAGCTTACATGTTCTAAAAAATTACAAGAAAACCAAAAAAAATTGACTTGTTTTTTTTTTGTTGTCAAATTCATAATCTTAAAATAAAATTCACATTTTAAGTGAGGAGTCTCATTAAACGTGATTTTAAATACTGACATCGGACCTTACCAATTGCTTAGACTTTGAGGCACTTATCATATTCCAAAGTACTGTAAAAACTTTGTTAATATCTTCGGAATTGATCGTCATAGTCTTTCTCCTTAGTATATGACTTTTGTCCATCCGTAAATGCCGTGAGTAAGCCAAAGTGGAAAGAAAGACAAAATGATTCTAGCATTAAATCTGAATCAACCAGTGACCAGTCTACTCTAATCCAATTTGAGCTCAATAATCAATTTTCAAACTGCAAAGCACATGACATTATATCACACTGCTCATTCTATGCCTAATAGATTTGATAAAGACAGCAAGGTACGTGCCCTTGACCAACGCTATTAGAGGGAGGAAATTTTCAATTCCCTGATAGGGTTGGATTGTTCTAATTAAATGCAACAATCTTTTTTGAGAAATGTCTTCAATAGTTCACTGCTTAATACACCCGTCTTACCAAACTTTGTTGTGTGCGCATCTACATCTATCCATCTTACAGCAACACCTTCATGGTTTAATGAAATAAATATAGAGACTCTTTTATGTTGAATGAATAATAATTGGGTTAGTACAATCAAAATTCAAATAGCATAACTATTCTAGAAAGGGTGTATGTAACCATTTCTGAAAATAATAAGGTTTTCGTAACCATTTCTTCAAACCATGCGGGTGTTGCCTTCTGTTTTCCTATAATTATTGTTTTTGAACATTAATATATATATATATATGAAAGTTGATTTTAATTTCCAAAATGTAATTCTGAAAAGAGATTCAAGTATCTTCATGTGCAAGTTATTTATTTATTTTCTCTTTTCCATATATTTAGAAACAGGTCTCACCTGTGCTTGTCCAAAAGTTCTTGTTATGGTGCAACATCTGCATCATGCACCGGCCACAAGTTTTTTGTTGTATGTTACAATGATACAATCTTTCCTTTAATGGTAACAATATTATTGTCGCATGTAACAAGTTTTTGTGATATACACAGAATGAAAATGTGTATACCATTAAAAAAAAAACATATATTATCAATAACGAAATATTGTTGTGAATGACGAAAAACATTGTAGATGTATAGTGCAACAGATGCACCTTAGACACACCCTTGTCAAAATATTTGAGCTACATCATAATAGAACTTATACAGAGAGAGTCCCAAACAGATCATTGGACAGAATAGTTGAATAATTAGTCCAGGAATCATGTATCTTTGACTAATGGTTGCAATTTGGTTATATGGGTATAGTGCTTCTTCTCTTTACAGTTGAAAATGTGTAAAATATCCGCAAATGAAATTCTAAAGTTGAAAGAGGCAATATACAAGTTGGGTTAATCTGCATATTGTTTCATAAAAATACCTTACGGGAACACATAGCCGGCAGCGCCTAACCTAACAAAGTTGAAAAGAAAGTCCAAATGTCTTTAATGGAAAGGACCCACAAACAACAATCAGAATGAAGAATCAATTGGTGGGTGACTCTGTGCCTTTAAATAAACAGATGTGAAGACAATGGTCCATATTTTCTGCTTAGGCATACCAAAGTTTGGAATGGGGCACTTACTTGTTGCCCCAAAACAAGAGAAAATGATGAAGAAATTGCAACTCACCACATTTATGCTACTGCTACATTACCAAACTTTCATAGAAAAATTTAAGAACAATAGTCAAAAGGTAAGCTAACTTACAGGCGGCAGCAACAGTATCATTATACAGACAGGAATGGTCGTAAATAAATCTAGGGTAATGATAAACAGCATTTAGAAATTATTTTCTTTGCAAAACTCTGTCAAAAGTGCACAAAAAGTCAGCATTTCGGCACTCACAGTCCAAAATACTTGTCTGTTATTGTATCAAAATATGTTACAAGAATATTTATAATCTCAAGAAGTCAACCAACTGGGGGAAACTAGATGCGCTTCAATCCTACTAATGACAGATAGCACTGAATGCAAAAACTATAAGTTTGCTCTTCAAAAGAAATCTACAAATAGCAATTTTCTTATCATTCAAATCATAAATACTTTAATTTTTGCTATAATACTAGATTACCAAATACGGATCCCACCTACTGCATCAATTATAGATTAATATATAAAAGGCACAAAAATCCGTAATAGTGTCGGGGATCATGCATTAGAATATTCAAATGACAAAATAAAAATTAAAAAAAAATTCCAGTTCAAAATTCTATTTTACTCATTAAATTCTACATTACATTTCTTTATCTGGAAAGGCTTGACCTTGAGTTTTAATCAAAATCATTTCATACATTTTTATCTACCATCTTCAACTCGTGATCTTGCTTCTTTAAACAAGATTTTCATTCAAATGCACTAAAGATCATAGGGATCATGATAAGTAATAACAGAATGGAAAATATAATAACCATGCACATCAAGCTGAAACTTCTTTCTTGCCCACAATTTTTTCATCACTCATTAACTGGTTGTTTCATCTACACAAAATTCACTGATTCCAGCAACGGTTTTATTGCCAACAACACTTTTGACATCATATAAACTCAAATATTCAATTCAAGGCTAAAATAAAAAAGAAGAAGAAAATTGATAATAGTTCTACTTCTGCAGTTCAGATCTTGTCAGTTTTCTCCACATCAGAAGAATTGGGTTCAGATAAAGGAATCCTAGAGGCAAAATGTCAAAGAAACTTCAAGAACTTGAGTTGAGCTTTTGACAATTTGTTTTCTAGACTCTTTAGTTTAACATTCTGATTACATAATTTGAAAATAGAGTTAGGCTAAACCAAGGAGGCTCATAAAGCTTATTTTTTAAGACAAAATTAAAGGTAACACAATTTAATTAACTTGTGTATACTTTCTTTTATGCATTTGACTGCTTTTACAACCAATGGACAATGTGCATTATCATGCTTTGGCTTGCCATAGATCTGATAACCAGAGAGCAGAGAAATCCTATTACTTGAACTTAGAATGTTCACAACAAAATAAAATAAAAGGAAGTGTGAGGGGGGCTAGATATATAATAGGAGAAAGGAGATAAAACTGATGGAGAAGTGGGAATGGTCATAATCATATTAAAGAAACCAGGAAATAAAGAATTCTAGTTGTGTGAATCTATAGTCCATGGAAAACGTCGTATATAACAGTATGTTATCTATTCTAACCAGAAAAGCCTGTAAATAATCAGACATCAGTAATCTTATACCTAAATATGAACGGTGCATTTACATCACTAAGGCAATAACAACAAAACATTTTTGCTATCCCCAAGGGGAAGCAAGAGAATAAGAGATCAATTCGCCCTAACACCAACCTTGAAGTGGGCAAGATTTACCTTGTGTTTGTGCATGTTAGGGGAACAAAATATCAATGAAGGGGGCGAGAAAATATACAGAAAGACCAGAAATTCATTACATGCTCAACTGCTATAAGTTGCATGCACATAGCTTCAAGAGAAAGAAAACATAAAGGGCAAAACTATGCGGAAACATTCAGGGAATGGAAAGTACTATGTATATCTTTTTCCAATCACTATAATTGTGTATTGAAATATACAAAATGTCGTGTTGTTGTTCAAAACAAAATAAATAAAAAGGAAGTGCGACAGGGGCTAGATATATGATAGGAGAAAGGAGACAAAAGTGACGGAGAACTGGGAATGGTCATAATCATATTTGAGAAACCAGGAAATAAAGAATTCTAGTAGTGAGAATCTATAGTCCATGGAACAAATCGTATATAATAGTATGTTATCTATTCTAACCAGAAAAGCCTGTAAATAATCAGACATCAGTAATCTTCTACCTAAATACGGTGCATTTACATCACTAAGGCAATAATAAAAAAAAACATTTTTGCTATCCCCAAGGGGAAGCAATAGAATAAGAGATTGATTCCCCCTAACACCAACCTTGGAGTCGGCAAGATTTATCTTGTGTTTGTGCATGTTAGGGGAAAAAATGCTTGCTCTAGAATATCAATGAAGGGGGAAATACAATATACAGAAAGAACAGAAATTCATTCATGTTGAACTGCTAAAAATTACATCCACCTAGCTTCAAGAGAAAGAAAACATAAAGGGCAAAAGACAGCGAAAACATTCGGGGAATGGAAAGTACTATGTATATCTTTTTCCAATCACTATAATTGTGTATTGAAATATACAAAACATCCTGTTGTTGTTATACCATATTCACATAGCTGGGAAAGAAGGTTTTGATCCATAAAAGGCTGTATAAAATACAACATGAATCCCTAGGAAAGCGTGATGAAGTGTCGCAAAGAACTAACCAAACTTGGAGGCCAATGCTTTGTATCTTTAACATATGAGAGGTCTGTATAGTGAGGATCAAGCAGAGTTGCTATCGTGAACTGGTTTTCAGCAAGCAACGGTGCATGTTTGTCCACATATAATGCTGCTGCTAGAGCCGCATGCACCTCTATTAAACCAATAAAAAAATTGCATAATGAGAGGAAATCCAGAACCAAAAACCTTCCTTCTCTTCCATTAGTAAACAATGTAAAATTACCAGGATATCCCTTCAAAGAAATTGAAACATCCTCCATCTCGGCAATTGCTTCTTCCCTGTCACCAACCTCATACAGCACAAGTGCTCTACCCACTCTTGCATACTCAGAGAATGCAAACTCCTTGTAATTCTCAACTACCTGCAATCAAATTCAATTATACAGGTGATTTCAAATGAAACTCTTTAATAACCAAAACTATCTTTTGCCTCAAAGTATTATTATCGGGGGTCCTACTATACAGCCCTCAGTTATCACAAAAATCATCAGGCATTTTATTTTTTTAAGACCTCGCCTCAATCTTTGTCTGCTATACATGTTATACACAATCTTAACTTAATCCAATAACAAATATTTGAATCATAAGTCAAAAAAGGCTTTGCAAAACAGAAGCATATATCAATAATCAATGAAAGAAATAATAAAGAGCCACTTAAATTGCCAATTGATTTTCCATATGTTAGAAACAAGAGATATAAATATTTCAATAAACCTATTTCAGTTGCATCAATCAAAATTTGGAGAAAAAAAAAGTACTAACAAGAGTGAAGTACTGAAGTGCTTTGTTGAAGTCACCAATGGCCTGCAACTCTCTTCCTTTCTCCAGCAGCGCCAAAGCATCGGACACTCTGCTAGAAACAGCAGCGCTGGCGTCTTTCTCAGCCTGAGTCAGGGGGTCATAAGTCGCAGCAAAGGCATCAGAAGAAGAGGGTTTGTTTGTAATTTTACGATTATTTGGGAGAAGAAGAAGAGAAGAGAAAGGGAGAGAGAAGAACAGCAAGCGCCTGCTGGTTAATGGCAACTGCAATGGGATTTTTGGGGTTTTGATGGGGTTTCGTCGTTGGGCTTCCGATTGTGAACCGGAGAGAAGCAGATGGCAAACGGGTGCTTGATATGCACCCACGGCCGTCATTCTTTTGTTTAGAAACTAGTTTATTTTTTCTCTTCATTTTAGTTATATATCTTTTTGAGTTTGGCTTGGCTAATAAAATAAATGAAAAATATACACAGTTCATTTATTTTTTATATATATTTTTAAAATATATAATTCTTTTATTTTATGGTTGGAATCCATCTGAAATTATATTTTATTTCACTTTTTTACTTCTATTTGGAATCCGTTAAGAAAACTAACAGAAATTTAAAAAAATAACTATTTTACCTCTAAAACGAAAATTATAATTTTACCCTAAAAAATACCAAAAATAATAAGATTTAATGATGAATATCATTATTGGTACGTTAATGAAGTATAAAAAAATCTTAACTACTAGAGATTATAACTCAATAAATAATAAAACTCTATTTATCTTAAATTCAATTGATAGTTTGCGAGATTGAGCTATTTTTAATATACTGTTATAATTTAGCATTCTCATTACAAACATATTTTTAAAAAAACCTACATTTGATGGTTGTGAAATTAATTTCTTTATTAACTGATGGGAAAAATAATTAGATTCAATCTGATTATTTTTGGTAATTTTTAAGGTGAAATTGTAATTTTTGTTTTAGAGGTAAAATAATCATTTTTTAAAGTTTTCGTTAGTTTTCTTAACGGATTTCAAACGGAAGTGGAAAAGTAAAACAAAATGTAACTTTAGGTGGATTCCAGCCAAAAAATAAAAAAATTGTGTATTTTTAAAAAAAATGTAAAAAACGGGTGGACGATAGATATTTTCCCTAAAATAAATCAATAAGGCTTCAACTAGCATTCGCAGGTATCGGACAATGTTTACAAATTAAAAACATGTATCAATATTTACCCATTTAGTTCTGTACTGTATATATAAATGGGATAAAAAAAATTTTTAATTTTTTTATTTTTTGGATAAAAATTTATCCTAATCTTATCTCATTAAATATATTTTCCCATTTTATTATCTTAAACAATTTAAAATATAAATAACTAAATTTTGACATTTTAAAAAAATCATCATAATTCAATATAATAAAAATCTTGAATAAATACAAAGTAAAATAATCAAATAATAATTTTGTTTTGACTACACAAATACTCAAATATAATTTTATACTAATATTTTTTAATTACCTATTTACTTCCATTATACATTAACATTGGACAGTAACCAATTTATATTTTGACCATAAAAAATATAAAATTTTAATTTTAATTGTGGCTTTTGGTTGTTAGCCTTTAAATTTTAACTTTGAACGTTACTTAAATTAAAGTTATACAATTTAAAAATGTAAAATATTTTTAAAATTATATATTAATGAGATATACGGGACATGATAAAATTTTATAACTATCATCTTCTAATCTCACAAATAAAGGCATGACTTATTTTTTATTCTTATCCCATCCCACATTAATTTAAAATGTAAAAATATATTCCAAACTCATTTCAAACGGGATAGGATCTCACAAAACCCGTCCTTAGCTTCTAAAAAAAAAAACAAGGTGCTTTCGTGAGGATTGATTAAGTTTGCACCGTCGCGAATGATATGGTGCGTGATAATACACTTGGAGGTGTTTGGTACCCTCGTTGCATTTGCATTAGCAATGCAGCCTCATGCTTGGGACGCCAAATTAAGGTATTAGGGTGCATTATGATGCAGCAACTTGGTGCATTAGCTTGTCTTCTTCTTTTTTTTTTTTTTTTAACTTTGTAATAATAGTAAATAAATATAATTTTTTAATTTGATATAATATAATATAATATTTTTTATTTTTACAATATAATTTTTAGTACAAATTAATGGATTTATAATTTATTATTCAATAAAACTATATTATATTTAATTTTTATTATATTAAAATGTAACTGAATAATGTATTATTTAATTATATTATAATACTTAATATATAAAATTGATTAATCTTTAATAAGTTAATATAACTAATAATAAATACTCAAATAATATATAAAAAGAAAAATATAACATAACATTAAATTATTTAGTTATACATAGTAATTAATATATACAAATTGATTATTATTCAGCAATTTAATATGACTGATAATAAATAGTCAAATAATATAATAAATATTAATTAAAAATTGATAATATTAATAATTACTGGATTATTTAGCACAATTTATTTTGCTAGTGAATATATTACAATAATTGTATCACTTTATTATTTTGTATTTATCTTGTGGAATGTATAAAATTTACTTTAACTATTTATTTATGTTGTTATATTATTTAGAGATTTTTTAATTAAATTATTTGGTTCGCTCTTTATTCCACATGTTATATATATAGAAAATATTGAAAAATACATTTAAAAAATTTAAGGTTATAAGCTTCAATCTTTATGAAGAATTATGATAATTTTTAATATTTTATTAAAAATGTTAAATTTCTAAATATATACTTTAAATTAATCACAAAAAATTAATATAGTACTCTGGAGCATCAAACATAGTATAATTAAAAATTAATACAGTACAGTATAGCACGAAACATTGTATAGTATTGTTATAATACAGTACTAATGCAATATAATATAATACAATATATTTATATTAAAATAATACGAAACAATGTATCAAATGCACCCCAAGTCTTTATTGGCAGAGCCCTATGTTCATAACATAACTTTGCTAATAGTGACTCCCCTTACGTACCGTCACACACCAATATTCACTTGATTTGCACTTGATTGAAATCATGCTTTCATATATTTCTTATGGGTATGTTTGGTATATTATATTGTATTATGCTGTATTGTATTATTTTAATATAGATGTATTATATTATGTTGTATTGCATTAGTACTGTATTATAATAATGTTATACAATATTTGGTGTTACACTGTACTGTATTAATTTTTTGTGATTAATTTATATTATATATTTATAAAATAATATTTATTAGTACTTAAAAAACTAAATATAGAGGTCTTAAATTTTAGAAATTTAATATATTTTAGTATAAATATTAAAAAATATCATAATTCTTCATAAAGATCGAAAGTTATATCCTTTAATTTTCGGAAGCATAACATTTATTTTATGTATTTTCTAAATATATAACTTGTTAAATATCGAAGCAAATAATTTAATCAAATAATCTTGAAATAATATAACAAGAAAAATAAAATAGTTAAAACCTACAAGATTTGTTCAAAAACCATATTAGGACATTTGTTCATATACACCACAAAATAATCACAAAATGATAAAGTGACAAAATTGTTATAACATATTTAATAGCAAAATGAATTGTGCTAATATTTTATATTATTATTTATGTTATTATTAATTTTAGATTAATATTATTGAAATTCATTCGTATTTAAATATTTATTATTTTTTATATTAAATTATTTAAAATAATTAATTTTTATATATTAATTATATTACAATAATAAAATAATGTAATATTATATTATATTTTATATATTTTTAAGTATTTATTATTAATCATATTAAATTATAAATTTATTAATAAATTGTGATGTAAAAATAAAAAATAATATTATATTATAAATAAAAAATTATGTATTTATTCATTTTTATATTATTAAGTAAAAGTTAAAGTCAAAAAAAAAAAAAGACAAGCTAATGCGGGAACACCTGCAATAGCTAAAACCCGACTCAGGTGTTCCCGCATTAGCATGCCTCACAGTCCGATTTGAGCTTCTGTTGGTGTTCTCGCATTAGCACGCCTCCGAATACCCAATCCCAATAAGTCTCAATTGTTTCCAAACATGCTATTGGTTTAAATTAATGTGAGCCAACACTTAATGCTATTCAATACCACACACTAAACACACCCTATGATAACTATCATAGTATTAACATCCTACATGTGTAAACCAAGAGAGTCACAGTGCTCTTAGAGTATCTTCAAAAGTCTCTATAAATTTTACTCTTCAAATACGTATTTGCTTACCTATGTGGCAAATAGAAGAGTGAAAAAATATGATATTCTCCAAAACACTCTTCAAATAGAAATAAGTTAATATTATTTTAATCAAATAATTATTTTTTCAAAAGAAAAGTCAATAGCAATTAAAACACTTCTCTCTATTTCTTCAATGAAAAGTAATAAAATATAAATTGAAGAGTGAGAAATTAACTCTCCAAATTTGAAGAGAGAGAATCAATTCTTATTTGAAGAATCTTAATTGGAGTGTCTTTTGGAGCTTTAAATATTGATGTGACTCTTCAAATAAGTAATAAAATCTTATTTGAAGAGTTTTTTGGTGATGCTCTTAGGGTGGCAATTTGGGTCTAAATTTATTTATTCGAATTGATTTGAATTAAATGTGTTTAAGTTTAGAAAAATTAATTTGTTTAATAAAATGGTCAAATTAGAGCTTACTAAGTTAATGTTTGTTTTTTGTGTGAAATATGAATAGATTTGAATTTAGTTGAAATTTGAATGGATCTAAATATAAATATTTGCATGACATTTTATTTTTAATAACTAAATGTAAATGATATCTTGTTTATTTTTATAAATAAAAAACATCTTCAGTGTGGTTGTTTAACATTTATGTCATATAAGTCAAAACAACTAAAAAAATTAGGTTTTATAGTTTAGGAAATAAGTGTAATTAATAGAGATATTTTTAAGATATAATATTTATTTATCATTCAGACATTTTTTCAGTCAAATAAATATTAAAAAAATTAATTTTTTCTATTCAGATGTAAATATTTAAAACATTATAAATAAGTTAAAAAAAATAAACAAGCATATTTTTGAAAAGACATGAAATTAATAAATGTAAGACTTCACATACTTGATAAACAAAACTCTAAATCATTTATTAAATAAGTTATATACGAATGGAATACTAGTTTAATTCATTTAAATTTTGCTTTTATTAAATTACTTTATTTACTTTAAGAATTTTTTAAATTTTAAAGCTCTAAGGTTAAATAAAGTATTAACTGAGAGTATGGCAAAGAGAAAGCACTAAAGAAATGAAATATGTGACATTTTAGTTTGTTTGATTTTATTATTTTTGTAGATAATATTCTTTCATTAAACGAGTCCAATTCTCGATTCGTTTTTAATGCATCAGTTAATTTCGAACTTGCGAATTTTGAAAAGTTCATTGAGAAGATTTGGGTCATCAGGCTAAATTTTCTATAGCATATGATCAAAACATTTTGATGGAGCTATTAAATATAATCACTTAAATAATCCAACATTCTCACCCAGATTCACCTCTATTACCATTGTAATATTTAAAGAGCAAATGGAGATCAAATCTGTACAGCCATATCAGTGACTATTTCAAGACTTGAAAAAAGGAATGAAATGTTGTTCAATGTCGACAAAATGAGTCTGGAGAGGCAGCATGAATCATAGAATTACTATATTACATGTAATCAGCACTGCAGTTCGTAATAAACTATAATAAAATAAATAATTTCTTTGGGATTAAAAGAGGAAAGACCACACTTAAGTTAGAGGGTAGGACATGTGATGTGAGGGAAATTCAGCAAGTAATAAGAATCAGCAACAACCGCTTGCAGCTGCATCAGCTTCTGGTGGCTTCTGTTTAAAGATGTTCTTCTTCAAACCTTTGGATCCCTCCGCTAAGAGGCTTGGTGTATCTAAAATCTGCAGCAAAAGTTAAACATATTAAGCAATAGGAAGAATAAGAAAAAAATTTAAGCCATGCCCAAGCACCCTACAATACGAGAGTTCGAGCAGGTCAATACAGTTTTTATTTTTCATACCTTTAGAACAAGCTCTTCAAAGCACTGCTGTACGTTGACACGAGTTTTAGCACTGCATTCGATAAAAAGGCATCCATATTCCCTCGCAAAGTTTATGCCCTCTTTCTTTGTCACAACCCTTTCACTTTCCTGCAAGGAAAAATGGTTTAGCTATGCAGCAAAACCTCGATGGCACACAACAATTTATACATCCATGCCTAGAGTTGAGTCCGACAACAAATGTAAGCCGGACTATACAAACTCTTACAGTACTCAAGTTCACATAATTACATGCCAAAATGAGAGCAAGAGGGTGAATAAGTGGGAGGTCAGCAGTGCACAGAGAGATTAAAAGAAAAGAGAGAGAGAGAGAAGGAAAGGAGATTCTTGTTGTACAGCAAGACGTTAAGGCAAGAGCCTAGATCACACCATTTAAAGTGCAAATTCATACAAAAATAGAGAAGAAGCATGAAGCATGTTAATTGCCTCAAATTAATTCATTAAAACCTCTAGTTTTGAATGCCATAACAGATTTTGTCCCCAAGCTGCTCATACAAGAGTTTCAATGAAGAATGAATTTTGTACATCTAATCCAATGGTTACATAGTAATATAGCGACTATTGAATGACAGTCAGTTTGACCTCTTATGTTCTCTCCCACTTCCATAATCCTCTTAATGATGCTAGCATGAAATTGTATTTAGTTTCCATTTAAGCATGCAAAAAATTTTTAAGGATATGAAAAGATCCAAGCTTCCCCACTCCTAGAAACTTTGAGCATATGCATGCTTGTAACAGGCAATTTTGACTATCAACAACTAAGCAAAAATATGGTTAAAAGAGAACAAATGGAACACAGTACCCATTCTGTGGGTTCTGCATCCATAACCAAGACACTGATTTTCCATTTTCTTTGAAAGGGAGCATTAAATATTAAAGCATTTAAACTACAAATAACTTAAGAATACAGTCCGTACAGGAAGGACAGTGGTTAAAGCACTGAAACAGTACCTTATCAACTTTGTTTCCAACAAGCAATTTGATACAATCTTGGTTTGTTGAGTATAAGTCAATTTCCTTAGCCCATACATCAGAAAGATTAGTAAATGTGTCTCGCCTTGTAACATCATAAACTGTTGCAATTTAAACCAAACTATCAATTTTCACAGTCTCAAGTAATCAGAAAATCATATAAAATAAACAGCACAATGATGCAAGTTAACCAAAAATCAGATAAGTTTAATGTAGATAAACATTTTTTCACGATCTGTATCATTTAGTAAAAAGAAATGGAGATATTAAAATGTCAGCCAAAAACGTGCAAATACAATTGTATACTTCAGAACTTGTATGGATAAAGGAAGGGATTAAAAAAAGTTGAAAGGAAACGAAAAAGAAGTGTAGTTACTTTGGATAAGCCAATCTCTGAAAAATATGAAATCGCTACTACATAGCCCAGACAGAGTCAAGATGCTCTATACATTGGAAAAGGTTAATTCAACATTAAACAAGGTTCTTCAATGAGGCATTAGCCAGAAATTTTCCTTGAAAAATAAACAAAGTAACTACACTAAAAAGATGAAATTCAATACCCATAATGATGCCTTGTGCACCCCTGTAGTATGAACTAGTCAATGTCCGAAATCTCTCCTGACCAGCTGCACAATCAAACATTCATCACTAGTAAGTTAGAGTTGGCCAAGAACAAACCTTTCCTCTGTAGAGAGCCAAACTCTTTAGCTAAGATCTAGCAACATAAAAACCCACAAATCAAAAACAGACTCATCCTATCTTGGAAATGTGCTTTTATGTTGTTACAAATGGCCAGTGTCCTCAACAAGATTAAACTTAAGCACTTAAAAGTCACAAACAAACAATCATGTATTTTTGGGTTTTCAAAAATATCTCTTCAAGTTCACAAAATGCAGCAATAAATCAGTGTATAACTAGAATCTGCAATTTGTTTTAAAACATAAGATGAATAATGCAAATCTTAAGTTCAATGTAATTTAATAACAACGCAATTTCACCGCTACTGTGAAAACCTAACACAACGATGAGGCACAATATAAGGAAATAGCACAAATACGACGCAGTTTAACATCATCAAATAATATACGGGGCATGCATTTGGTGTTACCTGTATCCCAAATTGCAAGTTTCAATTTCTTCCCCCCAACATCAACATATTTCACCTTAAAATCGACACCTACGCAAGAAAGCAAAAGGACAATAAGGCTATTAACAAAATGCAATTGTAAACACTCCTTTGCATATATTCGTGTAACACTTACCAATAGTGGGCGAAAGCTCTTCAAAGTTGTCAGAAGTGAAGCTCAATAGGAGACTACTTTTACCAACACCAGAATCTCCAATCATCAACAACTTGAACAAGTAATCAAATCTTGCTGACTTGCTGATGATGAATCCATCTAAATTTGACTCTCTTTCTCAAAAACTGCGACCAAAATCCAAATCCCACAAACCCCAAAATCACCACCACCTCAACAGCACTATATATCAATCAAAATTGAACAAATTACCATTATTCCTAGCACAAAAATAAAATAATTAAACAACCCAATTACTCAAACAGTCAAATGAATCATGGAAATCAATTAAATATGCCAAAATTTGAGGATCCCAGTTCGATTTTTATCATATAATTCAACGTGATTAATAATTAAGATCGGAATTCATACACATATTCAACGTGATTAATAACTAAGATCGGAATTCATACACATATCCACAAGTGAACGCACGTGCATGGAAATAGAAAAAACAGAGAGAGTGAGGGGTCGAAATACCTGAAATTTGATGAATGAATTACAAAGACGATAAGCAAAAGTAGGATCTGTTCACTGTGGTCGCAGAAAAAGGTGAAAATGGAGATCGCGATCGTTGTCGTCGCAGTGCTGTAATTGTTATTAGTTTCGTTTATTTAAAATAAGTTCTATTGTGATTTCGACATGTTAACATATAGAATAATTCGGTGTTAATGCTGAAAGCAAGAGTAAAATTGAAATATGTGCTACATGATCTCTTTAAAGTTTAAATATTGAACCACAAGCAACAACATTTCGTGCTTTATTTTTTATACACATTTATTTATTTTTTCCTTTTTTTTTTTTTTATTTTGGAGTCGTAAGATTTTAAACGAAGGATAGCCTAATTTACGTTCTCATGGTATGTGTCCTTAAATCTTCTTTTTTTATGATAAATTTTATAACTAGTGAAGTTACTCTAACAATTTAAATGTTGGGATTTATATTATTATTATGTAACGACAAATAGGGATGTGATTGAGTGGTATTGAGATTGTTTTATTTTGGGGTAAATATTTACCTACGATTTAATGTTTCGTACTTTATAACAAAGGCACAACTTTTTTTTTTTATTTTACAATTTTCCGCAAGAAGCTTATAAAATATATCATCACTTTTCCACTAACATCATAGAAGATAAATCAGAATATATAGAATGATTATTTTGTCCTTGATTGTTAAAGTACTATTTATTGGTTGTTAATTTTGAATACTTTTGGAATATGCTGTTGTCTTGAATTGATGAGAACAAACTATAAACTCTAAATTCTCTATGACTAGATTTATGTTTTATTTTTTTAATAATGGGAAAAATTATAATTTTTAAAGTTTCTCATAACTGATTTTATGGTTATTTTAAATGTATTTTGAATAATTATAATTGTTTCTATTGATGATTTGTTGTTGTTGAAAATTTGTTATTATTGTCAAAGATATGTCATTCAGGATGAATTATGTGAATATTTTTTTTAAGTTGTAAATGAACTACAAATAAAATTTGTTAGGGTGCTTATTTGGAAGATTTTATATCTTTAAATTAATAAGTTTGATGAGTTAATATAGCTAATTTTATAGTCCTCATTGGTCCCAATAACTAAAAATGAAAACTTTTTTAGGTTATTTAGCTAGGGTTAAAAAGGTTTTTTTTTTTTTTTTTTATGTTTAGGGGTAGAATATTATTTTATCAATATTCTGGTAGATCTTCTGACAATGTTAATAGAAAAGTAAAAAAGTAATGCAATTTATAAACTCCATGTTGATATCTGCAAAAGAAAAGAAATTTGGTGTGAGATGACGAAAAATTTGTGGTCGGAAAATATTTACTCTTTCTTTTATTAACCACTTATGTTCCAATCTTATAAGAGGTAAGGACAAATTATTAATTTTAACTTTCCTAACTCCCTATTTGCCTTAAAAAAACATCTTGTATTTAGAAGAGGGTTCATGGTTATTATACTTGTTATCTAGTAGTGAGTTGATGCCCTGACCATCAAGATTGAAGACAATAGTTTAACTCACTTTGTGAGGAACTCAACATAAATGTTGGTGAGGTAGATACATCTACTCCAATATTAGTGAGACTAAACATACTTTTTTATATAGAGGGAGGGGGATATAGAGTTTTGCCTCTAATTGACACATATTTTTATGTTGGGCTTAATAAAATAAATCTATTAATTGTGTTATAAATGTATGAATTTAAACTTATTGTAGGCCTTAGATTGTAGAATAATTTTATAATAAAAGTATCCATTACTTCAATAAAGTGAGAGACAAGTTAAAAAGTTAAGAAAACATATACTTCAATGCAATGTATCTTATCTCGTAACGTGTATCGGTATTTTTTTCTTTTAACTTATCTATTATTTCATAAATTAAGGATTCCCTTAAGGAGAATTTAGTACATTGTATTGTATTATGCTACATTACATTAACATTGTATTAATATGTTATATAGTGTTTAGTGTTACACTGTATTATATTAATATTAAATTAATATCATTTAAATTTATTATCAATTATATTAAATAATCATTAAATAACTATCTTTATATTAATTAATAATATAAGAATTAATATTATATGATAGTATAATAAATAATAATAATAATAAATAAATAAAATAATATTAGAATATAATTTATTTTTTATATTTGATTTATTATAATAAAAATAAAAATAAAATAATTAAAAAACATTTGCCTCAACTTGAGGCATTAACTTCGGCCTTAATTGAGTGGCAAAAGTTAACGCATCCTTGGGTTTGTGTAATGCGTCTAAATGGCCCAGTGTGGTTCATTATATTAGGCTCATTATTATGCACCATAATGAGCTCCCATATTTTGCCAAACACACAATTGATAATATCATACAAATTATATAATTATGTAATTAATGTAAACAGTATTTTAATATCATATAGAGAGCATTTGGGCCAGTTGCGCTGCCACAGCGCAGCTGCTCTCCATGCTTTAATTTAGGAGAATATCCCCTGAAATAAACAGTGTAATTGTCCCAAACAGACCTATAATTCTATGTTATAAACACACCTTTATTGTAACTATATTTTTGTGATATGTTTTTAAAATGTAACTTAAATTGCGTGAGGCTTCTTGGGATTTGCAAAAATACAAAGATTTATGTTGTAATATGGTTCTCGTGCAATTCAAATAATTAAAAAGCTGTATCATCATAACTTTGGTGACCCTTGTGCTTTTTATTTTCTTATTATACAATACAAGGATCAAGATGGACTAATATGGACTTTTGAGCCCAGTATTGTTGGAGGTCACCCTTCTTATAATCTTCATGGATCTTTGCGAATTTTATGAGGATCATATTTTAGTGACCCTTGTGCTTTTTATTTTCTTATTATACAATACAAGGATAAAGATGGACTAATATGGACTTTTGAGCCCAATATTGTTGTAGGTCACCCTTCTTATAATCTTCATGGATCTTTGCATCAAGCCTTGGGCCCTAGGATGCCGATTCAATTTGGTCCACGCCAGCCCACAACAAGAAACAACGACTGTTGACCAATAGTGATGGCTGGTGTGGATAGTGATTTTGCGGCTACCAGTGAATAAGTATCTCTTGATCTCAAATTAGAGGAATGCTATTTCCACACAAAATTGTATATGATAAATAGAATGAAGATATTTTATATATAAAATGAAATCAATAAAATGTTTATTGTCTTAAGTGTCGTGTGCAATTTTATATGTAGTACAAATACTATTACTCAAATTATTCTCCTCGGTCGAATGCATTAATTGAAAGAAAAATCTTATGTGCCACTCAGTTGTCCAATAATTTCCAAAAAGGATGGTAGGTTAAAATATAACCACATCGTAAGTGTTGTTTTCATTCACTTATAGCTAGCAGAATTTAATAATCCCAAGATCGAGTTGATGTCTTTTTAAATAGCATATTAAAAATTAAAACTACTGACGTTGGACTAAACATTCTAATCAATGAAATTATTTAGTTCTGGGTAATTAGAAAACAAAACCATATATCCACTTTTATTCATATTGTATTGATGTAGTCAAAATTCTTGGCTAATCTAACTGACCAAAGCCGCGTATTGACTCTACTTTCCGGTCCTTAGTTGCCTAAAAGTTTTTAATTTTTGCCCCACTTGCACTCCCCATCCATGATTCATTCACATCATTTTCCCTCTATATAATATATATATATATATATACACACAGCGTGTCATTATTTTTATCACATCAAATCTGATTACTATCTTCATAAAATATTTCAGCCATGGAAAGACACCAAGAACTGAAACGCCTCGGCCTCTTTGGCATCCTCAAAGAATCCTTCAAGCTCATCTTCTCACAAAAAAAGCTCTTCACTCAAATCTCACTAGCCCTTCTAATCCCCATCGCCATAATCCTCGAAGTCAAGATCCTCACCGCCATTTTGTTCTCATTCAACATGTTTAAGAACAGAGACGAACCCGAAGATTTTACAGTCTTTATCATCCCCCAATACTCAACCCTAAACATTTCTTATATAGCTTCCTTCAAATGGGTGGCTTTTTGGCTTTTGTCCGAAATCACTTATCTCATTCTCCTTTTAGTCCTCTCCATTCTTTCCACCGTCACAATTGCTTATACCACTGCCTCCATCTACAAATCAAAAGACACCACCTTCAAGAAGGCCGCCGCGGCGGTTCCACAGCTCTGGAAGCCAGTTTTGATCACCTTCTTATTAGTCTTCGCCGTTACTTTTGCTTACGATTACATTCTTGGACCAGTTCTCGGATTGATCCTTCGGCTTCTTTTTTTCAAAAAATTCGCCGTCTTAAAAATCGTCGCCAGTGTGATTCTCACAGTCTTGTACATAGCAGTGTTTGTTTATATTACATTAATTTGGCATGTGGGCACTGTGGTTTCTGCTTTGGAGAATGATATCTATGGGGCGAACGCCATCATAAAGGGCAGGAACTTGCTAAAAGGGAAGATGAAAGCTTCAGTTGCTGTGTTTGTTGTACTCTTGACATTATCAGCAGGAATTGATACAGCGTTTGTGCTCGTTGTGGTATATGAAACTATAAGAATTTGGGCTGTCAGAATTGGAGTTGGAATTCTTCTGGTGCTTTTAAAGTTGCTGATGGTTCTACTTGGCCTTGTTGCACAAACTGTTATCTACTTTGTTTGCAAATCTTATCATGATGAGACTTTTGAGAATCTGGATGATGCAGATGATCAGAAGATACCCATAGATGTCGAATATGAGAAACTTCCTGTTTAGGATATATTCAATTTTTCTTTATATATATATATATATATAAATCATATCATACAGGTTCTTGTGTGTTTGTTAGGTTGTGAATCTGCTTTCAGTGTTTATTATTTTTGTATCTTTGGAATCATAATCAAAATTCAAATGTGTGTACAAATTGATCATATCATATATCTTATAATTGTTCAATTTCGTCTTTGATGTAGAAGAATTTCTACAGTTACTGACAATTTATATATCAAAATTCATAGAGGCAAGTTTGGCTGAAGCTCAGCTGCATAGCCTGCATTTATGTGATGCGCCATGGTTTTTCTTCAAACCACATCTTTTTATTCTACTTAAAAAATTATTTTACTGATCCAATAAATTTGTTATCTCACATCAATTTGAAGTTTTGAACATATATATTTATATAAATTATTTGTAGTTCTATTATAAATACACAAAAAATAATGTTTATTATAAATGATAGTCAAAATATCAAGAAAGCGAGAATAAATCAACATAAAGAAATTCTTGTTTGTTTCATTCACAAATAGTCCAGTCATATTCTAATTCTATAAGTGGTGGTAATTTTTTTCATAATTTGTGAACCAAGCATGAATCCGATAAATTCGGGTCAGATTTAGGTAGTCATCGTTGATAATGTGGTCTTAGATTTAGAATTTTCTACACAAAAATTCATTTATGATATGATTGATAGTTCAATTATTTATATTATATTGACTTACTTTTCAACTTTAAAAAACTAAGTTATATGTTTCATTATTTAGTCATATTAAAAAAAAGGGGGCAGCTACGTTGCGTCATAGGTTTCGTAACCAAGTCCTTTGTCTTGGAGAATGGTCACCGTTGGATTTTATCGCTTGGTTGCAGAAGAGACACGTAGACAAAAGGAGTAACCTGAGATAAAGGTAATGGGCCGGTAACACTGCAGGGAATCAACTTTTTGACCAAAAAAACGCCTGTAATGGGTTGGAGGTTGTTACAGTAACACATATAAAACAATAGAAAAAAGGGTGCATGCAAGTATTGGTTAAAAACAAGAAGTTGGAAGCGTGCGAGTATGGGTTGGGGTTAGAATGATTTGAAAATTTCAAAAATAGTGACGAAAACATTTGGAAGTGGATTTAAGGTCCATTGCGTACTTGGTGGGAAAAAGAAGACGAAATATCAACTTTAATGTTGAAAGTAGCCTGGCATGAATTAACAGTTGAGTTAGCCTATAATTTGTTTTTGTGGAAAATTTGCGTATGAGTTGAGTAAATGAAAACCATATAAAATAAAAATATGTGGAACAATTATGTAGTGTGTAATAATAATAATAATATAAATTAAAAATGATCAATAAAGAATGACGGTCTAAATTGAGGTAAATGATAAGTTAAAAGAGGAAAAAAACTAAGAGAAAACTATTTTGGGGTTGTTGAACCAAACACCGTATTGTAGCTATTCTCATGAGCAGTATGTCGCGGGATAAGTGTTTTGCAAAGGAGGCTATAAACTAATTAAGTAAGGATGCTTGTGGAAATGATACAGAGAAATAAGAGCAGTATGACCGAATGTAAGTTTATTACACAGTAAAGAAAAATTAGAAGAGAACTTTTTATAAGAGCTATAGAGCTTGTACGTGTGCTGATGGGTTTGTGTGTATGGTGTGCAAAATAGCAAGTGTCACGGGGTTTGTTATAGGCTTGGATGCCAAGGTAATAAAGTTTCGTAAGAACATGCGCAAATATCTCGTAGGATGTAAATGCACAATTCCAACAAATTGTAGTTATTTGCAAAATGTAGAGAAGTCTAGAATTTAGGTGGGCACGGATGGATGCAAAGCAGACCATGACTGAGTAGTTGTGTTAGGCGAGCCATTTGTCACGGCTCAGTTTGTTCCCACGCTATGCCGTGCGGCCTTAGGTGCCAAATTCGCACTCTCTTGGCCCTAAGTCAGCCTTACACCCAAATCTGTTACTGGATTCGAGAAGCGGAAAGATGATTCACTCTAACTCACTAAGGATGGGAGGAAAGAACTTATATTGCTCGATAGAATGCTTACAAAGCTATGTGTGCTGGAATCGTATATTGCTTTTGATTGATTTGGCCAAATGAGGCCCTCTCCTATTTATAGAGTACAATGAAGTATCTAGAGAGTGTTTAGAGTTATCACAACTACCACCTAAACACATTAATTACATAGGAAATATCTACATGCTCTACACAAGTCTCCATAGCTCTAGAATTCTCCATGGGCTAGGCCATGTGGAGGCTTAGGCCATGACACATTACTAAGTGCATCCCACTTGTAAGAGCATATTGTGTTGAGTGCTAATGGCAACTCGCTTGTAAGTGCACTCCACTTATTGGTGGACTTTTGGTAAGCGCAGCCACGCATGCAAAATTAACCACCATTTGCTAGAGATTTAAGCTTCCTTGAGAAGGCACACTTGTTTGTTGTAAGTAAAAAAAAAAGTAAAAGGTCTAAAAATTTTACAAACGCAACTCGTAATAAATGGTAATAATTATTTAAAAAAATTATTTCATATGTTATTCAACAATCCCTATTGTTATTGGTTAAGAATGTAAAAAATATGGGGCAATTAAAATACGATAAATTCTAGTATAACAAAGAAAAATGTTTTCTCTATCTGTATCTTTAAACCTTAATTTATTTATGATAAACCAAAAAAAAATTCATAATGTATAAAAAATCGGAGAGTCTTGTAGCGATAAATTTGTGTTTCTTTAACCACCAGATAGGTAGAGGGATAGGCAGGGGGCCATGTGCAAAAACATGCAAGTTAAAAGAAAAATACATTCAATTGACAACAAAAAAGATGCAATAAGGCAAAGAAAAAATAAAGAAAAAAAAACGAATACATTCGTATATACAGGGATGGCAAAATCTGGGTTCGGGTCCGGGTTTGGCCTTCCCGGTTCCAAACCCGGACGACCAATTCATTATACTGGACCCAGGTAAAACCCGTATTTTTTTAATGCGGGTCTGATCCGGGTTAAACCCGGAAAAGTCCGGGTTCCCGGATTGCGGGTTCTAAACCTGGATTTTTTCCTCTAAAATCAATATCTTCAGCACGTTGCATCTTCGTAAAAACAAATAAAATGCAAAGACCAGTCCATTAAATCAACAATCATACTGCAGTTCAAGTAACTAAGCAACCTTTTTAAAACAGTAAAGAAAACAAGTCACAAAAGCATTCATAACAAACAAAAGAAGAATTTTCCATTCTTGAGTGACCCACAAAGTCTCAATTACCACAGTACCTCCTGCCATTACCGAACAAAAACTGGAGTAGAGAAGAGAGACGACGACGTAGAGAAGGTTCTAGAGATTGCAGAGCTGGTGTGGTTAGAGGAAGTGGCTGCCTTGATGATAGGGGATGAGGAAGATGAAAGATGCGGCTGGTTTGAGCCCGTGAGGCTTAGATTTTTAGGGCTGCTTTTGTTTTTTCACTTACTTTTTGCACTTATATTTATAACTAACAATTAAAAATTATTTATTTAAATAATTAAAAACATTAAAATGCGGGTCTGGGTTCTGAAAATTCGGGTTTAGATAAATCCGGAATCGAACCCGAATTCATCCGGGTTAAAAAATGCATCCGAATCCGGATATTTCATACATCCGGTACGGGTTAAACCCGATTCGGATCATCTGGGTTCATCCGGGTCCGATCTGGGTCCGGGTTTGGGTTTGTTTGCCATCCCTAAGACTCTATAGTGCTGCCAACGACACCTGCAGCAATTGACAAGAATGAAGCTCAACTTTTGTTTTCCTGTAACATCAGGCCCATCGAGTACGGGAAAACAACACCTATTAGACATTGGGGTGTGATCGGAATGGAAATTGAGTTTAGTGTGAAAAATATAACCCATGGCATGCTGAATGTACCACTTCCAAGTAGTCTCATTTATTTTTAAGTTAAAGAGTATTTTCTTAAAAATAAAAACAGAGAATGTCAATGCTTGCATTGACGTAAAAGAACTCTATTATTTTAGGGGTCTCTTCTTTAAGTGTTGTTAAGAGAAAGGAGTTGTACTCTACTTTCTATGAGAATATCCAAAAAATTAAGGATTGGTTGTTAACATATTTGTTTCTATAATATTGATTTTGATGATAACAAATAAGATTAAAAATAATAAATCTTTTAAGATCAAATTATTTTTTATACATTTTAAATAAATCATTATTTTCACATTTTAAAAATCATTATTTTCACATTTTAAAGGTTTTATATTCAATGGAAAAATGATTTTATGAAATTGATTGTTTTTATTCTTTTTAAATAAATCATTATTTTTTACTTTATAAATGTTTCATATTTAATGGAAAAATGATTTTATGAAATTGGTTGTTTTTCAAAGTTCATGGTTTAATTGAAAGAATTTTGAAAACTTTGAAATAAACAAGTATTGCTTGAAATTTTGGAGAAGGACTTATTTGAAAAGTGTCATAGCATTTTGTGCTATATCATAATTTCAGAAAATTTTGGGATTAACAAAGCATTACTTACAAATTCTGAAATTGGACAAATTTGTAAAGTTTTATAACGTTTTGATCTGTAATACATTTTTATAAAGTTTGAGAGTCAAACTGTTATTTTACAAAATAGTTCACTGTAGCAGTCACTGTAGAAAACGGCGATCCGACATTTGGTTAACGGCTCGCCGACTTTAAACAGAATTGAAGATCAGTCTCTGGACACTAACGGCGATCCGACATCTGGTTAACGGCTCGTCGACATCTAACAGAATTGAAGATTAGTCTCTGGACACTAACGGTGATCCGACATTACTAACGGAGATCCGACATAAGTTAATGGCGATCCGACAATTCAAAAATCCAACCCAACGGTCATATTGACCAATCAAACGGCAATCCGACATCCGTTAACGGCGATCTGACAGTGAGCAAAAAGTGAATAACGGCTAGTTTTCAGCTCCAACTATAAATAAGCTCAATCCAATTCAAATAAGAAGATTTCCAATCATCATCATTGAGTAAAATATTGAGAATACAACTTTCATTGAGCTTTAAATCTTTGTATTCATCTCATTCATTCACACATTGAGCTTTTACTTGTGACCAAACACATTGTGTGTGAGAGATTCATTTGTAATTCTTTTTGTAAAATCAAGTTAAAAGATTGTAAGTGTTGGGATACACTTGAGTTAAGAGATTGGAGATAATCTCTTGTTATAAAGGTCCATTGACACCTTGGAAGTCAATTGTAAGCGTTTGAAGCCTTGGGAGGTTAGCTTAGTGAAATCCTCAAGCCCGGTGTGCTTGGAGGCGTGAACGTAGGCGGGGATTGGCGAACCACGTAAAAATCCTTGAGTTTGCTTTCTCTTCCCTTACTCATTTATTATTGTGCTTTTATTGAATTTATTGTTTTCGAATTTGTTAAAACATTAGATTGAATTTGTGTGTGGTTTGCCTAAGATAATTTTTAAAATCCCAATTCACCCCCCCTCTTGGGTTGCCTAGTTAGTATTTCACTGGTGAATGTAGTAAAAGATGGTAGGATTGGATTAATTAAGTTAAATTTGATTCCAACATAGGGCTTGATATGAACAAGTAAAGTATGAATAATACAATTTGGGCAAACGAAAGTATGATGTGATAATATCCTTTTTCACGCGAACAATACCGCAATTTAAACAAAATAATTATAAAAAATTAAATGATAATAAAATTTAATTATTAACATTAATTGAAAAAAATTCATATTATCTTTATTTTATACTATAATTAAAATATTACAATATCTATGATTTAAACAAAATAATTATAAAAATTAAATGATGGGCATCATGCATTACGCGTGTAATCATGTTGCATAGAAATTACAATTTTATCTTTTATACCATTCATCTCGACAATTTAGATTTCATATCAAATCATCCATAGAAAAGAATTAAAATAGAATAATAGTTTAATTTACAATATTCACATTTAATCAATGAGGAATACAACATCAATCAGTTATTTACAAAATTAATTAATTCGATGGAATCAACCTTGAAAACAATGTGGTACAAGATCACAAAAAAAAAAAAAAAGAACACCTGACAAACACATATCTTAGTGAACAAGTGATGACAAGAATCATTCATAAAAAATGATCTAATATGAAGTGTTTCCTGTGCAATAAATAAATGGCTGAGATTGAATGTATTGCCACAAAAATTGCCATGAGCACATGCTTTCGGTTATGATGCCCTACATCTTGCAATCTCAAGGTCTTAAGAGTTTGGGACCATGCCCTTAAAAAGCCTTGCTGCGATGGAAGGTCCTGTCTTACTCTCACATGTCGTTGCAACTTCACAAAATTCATCCTTCTAATTCAAGGCATGAAATGGAAGATATAGTTTAGAAATTAAAATAGAATTATCATCGTCAACAAGGAAATGGGAGAATATATTGATCAATGATCAATCATAGAACCACTGAAACTACATTTGGGATTCAGGTGCTTTGTCGAATGCAATGACTACCCATGAAGTGAGGATGGTTGATAGACATAAGCCATCAAATAAAAAGTGCTTGTTCAGTAAACAAGATGCAAAAACACAGCAGTTACAAACATAACATGAACCCAGCATCAAAATCAAATTGTCCAAAACACACAGCTAAAAATAATATATGGTATATATGTATACATAGGTTCCTAGTGTATTTCATATCCAATCACAACCATTTTGTTGTAATTTCAATGCATTCAACAGAAATTAAACTGAAAAATGCAAATCATCAGATAATAACAAACCACATGTTCCTAGTGTATTATTTATACAATAAACCTGTAAAGCTTACGCAAGTACCTTGAAAAGATAAACTTGTGATCGTAAAGACATAATGAGAATCAGTATTATCATCATCATTGCGATCACTTTCTTAAAAAACTCAGGATATGCAAGCCCCCTAGTTGTAAAAAAAAGATTAATTCAAATGAGTATCTGCCATTTAAATTAATCAAGCCTATTTGATAGAAGTCATTCTTGCTCTCCCCAGCCAACTCCATTTCAATTTTCAGCTATTTATTTGCCATTGCATTATTTTTTAGAATCATCATCCCTCATTCATTCAAATTCTTTGCAACCCAAGTGAATTAATGTGCTTATCTCTTATTCTCGATAACAAGACTTTCCAAATTGTCATTGCCAATATGTTAATTGCTTCTCAGTATGATATAATAATAAAACAAACAAATTATATGAGCTAACAACAAATATCAATTTCTTTAATGATGGCTTCACTGATATTGCAGGCAAAAAAATTCCAACTATTCCAACTGCAAGACACAAACAGGAAAGCAAAAACCAAATCAAACATATCAACATTTTCTCTTGGACATGTGACACAAGATACTCATGCATCAACCAAATTACCTTTCAAAAGGTACACCAAACTCCAGAATAATCCAAAATCCCACTAATACCAAAATCCTCATACCACCAAGGTCCATGATATGCAAGTTTATCCTTTTGTAGTTATTAAGTTAAATCCTTGAAAATTGGAGCATGAAAAAAAAATGAAAGCCCTTACCCCATTTGAGGTGTAGAAGCCAAGCCGTTAGTGAGTTAAAGAATTCCATAATTAGAAGTATAAAAAATCTCACCAAAAGATTTGTTGAACCCACGACTGTAACTTGCTTTCTCAAAACTCTGCACCAAAGACACAACACCAAATCCCATATCCATAATAAGACACATAACCAAAGCAAAAATGAAAGGTTTCTTCTTCATTGACAACATTGCCATTTCCACTTTTATTATTTCTCTTACACTGCTTTTCTTTTCTTATTCCTTAAAACGCAGGGACAAGTGAAGCTTGGAAATATAAGAATAATGAAATCAGAGCACAAGATAAATAATAATTACTCAAAATTTACCCAAATAGAAGAATAATACCAGTGAGCCAATGTCGATCCTCAACATATATGCTTAGATCTCGTTATAGGAGCAACCTGAGAGAGAGAGAGAGAGAGAGCGAGAGCAGCAGCAGTACCAATTGAGACCGAGCAGAGATGCAGTAGGAGCACCACCACCACCAATCAAGATAGATCACAGGCACAGCAATAGCACTAGTCGAGAGAAGCAGAGGCACAACAATAGTCTATTCTAGTTAAAGACCGTGATGGAGAGAGAGAGCTGTGACGAACTGTGGTTGAAGAACTGTGACCGAGAGAGAGAGAGAGAATTGTGAATTTCGATCGGGATGAGGAGATAAGGCTTGAGTTTTGTTTTGCAATTTCTTTCGTGATTTAATTTGTGATACCAAACGGGCAACTATTCTTTCAGCCAGTTACCCATTTTCCAATGGGTAAATCTCAGCCCTCAAATTCCTCTATTGGCTATCCAAAGGCGCATGCATTAAATGACAAATGACTGGGGTACCAAACCCCTGACGCAAAGTAGTTGGACCCTAAAAAAAAAATGAATAGAGTAGTTTGCGTGGCTCGTACTACAAGCATGAAATGGGTAATGCTTTTTAAAAAATCAAAATTATCCACATGGTATCAGATTGCTTGGATTTGATATGAGACGAGAGGAAAACTCAATAAAAAAAAATGAGACGACAACTTAAATTGTCAATTTTAATTAAAAAATTATTTATTTATTTTCCCTTGTCACTCACCAAAGCCAGTAATTGGCTGTTAAAATGTATAAAAAAATTTCCATTAATTTTTGTTGATGTTTCGTAGAATAATACTTAAGGTGCATACTTTTTTTAAATAAATTATTATTAAAAACTTATTTGACAACATCGTATAATTGTCACATAGTTAATCATTGTTCATCTTGTTGATATTCATAAAATTGATTGGATTCATTTCTTTATCAATGAATTTACATGTTACATCAATTTAACAATACTCTTTTTTGAATAATTATATCAATCTCCATCGTGGAATAAATCGTTGAGGAATTGTATCTATGCTAAGGAAAGACGTTACAGACTTTTCTTTATTATTGATTATGACTAAGCTTCAATCTGACTTCGTCCCCAGGTGGAAATTGGAAGTACGGATGAATTGATCACGCACCACTCATTCTAATTAATTATTAACCATTGAAATTATTATAAAGAAATAAATAATTCCATTCCCTGTTCCATGCATAACACATTAATACTTGTATTATGGAGACTTTGACTTAGATCGGGGACTTAATTTAGAAAATTTTATATAAATAACTACACAACTTTTGAGTTTTTTAAATTTAATTCCACAAACTTTTTCCGATCATAATCAGTTAGATATTAGTTTTTTTTATCAAATAAACTTTATCACTTTCAACAAATTTACAAACAATGCCACTTTTATAAATTTAAGGTTTTACTCAACATTTTCAGTAAATCTCAACATCCTAAACACTCTCAACAAACCTCATCACTTTATGCATAACTAAAGATATAAAATTATCAATTGGAGAGCATCTTAAGTGTAGTTTATGTTTTTACATAATATACATTTTTAGTGTACTAAGTTTAAGGTTTTGGTACGAAATTGATGTGAGTTTTGTTGTAAATATTGTTATTTTTCATTTATAAAGCAATGTGATTAAAGTACTTAGATTTGAGTTGAAAAAAAAATGAAAATAATAGAAACTTGAGGTAAAAACAAAGCTCAAGTTATATGGACAGCCTGGGCAGCAGATGCCTATCGCACATAAACTGTATTTATGTGTGATAAACACCTGACGTTTAGCTTGTTGCACATAATTGCAGTATGTACCTTTCCAAAGATCATAACTTAGGCTATACACGTATGTTTTAAGTATATAATATATTTTTTTGAAGCATGCGACGAGACGATTGGAATTCAGAAATTGTTTTGCCATTTTTCCCCAAGTTGAACCAAAAATTTACTTGAATTTAAGTATGACAGACACTTATCGCATATAACCACAGTATGTGCGACATCTATATAAAATGTATTGCATATCACTTTATCATGTTCTGTAATATGTAACTATATTTGTTTTATCTTTTTAATATTTTTCAGGTTTAATAAATTCATTTTGCTTCAATTGTTTTATAATGATTGGCGGAAGATGTTGGCGAATGGTCGTATAAAGTTCGCGAATACCAAAAATACAACTTTTTTAGTTTAGAAATTTATGTTTGATCAATTTTTAGCAAGAGTGTATGAGGTTTTGCAAATAAATACTAATGAATATAGTCACGATAAAGACAACTTTGAGATCTAATAACACAATTTGTCAGGCATGTTCACTACCTATAGACATATTTAATTATAAAATGATCAAGACTGTATACATATTGCCTTTAATATGGTCAATTATGGATGTATTCCTATTTGTTACCACATTTCCTCGATTACTGAACCAAGATATTAAGCCACTTGTACAAACTCAAACTCTTTTTAAAGCAAATGTCTCTATCCCAGATATTGAAGAAGAGGTGTTACCAAACATGATGTCGTTACAATAACGTTACTTTCCACTCCGCGACAACAATGACACCATAGATTACAACGACATTACCCTAGTAGACATTAAAGAAAAGGTATTACACTAATGACATTGTTAGAGAAACACTACTCTCTATTGCACAATAATGATTTATGCAACAATAATAATCCTATTGATGACATCAGCAACATAAAAGTGGATAATGTTTGTGTGGAACATATAATAATATGTGGGACACTCATTTCAATGGTCTAGTTGATGATGGAGGCTTCAGTCATTCCAATATTCTTTTTAATGACAAGGATGAGGGTCTGTAGGATATTTCTATTATTAAAATAGACAACCAACCTTTCATCCAATGGCCCGTTCGAGGAGGAGGATAGAATTTTACCCCTTCTAGGTTTTGTTCCAATTTTGCCTTCAAGCTTGATTGATCTAAACTTGGTTAAAAGCCGTAAATTTGATGATATTATTGTGGGTAAGTTGTTAGCTGAGAAGAATTAGTTAATACTAGAACTGCGTAAAGTTGCCTTGATAGATAAATTTGATTTCAAGATTGTACAATCTATAACTACATGTTTTGAGGCCCATTGCTCTTCCGAATCATGTAAATGACATATTCTAGCAAAAAAATATTCGAGTGAGCAAAATATTCTTAAGGTAGTGGGGAGAGTTGACAATGTACACACTTGTTCTAATGAAGTGTTGCCTAGTGGTCTTCATTAAGTAAGGAGCGTAGTTGTCATCATAGTATTGCAGATAAATTTAATCACGAGAAATAAATATACACTCCAAATGACATCAGAGCAGATATACAATAAGGATATGGTTCTTAGTTATGATACCAGTAGGTGTCTCTAGCCAAATAAGTTGCTATTGGAATAATACGAGAGGACCCTACAGAGTCATACAACTTACTTCTCAAATACTCTCATATTTTGATCAAAGCAAATGAAGTATAGTTCTTCACCTCGAACAAATGGAAAGAAAATTTTAAAATTTTCTTTTAAAATGACAGTCAGTTTTGAGTGATGTGGAGATAAACTTAAAAAAATGATAGATAAACCAAACAATTAAATTTTTCTAAAATGATTAATAAAGTGAGTTGACTTTTTAACTTAAAGTATATTATTATGACAATAACCAAAGCTCTAGTTATGAATTTTTCTGAAATCGAAGTTTCCAAGCGACTGAATCTGACTTTGATACTGGTCATTGCAATGACATCAGAGTAGACATACGAGTGAAGTTTTCTAGAATAAAAAACACAAATTGTGTAATGGAATACACCATTTATCACAATATGTGCTTTTATGCGAAGTGCTCATCACACTAGTAAATAGTAATCATACCAAATTTGGTGTGAGGGACAACCTACACAAAAAGACAGGCTTTGTGTTGCCTGTTATAAAAATTCTATGTTTTTATGTGGGCTGCCTCTCACGTCCATCGCACCAATTTGGTGCAATGGGTGTGCAATCGCCATCACCTGTTGCAACCAAAATTAAATGCCCATTGCACCCAAAATTTGTGTAGTGGCTAGCCCATTGCACATTCTTAAACAACAACCACCACTGTTATTCTTAATATGATTTAAAAGTAATTTTTAACTCTCAAGTATAAGAGTTTCTTGTTATATTATAACTCGCTGAGTCCGAAATCGATCCACGGAAAAATGATTTAATTTGTTTATTTAAGTTTATCAAAAAAATTAAAATAAAATTAAAAATATGCAATTTAATTTACAAAAAACTATGAAATCGAATTAGTTAAGGTTATGGATCCACTCTTAGTAATAAATACAATTTAACAAATTCTTTTTATTTTTATTTTATTTTCCAGAAGATTAATTGTATAAATTAAAATTATTTTTCCATTTATTTTATTATGGATTAAGAACTTAATGTGGCAAAACTTAATTTGTCTACAATAAATCAAAATACCAGTTTACCATACTTTATACTAAGATATTAAGAATTCATTGTGCCAAACTCCCATATTTGTCTACAATAAATCAAAATTTCAAAATATAAAATATGGATAAAATTAAATAGAAAATAATTTAATTTATAAAATTAAAAATATAATTTGATTGAACCATATTTTTACTAAGAGTTTCACCTTCCCCTAACAACGAATATTTAGCTAAACATTTTTTAAATAAGAGAAATTATTAAAATTGAAAAACACATAATTAAAAAAATGGAATTTGAAAATTGAAATAAAACTAATTTTATTGATTGAAAATATATTGTAAAGAGAGATGAGAAAAAGAATTTGAGGGGAAATAAGAGAAGAGAAAGTGTGGAGAGGTGTGTTCCCCCTCTCTCTATTTATACTAATACATGGTTAATCCACATTACACAAATAAATAAAACTAATTACATCTTAACTTTACATTTGTCCCACTAATAAAACATCAACCTAACTTAATCCACTCAAGCACATCCAACACATTTCACTAATAGTTACCATACCTAACATAGTAAAAATTTATAATTTCACAATTACTACATTTACCATGATAAAAACATACAAATTTACAATAAAATTCTCGGATTCTCCTCGACAATGATATAATTTTTCGGATTTTCATAATCCAAATTTGACATCCGTGCATTTGTTTGGAACCCCAAATTGTATGAAATTATTATTTTTACCTAATAAATACAAAAAATACACAAAATCAAATATTTAGAAAAATAATTAAAAATTCATAATATGTTACATAATTACAAATATAAATTACATTAATAGCACAAAATAATTTTTTTACCCCTTAATAAATATACAATTTTTAACAATAATCAATTCTTGAACTACTACCAATATTACTCTCAAATTTCATTCTTAACTAATGAAATAAAGCATAAAAGGAAATAGCTTAACCTTGGTTCTTTTCACTGCACAATTGATGTCAGTGATTTAAGCCATCGTTGACTCTGATTTTGGTCATTTGGTGAGAGATTTGGCTGACAAGAATGATTTCAGGGAGAAATTTGACAAAAAGCTGCCGACAACAGTGCATTACATTGCGGTGAAGAGATTTCCGCGAGAAGAATGATTTTGGGGAGAGATTTGACATGAAACCGCCGATGATGGTGAAGTGAGAAGAAGGTTTCAACAAATGGTTTGACAGGGGTACTTTGGACAAAAAAATTGATATTTGACTAATTATAATAAGAAAAAATTAGGGGGTTAAATTTAAAAAACACAAAAGTTTTATGATTATTTTTATAATTTTTCCTTAGTATTTTTTTTAATTACTTTCATATGTACTCTTGTTGTGTTTGGTCACTATAGTGATGGCCAGTTAGATATAAAACAGTGAATGAAATATTTATTGCTTTATATTAATTAAACTTAGAATATTTCATGTTTTATATTATTAAACTTATTTATTAGATTCCAAAAAAAGTATTAATTAAATAATTACTTTTTACTTATAAGAATGGTTTAAATGTTCAATAAAAAAATGTTTATGAAAATAGTATTGCCTAACACATATTTATTATTTTTATTCTTATTAATTATGATTACCAAACACATATTACTATTTTTAATTTTAAAATACAAGATATAAAAAATGATATTAGATATATATTTAAATTCAAAATAGAATAACTGCAAAATATCATTTTTCATTCCCATTTTTATTTTCAAAAAATACTAATTGAGAAACAATACTGAACAAGCCCTAAACTTTTGTTAGTTTGTAATTTTAGTTGGCTAAGAAATGCTAGATTTGATATTTAATAAGGAAAATTAAAAATAAATTAAATTCTAGCCTTAGAAATTTTTTAAATGCCATGTGTCAAAATTTTCTATAAAGATTAAAAAAAAAAGATTAGGAGAGGATTCAAATCCATTTAGTAAGGGTTATAATCCTCTCTTATTGTTTTTCCTAGTACCAATCCTTCTCCTAAAAAATTCAACAATGGGGAGAAAGCAAGAACTGAAGCTTCTTGGCTTCTGTGGTATCCTCAAAGAATCCACCAAGCTCATCTTCTCACACAAAAAACTATTCACCCAAATCTTCTTTGGTGAGGATTGGTTTATTAGCTGACGCCCCTGACGGAATTAAAACGTTTAGCAAAAGCAAGGCTGTCCAAGCGCAAAATGGTAAAACGAAATTAAAAAATATAAATTCTAAATCAACTACAATGTTTTCCCTCTTTCAGAGATATCAAACTACTTCATGCAACTACTAGAGAAATTAATTCTTCCAGATCAAATTCATAAGAGCGATGAAATTATGAAGCATATGGTATATGCAAACACTGATAATTAATTACATTAAAGATACAAGAACAACTTAAAAAATACAAGGCCGTGCATCATTTTGTTTATCCTAAACAGTGAGTTTCTGATATTGAACATCCAAGGATAACTTCTGATCATCAGCTGCATCATACAGATCCTCAAAATTCTCATCATGATAAGACTTGCACAAAAAATATATAACAGTTTGTGCAACAAGGCCTATTAGAACCATCATCAGCTTCAAAAGCACCAGAAGAATTCCAATTCCGATTCTGATAGCCCAAATTCTTATCGTTCCATATACAACAACGAGGGCAAAAGCTGCATCAACTCCTGCTGCTAACGTTAAAAGCACAACAAACACAGCAACTGAGGCTTTCATCTTCCCTTTTAGAAAGTTCCTGCCCTTTATGATGGCTTTCGCCCCATAGATATCATTCTCCAATGCAGAAACCATAGTGCCCACATGCCAAATTAATGTAATATAAACAAACACTACTATGTACAAGACTGTGAGAATCACACCGATGACGATTTTTAAGAAGGCGAATCTTTTGAAAAAAAGAAGCCGAAGGATCAATCCGAGAACTGGTCCAAGAATGTAATCGTAAACAAAAGTAACGGCGAAGACTAATAAGAAGGTGATCAAAACTGGCTTCCAGAGCTCTGGTACCGCCGCGGCGACCTTCTTGAAGGTGGTGTCTTTTGATTTGTAAATGGAGGCAGTACTGTAAGCGATTGTGACTGTGGATAGAATGGAGAGGACTAGAAGGAGAATGAGATAGGTGACTTCTGACAAAAGCCAAAGAGCTACCCATTTGAAGGAGGCTATATAAGAAATGTTTAGAGTTGAGTATTGGGGGATGATAAAGACTGTAATATCTTCCGGCTCGGCTCTGTTCTTAAACATGTTGAACGAGAACAATATTGCAGTGAGGATCTTGACTTCGAGGATTATGGAGATGGGGATTAAAAGGGATTGTGAGATTTGAGTGAAGAGCTTTTTGTGTGAGAAGATGAGCTTGAAGGATTCTTTGAGGATGCCAAAGAAGCCGAGACGTTTCGGTTCTTGGTGTCTCTCCTCCATTGCTGAATTTTTTTTTCTCAAGAACTTAGATTGATGAGATGAAGAAGAGGGTGGATTGGAAACAACGAAGTATTGAATAATGAGTTGTTTACATATAATATGTAAAGGGAAAATGATGTGAATGCGGATGGTGAGTAGGACAATGGGAGTCAATAATTTTATACAAGTTGCCCCCCGTAAGAAAGGAATGGTGATTGGTGTATGGGCAATAATTACGCGGCTTGGTCAGAAATGGCCAAGAATTTTGACTACATCACAACAGAGTAAACGATGTACAGAACTTTTATGTAATGGAACATTGAACTCTTCTTTTTGGCCTTTTTCTTTTTCTTAATGATAACTGAGGTAGATAGGTAAAGGCCGCTCGACTAATCAATAGTTTTCAATTTTTCTTGTGTTGACAAAGATTAGATAAAAGCGTTTATCACAAACGGGCTTTCGGCTTTCCCATCCACAAAAATTATCTTGAATCTTGATGGATTTTGCGATGTTCAGTTTATCCACCACTATCGCCATTGTAATCACTTGACGCCTGTCATATATGTGTTCAATTTTTATTGGTTAACGTTTACTGTTAGAGGGTATTTTACTAGGAAAAAGCGCCACGCGGACCAATGAATTTGAAAAGGAGTGCGAAAAGACTAAACTACCCTTCGAAGTATTTAAACCACTTGACTATTCTTTTATCTCTACAAGAAAAAGGAGATAACACGACAAGAATTTAACAAAATGTGTGTTGTGACGTTGCAGAATCTGATATTCAATAACTTTTCAAAATTGTGTTGCTAAAAATTTAATTTTAACAACATATTTCATCGCCCGTTGTTAAATATATTATTATAATAATTTTATGATTGTGGTGGATTTTAAAGATAAAATGATAATTTATAAACTAAGCTCATTTTTAAAAGTTTCATCTTAATGTTGTTAATAAAAGTACACCACAATGTTCTTCTTGTTCATTGTCATTTATATTCGATACTGTATTTCTTGGTGTGTTATGAAATCATGTCTTTGGTTACATTTATCACCATTTTTTTATCTCTAAAATAATAATAAAGCAATCAATTTCAAATAATAAGTGGTTTTTTATATAAATAATTTGATTCAAAATTTTAGGATTTGGTAAGCAAAATCTGAATATAATAATTATACGGTAAGAATTATTACAGTGGGTTTAAGAATTTGTAATACTATTTTGCATTAAGTGAAATCAAATTAAATAATAGAAAATATTATGCCACTAAACTACTTAAAAATTAATTTTAATAGAGTTTTTTAGTATTTAAATTATTTAAATTTGATAATCGAAATCAAATAATATTATATTTATGTATCTATTAATTTTTTTGTTATTAACTAAATATTTACTTTTTAACTTTTAATAAATTAGTAAAAAATGTAATTTAAATTTTTGATTGATTGTTATTGTACAATAAAAAAATACGATTTAATATTTCAGTAGTTGAAAAATAACTTTCACTACGCTAGGTTGCTGATAATACAGTAATGCCTATTTTTAATTTTAATTTTATTTCTATATTTTTTTCTTGACGGTAACGTCTAGAGCACTCTTATCCAATACTTGGAAAATTTCATAGGTTCCTCTTTTTTTCTTTTTTTTTTGGTTATCAAACATGTTCCCATCCTTTAGAATTCATCAAATCCAAAAGCCTAGTTCCCTCTTTCAAATCGAATTAAAACTGAAGTCACAAAACTTTATTTCGGTAGCTACAAAACCCATCTTCTTCATCATGGCATTCATCATCTTCTTCGAGGGAATTCCACCATGGCCTCGTCATGGCAATTCTAGGGTTTACACTTTTTTGGGTTCGTTCCTTTCTTTCCATGTTCTAAACGGCAAGTGAGGAGTGAATCAACTCGTGATTTGTTAACAAACACGTTTATTAGACGACGGTGATAAGAAGGTACATAAATTGAAACTAATGGCAAGCAGCTACTGAAGGACAATTGGGAATGTCTGGTAATTTGTTGGCAATTTAATGGGAGGTAGTGTAAGAGGCGGAGCCAATTTGGCTTCGTGAGTCGTCGCCGGAGCCCTAACCTATTACATCTAGGTCAACCCCTCTCAATAACTTAAACAAGAATAAGAAGTTTATGATTATCTTAATTTTTCTTATTCACTTACAAATTAATTAATTTTTATCAATTTTAATTTTTTTCATCCTATGAGAATCTATGAATTGCCGGAAAAAGCAGCCTTGCAGCTCTTGATCCAAATCTATAGGTCAAAAAACGAAAATCGATTATTGACCCACAGGTCATGTTTATTTTCCATATTTTTTCGATCTTTTTTATTCGATTGTAATACTGATAAGTGATTTTTGAGGCCAGATCTATTTACGTCCATATCTAGCTAGAATGATGCATTACTTGGAAAAATAAATCTATTCCACCCATTCTAATGTAGCAGTAAATAAATAAATTTAAAAGGAAAAAGACTGTTAATTAACTGAAAAGAAAAGAATCCTAGACAATCAGATTCTAACACATCTCTTTTTTAATTGAATTTATAAGTTGCAGCAAAGATTACTACTAATTAAATGTCGTTCATCATCCTAAAATTAAATAATTTTAAAATAAACATCCTTCTAAACAAGATTTTGCTCTTCGATATAAATGACCTTCTGTTGATGAGAAGCATCCCCCGCAAAACCGTCTGCATGATAAGACTTGCAGACATAGTAGACAACCGTTTGCACAACAAGATCAAAAAGAATCAACAGCGACTCCAAAAGGAAGCAAAAGACTCCAATTCCAACCCTAATTCCAACATTTTGAATCAACAGCTCACGTAATGCGAACTTTTGAAAAATTGCATCAATTACTGCAGAACAAACACCTGAAATAACGAGCATGCCCATTGCAAGTCCAATCTTCCCCTTTAGCAAAAATCTACTCTTGGTTATTGCTTTAATCCCATAAACATTTTCTTCCAAAACCGAAACAACGATAGCCAAATGCCAAGTTATGGTAATGTAGAGCGATCCCGCAAAGAATAAGATCAATACAACAACAGCAGCAATAATAGCCGGCCCATTAAGAAGAAACCCTAATGTCAATACAAGCAAAGATCCAAAACAACGTCATAGAAAAAAGCAATGAACAAACTGATTAACAATGTGAAAAGTACTTGTTTCCAGACTTTTGGTATAATAGAAAATGCTTTCTTCACATTAATATCTTTTCCGGTGTAAATGCATGAAACGATAAAAGCAACAGTGGATGTACAAAGAAAGGAGAAGATTAATGTGAAAAAAAAATAAGAAAACTTGATCAAAGCCCAAAATACGACTCCTTTGAAGGAGTTTAATTCGGATAAATTTAGGTTAGAGTATTGGAAAATATCGAATGTGGGATGCATATTGTCATTATTTCCAAACATTTTGGAAGAGAGCAATTGGGTTACTAGGATATTAGCTTGGAAGATTAAAGAGAGAGGGACTATTAGGGCGAATGTGATTTGAGAGAAGATTTTTTTATTTGAGAAGATGAGCTCGAAAGTTTTCTTGAGGACTCCAAAGAAGCCAAGAGAGGCTTTCAATTCATTGTGTTTCTCCATGAGTACTCGAGATTTCTGAAGAAAGAATTATGAGATGTTATTAATAGTTTTTTATTCAAGGGAAAGTGAATTAAATTGGGAACAACTTGAGCTAATACGCGGTTTTAGTTAGGCCTTAGCCAAAATTTTAGACAACAGAAACGTGTGTTTATCATATTTTAAGTCCCACTAATCTTATTATTGGTTAGTTATTTAAGTTACTAAATATCGTTTAGTTAGTGTTATTTTCGTAAACGTTTTGAGGTTTTTTTGGGGTTAAATATTAAAATGACTAAAGATAAGGAAAAGTTTTTTAGAAGTAGCTAGGGAGTTTCAATGCAAAATTAGGGCATACTACACCAATCAAAGTAGATATACAAAAATAGAGAGATTGTCTATAAGGAACAAAAGGGTACACAACTTAGCGACATGTTTATGGGTTTATTTTATTTTCTGTTTCATTTTTTTTAAAGTTGTTTCTAATTTTTTTTTTTAAACTAAGGCTGAAGGTGAAACTGTGCATGGTGTGGTTGAATTATATTCTGTTACGGATTTACTTTTCAATAACTATTGTTCTTATTATTGTTTGTGGTTCTTATTTTGCATTAGGTAAATAATATCTTTTCGTTAATAATATCATGTATTATTAATAATTAAGAATTTATTTCACTATTTTAGTTATACTTAATTGTTTGACAACACGTTAAATGTCATTCTCTTTGATTTTAGTTTTTCATTGAATAGGAATTATCTAGTATTTTTTCATTTTTTTAAAAAAATGCTTTGGTACACCTTTGAGGGTAAAAAAAAAGTCTATATAAGATTGTTTGTTACTAGAGCTGTACTATAGAAATTCTTACGGTGCATTTACCGATTCTAATCGGAATAGACCGAAATCAAAATGAGTTGGAATTGAAATGGTTCAAAATTGGAATGGAAACAAAAATTGGAACAAATTGTTTAGTATAGATTTAGAAATCAGAATTGAAATAGCCTATATTCCTATTGATGTGTTTATATTATATATGAATCAAAATAGATTTTTACAAGCTACCAAAGTGTCCTTAGTTAATTATCATCATCATCATCATCTTCTTCTTCTTCTATTCTACTAATAACAATAACAGCACCATCACACAAAAAAATAATAATAATAATGATAAAATATCAAAAATACTAATAATAGTAATGGCGACGACGACAACAACAATAATAATAATGACCTATTTGCAAATATTTCAATACTTATGATCATTTTATAAATTTTGTAAAGTATTAAAAACAAGGAACAAAATATAAAACATAATTTAGGGTAATTTGGACATTTTCACAATTGAGTGGTGAAAGGGTCAATCTCGGGAATGGAAACCTGATTCCCTCTTATTAGTGTTAAAAATTGTATGTTTATTAAGGGATAAAAATGTTATTTTGTTTTATTAATGTAATTTATATTTGTAATTGTGTAACATATTGTGAATTTCTAATTATTTTTTTAAATATTTGATTTTGTATATTTTTGTGTGTTTATTAGATAAAAATAATAATTTCATGCAATTTGAGGCTCCGAACATATACATGGATGTCAAATTTGGATTTCGGAAGTCCGAGAAATTATGTCATTGTCAAGGAGGATCCAAGATTTTTGTTGTATTTTTTTACGTTTTTATCACGGTAAATGTGGTAATTGTAAAATTATAAGTTTTTATCATATTAGATATGGTAATTGTTAGTGTAATGTGTTGGATATATTTGAGTGGATAAGTTAGGTTTATGTTTTATTAGTGGGATTATTAGTGGGACAAATGTAAGGTTAAGATGTAATTAGATTTTTTTATTTGTATGGTGTGTATTTACCATGTATTAGTATAAATAGAGGGGAGGGGTGAACACACCTCTTCACACCTTCTCTTCTCTTTTTTTCCCCCAAATTCTTCTTCTCATCTCTCTTTGTAATTTATTTTCAATCAATAAAATTAGTTTTATTTCAATTTTCAAATTCCATTTTTAATTATGTGTTTTTCAATTTTAGTAATTTCCTTTATAAAAAAATATTTAGGTAAATATTAATAGTTAGGGGAAGGTGAAACTCTTAGGAAATAAATATTATTTAATGAAATTCTATTATTAATTTTATAAATTAAATTATTTTCTATTTAATTTTATACATATTTTATATTATGAGATTTTAATTTATTGTAGACAAATAAGGGAGTTTGGCACACTAAATTCTTTTTATCTAAATATAAGATATGGTAAAATGGTATTTTGACTTATTGTAGACAAATTAAATTTTGGCATAATGAATACTTAATCCATCATAAAATTAAAGGAAAAATAATAATAATTTATATAATTAATCTTTTGGGCAATAAATCTAAAAAATGGCAAAAAGAATTTATTAAGTTTTATTTACTATTAAGAGTGAATCTACAACCCTAACTAATTCAATTTCATAGTTTTATTTAAAGTAAGTTGTTTATATTTAAGTTTTATTTTCAAATTTTAGATAAAATAAAATAAACAAATTAAATCTTTTCTCTGTTAATCGACCTCAGACTCATCGAAATATATTATAACTCGGCACTCTTATACTTAAGAGTAAATCAAACACTTTTAAGTCGTGTCACCCTCAATCTAAAAAACAGATGGTCCCACTTGTAAACTAGTGAATCCTGTAAACTAGAAAACTCCTATTTATACCTATATTTTTAACTAACTCGACCTAATGATATAAATGAATGGACATCCGAACACATCCAGTAACATGTCTTAATCTGGACAGAATAAAATAATATAAGTCATAATCTTTATCAAACTTGAATCATTTAAGATAAGAGATAAGTTTTCCTAATTTAATTATATTTATGATTATTTCTCTTATATAAAGAGGTCACCACTCAAAGATATAGACATGGAGAAATAGGTATATTGGAAGAAGGAATAGAATATCTTTCAAGTTTTTCTCTTACCGGTCTTACCCTCTTTTCTCTTTCATATTATTTATTTATTACCATGCCGATCTCAATCTTTGACTTAAGTATTAAAAAAGCTATGCCCTTAATACTTCTGGTGACTCCTAATTCTATATTGTCTTGCAAGATTCTAACCACCGAGCTCTTCGATCTCAATAATGGTAATTCTAAGGACATTAAGCTCTCTTATTATTCGTTCACTAAGTAAAACAACTCTTTCTCAACTCTTCTAGTATGATCACATTTTTGGTATCCAGTTTAAAAATGAACAAATCATTTGAGAATAAGACATGCAGCACTTCTAGTTGATAATTAATTGCATAATGAAACTAAATCACTCATGCAAGTAAAGGGCGGAAAGGAGTTTTGCAATTAAACGACATTAAATTGGTAATACTTGTTTACATTTTTTAAGGGAATTAAAAAACTTGATAAAAGGTTAGAGGTTTTGGCCATTCTTAAGAAAATTTGTATGGGTAAGTAAAAATAAAGTAAATGATAAGAACATAAATTCTACGGTAGCTAGTATCTGCGGCGACATAATCTCATGATCAATTTATTATCATCACCAATTATTGGCTGTAGCTTGATGAGTGATGACATAACGCTAATAAAAGATTTGGTGATTAGCATAGAAAAACTTATTGAAGAACCACAAAATTATTTCCAGCAAATTGAAACTAAACATTAAATAAAAATGAAGGTAGTAAATGTGTAAGAATGGTGAGTTATGTTTCGTTAATTAGTACGTCTTGTACCCATGTCAAGTATAAATCCCAAGATAACTATTTGAGCTTAGTCCAAGTGGCTAAAGCCATTTCCTCACAAATGTGAGGGAAATTGTTCGAACCCCCTCAGACACATTGCATTGGTTTTATTTAAATTTTTTTTCTCGGAGTCTCAGAGATTGAGTGAAGATAATCTTTCTCGCAGGAGGAGAGTTGACGTCCCTCGAATATTTGAGAATGTTAAAAATCTGAACAGTACCATATCAGAATTAATGTAAACAAATCTCAATATTTATATGATTATAAATATAACCAGCAATAGTTTTCATTAAAAAAAAAAAGTATAAATCCGAAGATATGCGTAAAGCCATTAACCCGAAGTAATTGCATTTAACTTTCACTTTTAAGTAGCCCACAGCAACGACAGACGCATTTATCATATAAACCAGCACATTTTGTCATTTGGCTTTTGGTCTGTCGGTGGATTAGTACTCTCAATAATAGGCAGTATATTTCTTTTTCATATTATTAGTGGAAGTAAATTTCAATAGATTTCCGCGTTATACTATAAAGTATAAATACATATTTTTAACATTGCACTGAACCTCAAATATGTTTTTAACCTCATATAAATATATATATTTTTAACCTCATATTGTTGTATATACGCAGACTATAAAAGTATAAATATACATTTTTAAGATTGTACTGAACCTCATATTGTTGTATATACGTAGATTGTAATCATTTGAGAAAAATACCACGCACATTTGTGTGGCTAATTAAAAACATCAACTCGGAGCCATTGGCCTTCGTGCTCTTTATCTATTTTTAAGAAAATATAGATATCACTCTAATAGTGGGAGTAAATTTCAAAATTAGTTTTAGCAGATTTTGTGCTGCATTATAAGTATAATACATTTAGAGATTTTGATAGTTAGAAAAATAATAATAATCAAATAAGAAACTTAATCTCCAACTCAGGTTTTCATCAATTAAACAAACTGTAACTTATATGCAAAGCTTCATTAAATAAAATTGACAACTCACATGGCCTTCACCAATCTAAAGCTACATATGGATCATATCATATGGGTTCATTCTATAAAGAAAATGTTTCTCTAAACAGGAAGTTGCTCTTGGACAACCGTCGCCTTCTGCTGAGGAGCATTCATCGCACTATTGGCTGCAAAATCCTCATTCAAATAAGACTTGCAAACGAAGTAGATAACCGTCTGGACCACAAGCCCAAAGAGAATCAGCAACAACAACAAAATGAAGCAGAAGATTCCAATTCCAATTCTAATTCCCCAATCAAGAGACAAGTCATCACGTACTACAAAGTTCTGAAATACGGCATCAATTGCAACTGAACATACACTAAACACAAGCAGCATGCCCAGTGCAACACCAAACTTCCCCTTTACCAAGTTCTTGCTCTTTTTTATGGCTTTAATCCCATAAACATTTTGCTCCAAAACCGAAACAACGATACCCAAATGCCAAATTACAGTAATGTAAATAGAGCCAGCTAAGTATAAGATCAATATAACTACAGCAATTATAGTAGTAAAGCCTTTAAAAAGAAACCCCAAGATGAAAGCCAAGATTGCTCCAAGAACATACTCATACAGAAACACAATGCCAAAACTTACCAAGAATGTGCACAATACTTTCTTCCAAATCTTTGGTACTATGGCTATGGTTTTCTTGAATGTGACATCTTTGGCAGTGTAATTGCAGAAAACGGAGTAAGCGACAGTTGATGTACAAAGAAGGGAGAGGATTAAAATGGGAATAAAATAAGCAATTTGGGTTAAAACCCAATATGCTGCCCATTTAAAGGACTTCAAATTGGAGAACTTCAGGTTGGAATATTTGTAAATATTGAAATCTGTGGGCTCTAAAGAGTCATTTTCTTCAAAGATTTTGGAAATGAGCAAATGGGATGTTATAATATTAGCTTGGAAGATTAAGGAGAGAGGGATTATGAATGCTAATGTGATTTGGGTGAAGAGTTTTTTATGTGAGAAGATGAGCTTGAAGGTTTCTTTGAGGATGCCACAGAAGCCAAGAAGCTTCATTTCTTGGTTTCTGTCCATCACTTGAGAACTGAGGTTAGAAACTTTTACGAAATAGAAAAGAGTGATGCAGGTAGAAGTGATACAAGTTAGATATATATGTAACTATATTTTTTTCAGCAAGTGCATCTTGGGATATTGTGTTATGGTCCTTATGGATGAGCAACGAACGCCAGAGTGTATGGGACAGTGACATAATTGTTTTCTTCCAAGCAAGTCTCTGCTGTGAGGATTGACTCCAGTCAATACGGCCCACCGGTTAGCCAAAGTACAGACAACAATTAATCATTAATGTGATAGATGTAACTTGCAATGGCCTATGAAGTGGTGGAGCTTCAAACTAAAGTAAAATGGTAGAATAGAAGTCAAGAATGTCTTGTTTAAGTTAAAATCTCACCGTCTGTAGATGTATATATTTTACTACAATCTATAGATATATTATAATTTTGGGTACTTCAGATGCATATATTTATAATATTCTTTAAAAACTCGTCAAGATAAGTTTAAAAATTTATTCCTATTAACAATATTAAAAAAAATTATCTTTTTTAATTTTTATAACAAAGAGAAAGACCATCTTATTTTATTTTATTTTTTTTTAAATGAAAAAGAGCCCATGGGGCTCGAATATTATACCCAAATTAATCACAAAAATGAAAAATCTAATCAATTGACCAAGTCAAAATTAAGATACAAATTTAGTCGAAGGAAAGTTCCAAGTCCCACACACAAGTTGTCCAATTGGCAGTGACGGGACAAACAACCAGTGTCCACTACCTTCTTCCGCGTTTAAGGAGAACCAAACATATTCAATCCCCCTTCCATCCATCCACCAGTGTCCACTACCCACTTGTGGTTTGTAGGCCACACGACACTGCTCACCGACACGGCTCACACCTCATTGTTGGTTAAACCTCAAACAAGATTTTGGTAGAAGTACGGATGGCCAAAAAGTTTGAGCTGACCTTCCCGACTTTGGTTTAGGCCACCATGTGAAGGCTTAGATAAAGACTTAAGGGAAAAAGGTGTGGATTAGGTTTAAGGTAGTGCTTGAATGAAAGAATCTAATATTAAAAAATTAAATCTTTAAACTTTCATTTACTTATTTTTTTTATTTATAATTTTATTTTGAAATATTTATTTTATTTTATTCATTGTTAATTATAACAACTTATTGATTATTCTATTTAATATTAAGTTTACAATAATTAAAAATAATAATAATTGAAATCCCAAGCCCAGCTTAAGTCTGCAATGGTCCGTTATGCTTCCCCTCTAATGGGCTTAGGTCTGGACTTGAAAAAGTCCGACTTAAACCTGCATTTTGTCATATCTACAAGTAAGTGTATTTACACTTGTACACTGAAAGTAAAAGCCTCCATTCACAGTACACATATGATTCAAGCTCTATTCGGGATTTTTTTGGTTCTTTTGATAAAATCTCAACGAACAAAGTTAGGCTTTCCAACAATTATGAAAATAAATTTGCTACAAATATTGATCCACACCCTCTATTTTACAAATATGAAATACATTGAGTCCATATCTAAAAGTTGAAGAGTTGTTCATTGAAAAACAAAACAACCCACCATTATAACTATCACAGATCCAAATTGGATGGACTCACAACAATTGTGCTCACAACCAAAGAGGAGGAAGTTGAAATAGAACAACGATTCTCACACCTAAAAGTGGAGAAGGCCAAGAAAAGCCAACCATCCTCAACCCATAAGAAGGAGGAGGTTGAAAAAAAAGTTAAAAAAAGATTTTGTCGATCAATCTAGTTGACTACTGAAATGGATCTTTGTATTCTGATCGACAAGTTGTTGTAGTGTTGTTATTTGTTTAATGAAATAATTATAGTTTTGTTATTTGTCTGTAAAATATTATATTTTCCTGTCCCAAAAAAAAAGTAAGTGTATTTATGACCATATTTCTAGTCTTTTTTTTAATAAATTTCTTCATTAATAGTGCGTTTACTTTTCAAATTAAGAAATTGGAATCTGGGATAGGAATTATTGATAGCTTTTACTTCACAAAATAGAGTAAAAAATCAGAATCAATATCGTGTGGCTCATCACAATTTGGGAATGGGGATTGGAAGATTAATTCACAAGATAGGGGTGGGCACGGTTTGGTCTGGTTCGATTCGGATCAAAATTAAGTAGAATCGATTTAAATCGGTTATTTTATAAAAAGAACCAAATAAGAACCGAACTCAATAAAACCGAACATAAACGGATCTTTTCAGATTGGTTCGGTTCGGTTCGGTTTTTTTGGTGTTGGGCCTATTGGGTCTATTTTGAATTTCTAAATTTTTAGCCCATTAGGCCTCATGAATGTAATAATTTTTTTCAACAATTAATTTACCCTAATATTACAAATATTAACAGTAAATACAAAGTATTCAAAACTCATTTTATCACTAATATCTTCCTAACTATTAATAAGGTATTTACAAAATATGAAATATTAAGATTTCAAAATCCATAATCAAACTTCAATACTCCATCTACATAAATATAATGTTGTAAAGATAAATAAAAATAACAACAATTAAAACTTACAACACAAAATAAAAAGAAAATTTAGAAACAAACACTAACAACAATTTTTAAATATATATAGACCCGTAATCGTGTGTGTGCATGCCTATTTTAGTTATCTTACGCAACCAATTAAAATTTAACACGTGTCTATTTAAATAAAATTTCAAGAATAATCCGGTTTTTCGGTTCGGTTTTTTGATTTAGCTGAGTGAACTGAATTCCGAACCTGCATTTCGATTTTTTTTACAAACCATATATTTCATTTTTTTTAAAATTAAAATCGGTCTGAACAGATTGGTTCAGATTGGTTCGGTTCGATTTTCTCTAGTGCACGGTTTTTTTGCCCACCCCTATCACAAGGGAGCGCTTGGGAATAATCAATATAATTAAAATATAAAATAATAATTATGACAATAAGTTATTAAGTACTTTTAAGTAATTTATTACAATCTAACCCATTTTAATTTCAATTCAAAGACAAAATAAACACATTAATAGCAATTCAACTTATTTCGATTTTAATTGATACAGTTTAAGTAAACAATTTGTTCTAATTCTTATTCTCATTCTCATTCCATCATGTTCTCATTCTTATCCATTCTGATTCTACCTGATTTCGAATCCAATTTAGCAAACGCACCATAAGTGTATCTCATTATATGTGCCACATCAATATATTCAAGTGTTATGTGTACATTATTATTATTGTTGTTGTTGTTGTTGTTGTTATTGTTGTTATTTTGGCTTTGACTGCCTATTTTTAAGAGAGAAAAAAGGGGATGAGTTACTAATACTCCCTCATCTCCATCAGCGAACTCTTAAGAAATTAAATGAGTAAATGAGTAAAAAAAAAAAATTTCTTAAACTTTTACAGCCACCAATGGCCATGGCTACTGCAAAGAGAGTGCATCAATTATTTCAAAATCAAAAAACGTATATGAATTTAAAATTTGGATTCATGTGAAGATACTCTTTCTTAATCATATCAAATTAAGGAGGCAAAAGTTCGAAAATTTTTAGCAAATCTTTTGTTAATTTAAGGCACCATGTACTCTATACGAAATGAATTTAAGTATAATATGTAATAGTTAGTCACTTTGATTTGAAGAAGAATAAAACGGTGAAGTATGAGATATGAATCAGATCGATAAAGTAAAATTTTGGTCATGTAAAGAGAGGAAAAAAAAAAAAGGAGAGAGAGAAATGAGGATAGAAAAAGTTAAAATTTAGGAAATAAAATGAAAAGTTTTAGTAACTGATGGGGAAAAATAGATAGAAATAAATCTCAACCACACAACAATACTTGCCCAGATGTTATTGGATTCTCCAAACTTTTGGAAAAATTAGATTAGGAGAAGATCCGAATCTTCCTAAACTCCTTATTTGTATGCTATAATTTTGCCCTCCATTACAATAATATTTTAAATCAAAAAATATAATTAAAGGGGTGGACATTCTTCTCTCTTTTTTTTTCTCTCTCTCCATGTCACTTTGATTCCAAGGTTGACTTGGCATCTAGCAAAGATAAATTTTCCAACCATATTTTTCTTTGTTCTCTTTATATATATATATATATATATATATATATATATATATATTTTAGTAAATCATTTGTATTCTCATTTTATTATATCATTTGGGTTGTATTTAATCTTTGCATGTGTCTCAATGCATTTCCCGACACCACATGAGTTATAAACGTTTTCATGATCTCAAGTTTGAAATTTTGGCATCAACGCTAATCATCTCAGAGTTTGTGTTGTTCCAAAATTTTAACTTGAAAATTTTATAGATCATATGTAGTTAATATATATATATATATATAATTATAATTTTATAAATATTTTTTAATATTATATTTTTATTTATCATAAAATATTGTAATCAATTATTTTTGGGAGAATTAAGTCAAAGGTTAAGATAATAAAAAAATGACGTGTGACCTTTTTTATTTTTTCTTAACATTGTGTACTGGCTATCAGTATCGGGTATTGGTGCCGTGGTTAGAAATTCATATGGAAACTTTATGGCTGCAGCGATTCACAAGAAACCTTTCAAAAAATTTTTATGTATGACAGTTGTACGGTTGTGGAGGATGAATATGATATCTTTTCGGAGTTATTTTATATAATACACATTTTAAAGCTTGTTACAAGATGAATCTAACCCTATGTTGCTATATTAGAGTGCCCCCAAGGTTCGGTCAAAAATTCCCTTTTTTTCATGATTATTTTACAAATTTTAGTTATTTTTTTTATTATTTTTAGAATTTTTATTTCTTTTTAGATATCATATTTGAGTACATTTATTTTGTTTTCTCTATTTTAGTTAATTAAATTTTATTATGTAATAATAATTAAGGTTTGCCTCTTTTGGTAAATTTACATTTTCTAAGATTAATAGAAAAGAATCTTAAAATTCTAGTTTTGTTATTCATACTTTTATTAATAATATTTGAAACTTTCATAAACTTGTGTTTCTTCTTTATCTTTGATCAATCTTTATATTTTCGTTTTGTCAATCTTGAGCCTCATTATTGACTAAAATTAAAAGATTCCAATAAAAATTGTGTAGCTCTTTTGTGGCTATTTTTTTTTTTACAGTTTAGCAAAAATTTTACATTAAAAAGATAAATAAAGGTACCGTCATAAACAATTGTATAAACTCCGTTGTACAAATTGAGTTGGTAGCATGCTTTAATAAAATCTTTCTTTTTGCCTAAATTTTTTTAAATAAACTAGTAATTTTTAAAGTTTTATCAATTACATCTTCTCTAATTTAATAATTTGTTTGTCAATTAGGCCGTTTTATCATTTTTCATGTTAAAATCTCTAATTTGAATGCTTTATCCTTATAAGACAAAAGGAATAAATTAATCATAAAATTTAATGTTTGACTATTGGTACCCCTTTGAAATCCTCTTAAAACCACTTTTTCAATTATACTCCACTTATGGCTAGTTTGGTAATGATGTAACTTTTAAAATAATTATTACTAATTATGCTGTAAAAATAATTAGAGGTGAGGAGAATCGGTTAAACAATTGGTAAAATTAGTTTTTAAAAGTGCTTTGAGTTTTAAAAGTAATTGTATGTATTTAGTAAATTTTATTGTTAATTGCTATAATAATATAAATAAGTGAATTGAATATAATGTCTAATAAAACTTATTTAAGCATTTGTTAATATTGTTAACCTATACGATCATACGGTCTTTGATTTTGATAATAATAAACCACGTGCTGGGTAAAATAGAAAATGCATATATTTCATAATTTTACTAGCTATTAAAGGATAAAAATCGTTCATATGAGATCAAGTTCAAGGCACTCAATGGACAATGGTACAAAACTCATCAAGTCAAGGACAAGCGTCAAGGGTACTAGCTTAGATGATTTCTCTTATTACATTTCTTGTAAGACTAGTATAGTTGAATGTATGCATGATTAAGTATTTAAAAGGTTAGACTATTTTTCATGGCATTTTAAATAAATAATTATTTTCATAATATAAATGTTTTATACTTAAAGAAAAAATATTTTATGAAATTGGTTGTTTTTAAGTTTGTGGAGTAAATTGAAAAACTTTTGAAAACTTTGAAATCAACAAATATTTGTTCAAATTTTAGAAATAGTCCTATTTGAAAAGCTTGAATAAAGTTTTTGGACTATAATATAATTTCAAAAATATTTAGGAAAACTATAATTTTAAAAAGTTAGCAATAAACTATTTCACTTTGGCGGCTTACCATTTACGATTGGGCAAGTTTTGGTATTCAAACGGTAAACCACTAATTTCAAGCAGTAAATCATTTGAGTAAAATTTTCAAATTTAAACATAGCCAAATCAACAAACGGCGAACCGTTTCATGGTAAGCGGTAAACTGATTGTGCTAGAAATTTTATAATGGCCAATTTCTCTCTTTAATAGCAAGTTTATAATGGCTAGTTTTCTCTACCACGTAAAAATATCGTATTCGTTTTCTCTACCCTTACCTCTTTAAAGGCCTATTTAGGATTGAGATACTATAACTTTTAAGGTGCAGTTGCTGTGGAGAAAAAACTGTATTTATGAAACAAAAGTTAATAATATGTAATAAGTATAAATTTTAAATAATAATTTTGACAAAATTATTAAAGATATAATAATTTTTTTATCATACAAATGAAAAATTATATCAACATAATTTTCATATTACAACAATTAGTATTTATCAAACATTTTAGTTGTTCAACCTCAATCCCAAACGCACCCTAAATTTACTTGTTGTTAAAATTATTATTATTATTATTGGTTGTGTTAGTTCTTGATATTGAATTGTGGTGTTGTTATTGAAGAAATTTTTAAATCCTAATTCACCCCCCTCTTAGGTTGTCTAGGTAGAATTTCACACACACACACACACATGTATATGTGCGTGTGTGTACATATATACATATATATAAAGTTTTTTATTGTGTATATATAATAATTGAAACCTAAAAAATATTTAATTTTATTTTTATTTTGTTATCTTAATATAATTGACAATAATAATTATTTTTTAAAAGTTAATAACTTTTTTATTAATTAATAAGGGTAATTTTGGATTTTTATAATATATATGAAGATATATATGGAATTGTATTAAATTTAAAAATGATTATCAAAATCAGATTTTGAAAAAATACTCCTTTCTTATTTCCAAAATCTATGTAGGATCTAGTAATTTTTACCAAAAGTGATTTCGAAAAAAATTTACCAAACACCAAAATTAATTTTTAATTTTTCAAAATTATTTTTGAGTCTCCTAAAAGTAATTCTAAACGGACCTTTACTATCCAAAATACATATTTTCGAATAGACACCATTTTTTATTCATAAATTTTTGAATTTACAATGATTTTATCACACATTAAATTCTTTTGAGCTATTTTCATTTACATAGTCGATGTTTGTCGTTTTTGTTTGATTAGAACTTCATCTTTGAAAGTGATGTTAACAGCATCAACATTGAGTCTGGGTTCTTTTTGTTGTGTATATTATTATTAATTGGTAAGTGATATAAGACTACCCATTTTGTATGCAAAAATAAAATACTTAGGTTTCCAAGAAAGATTGGAGAGATTGCAATGATCCCGCTTAAAACCTAAACTCTGTAGGTTGTATATAGTCTTAGTGACAAAATATTTCTAGTGCACTTAAACTTACTAATAAACTTCTTATGCACTTATCAAAAGTTTGTAATAATAAAAAAATTAAATTGAAATAGTAAAGATATAAAATATAAATCAATAATATAAAATAATAAAAAAACCACTAACCTAAGGCCTATAAAGAAACAATGTCCTTAAAATAGATTCATCAATTTCACGACGGTACTTGAATTATATTGACATTTACCTCCTAGGATGCAAAGGATCCAAATAATGTTGGTAGCAAACCCTCATTATGCTTGCGAACTTTAAACAAATATTTGAATTCTATTACACTGAAATTCAAAGATAGAGAGTTACTTAAGAGAGAAGAGAAGAAAATCACTTGGATTTTGGTGTGTTTTGCAATTGAACATGGAAGCCAATATATATAGGGTTTAAGGGAGGGCATTAACCAGTTAAAATCCCTTGTTGGATTTTGTTTTAGTTGTTCACACCAATGAGTGTCTTTGAGATCCAATTTCTCATTCAACTAAACATCAATTTGAGCATTCTATGATTCATTGTGAAGAGGTCAGGGACGAGATTTCAAATCATCTATGCAAGTATATTTTTCAATATTTATCTTACTCGAAGTTGGCCTCAAAACAACCACTTTATTATAGTTTTTTCTAACACTTTTTTCACGTGGCCAAAATTAAATTTATCTCAGAAGATTTTACTAATATCATTGGAGATAATGTTACTGTTGATGGTTGATATACAGTAAAACTGAGTCTAAGTTTAGGTTTTATTTAAAGTTCTTAAAGTAAAATTATCATTTAAAATGAAAATAATCAATATGCAAAAGGAGAAGCTTTTTTTTTAAATACATATGCTTGAGTGAAGAGAGATAATAAAATAAATGGGGTTAATTTGTCTTAAAATATAATCATAATAGAATAGGAGTTTTAGAAGATTAATGAAGGAGTGCCAATAGTCCAACTCCAAAATTTATTATCAAATGATTAATTTTAAATTATTCACTTGTGAATTGAATATTTTCAAATCATCCCTTATTTTTGAAAACCTCAAAATACGCCTGTTTTTATTAAGAAGATAAAAAAAAATTTTATTAACCCACCCATGAATAACTAAAGGTTTTTAAAAATAAAATGGTATTTTGAAAATAATCGATTCACAAGAGATAATAAAAAATAAATCCATTGAAAAACAGCGAGCAAATATTAAAATATGCAATTTTTTTAATTGGATCCAAAGCCCACTTCTCTATCTACCCCCAAGCCCATCACACTGACAACAGCCCAATCCACTAATGTCAAGGTCGTTTTCTTAAAATACTTATTTTAAGAAATTTTGGGAAATAAAAGAGAAAGCAAGGTCAGATTCCCGAAGAAAATCCAGGTACTAGTCCCGCTGTCTTTTCTCTTAGATCTAAGCCCTCACTGCCGACAGAGTCTCGCCAGTTGCCGCCACACGCCAGCCAAGTTATCTTCTCGGGTAAATTTTCTCAATCAAATCTCTATCGATGTATATATATATATATTTTTTGTCCGGAGAATTTATTTATAGTAAATAATTTCTTCAATGCTACTTAATTAACAGTAACTTTCATGGAGACGAACACGAGCTCCACTGCCAATGTGGACAGGATTTCTGCTTTACCGCCACCGATTTTGCATCATATTCTGTCATTCCTCTCCCTCGAACAAGTTGTTCCAACTAGTGTACTGTCTAAAACATGGAAACAACTCTGGCATACGTTCCCGAATGTAGAATATAATCCGCGTCGCTCTACTTTTACGAGACAAAAGATGGTATTGAAATACTTGGAACAATTTTTGCTCAATCGTTATTTGGATGCCATAAGCTTAGAAAAGCTCACACTTAGAGTAGAATTATTATCAGATGATCCAGATCTTGAATCCATCATGAACAGATGCCTTAGCTATGCATTTGCAAGTAATGTCAAAGAGTTAAAACTTGATGTTGGTTGCTGTCGTATATACAATGTGCCTCAAATAGTTTTCTATTTGAAATCAATTTATGTGTTGGATTTTGAGTTCTGCAAACTGGAGCCTCCTAGAAGTACTGTAACTTTATTGTCTTTGAGAAAATTGTGCCTATCCTTTGTTCATGTAGATGATGAAGTTATTAGGGATATGGTTGCTGGGTGTCCTTTGATTGAGTATATCAATATCAATAATTGTCCAGGATTGAAAAGTCTACAGTTACTTGGTCTCAATAAACTCAAGGAAATCAAGTTAGATTCTAATCAATGTGGTCTTGAACGGGTGTATATCAATGGATTGAATGTTCATTCAGTGGATATCAAGGTGTATTTAGAACCGTGTGAGGTCAATGTGTCCTCTTGTAAGAATCTAACACACTTACGATTAGATGGGCTTTCCATAACGGATAAGTGGCTTTACAACCAAATTTCTGAACTTCCATTTCTTGAGTACTTAGCTTTACACTATTGTATGAAGTTGAGGAGTATTAATATTTCAAGTCCTCGTCTTAAGGAATTAGTCTTTGAAAGGTGTGAGGAATTGGTTGAATTCGAGCTTGACACTCCAAATTTAAGTATATTCAAATGTTTTAATTATGTGGAATCCTTCTCTTCAAATGCTTTAGCTTTGTCGCAAACATTACTTTGCTTCATCTCTCATCCTGTCGACAATGAATGGTACTTGAAATTCATTAAACTCCTAGCAAGATTCAATCTTTGCTCCAATGTTTTAAACTTGCAGTGTAATCATGAGGTATGTTATTTCTTCCTAACTCTCCTACCTAAAATTTTTCTATCAAATTGAATAATTTATTTTCCATGCATCTGAAGTTCTTACTTTTATGTTTTCTAATTTATTCCTCAAGGCTGTGCTTATACCAAGAGAATTGCGGGAAATCTTATGTCCCCCCTTAACTTATCACAAGCATGTGAGCTTTTCTGTACTCTCTGAAATTCTAGAAGTTTCACTTGCAAATCTTGTGGATGGCTTGCTCTGGATTACTCCACATGCAGAGACCTTATCAATAGAGTGGCCAAATATTAATTTCTACGAGCTTTCATTCCAGGTACAATATATTTTTAATTTCATAGAATTCAAGACTTAATTCATATTTTGATCTGATAAGATAGTTTGTTTATGAATCATCCCTTCTGTTTACTTGTTTTTTGATTCTTTGACAAGCATGGTGTAGATATTGAATTTCTAATATAAACGTAAAAATTCAACTAAGAAATCCTCAATATCCAGCTTTTATGAGTTTGTTGTAGTTTTATGTGTGAATAAAATTATTTTGCAGAATTTTATACTGTTGAGAAAAGGAGAACCCAAATGTACAAGCATGCATCTTTTAACGTTGTTTATGTTATAAATAAAAAAGGGCATAGATTCACCTCAATCTGTAACTTATTTCATTCTTTCAAGGAGTCCACTTAATGTAAAAATGCTGAAGCTTTAGGTCTGTATGTTGGACTGAATGCATTTGTGTGTTCGAGTATATGGTTTTGTCAAGCAAGAGGAGATTGTCTTTACAATCCTATTCAGCATCATCTTCTCATAATTCATTTTTCTTTCTCCTTTACAATTAGATTCTTAAGAGACCTTTTTATTCCCATTTTTCTTTTGTTTCAGTTCTCATATAAGAAGAAACTTACTTATGAAGGGGAGACTCCTTGTTGCCAATCTCTCCCTCTCTCATGTTGGAAGCATTGCATAAAGGAAGTTAAGATTGAGTGCACTGAAAAATATCCAATAAGACAGATCAACAGAGAGAGTTTTTCTTCAGAGGATGGAGACATCATGGAGAAGATTAATGATCTTTGGAAATCTTTGCTGGATATGATGATCCTTCATTCTAAGATCTTTGCTGAATTCGATGGTCCATGAATTTGATGATAGTGAAAAAAAAGACTAGAATTTTTTTTTTTTGGGTCTATATCTGTTAATGGTGTCTTGGGATTCTGGTATGGTTATGGAATTCTCCTTTAATGTTCGTTAGTTCAATGTTTTTGGCTTCTGATGAACTAAGTATATATTTCAGGACAAAGTGTTAATTTTTGGGTATTAATTAGGACGGAGCTGAAAAGGGAAGAAAAAAACACTAATTACAATTAATTGTCTATGGTCTGCTATGAACAGAACCAAAAATAACGAACTAATGATTGTAACAATGTACTTCAATTTGAATTGAAGAACCTTATTTTGAGGAATTTTCGCTCCCTATTAATTAGCACAGCTATTCACTATCGAGATTAGAGATGGTCAACGAGCTGAGTGGCATGTGGCACGTCATGTGCATACTATATGTCCGTAGAGTACAGCATGACACGAGTATATTTTGGTGGGGCATACCCCTGGGTTGAGTTAGGTTTAGAATTTTAGGTGCGTAGGCATTAAAAGCACAATACGATTAAAGATGGTGGGGCACACCCTCGGGTTAGGTTGGGCTTAAAATTTTAGGTGCGTAGGCATTAAAAGCATAATACGATTAAAGATGAGATAAAACAAGACATGTGAAAAAGGCCTGCAATATATATGTTTTACTTTTATATGAAAGTAAACTTAAAATTCTATAATTTTACAAATAACTTGAAACTGAATATTTTAATATGTTTTACTAGCGCAAGTTTTTCAAATTCATTTAATTATTAGTTAAAAAAATACTCTAATTGATTTATGTTTGTAATTTATTAAATGAATAATTGGTCTCATGATTTTAATAAATAAAATTATAAATATCATGATTTTACAATATATGTATTCATGTTATTATGGATTATGATATAGAATTCTATACAAGTCTAAGTTAACAATTAAGTTAACCCTTAAGAAAAATTTATTATTGTTGTTGTTGTTGTCATTGTTAATTATTAAAAAAGAATTCTAATATCATAATGTCTAATTTAGTAAGTAATATTATTTTTTCTTTCTATTATTAGTTTATTATTGTTGAATATGGACTTGAGTTTTAAATTTTTAATTATATTGAATTTGACTAAAGACACGTGAACTCAAAAAAGTATATAGGCTTGAAAAAAGTATGTCAACAACTTAGCATATTTTCTTAAAAAATTTTAAAAGAAAAAAAGAAAAAAGCTTGTTGTGATTTTTTTCTTAGGCATCGTAGGGTATGCCCCACGTCATGGCACGACATGAATGGGCATGGTATGTGTGTCGTGCCTGGTCTAAGGAAAAAAAAAAGGTGTGGCACTGCACGACATGAAGCACATGGTGGACACAGCATGACACGAGAATGAGCACGCATGAACCTTCCTTTGATGGCTGGTCTGGCCTATTAGCCATCTCTAATTGAGATCCCCAACTCCCTTGTACTAGTGTAGGGTTGGCAATGGGATAGGATGGGATGCGATTTATCAATTCTAGTCCCATCTTGTATATGCAAATAGGAAAAAAAAACATTTCAGTCCCGTCCTTATATTTTTTTGGGACAAAAATATGTCCCAATCTAGTCCCAAAAGAGATAAGATCCTGCGGGATCCCATCCCAATTAGAAAAATTTCTATTCTTAATCGGTAATAAGATAAGATGTGACGGGATTATTTTAAAAATTAATATCAATTATTTTAAAAATTAGAGAATTACTAAACAGGAAATTACTGTGAAAAAAGATGAATGTGCCCGTCGGGTTTTAGCTGGGACGTTTATTTTTTCCTCTGGCGATTTTGTGACAAAAGATGGTCTTCAAATACTTGGAAATTGACTTCATATATGGGTACACAGTTTCCTTAGCTGCGCAGTTGCTAGTAATCTCAAAGAGTTAAAACTTGATATTCGTTCATTGTGCTTATGGGAAATACAAGTTGCCTTAAATAGTGTTTTCTGCTAAATCTATAGCTTTATTGGAGTTAAAACATTGCCTAAGCTATGTTTATGTAGATGATTAAGTTATTGAGGATCTTAATTGGTGGGTTCTTGGATCGATTATACGACTATCATTCAATGTCAAGGATTTAAATAGTTGAGTACTTAGACATAAATTATTGTCTCAAGCTAAGGAGTACTGAGATTTCAAGTCGTCGACTTAAAGAAATTAGGCTACACAAATACTGAGATATTAGTTGAATTCAAGCTTGACACTCCATTTTAAGTACATTCAAAACTTGTGGCAGCATGGTAACATTCTCTTCAAATGCTTTGGCTCTGTCGGAAATTATGATTAAATGCTTCTTTCATAATATCGACAATCATCTGTACGAACTTATATTTTTAGGACTTTTTCTAGTAGTGGATCCTATTACTATGAACAATATAAGGTATAAATGATGATTATTATCATGGAGTCCTTTTGTAATGTAGGTGTCCTCTTTTTTTTCTCTCACTCTCTCTTGAGTGACGCTATTGGCACCCCTCAATGTCTCTTATGAAACCCTTCTTGTTTTGTGTTTACAAATTTATCCTTTATATTTAAATTATATTAAAAATAAAATTTATCTAATTAAACTCACCTACATTTTCTTAGTTTCTATGTTTTTTTAATTTTTCTCTATTCCAAACTCATTAAATCTATAAATTTTGAAAAAAAAAATAAATTGTCGTGGAATAAGAGTTTGATCGAAATATAAACTAAGTTTTTTAGGAAAGATAATTTTATAAAGTTTGTCTACTTAGGCCAAGTTTTTCTTTCAAATTTGCATACATGTCTTTATATATACACTAAGATTATTACCTACCAAGAAAAATAAAGAGAGAAAGAGCTAAAAGTTAGAAATTCATGAATACTATAATCAAGACGAAATTGAAAGTGGTTTGAAATGAGAGAATGGTAAGAGAGAGAACCTAAGAGAAGTTTTTTTTTTTTTTTTCCAAAAGTATTAACAAATGAAGGTTATTAAGAAAGTACAACAAATGAATGTTAGTTTAAGAATTGATGAGAATATATACGAAAAGGGGTTTGAAAAGAGGCCAGTGCTATGTTACGTTCAACGAAACATACACGCACTCACAACAACAGTTCTAATGGTGGAGCCCACTACTGTTGTTGTGAGTGTGTGTACGTTACGTTTAACGTAACATAGGGGTGATCCTAGAAAAGAATGTTAGAGGTGTGCTAATAGTTCAACTCTTTTTTATTTTTTATTTTTGCCACGTAAATGCGTTATTAAACTATATAGTTTAATGGAGTTTAGAGTCAGAAAAAACGCTTGAGCCTACCCTCCACATGAGGTCTTGGATAAGGGTTTAGGAAAAAAAGTATGAGCTAGATTTGATCCTCGATTTAAAATTTAAAATAATAAATTAATTTTTAAAAATAATAGAAAAATAAAAATTAAATTCTCAATTTATAAATGAATGATGATTCAACCTAAAGTATAATACTAAATTCTTTCTTAAGTCTTAATTAATTAAATGGGTGCTTGAATTAGAACATTCAGTACTAAGAAATTAAATATGTAAGCTTTTATTTACTTTATTTATTATTTATTATTTTATTTTAAAATAATTATTTTTATTAATTAATTATTAATTATTACAACTTGATGATTATTAATTTATATAAATTTACAAACCCAAGCTTAAGCTGCAATTTGTTATCTTTAATAGAGTTAGTCCAGACACACTACACTAACTTTATCAAATCATACTAATAATGTATTCGCATGAAAAAAAATTGAGTGAGCTCGCACTTAAGAATTTTTATATTATTATAAACGACTATTTAAGAAATCTACTAATGATATTTGTAGCCGTGTACACGAGCCACTCTCGTAATTGCTTGAATATTTAATATGATCTTCTGCTTGTTATTTGATTCTTTCTACGCATGGATTAGATGTTGAATTTCTCAATATAAACGTAACCAATTGATTCAAGGAATCTCGCTCCAACTTTTTACAAATTGAAAAAAAAAAGTGTGAATGAAAAATTTTGAGTTGGACTATTGGCACACTTCTAACATTCTCTTCAAGTCCCCTTTTTACATATATTCTTTTTAATTTTTAAAATAACCTTAATTTATTGTACTTTCTTAATAAACTCTGTGTTAGTAGTTTGAAAAAAAAAAATTCTGTTATATCTCTTCTCTCTCATTTCAAACCACTTTTAATTTCTTCTTTGTTATAACATTCATGAATTTTTAATTTTTATTTTCATTTCTCTTTATTTTCTTTGCAGTTAATAACTTGAGTGTATGTATAAGGACAAATAAAGCATATATGAAAAAAAAAACTTGAGTGTATGTATAAGGACAAATAAAGCATATATGAAAAAAAAACTTGGCCCAACTAAACAAACTTCATAAAATTACATTTTTTACAAAAAAACTTAGTTTATATTTAGATCAAATTCTTATTCCATGACAATTCATTATTTTTTTAATTTTTGTAGATTTAATGAGTTTATAATAGATAAAAAGACAAAGAAAACGTAGGTACGTAGGTTTAATTAGATAAATTTTATTTTTAATGTAATTTAAAATATAAAGGATAGATTTGTAAATTCAAAACAAGAGGGATTGAAAAGAGTTATAGAGGGGTGCCAATAGCGTAACTCAAAATTTTATTTTATTGGATCCACAGTCCACTACTCTATTAACCCCCAAAGCCCAACATACCAACAACAGCCGAGTAAACTAATTTTGCCACTGCCGTTTTCTTAAGATACTAACGCCGCTGTCCTTTCTCCTAGCTCTAAACCCTTACTGCCGAACAGTCTCGCCGGCGTCCACTTTCCAGCAATTGAACACTGCCGAACGCCACACGCTGCACGCCACTTACATAGCCAAGTTATCTCGTCGGGTAAATTTTCTCAATCAAATCTCTGTAGTTAAAATTTTTCCCTGAGCATTTATCTATGGTAAATCATTTCTTCTTAATTATTTGATCCAAAGGAATGCTTCTTAATTAACAGTTACCGTAGCTCCCATGGAGACGAATACGAACTCCGCCGTCAATGTGGACAGGATTTCTGCATTGCCACCACTGATATTGCATCACATTCTGTCATTCCTCTCACTTGAAGAAGTTGTCCCAACTAGTGTACTGTCTAAAACATGGAGACAACTCTGGTTTACATCGCCGAGTGTAGAGTATATATTTGATCCGCGTCGCTCTACTTTTTGGAGGCAAAAGAAAGTACTGAAATACTTGGGACAATTTTTGCTTATTCGTCATTTGGATGCCATAAGCTTATAAAAGCTCACACTTTAAGTAGAATTATTGTCAGATGATCAAGATTTAAAATCCATCATTAACAGATGCCTTAGCTGTGCGATTGCAAGTAATGTGAAAGAGTTAAAACTTGATGTCGGTTCTTGAAGTATATACAACGTACCTCAAATAGTTTTCTATTTAAAATCATTGGAGCTCCCTAGAAGAACTGTGACTTTATCATCTTTGAGAAAATTGTGCCTATCCTTTGTTTATGTTGAGGATGAAGTTATTAGGGATATGGTTGCTGGGTGTCCTTTGATTGAGTATATGAATATCGATAATTGTCGAGGATTTAAAAGTCTAGAGTTAGTTGGTCTGCATAAACACAAGGAAATCAAATTATATTCTCATCAAACTGGACTTGAACAGTTGTATATCAGCGGCGTAAATGTTCATTCAGTGGGTATCACGATTCTAAATACACTGTGTGAGATCAACGTGGCTCCTTGTAAGAATCTAACACAGTTACGATTATATGGGCTTTCCATAACGGATGAGTGGCTTTACAACCAAACTTCTGAACTTCAATTTCTGGAGTACCTAGCTATACATTATTGTATGAAGCTGAGGAGGGTTAATATTTCAAGTCCTCGTCTTAAGGAATTAGTCTTCCAAAGGTGTGAGGAATTGGTTGACTTCGAGCTTGACACTCCAAATTTAAGTATATTCAAATGTTGGAATTGTGTGGAATCCTTCTCTTCGAATGCTTTGGCTTTATCAGAAATGTTACTGTGCTTAATTTCTCCTACCGTTGACAATGAATGGTACTTGAAATTCAGTCAACTTCTAGCAAAATTCAATCTTTGCTCCAATGTTTTAAACTTGCAGTGTAATCATGAGGTATGTTATTCCTTCCTAACTCTTTTACATGAAATTTTCTATCTAATTTGAATAATTTATTCGTCATGCATCACGAAGTTCTAACTTTTATTTTCTCTAATTTATTCCTTAAGGCTGTGGTTATACCAAGCGAATTGCGGGAAATATTAAATCCCCCCTTAACTTATCACAAGCATTTGAGCTTTATGATACTCTCTGAAAATCTAGAATTTTCACTTGCAAAACTTGTGGATGGCCTGCTCTGGATTACTCCTCATGCAGAGACCATAACAATTGAGTGTCTAAATGTTTATTACTACCAGCTCTCGTTCCAGGTACAAGATATTTTTGATTTCATAGAATTCAAGACTTAATTTCATATTTTGAACAGATAAGATAGTTTGTTTATGAATCATACCTTTTAAATGGGGCTTTTTCAAATGGTAGCTCCTCTATGTGTGAACAGTTGGGTAAAAATTATTACTGTTATATGATTTTTAGAAATCCACTTATTTGATTTTTAGAAACAGATCCGCTCTATACTCTTCTGTTAATTTGTTTTTGCCATTCTTTGACAAGCTTGGATTAGACATTGAATTAATGAATTTGTTAACGGTAAACGTAACAAATCATTTAATGGTAAACATAACAAATCAACTTAAGAAAACCTCAATATCTGACTTTCCTGAATTTGTTGTAGTGTTATGTTTGGATAATTTTTTTTTTGGGGGAAATTTATACTGTTGAGAAAAGGTAGAACGCAAAAGAATAAGCATGCATGTTTAAAGTAGGTTATGTTATAAATGAAAGAGAGCATAGGTTCACCTCAGTATGTAGTGGATTTTATCCTTCACATGATTCCACTTAATGTTAAAATGCCCAAGCTTTAGGTCTATATGTTGGACTGAATGCATTTTTGTATGTGTTTGTGTGTATAGTTTTGCCAAGTTAGAGCAGATTGTCATCAGGATCCTATTCAGCATCATCTTCTCAGTTTTTCATTTTTCTTTTTCCTTTACATTTGGATCTGTAAGACTTTTTTTGTTGTCGTTTTCCTTTTGTTTCAGTTCTCATATAAGAAGACCCTTGTTTATGAAGGGGAAACTCGTTGTTGCCAATGTCTTCCTCTCTCATGTTGGAAGCATTGCATAAAGGAAGCTAAGATTGAGTGCACCGAAAAACATCCAACAACATATACCAGCAGAGAAAGTTATTCTTCAGAGGATGGAGAGATCATGGAGAAAATTGACGATCTTTGGAGGTCTTTGTGGGGAATATGATGATCTTGACAAGTACAATGAGTATGATTATAATAACTAGCAAATTTAATTTTAGTCTGTATCTGTTCTTTTGGTGTCTTGGGTTTCTGATAAACCAAGTGAATTCTCCTGTAATGTTCATTAGCCTAATGTTTCAGGCTTCTGAGCCCAATGTATCGAAATATGTATGCATGCATTCAAATCCTGGATAGTGATTAATCACTCGCAATACTATAAAATGAATCATAATGGAAGCACAAAAAATTTAATCAAAATTTTACCATATTTTCAATCCATTGATATGCTCAATTAAATAATATTTTTTTCGGGTCCGACTTGAGGCTAATTCCTAAACTAATCTGATAAATTTGTAAGGATAATTCATTATAACAAAGAAATGTTTTCCTTAAAAAATATTTCAAAATTAAGCGTGTACTCTATGTAAATGTATAAATAATAAAGATTCATTCCAATCAAAGAAGAAGTCTTCAACGATTCAGAAGTTTGCTTGCGGCCGCGGGAGACAAAATATGGCCGTAAATAGGCATATATATATATATATATATATCTACTAATTATGATGAGATATGCTTGGAGCAAATATTTAAATTTTCTATAATTTCAAACTAAAATATGTAAATTTTCTTAATTAAATCCACTACTCTGTTGATCCCCAAGCCCGTAACAACAACAGCCCACGAAAATTACCAAGTCAATAGCCCAAGAAAGTAATGTCGAATTAATAACACAATACACAAGGAGGAAGCTCGGTCACCCATGTTCCTAGCCCTAAAACCTTCTCTGCACCCAGAATCTCGCCGGTATCCACTGTCCAGAAATTGAACACTGCGAGCCGCCACACGCCACTTGCATAGCCAAGTTCTATCGCCGGTAAAATCTTTTTCTATTTTAATTATTTTATGTCCTTAGAATTTTAGAATGTCATATCATGTCTTGCTTGCTTATTGTTTAATCTAAATGAAGGCTACTTAATTAAAAGTAAGTCACTGGCACAGAGAGGGAGAGGACAAGTCCCAATGTTAATGTGGACAGGATTTCGTCGTTAACAGAATCATATTGCATCACATTCTGTCATGTCTCTCCCTCGAACGTGTTGTTCAAACTGGTGTCCTGACTAAAACATGGAACGAACTCTGGCTTACATTCTCGAGTATAAAATTTCATGGGTATCTCTCTAGTTCAAGATTGAGGAATCAAGAGAGAATATTGAAATACTTGGAAAAGACTTTCTAAATTGTCATTTGGATGCCATTAGTTTAGAAAAGTTCACGCTTTATGTAGCACCATTATCAGATGGTCTGGAGTTTGAATCAAATGTAAACAGGTGCCTCAGCTATGCGGTTGGAAGTAATGTCAGAGATTTACAATTTTGAGTTCATTGTCCTTCTAGGAAATACAATATGCCTCAAATAGTTTTTTATGCAAAATCAATGGCTGTGTTGAGGTTACTTTAGTATACACTGGAACCACCTAAAAGTAAAGTGACTTTATCTTCCTTTAGAAAATTTTGTCCAAACCAAGTCTATGCAAATGATGAAGTTATTTGGGATCTAGTTGCTGGTTGTCCTTTGATTGAGCATATGAATATCTTTGCTTGTCAAGGATTTAAATGTCTAGAGTTACCCCATCTCAATAAACTCAAGGAATTCATATTATATGATAGTGATGGACTTGAATGGGTGTACGTCAATGGAAAGAATGTTTATTCAGTACATATCACAGCCAAACAAACACCACGAGAGATCATTGTGACCCCTTGTAAGAATCTGAAAGAATTGAAATTATGTGAGGTTGTCATAACAGATGGATGGCTTTGCAAGCAAATTTCTGAACCTCCATTTCTTGAATACTTGTACGTAAAATGTTGTGGGAAGTTAAGGAATGTTAAGATTATAAGTCCTCGTCTTAAGAAATTAGACTTCACAAGTACTGAGAAATTGGTTGAATTGAAGCTTAACACTCCAAATTTAAGCATGTTCAAAACTTCTGGTAGTATGGTATCCTTCTCTTCAAATGCTTTGGCTCTGTCTGAAACTGTATTCTACTACACGTTTTATGTTGACAAGTACGTGAAATTGATTGAACTTCTTGCAAAATTCGATCACTGTTACGAAGTTTTAAACTTGATATGTAATCACAAGGTATATTATTCCTTCCAAACTCTGTTACCTAAATTTTCTATCTTATTTAAATAATTTGTTGGTCATACATCATTAAGTTCTGACTTTTTCTGTTTTGTTAATTTCCTCAAGGTTGTGATTGTACCAAGTGAATTGCGAGAAATTTTATTCCCCCCTTAACTTAAGACAAGCATGTGTGTTTTTCCATTGACTCCGAATATCTAAACATTTCACTTGTTGAACTTGTGGATGGCTTGCTCTGGATTACACCTCATGCAAGGACCTTATCAACAGTGTATCAATGTTATGATTACTACAAGCTTTCTTTCCAGGTACGCATTATTTTTCATTTGTGAGAATTCAATATTAGTTCCCTATTTTTATGTAATAAGATAGTTTGGCTATGAAGCTTTCTTTCACTATGTTTACACCTCTCTCGTTAATATGGGACTTTTTCAAATGGTAGATACTAACTGTCAATGAAGTGTAAAGGATTAGAATTACATAATGCTTCTTTTAGAAATCAACGAACTTTTTCATTTGTGGACACCTTATCTAATCTTGTCATTGCTTTAACCTGATCTTCCTTAAGGCAAAAATAATTAAAAGGAAAAAGGAAATACGACAAAAATAACTATTCTAATTTTGCATCACATTTAGGATCTTGCTATAAATGAGTAAGAACAATATCTTCAATGATTAATTATCATTAGAATTAAGATCCAATAATTATCATGATTTTTTTTTTGCCTATTAACACTGTATATAACTAATTTTTTCTTTGGCAATCATGAAGTAGACATTGAATAACAATTGAGATGGGCTCATTTTGTTTTCATATTTTCATTTTTGGGAAAGATTTTTGAGACTCAAGTCCAAGCCAAAGAAACTATGCATAATTTGAGAAAATGCTTGTATGCATTCATGGATTGTTTGTCCTTAAATTTTTATATGTTCCTTTTACCTTTTTTTCCCTTGTTTTTTTAATAGATTTCTTGATAAACATTTATTATATAATATGCATAATTACTTCTAATGTAAATAGTATAGTTTAGTCTTAATAGCTTATGAAGCAACCAATAATTTGTAGTGCTTATTCTTTTCTTTCATTTTAGGATTCAGGATGAAACTTTATTAGTATTTTGTAATTTTAAATGAATAATTGAAGAATGTTGTTGAGATTTGTTAGTGAGCAAAAGTAAAAACACAGGAGGTATAACGCTGCATCGTGTAAAGGTTTATGTTAAAAAACTATATGGGTCTACCTTCATCGTGGTACATCACCTTTTTTTTTATCATTTGAAGGATTAATTTCACAAAATTTAAAAATGCTCAAGCTTTATGGAGGTAGATAGATAAGATAGGTAGATTTATGTCTTTGCCGTGATATGCATTCATTAGTTATGGAAAATCATATAATCGGATTGGCATTTCGATTTTAGATATGCACTTTATCAACTTCTTATGTATTAAATATTTTAATTGTTAGGAATATGCCTTCTTTTTTAATAAGAATTTGTAAGGGTTAGGTTCACTTGTTTGTACAGCACAATAATTAATTCTCTGCAAGTCAATAATTTTTACTGTGAGAGAAACGGTAGGTCCATTGAAAGATTGGGTGTTATTGAGATTTTGACTTTTTGAGTGTAAGAAAAACCATAAGAGTGATTGTAATAAATTTTTACATAGTAAATTTTTCCTTGTCGGTCTAGGCGGTTGTGATTTTTCTCTGGTATAAAAGTTTTCTACATAAATTCTTGTGTTGTATAATTGTAATAATTCGTGTCAAACAAAAAGATTGTTGTACTCTGATACCACTTGTTGGGCGTGGAATGCGGAATCAAGCGTATCAAGTAATCAAAGGACAACAAAGGACAAGAATTTAACATGGTTTGGTAATCTGCCTATGTCCACGGGAGTAAGGAAAAATAATTGTATTACTAACAATTGTAGAGTATAATATTTTAGTAAAGAAACTTCACTTTCTAGAATTTAAATACACCTAGTACTCTTATATACACTTTAAAGGAAAAACTTCTCACTTACACACTTTTTAATTGTTCGCTCTCTTATCTCTTAACAATTCTTCACTAGAATTGTTACTTTTAATTTGGGATATCTCACTGAAGAAAATGTCTTAGTATTTATAGGAGAGTTTCACGAAGCATGCAGCAAAGAAATCTTAAAAGAATAACACAATTTTCTTGATTCAGTGCCAACCTTTCTTATTTTTTTCATTCGGTGCGACTTTTCTAAATTTCAAATTTTGCGGCTACTTTTATTGACTTTTCAACAATTATCCATCTCAGCGCAGATTTGTCACAATTTGAGCCGATTGTTAATGACCCATCATCCTCAAAAATATATTTCATTAAGGATACAAAATGGTTGTGTTGTTCTGACTGCTTGCGTACCCAAAATTTGGGATCAAACCAATTATAGTTCAAAATTTTTCAAATTCAACACATTCAAAGTATTTGAATTAGTTTCGAGCAATATTGAAATTTAATTTCAGAAATCATTTTTGTCAACATATCTGATGGGTTATATCTAGTATCAATCATTTTCAATAACACAACATTGTTCTTGATAACATCTCTCATATAATGATATTTCACATTTATGCGTTTTATTCGAATATAATATGCTTGATTTTTTGCAAGGAATATCACGTTTTGATTATCACAGAAGAGCTCAATGGAGGATTACTTTGGATCTTTAATGAAATATTACTTTAGGGATGATGGTTCGTTCGTAGTTGGCTCATATTTGGTTAAATTTTCATCGAGGTGGAGAATTGTTGAAAAGTCAATAAAAATGGTCACAAAATTTGAAATTGCAAGGCACAAAATTTGAAATTTGAAAATTGAAAAAGTTGTGCCGAATGAAGAAAAATGAAAAGTTGGCACCGAATGAAGAAAATAGTGCCAAATTTTGAAGATTTTTCTGCTGCATACTTGGTGAAGCTCTCCTATAAATATCAAGACATTTCCTTTAGTAAGGCATTCCAAAATGTAGAGTGTGAGAGTTTAGGTGAAAAGCTCTTTGAGGGAGTGCAGAGAGAGTTTTCTATAAAAGAGTCCAGAGAAAGAGAACATCTACAAGTGAGCTCTTAAAAAGTTTGGGAGAGCATTTCCTTGGATGCTTTGTTAGGTTTTGCATTATTTGTAGAGATGTGAGAGAATGTATGTCTTGGTGAGATTGTTTCTCTTAAGAGAGTGAAAATACTAAAATATTTGAGTATTTGGGAAGTGAGATATTCATATTCGTACTTTATTAAGTAAAACAATTATTATCTCTTGCATCTATGGATGTAGGTAGGGGTGGGCAAAATACCCGACCCAATCCAATCCAACCCGATCCGACCCGAATAAGTTCGGGTTCGGGTCGGTTCAGGTTGTTATTGAAACCCGAACGGATGAAAAATTGCAAACTCGATCGGGTCGCACCAAAAAAAAAAAACTCACTGAACCAGTAAACCTATAAACACATCACACATCACTGATCACACATGCACACACCAGACACCACACACACGGGCACACAGTCACAACTCAAAAACAATTGGCTAAAACAAATTGACAAATAAAAAACAAAATCAAATTATAACCCACGCACACAGCCACACACAAACAAATCTTCGCTGCCTTATCCTCACAGGCTCACAGCCCTCATCCTTACACTCATGACTTCACACACACACACACACATCGCAAAAGCCAAAAGCAAAGCGGCAGCCAGCAGCCAACGCAGAGAAGAGAACGGAGGAAGCGCAGCCAACGCATGCAGCCACCTAACCCGCGACTGGATCTGCTGCTTCGTGACATCCGTAGCTACCAGATTTGCTGTTGCCGAATATCTACCGGATCTGCTGCTGCTGGATCCGCTGTGCTGCCATCAGATCTGCTGCTGCTGCAGCCTCCACCATCACCAAGTTCCACCGTGAACCGTCAACCCAAATTCTTTTCTTTTTTGATGTTTTGATGGTATATAATAATATATTATATATTATCTGTTAATTGTTAAGTATATGTATTGTTAAATGTTAATAATAAAATGAGGGAAATTTTTGTATGGAAAATTTTGGAGCTTAATTTATCAAGTCCGTGGAAGCTTTAAATTATATGTATGAATTGATTTTTTTTGTTTTGTTTTTAATAAATAAATTAAGCAGATTAAGATTATTTCACCCGATCCGAATTAACCCGAATTTAACCTCGAATTTTTGACCCGATCCGAATATATTCGGATCGGGTCGGATCGGGTTACAACTTTGGGTTGAGTTCGGATGAATTTTTTTCTAACCCGATCAACCCGAAATTCGATCGGGTTGATCCGAACCCGACCCGAACCCGAAAATGCCCACCCCTAGATGTAAGCTTTATTACTAAATCACATAAAATTCTTGTGTCATTATTTTTCTTTAAATATTTGGTGCGCATTGATTCCGCATTTGCTTTAAGTAAAACAATTAACATCAGAGCACAACAAATGACGCTTCTGCAACACAACAAGGACGGGGGTTTGGCGGTGGTTTCGTCTGGGGAATTTTTTAGTTGTGTCCCATATTGCCTAGTAAAGGAGAATTACTCTGGTTTATGAGTAGGATGAGTCACTCCATCCATTAGGCTAGTCGTTTGGGTTAGATACCTAGAAATCTTAGGCAAATCCCTTCTTAACATTAGTAGAAGTAAAATTTAAAAACTTCTGTTGGCAAGAGGACATTTGAATTTAGGACATTTGTTAATCCAGGTGGTGGATTTCTTCATTTTTATTTTCTAATTTTTTTTAAGAAATGTTGCGTAACAGTTACCACTTTTATTTTTGTTTCAATTCTTCTATAAGAAGCTGCTTATATATGAAGGCAAGAGTACTCATTGTTGCCGATCTGGTCTTTCGCATTGCATAAAGAACGTTAAGATTGAGCTCTCTAATGACAATAGAAAAGAATTTGTTACTGAAGGAAGTTATTTTTTGGAGGATGGTGAGATAATCGAGAAGATTGATGATTTCTGGAGTTCTTTTGAAGGATCTGCCGATAGCTATGAGTAGCAAATTTTGATCAGAGTTTATATTTGTTACTTTTGGTGTCTTGTGGGATTCGGGCATCCTTTTGGATTCTCTGTTAATGTTCTTAGTCCAATGTTCATTCCCTACTGCCAACCTCCCAAAACTTCAAGATATTTTCCTGTGAAATTCCATAAGTATTTCATAGTTAAAGTTCTATAAGTTATGTAGCTGCTTTGCCCCTTTTTTTTTTTATAAAAAAAATGTGTGTATAATTAACATTGTTGCATATATAACAACAATTCAGTGGTCCTCAAGGGCTCGACCCCGGGTAAACTTGGAGCAATTTTCTTTTTTCTAAATCGCCATCCGAATTAGAAATTTTAGGGGGATAGATGGGTCAAAATTAATTTGGATTTTATTCACAGTTAAAAATTTATTTAATTTCTAAATTTTAAGATTAGTGTCTAGTCTCTGTATTTTTTATAATGTCTTGAAACATTCCTACCGTTAAAGTATTGATATACCTACCGTTACTTTTTATTTTTTTAAGTTTATTTTTACAATATTATCATTTTATAATAATTTTTTTGTTTGGACATTAATAAAAAGAAAATAATTAAATTACTAAATTAACTCTAAAAAATAAAAAAATATATTAATTTTTTTTGTAAGCATCATTTGCACACTTAGGAGTTTGCATATAATTTTTGATAATTAAAAATTAATATAAATATTATGGTTAAAGTTTGACTTTTAATTAGAATATAAATTGCCAATTGAACAAATAAAATCCAACTAAAGATGGGGCCACAGGGCTGCTGTCCTCAAAATCCTACTCATTCATCACTTGGAAATATTTTAATTAAAATAAAGAACACCATCCTTGACTCTCAGATTCAATAATATATGCCAAAAATGTTGGCAATACAAATACAAGTCTTGATTCATCTTCATGCAATAACTCCATAACATAATACATATGTCAAATTTCATTAACTAAGTTATGGAATTCATTATCCTTTCCTTACTTCTTCTATCACTTGCTCTTTACTCTCTTTATTATGTGCTCATCAAGCCTAAACCCACCACACAGAATCTTCCACCAGGCCGCAAAGGCTGGCCCTTCATTGGTGAAACACTCGAGTATCATGCGTTGAGCAAAAAAGGTTGCATAGAAAAGTTCATGTCACAGCGAATGCAAAAATACTCTTCCAAGATTTTCAAAACATCATATCTTGGTGCTGATATGGTGTTTTTATGCAGTGCTGAGGGGAACAAGCTCTTGTTTTCTAATGAGCACAAGCTTTTCAAGCCTTGGCTGCCAAGAATCATCGAAAATTCTTTCAAAAGCTCTCCCAACATAACTTTGCAGGACGAGTTTAACTCGTTGCGTAGAGTCATTGGCTCGTTCACTGAGCCTAATGCACTCAGGAGGTATGTTGGAATGATGGATGCGAATGCGAAAAGACACTTGCGGAAGTATTGGGATGGCAACGATGTAGTGAAGGTTCATGATTTGTCAAGAAAATTTATATTTGCTTTGTGTTGTGAGTTGATGTATAACATACACGATGCACGAACAGCTGATGAACTTGAGAATCTTGCTCACTGCATAATGACTGAGTTCTTTATAATCCCCGTGAACATTCCGGGGACAAAATTTGGTCGTGCGGTTAGAGCAGGAAGAGAATTCCATCAAAGGTTTCGTAATATGATTAAGCAGAGAAGGCTTGAAATTGAAGAAAAGAGAGAGCCAGAACATAAAGACATATTGTCGCTACTACTGCTTGAGAAAAATAAAGATGGCGAAGACTTGACAGAATCCGAAATTGCTTTGAAGATGCAAGCCGTTTTAATTGGTGCCTATGACAATCCAAGCATTGCCATTAGTACCATCGTCAAATTTCTTGCGGAGCTACCAGAAATTTATGAACAAGTTCTTAGAGGTATGGCGAATCTCTAGTCTTATCACAATTTTTAATTAGTGATAATATTACATCTTCAAAGTGAACTTATTAGGATTATTTTAATTAGTAATTAAATATATTTTTATTTTGTTTTTGGGTAAAGAGCAAATGGAAATTGCGAATTCAAAAGGACCTGATGAGTTGTTGAGCTTTGATGACCTAAAAAGGATGAAATACACTTGGAATGTCATAAGTGAAGTGTTAAGAATGGAACCGCCGAATTCTGGAACCTTTAGAGAAGCCCTTACAGAAGTCACTATTGATGGATATACAATTCCCAAGGGATTTAAGGTAATTTTTATGTCATCATTGACTAATTTTTAACAACTGATTTATGTCTTTATTTTACAAAGAAAAATGATACGTAGCTACCAACAAAATACTACTATGATAGAAACGACAACACTGTATCATAAATAGTATTATCGTTTTGTGTACTATAGTGGTATTGAAGCATAAACGGTATCCTATTTTCTATCTTTGTGGTGTCCTAATGGCGTTTAAATATCAGTACTCTCTATAAAAATACTGATGTCTCACTAGATAAGATTAATCTTTTACCATATTTTCAACTAAGCTTATTTGACTGGTCACTCAAATTCAAATATTGTGGGAGGTAACAGTTAAAAATTTGATTTGAGCTTTATCTAACTTACCTTCAAAAGAAAAACTGATTAAAAATTTGATTTAAATTTTACCTGCCCTATCTTTGAAAGAAAAACTAAGCTTATTAGTTATTTCTTCAAGGACAAGTTAAAAGTACAATGGTCTTTCTCAAATTCGAACCTCACATTTTGTAAAATGCGAATTCTAACTAACTTATTGCAACAACAAAAATTCATGAAGATAACTCTCTAATTTGAGATTTGCAAAATGTGGAGTTAAATAATTTCTTGTCGTTTTACCATTGGTGCTAATTAGTTGAACTTTGCATTTTACAAAATCCAGACATCTAAATCTAAGAATAAATCTATACATATACATTTCTCAACTAAGCTATATATTTTATCAATTTGTGTAAGATGCTGATCATCTTTGATTTCTCCATGCTTGACACAGTTACATTGGGCAGTAAATGCAACGCATAAAGACCCGGAATGCTTTCCAAATCCAGAAAAGTTTGATCCATCAAGATACCAAGGAAATGATATAGTTCCATTTTCTTATGTCCCATTTGGAGCAGGACCGCACATATGCCCTGGAAAAGAGTTTGCTCGATTAAAATTACTTGCGTTTTTTCACAATCTGGTCAGAAAATTCAGGTGGGAGAAAATAATACCCGATGAGAAGATGATAAGGAACCCAAATCTAATGCCCGAGAAAGGACTTCCAGTTCGCCTCTATCCCAACAATTAAACTCTAAATAATTATTATGATAAAATAATGTACTATTGTGTGTACAAATAAATTATGCTAAAAAAATTAATGCAATTTTATAATTTTTTTTTTTGAAAACTCAAGAGTCAGGAGTTGTTTTTTTTTTTTTTCATTTATAATTTATCGAGAAGGCTTGCTTCTTTTTTTTTTTTTTTTTTTTCTCTCCCCTAACTGACGCATATACCTTAGTGAAGTTCGAATATATAGATCACTCCTCACGTTACTATAACTATAACTTGGTCTTATTTAGAAAGCTTGCTTTCATTACGTGTATTATTGTAAAAAAATCATTATAAAGCTACCGAAAATTGGTAAACACTTATAATTATAGTTTAAAAGCTAAATATTTGATAAAAAAAAAAATCAACATTCTATTTCTTTTACTATACAGAGTCTCCACTAGGAAAAGCTTGTACAGGGGCACAAAGGTAGGCATTAATTTAATAGTTGAAACTTTTATTTTCAGTATGATGCCAAGGAAAAATTCAGCAAAATATATTGCATTATTTAAGAAAAGAATAAAGTAGGCACACCTCCCATAGAAAATCTCTAAAAGCTATTATTAATATAATGCAAAATTTAGTTAATTTTGCTTTTCTGTTGTAATAAAACAGAATCCGAATCCAAAGTAGGTAGACAATTTACTTTAATTGTCTTTGTCTGAAAAAGAAATTTTTATATAGAAATAATCTGTCACAAAGAATGTGATATCTTTTGTTCGTCACGTGTTACACGTGTCTTCAAAATGAATTTGGTGGAACATTTTAACTTATTTTAAATTTTTTAACACGTGTTTTCAAAATGAATTTGGTGGAACATTTTAAATATTTGTTTTTCTCCAGAAAAAAAAATTAATTTAAAATTTTAAACTTTCATGAGTTTTAGAATAAAATCGTAGTGCAACTATGGTACTGTGCCACAATTGTACCTAACTGTTAAATTTTTACTTATTCAAATGAACTGTACTCATTTGAGTGGATCTAACGACTGGTACAACTGTGACACGCTATCACAGTTGTACTGTAGCAAACTTCTCCTGTCATCCCACCATCTGATTGTCTATAGTTAAGTTCCTCACTCCACATCCAACCACATCCAAGTCCAACGGCTGATGCTGCAGTCTGTAGCTTACAGATTCTGTAAGCTAGTGAAGTCCTATACTATATAGTAGTAATTAATTAATGATTTTTATTTCCTATTCTTTTTCTCTATAATTTTTTTTTTCCTATATTTTCTCCTCTCTCCCATCTACTCTCTCTTTGATACCTTCGCCTCCAGAAAAAGAGGGGAAACAAAGTAATTTTCATGGTCCTTTTACGAACATGCCACAAAAACATAAAAAGAAAAGAAATGGACAAAGCAATTTTACATGTTAACGCTTGTTAAATTTGTAAATAAAAATAGAATTGATCTGGGAAATTATTCAAGAAAATTTGAAGTGCTTGCGTATTTAATCTACAATAAATATTAGGATACTTTATGGTACTCAAAATTTGTCTTTTATTGAAAAATCTTCATTTAGGACCTTACACTCTTTTTATTCACAATCTTTTATAAATATTAGGATATTTTATGTTTACGTTCCGGACATTTTAAAAAATTCTTTTTTTCCCCCCTAAATGGAACAGAGGATGGATGAGTAGAGACTTTAAAAATTACACTATTTATCAATCATCGGATCAGCGGCTTATTAAGGGTCAAAATTGAATAAAATAAATGCTAAATATTTTTTTCCCCAATAATTCATCATATAATAAATTTTTTCTTTTCTTTTCTTTTCCGCTCCTCTCCCCTCGAACATATCTTACTATAAATTTGTTTTTCTCTTCATTGTTTCTTCTATTTTTTTAATGGTATCCTAATCCTAATAAAGTGAAACAAAAAAAAAATCGAATACAAAATAGGTTTCTCAATCCTCATCCCCAAATTGCCACGGGGATGAGATCTTCTAATCTGAATATTGATAATTGATTACATTAGATTAAAATTAGTAGCAAAACATTAAAAAAAAGTTGCAGGTTCCTCTGAATTTTTTCTACTACAACAATAGGAATGTTGTGTGCGAAAAAATGATTAAAAGAAAATACGATTGTCCTCTATTGAATCCAATTTCTACCCAAATCATGCTATTAGAGATCTTCTAAACTAAATCTCATAAAAAACTATAAAGAAGGTCAGAACGAAGGTTCGATTAGAGGCCTCTTAAATGTTTAACATTAATATGCTTTGCAGAAAGAAGGAAAAGAAGATGAGAGGGAAAAAAGAAGAAACAGGAGGTGGTCATCTAGAGGAAATTTCTCAGGAAAAGAGTTGAAAACTTGAAATAATGTCAAGAGGAAGGAGAAAAAATTAATTTAAATTAGGTATCTATTGTATTAAATTCATCTAATCCTAACCGTTAATAGGCACCAAATCTAAGAGTTGAAAATTAATGTAAAAATAGTGTAATTTTCATGGCCTCCTGATGTAAATTATTGGAAACTTTCATTTTTTTTTACTTTGGAAAAAGTACGGATACCCTGCAAACTTAAAAAAGATATTTAAAAACCAATTTGTTAAAGGATTCCATTAATTTTAACCAAAAATTTATTTTCAACTTATAATTACCATTGGCTTCCTCTAACATACAAGTCAATATATTGATTTGCCCATTTTGCTCATAAATTATTAATAAAATTACAAACATACCGTTATTTATAAGGTTTGGAATTTTGCTGTAGAAATCCAAGTTAATGTTTTTTTTTTCAATTGCTCATCTTTAGATTTTAAAAGCAGGCCATGTATTCTCTATCATCTGAATCACAGTTAGAAATAATTTAATCTCCTTATTCATTATCTTTACAATCCACGTCTTCACCGCCTTCAATGTCTCCACTATCCACTCTATCATCATCCCAACTTAATTCACTTTCATCATCAACAGGTTTTATGTCTTCATTGTCATCGTTCGTCCAATATGCTTTGTTGTCATGTCAACATTTTGGCAGATTCCAGAACGAGCATCGGCTTAAGGGCACGAGCACCGACACGAGCAGTGGGCTATGCGTGCGGCGGGTTGGAGAACTATATTAAGGGTTTGTGTTTTTTTTTTTTTTTATTGATGAGGAGGGTTTTTAGTTAACAATTGATTAAATTTTACTGTTTTAGGTTGGAGGAGGGTTTTAGGTAAATTCTTAGTTATTAGTAAGGGAATGTACCATATTAACCTTTTTATTATTTAAATAAATTGAATACTTTAACAAATGGGAGTTTAAATGTCTTTTTTAAAATATTAGGGAGTTTTGTATTCGTTTCACTAAACGTTTAGGGGTGTACCAGTTCTTTTCCCTTATTATTATTATTTTTTTAGAATTTATAAGGAAGTAGGTAGCTTTGTTTGATTGATTGAAATCTCGGTATGGGTGTTTTATTTGCCAATTTATCTTTTTTTTAGAGTGTTTTGTAGATTATACTCAAAATTGAAAATGCGATTTTAGTTTTCAACTTTTGTATATTCTTAATAGTTGTTGATTCGGAAAAAAAAATAGTCGTTACAATTTATAGACTGATAAAAAAAATAGTTGTTCGAATTAAAATATTATCATTAAAATTATAGACTGATAAAAAAAAAAAAGTTGCTACAAATTTTGTATATTCTTAACAGTCTAATTCATAAAAGATAAATTAGCGGGTTTGTTTTCCTTTGGAACCGTAATCTTGGCCTAGATTTTTTAATGTTTTATTTTAGGATCCCCCTATATTACATGCATGTAACTTAGCATTATCCTTTATTTTATATCGTTTTATTCTTCTTGTGTCCTCTTTGTTGTTTTGAGAATAATGAAATTACCATCAGTCAATTGAAAAATATCGTAAAATATATGGAAAAAAGAAAGTTTGAGAGAGAGGGAGAAAACAGGCAAGAGAGAACAAAATTTGTGTAGGAAACTAACTTTAGAGAAGGAAAAGAGAATAGAAATGAGAAAATTCATTTAATTACTATTACTAAATGTACATGCTGGTCCTCGATATCTTGACCATGCATAGATAAATCACTAATCTAAAGACTAAAAATTGTGTCAAAACTAATGTAAAGTTCATTATTAAGAAGGCCATGGATCCCCTAGTCCATGGACCCTCTGCTGATGACAATACATTTAAGTACCGATGACAATACATTTAACGACAATTTAGAAATTTAAGTGCCGATGACATTTTGTAAGATCTCATTAAGGAAAAACTTCCGTCACAGACAAAATTTCAGACATGAGAAATTGATAAATAATCTCCATAATGGAAATATGAAATCAATTATTTGATTTTCCCTCACAAATGAAATGTATGTCTTATAAAAGGGATAGATTGCATATCTTGTAAAAGAGATAAATTTATTTAAGTGCTTGTTTAGGGCAGTTTGGAAATGTTGTAGCTTTTAAAATAATTGTTATTAGCTGCACTGTATAAATAATCAGCTGTGAAGAGAATTAGTTAAATGCTTGGTAAATTTTGTTTTCAGAAGAACTGTGAGTTTTGAAAGTAGTTATAAATATTTGGCAAATTTAACTGTTAAACTATTGAGAGAAAATAAATAACTAATATATATATAATGTAAAATAAAATTTACTTATACATATAAAAACACGTACATATAATATTTCTAATTGTATATTATAATAAATTTTACTAAAAATAAAATTTTTGATTTTATTTTTATTTTTTATCTTAAAACAATTGATAATTAAATTTATAATATAGTGAAAAAAATTTAATAATAATTAGACCAAGAAATTGATATTAATAAATTGATATTGATGAATTATTATAAAAATGTATTAAAATGTTGATTTCGATTCCAATTTCAATAAGGATAATTTTGGATTTAAGTAAATATTTGTGGAATTGTATTAAAAGATAAAATTGATTATCAAAATCAGAATCTAGAAGCTATAGGAGGAGTTGATTTTGACAAAAGTGATTTTGATTTTTTTTTTACCAAACTAAAATTATCTTATAAATTTTTAATCCTAAACGGGCCCTCAGTCTCTATATTTTAAAAATGGTAAAAGCTCGTTTAGTCCCTATATTTTGAAGTTAGTGTCCGTTTAGTCCCTATATTTTTAAAAATACCTCAAATCATCCCTACCATTAAATTATTGACACTTTTGCCATTATCTTTTGCTCCTTTTAACTTATTTTTATAATATTGCCCTTTTATAATAATTTTTTAGACATTATTAAAAAGAAAAAATAAATTACCAGTTTAACACCAAAAATAAAATAAAATAAAATATATATATTAATTTTTGTGGAACACACTCTTGAGTTAAAATATTAATTTTTCTAAAAAAATTGATAATGTAATTTTTTACGATATTAAGTTTTTAGACATACGTGAGCTTCCACAAAAATTAATATATACCTTTTTGTTTTTATTTTATTTTTGAGTTTAATTTGACAATTTAATTTTTTATTAATATCCAAAAAAGAAACATTATTGTAAAAGTGTAATATTGTAAAAACAAGTTAAAAATAATAAAAAAATAATGGCATGAGTGTCAATATTTAGTAGCAGGGACGTTTTGAGATGTTTTTAAAAATACAGGGACTAAATGGACACTAACCTCATAATATAGGGACTAAACAAGCTTTTACCCTTTTAAAAAGTACCTTAAAATACCTTGTAATTAAATATGTTATATTCTTACCTTTGCTTTTTTTTTGTGCATTTACAATAATACCCTTACAGTAATACTCTTGAGATTAATTAATTTATCAATAAAAATTTAATTAGAAAATTAACTAATATTTATTTATTACCAAATTAACCAACAAATGTCCATACGAAAGAACTAATATTTTTTGTAGCCATGCAACAATTTTTCTAATAATTTATTTATAAATAAATTAATATAAGCCAACTTAAAGTCCTTGCAACAATTTTACTAATAGTTATTTTATAAAACAAATTAATTTACCAAATTAACCCTAAAAGTAAAGTAATAACATAAAATTTATGGAAATTTTTATGTTACTTATAAGGCTAATTTGATAAATTAACATTTTTTCTTTCCATTAATATCCTCAAGAAGACAAGAATATTGTTGTAAGGGTATTATTGTAAAAAAAAAGAAAAAGAAAAGATATGAGTGTAATATATTTAATAGCAAAGATGTCTTGGGATATTTTTTAAAATATATGAATTAAACAGGTACTTGAATCAAAGTAAAAGTCTAAGCAAGTATTTACCCTTTATTGATATTCTTCCCTTCTTGATTGATATTCTTCCCTTCTTGAGGATATTGCTATGGGGGCTAAATTTCCTTTCCAATTATGAAAATAATTGTGTGAAGGCAGTTATCTCCTTCTCGAAATGAGAATAGATTAGACATCTCTCGAATATTTCCCAAGTATAAGGAAATGGAACCAAGTATCAAATTTCTAAGAAAAAATTGCTACTTACCATGTATCATACAAGGCAGGAGCTTACTACGATTACATTCATCATATTATCATAACAATGTCCATCAATCACACTACCAAATAGTAATCATCAATCCAATAACCCAATAAAAGTCACCAGCCACTACTAACACAAAGCACTTCCCCTTGGTTAGCACTGTGACCAACATTTTAACCTGTTCTTTAATGTCTTGTTTTCTTCTTTGGAGGCCGATGGGTGTATGCATTATCAAATCGACTTAAATTTATCAATTAAACATACAAGGGATAAATGCTTTTTTGTTTTCCCGTTCCAACATTTGTGATGGACCATTAAACCAGCTCCTACTCTCGCTATATACATCAGTCAAGTGCTCATCGATCTCCTCGATGGACGACACTCTGATTTGTGGATTCCCCTTGCTCACCACACCAACCTGTAAAAGATGAAACAAGCATGAAATGGTCACACAAGTTGACAAAATTTGGAACACCCTTATAGAGGCTTCATAATATTAATATTATTTGCTCTTTTATTGATTGAAGTACTCATATATGCAATAGTTGATTAATGTTTTGCACACTGATGCAGCCACAACATATAATTGCAAAAACAATTAAAAAAATAAGTTGAATAAATTTTTCAATTCAATGGGCTGTTACGCAAACAAAATTAAATTTATGCATACCCTCATGTGTATAAAAAGGCAGTTTTCTTCATCTGTTTTACACAGAAAAATACAAATATAGCACATAAAAAAATTTCTTCCTCTTCCTTTGACGTTCTGTTTTGATCGAGAATTTACACTGTTGCTGTTTGCCGAAATTATTTTTCGTGCTTGACAAATAATTCGTTCCCGTTATATCCTGGAAAACATATACTAATGAAAACAAATACCAGCAAACCTAAAAGCACTATAATAAGTGGTAAATATATTTTAAGAAAACTGTTTTTATAGGCCTCGGGTTTTCTTTGTTTCCTTATTATTATTTTTCCTTCTTCAGCTTATTATTTGTTGTTTTCGCGTTTTTCAGCAGCTGTTTTATTAAGATTTGCTATTGTTTCCGATTCTGTGGTTAATCAAATTCGTGTTTATTTGCTGCAGCTCTTAATTGTTCACTCACTGCAATTTTCTTTTTCCTAATATAAAATTACAATCTAAATGTTAAAAGAGAAATAAGAATATCAGACTCTAGAAATAGAATTGTCTCTAACAAACAAACAGGCCAGTGCCTATGATGTAAAACACTCATGAACAGATACTCATGGTCCAAGAAAATATATAAGGAAATCTAATTGTTTTCATCAACATATAGCCTGATTTACCAATTCATCCCCAAAGCCTCTCAACATGCTTGCGTTTACAAGCAAGCAAGTCATGTGTACATCAACCAGGTGCAGTCTAGTGAAAAAACTAAATTAAAATTCATAACCCCAATACCCTCGGTACACAATTGGTCACCACAAGAGTAATAAAGGAAACAAGCATATAACAACATGCCCTAGAACTAAGAACTCATCAATTACTATATAAACAAATGATCGTTACAAAAATAAAGCAATATGTACCTGCACAGTTTGTTTGAAGTAAATGCAGGATCATTCTTCATTTTCTTCTCCCAGAAATTAATTTCCTCTTGCTTCTTCAATCAAGCTAGGGTTGGCAATGGGGCAGGATGAGATGAGATTTGCCAATCACAGTCTCGTTCCGTATATGCAAGTGGGATGAAAAGACGTTCCACTTCCATTCCTATATTTGTTTTTGGGATAAAAATATATCCCAATCTCGTCCCAAAAGAGATGGGAACCTATGGGATCCCAGCCCTATTGGAAAAGTTCTCATTCTTAGTCAGCAATGAGACATGATGAGAGGAAATTTGTCAATCCCACTTCTGTCCCGTATATGCAAGTGAGTTAAAAAAAAATGTCATACTCCCGTCCCTAAACTTTTTTATAGGATAAAAATATGTCTCAATCCCGTCCCAAATGGAATGGGATCCCGTAAGATCCCGTCCTGTTGAACCTAGATCAGACTTACTCTCTAATCAAGACTCTCCAGGATATAACTGAACTCTCTAATCAGGATCTAATGAATGGTTTAATCAATTCACACAATGAAATCACCCAGAAACAATACACAAAGAACAACAAAATATAAGTGGTTCGGCTGGAGCCAGCCTACATCCACTGAAGAACAGAGCAACAGCTTTTATTCAATAGCCAAGAACAAGTTTCAAGAATGAAGACGAAGTTACAAGCAACACTCTCACTGATTTCCCAGACTCCAAGACTACTTATACTAGCTTAAGAGCCCTCACGAAGACCCCCTGTCAACCGGCTGTAATCTGGGTTTGTTGGCTAACAATCCCAGATTTCTCCCGCCTATTGTAACTGACTTTAACAACCTTCAGGACACGTGTTGAATTCTTGCTAACATTAAGCCTCAAAACGACATTCTCTTATGCCGTTCAGAGTAAGTGGTAGCACGTGATATTTACGTGCTTTCACTTAAAGCTTTGGCTGACGACCAAAGTTTGTCATACAGGCTTGTATCCTTGTCGGCTGACTTGTCGTATACCAACAAGACCACGAACTGATATGTCGGTTGATCTTCTGGAAATCAGTTTAAAGCTCATACTTTAACATTCTCCACCTTGAGCTTAAAACTCTCATGACCTGCTACTCTTCTCTCCCACCATCTGTTATTTAGTTATCACAGATGCCAGCCAAATCCAAACAGAATTTGAATTTAGCTCCTGGAACAGCTTTAGTTAACATATCTGCAACATTGTCATCTGTATGGATTTTGTGAAGCATTACAGTTGCTTTTGAGATTTCTAGCCTGATGAAGTGCACCTTAATGTCAATGTGTTTGGTTCTTTCATGGTGTGTTTGATTCTTGCTTAGGCATATAGCACTTTGGCTATCACAATATATCACCACAGACCTCTGATTGACTCCAAGCTCCTTCAACATACCCTTCAGCCATATTGCTTCTTTTATGGCTTCAGCAGCAGCTGTGTACTCTGCTTCAGTTGTGGACAGGGCCACTACACTCTGTAGCTGTGATTTCCAGTTTATTGTGCAATTGTTGAATGTGAAAAGACAACCAGTTAAAGACCTTCTTCTATCTAAGTCCCCTGCATAATCAGCATCCACATAGCCCACAATTGAACTGTCATCTCTTCTCTGTCCCCCATATATCAGACCATGCCCAGAAGTTCCCCTTAGATACCTGAGTATCCACTTTACAGCCTTCCAATGTTCTTTTCCAGGATTGGACATATACCTACTGACCACACTGACTGCATGTGCTATATCAGGTCTGGTGAGCACCATGGCATACATTAAGCAGCCTACAGCACTTGCATAAGGTATCTTTATCATTTCAGACTTGTCAGTATCAGCTGTTGGGCACTGCTGTTCTGATAATCTGAAGTGAGCTGGTAATGGTGTTTGCACTGGTTTGGCAGTAGTCATGTCAAACTTATCAAGTACTCTCCTGATATATTCCTCCTGTGTAAGAAACAAAGTGCCAGATTTCCAGTCTCTGATCAGCTGCATTCCAAGTATCTTTTTAGCTGGTCCCAAATCCTTCATCTCAAATTCACCTTTGAGTTGTTGTTTCAGAAAGTTTATATGTTCCATGCTTTTGCTGGCAATGAGCATGTCATCCACATACAGAATCAGATAAACCATGTCCCCTGATATCTCTTTGTAATAAACACAGCAGTCTAGATTACACCTTTGAAAACAAAGTTTCATCATAAAGCTGTCAAACCTGAGATACCACTGTCTTGGGGACTGCTTGAGGCCATAAAGTGATTTCTTCAGAAGGCATACCCAATCACCATTTGACTGGTCTTCAAAGCCTTCAGGTTGAGACATTACTATTTGTTCTTCAAGCTCACCATGTAAGAATGCAGTCTTAACATCCATCTGTTCAAGATGCATGCTATGAACTGCAACCAAAGCTAGGATCATTCTTATTGATGTATGTCTCACTACAGGTGAGTAGACTTCTGTAAAATCAATCCCCTCTCTCTGTGTGTAGCCTTTGGCAACTAGCCTAGCTTTATATCTCATGGATTCAACCCCTGGTATACCCTGCTTAACCTTGTAGACCCATTTACAGCCTACTACCCTTTTGTTTTCTGGCCTTTTTACAAGCTTCCAGGTGTTATTTTTGTGTAATGACTCCATTTCATCCTTCATAGCTTTTATCCATTTATCTGCATCCTTTCCTGAAACAGCTTCTCTGTAGGTTTTGGGCTCATCATTGTCTAGTTCATGGGCTGCTGTTAGTGCATATGCAATCAAATCTGCATATGCAAACCTCTTAGGTGTTTTGATAACTCTCATTTGTCTGTCTCTTGCCAGTTGATAGTCTTGAATATCTGTATGAGTTCCAGAAGCTTCACTGATATCTTCAGCATCTTCTCTCTCCATGTCTTCAGCTTCATCATGGTAGTCCAGAGCTGATTTTCCTTTAAACTCCACCTTCAAATGTTGTTCCTGTGAGTCAAGTCCTCCTTTTGGTTTAGCAGGATCCTTTTGATGTCCTTTCATTAACATCTCTGACTCATTGAAGACTACATCTCGGCTGACTATGCACTTTGGTGGCTTCATTTCAGTGCACCAGAGTTTATAACCTTTGACACCTTCAGGATAACCCAGGAATACACATTTCAGTGCTCTTGGCTCCAGCTTCCCTTGCTTGACATGTGCATAAGCTGGACAACCAAAAATCTTAAGATTTGAATAATTTGCTGCCCTTCCTGACCACATTTCTATTGGTGTTTTGAAGTTTAGGGCACTGGATGGACTTTTATTCACTAGATAACATGATGTCATCAAGGTTTCAGCCCACAGTGTTTGAGGAAGCTTTGAATGGATCAGTAAACATCTGACTTTATCCATCAAAGTCCTATTCATTCTTTCTGCTAGCCCATTCTGCTGTGGAGTGTAACTCACTGTTTTGTGTCTTGCTATGCCATTGAGTTTGCAGAAATCATCAAACTGTTTGTTGCAGAATTCAAGCCCATTATCAGTCCTCAGTCTCTTAATCTTCCTACCACTCTGAGTTTCCACCAATGCTTTCCATTGTTTGAACCTCTCGAAGACTTCATCCTTACCCTTCAAGACATAAACCCATACTATCCTCGAGTAATCATCTATAAAAGAAAGAAAGTATTTTGCTCCACCTAGAGAGACAGTCTGTGATGGTCCCCACAGATCTGAATGGATGTAATCTAGGGTCCCTTTTGTGTTATGCACTGCAGTTTTGAAACTAGTTCTTGAGGACTTGCCTAGGACACATACCTCACAGAACTCCAAAGACCCCAACTTATCATCCCCTAAGACTCCCTGTTTTTCTAGAATTTTTAGCCCCTTTTCACTCATATGTCCTAACCTTAGATGCCATATGAGAGTTTTATCCAAACCCAGACTTGCTGAGATACTAACATCCCCAGTTACAGCAGTGCCTTGAAGCACATATAAGCCATTTTGCTTATTCCCTTTCATAACCACTATAGACCCTCTAACAACCTTCATTACTCCAGATTCAACCTTAATGGAGCATCCAATTTGATCTAGAGTGCCTAGAGATATTAAATTCCTTTTTAGATCAGGAATATGCCTCACATCTCTTAGCTCCCTAATCATCCCATCAAACATCTTAAATCTAATGGTTCCTAACCCAACAACCTTACACATTGTGTTATTCCCCATCAGAACCTCACCTCCATTAAAAGCATTATAAGTAGTAAAAAGATTTTGATCAGGGCACATGTGATATGAACATCCAGAATCAAGAATCCACTTACTATTTGTCTGAGTTTCAGAAGCCAAAAGGACACCAGCTGAGTCATAGCCTTCATCTTCTGATGCAACAGCAGCATCACCATTCTTCCCATGCCCTTCATTTCCCTTGTTCTTTCTATCTGGGCAGTCCCTCTTGAAATGCCCTTCCTTGTGACAGTGAAAGCATTTCAGATTTTTATTCTTGGACTTTGACTTGTCTCTTTTCTTCCCTTTGTTGTAATCTTTCTTCTCAGGTCTTCCTCTTGCCATCAGACCTTCCCCAGCTCTTGTTTCTGTCTTCTTTGTGACTTCTTTAGAGCTGAGAGAATCCTTTACATCAGCCATTGATATTGACTGCCTTCCATAAAGCAGTGTATCTACAAAGTGTTCATATGATGGTGGGAGAGATGATAACAAGATTATTGCCTTGTCTTCATCCTCCAGACTCACATTGATATCTTCGAGATCCAAGATGATCCTGTTAAAGTTATCAATGTGAGTTGCCAGAGAGCTTCCTTCCTCTATTTGCAAAGTATACAACCTCTTTTTGGTACAAAGTCTTTTGGTTAGAGACTTCTTGGTATATAGGTCTTCAAGTTTTTTCCAGAGGCCTGCAGAAGTAGTTTGGTCTCCCACTTCCCTGAGAACTCCATCTCCCAGACTCAAGATTAGTGTGCTATGTGCTTTATCTAAAGCATCTCGCATTTCTTCATCAGAAAGCTTGTTGAGTTTCTTTTCAGATCTTGGATCACCCAAAGTCTCCTCCAGTCCCTGATGAACCAACAGAGCTCTCATCTTGAGCCGCTATAGATGAAAGTCGTTTTCTCCAGTGAATTTTTCTACCTCAAACTTAGAGGTTCCCATTTCTTGGATCAAAGATCAGAGATAAGGCTCTGATACCAATTTGTTGAACCTAGATCAGACTTACTCTCTAATCAAGACTCTCCAGGATATAACTGAACTCTCTAATCAGGATCTAATGAATGGTTTAATCAATTCACACAATGAAATCACCCAGAAACAATACACAAAGAACAACAAAATATAAGTGGTTCGGCTGGAGCCAGCCTACATCCACTGAAGAACAGAGCAACAGCTTTTATTCAATAGCCAAGAACAAGTTTCAAGAATGAAGATGAAGTTACAAGCAACACTCTCACTGATTTCCCAGACTCCAAGACTACTTATACTAGCTTAAGAGCCCTCACGAAGACCCCCTGTCAACCGGCTGTAATCTGGGTTTGTTGGCTAACAATCCCAGATTTCTCCCGCCTATTGTAACTGACTTTAATAACCTTCAGGACACGTGTTGAATTCTTGCTAACATTAAGCCTCAAAACGACATTCTCTTATGCCGTTCAGAGTAAGTGGTAGCACGTGATATTTACGTGCTTTCACTTAAAGCTTTGGCTGACGACCAAAGTTTGTCATACAGGCTTGTATCCTTGTCGGCTGACTTGTCGTATACCAACAAGACCACGAACTGATATGTCGGTTGATCTTCTGGAAATCAGTTTAAAGCTCATACTTTAACACGTCCCATCAGGAAAAATTGCCATCCTTAAATCTAGCACTTGTTGTAATGAAATTAAACATTGAGTCCTTGTTACCAATCTCACCTTCTCGCATTCTAACAAATACTTGGTGCACACTTATTCATTTACGCATCTCGACCGTTAGATGGACTCACTTTACATCTAATGACATTTTAAAATGGAGGCAAAAAGTGTGGTATTTGCAACTGTTGCAATATAGATAGACGAAATTGTTGCAATATAGGTGGACTCATATTACAATAAAAAATCTACTAATATTTACTCGGTAAATAATTATTGAGACCACCTCGCGGTCGTGTGGTGACATCATTTGAAAGAATTAATAAGTGAGAAATGTTAAATTACATTTAATGTAACTTCGAAGCTCCCTTAATACGTTGATTTCTAAAAGTAGTATTATATTACTTCATTCAATTCAACACAAGTTGGACTTTGTAAACATTTATTTCACGACAATTGTTCAGAGTTCGTACTTGCGCCCCCACCATAGATAGATATTACATTAAATTATTCCATATACAAACACAAATTGCAATAACTTATCACAACAAACAAATAAAATTACATTAAATATACTGAATTAAATCTGCCAAACACATGATAGACGATAATTAATTACTACTCTCCAAGGTTGTGGTCATAGCTGGAGATTCATGTAAAAAAATAAAATAAAATAAAAAATAAAAAGGGAGATTAAATATGCTAGCTATCCCATAACTAGCCTAAGCTTGTCCTAAGGGACTTGGATCCAAGGTGGCAAATGCAAGTAATTCTTTATCAACTTGTAACAAATTCATGTAGTCCTCAAGTAAGGACACCCATGCCTCAATCCCATCTCCAAGTCTTGTATTCATAAGGATGATAACAGTTGGCAACGAGATGATCGACTCACCAAAACCAGCAACGCTTACCCATATGGGCTTTCCCCATCCAAAATCAATTTCATAATAGCCAAATTTACCCCAACTGGTAAAAGTGATTCTCTCCTGTACAACAGTATGCACATCATTTTCATCATTGAGAGCTTTAAAATAATTATGAAACCCTCCACTACCTTGTATACTATTCACAAAATCTGAACCAGGTTTCATTATTGATTCCCTCAGCTTGCACACCAAACCATCCAATGTTGAGAAGTCAATATTAGCCCAAATAGCCCAAGTTTATCAAAACCAAAAATAAGCGCACACCCAAATTAATTTGATGTCATTGCTTACATCAATTTAGTTAGGTGAAAATTAGGTATTTTTCTCATGTTTAATTTCAATGGTTTAAATTAGTTTGTGGTTATTTTAATGAGTGGTTTAGATTGTTTCTTATAACCTATAAATACCTTATTTGTATTTGAGTTTTATCATTCAATAATCAAAGCTTTATTATAAGCATTTGAAAGTTTTCTTAAAAGTTCTTATTTTTTGTAATTTTGTGAGATTATTCTAAAGAGAGTTTTTCTTCTTCTTGATCAATTAGAGTTTTTACTCTATTTTGATTCAACATTTGGTATCAGAGCCATTGGTTGTAAAGTCTCTTGAAATTCCGAGTATGCTTTGTGGTTGCAGTTTTGACTGATCTTCCACATCAGAAAAGATTTCTTGAGATTATTGCTTGGGTTATCACAAACCTTGAGAGGGAGCTTCTTTGTGTCAAGAGTAGTGTATTACTCTGCACGGTAGTCACTCAAGCTTGTTCGGTGTAGTCAAAGTCTTGTCGATACGATGGGTGATCTTCAAGTTGTTGGAGGAATCAAGAAGCTCAACAACCAAAACTATAACACGTGGGCAACGTGTATAGAGTCTTACCTTCAAGGTCAAGACTTGTGGGAGGTTGTCGATGGTAGTGAAGTTACACAACCGACAGCGGAAGATGCTAACGGCGTCTTGCGGAAGTGAAAAATTAAAGCAGGCAAAGCAATGTTTGCTTTAAAGACCACAATAGAAGAAGAAATGTTGGAGCACATTCGGGATGCTAAATCACCGAAGGAAGCGTGGGACACCTTCGCTACACTCTTTTCGAAGAGGAACGATATAAAATTGCAACTTCTCGAGAATGAACTTCTATCAATGGCGCAACGCGACATGGCGGTTGCCCAATACTTTCACAAGGTGAAGTCGATATGCCTCGAAATTTCAGAATTAGATCCGACAACTGCTATTGGGGAAGCCAGGATAAAAAGAATAATTGTCCATGGCTTGAGACCCGAATACCGAAGCTTTGTAGCCGCTATACAAGGATGGCCGACACAACCATCACTTGTTGAGTTTGAAAATTTGCTGATAGGCCAAGAAGTTATGGCCAAGAAAATGGAAGGAGTCTCACTAAAGGGTTAAGAGGAAGCGCTTTACACCAACCAAAGCAGAGATGGTTCAAGACAGCACAACAAAGGCGGATCTAGAAAGACTAGTGAACAGACAAAAAGTCATCAGGGAGGGAATGACTCTCGTCCAGGGGGAGCTTCGAAGAATCGCGACAGTAATAGAAAGTTCGATGGCGAATGTTACAATTGCGGGAAAAAGGGCCACATGAAGAGAGATTGTTGGTTAAAAAAGAAGTCTACCGAAAGCAATATTGCTACTTATAGTTCTAAAGAAGATAGTGAAGATAGCTGGGATGCCGAAGCATTACTCGTTATAGAGGAAGAAGAATTAGCTCTCACGGTAACAACACCAGAAAAGATTAGCTACGAGAATGATTGGATCGTAGACTCAGGCTGCTCAAATCACATGACGGGTGATAGACAAAAGTTGCAAAATTGTTCTGAGTACAAGGGAAACCGTGTGGTGGTAACAACTGACAACTCAAGGTTACCGATAGCTCACATCGGTAAAGCGATCGTTACACCTCGATATAGTCCCAACCAAGTGCCACTTCAAGATGTCTACCATGTTCCAAGAATGAAGAAAAATTTGCTATCCGTAGCTCAATTGACATCATCAGGCCACTATGTCTTGTTTGGTCCACAAAATGTGAAGGTATTCCGAGACCTGAAGATCTCAGAAAAGCCTACGATGGAGGGACGACGATTGGAGTCAGTTTATGTGATGTCAGCTGAGTCTGCATACGTAGACAAGACAAGAAGGAATGAGACGGCAGATCTATGGCACATGCGGCTAGGTCATGTTAGTTATTCCAAGCTAAGTGTGATGGTGAAGAAGTCGATGCTTAAGGGACTTCCTCAACTTGACGTGAGAACAAATACTGTTTGCGCGGGATGTCAATATGGTAAAGCACATCAATTGCCATACGAGGAGTCGAAGTTTAAAGCAAAGAAACCATTAGAGTTAATTCACTCTGATGTGTTTGGACCCGTTAAGCAACCATCAATTGGTGGAATGCGGTATATAGTTACATTCATTGATGATTTTTCCAAATATGTATGGGCTTTCTTCATGAAAGAAAAATTTGAAGCATTCTAAAGTTCAAAGAGTTCAAAGAGATAGTCGAAGGAGAAGTGGAGCAAAAGATTCGTTGCTTGCGCACAGACAACGTGGGTGAGTATAGCTCGAGAGAGTTTTCTCAATACCTACGGGAATGCTAAATACGTCATCAGTATACTTTTGCCAATACGCCACAACAAAATGGTGTAGCAGAGAGGAAGAATCGGTACCTTGCTGAAATTTACCGGAGTATGCTACATGCGAAGAATGTACCTAGAAGATTTTGGGCCGAAGGTATGAGAACTGCAGCTCATTTCATCAACAAGCTTCCTCAACCAAGGTTGGAGTTTGTTTCACCCTTTGAGAAATTATGGAACAAGAAACCTACAGTTAGCAATTTTTGAGTATTCGGCTGTGTATGCTATGTATTTGTTCCTGACCATCTACGTAGCAAGTTCAATAAGAAAGCAGTCAGATGTATCTTTGTGGGATACGACAACCAGCGAAAAGGGTGGAAGTGTTGTGATCCAGTAAATGGAAGGTGCTACATATCATGAGATGTGGTGTTTGATGAAGCATCCTCATGGTGGACCTCAGAAAAAAAAGTGTTGCCAGACTCGAAAGAATTCGGAGACATGCTACAACAAAAGATGGGGGAGCATACTGTCCAAATTCATCTAAGCTCAGCTGGGGATCTATGCGATAGTGATAGCGAACGAAGAGTAACTCTAAATCCTTGGCAATCTGGGGTGTATCGACAACCAGATGAAGAAGGTGTGCCTAGTGAAACGGAAGAATCAACTCCATTACGAAAGTCAACAAGAATCCGAAGGCCAAATCCCAAATACGCTAATGCAGCCATAGTTGAAGAAGCAACTGAAATAGAACCTGAGACGTTCGAAGAAGCATCACAGAGTTCTGAGTGGATGACAGCTATGAAATACGAGATCACTGCACTTGAGCAAAATCAGACCTGGGAACTCGTGCCAAAGCCAAAAGATGTGAAACCCATATCCTGCAGATGGGTTTACAAAATAAAGCACCGTCCAGATGGGTCAATCGAGAGGTACAAGGCTCGATTGGTAGCTCGTGGTTTCTCTCAACAATATGGACTAGACTATGACGAAACATTTAGTCCAGTGGCAAAACTTACAACCGTCCGAGTCTTACTTGCACTTGCAGCCAACAAAAGCTGGAACTTATGGCAGATGGACGTGAAGAATGCCTTTCTTCATGGAGAGCTGGATCGGGAGATCTACATGATTCAACCGATGGGTTTTCAGAACCGAGGTCATCTTGAGTATGTGTGTAAGCTGCAAAAGGCTCTCTACGGACTAAAACAAGCACCTAGGGCGTGGTATGGCAAGATTGCTGAATTTCTAACTCAAAGTGGGTATTCAGTAACATCTGCAGACTCCAGCTTGTTTGCTAAAGCTAATGGAGAAAGAATATCTATTGTGCTCGTGTACGTAGATGATCTAATCATCACTGGAGATGATGTTGAAGAAATTTTCCGAACAAAGGAGAACTTGTCAGTTCGTTTTCAAATGAAAGAACTTGGACAACTTAAGCATTTCCTTGGGCTAGAGGTTGATCAGACGAAAGAAGGGATATTTCTTTATCAACAGAAATATGCCAAAGATTTGTTGAAGAAGTTTGGGATGCTAGAATGTAAGCCGATCTCAACGCCGATGGAACCAAATGCCAAGATGTGTGCACATGAAGGCAAAGACCTGGAAGATGCATCGATGTATCTACTTAACCTTGACTCGACCTGACATTTCTTATGCAGTTGGCGTGATGAGTCGATACATGCAAAATCCGAAGAAGTCTCATTTAGAAGCGGTTCGGCGAGTACTCAGATATGTGAAGAGTAAAATAGACTATGGTCTTCTATACAAGAAAGGTGGAAATTGCAAACTAGTTGGCTACTGTGATGCTGACTATGCAGGAGATCATGATACTCGCAGATCAACTACTAGGTATATGTTTACCCTTGGATCTGGAACGATTTCTTGGTGTAGTAAGAGACAACCGACTGTGTCCTTGTCAACTACGGAAGCAGAGTACCGAGCAGCAGCAATGACAGCTCAAGAAAGCACGTGGCTGATACAACTAATGAATGATCTACATCAACCAGTAGATTATGCAGTTCTGTTGTACTGTGACAACCAATCGGCAATTCGGCTGGCGGAGAATCCTGTTTTTCATGCAAGAACTAAACATGTGGAAGTGCATTACCACTTTGTTAGGGAAAAAGTTCTGCAAAAAGAGATTGAGATGAGGCAAGTCAAGACAGATGAGCAAATTGCGGACTTGTTTACAAAAAACTTGAGTGTTGGAAAGTTTGAACGTTTCCGTCGTCAGCTTGGCATGATTCAAATAATGGGGGCTAACTTTGAGGGGGAGTGTTGAGAAGTCAATATTAGCCCAAATAGCCCAAGTTTATCAAAACCAAAAATAAGCGCACACCCAAATTAATTTGATGTCATTGCTTACATCAATTTAGTTAGGTGAAAATTAGGTATTTTTCTCATGTTTAATTTCAATGGTTTAAATTAGTTTGTGGTTATTTTAATGAGTGGTTTAGATTGTTTCTTGTAACCTATAAATACATTATTTGTATTTGAGTTTTATCATTCAATAATCAAAACTTTATTATAAGCATTTGAAAGTTTTCTTAAAAGTTATTCTCTTTTGCAATTTTGTGAGATTATTCTAAAGAGAGTTTTTCTTCTTCTTGATCAATTAGAGTTTTTACTCTATTTTGATTCAACATCCAACTCTACTTCTACTTCACCATCTGCGCATATCAATGCATTAGCATAGCAAATAATGTTTCCAACTAAATGTTCCGGCAATTGTGGCCTGGCTTTTCGACGCAAGTTTACTACATGAGTCAGTAGAGTTGGTTTATGGGAACCTGATGAACCTGATTTTGATTTAAAGGCAGCCATGATGCATTTGGAAAGAAGTGCTGACACAGCCTCAATACGTGATGGATATTGCACGCTGGAGCTAGCGGCCTTGGCTTTGAGCTCAGCTATTGCTTTGGCTTGAAACACGAATCTCCTCATAACGAATCTGCCCGTTTTACAAAAGGGGGCGAATTGTGCTTTCCGGGTTAATTCACTTGGGAATGGGAATTCATCATACCGAGGAAATAAATATGAAGCATCATAACTTGGGTAAATCAGTGATGATTCTTCTTCATTATTATTATGGTTACGGGCTGTGGCAGCCCAACTTTTCAAAAACGAGCTGTAAGTTGTGCCATCACCGAACATATGTGAAATAGAAGCGAAAATCACAAGACCACCACAAGAAAATGATGTAACTTGTACCTTAGCCACGTGAGCTCCTGCTGCTTGTCCACTCCGCTCATTGCCATCTACTGGAATGAGTTTATTAATCAAGTTGAGATCGGGTTGGTTGAGAAATTCATTGAGAGTAAAACCTTTATTAGCTCGAGCCTGTACAAAAACAATCCCTTCGTCGTTGCATTCAATGGAATATCTGTCGGTGAACTTTCCGGCAAGTGGGTAAAAACGAACTAAAGTTTCCGATAGAGACTGCTTTAGTAGTTGGAATCTTTCGGAGACAATGTGATCAATATCAGTGGCTTCAGAAAGGTTCAGGGGATAGTAAAAGAGCTTTGGATAATAGCGGTGGTACTGATATTGATCCATGAGGCATAGCTTATAGGCTTTGAGATGAAAAGGAGTTGGGGAAGAGGGTTTGATGCACTCTCTTGAAATAATTTCCACCTCCATTTTCCCTGTTTTACAGTGCTATCCCTGTCTGTCTCGTATCTAGTCAGGTTTATATAGATATAAAATTAGATAATTTTTAAAAGATTTTATAAATTTTACTCTTTAAATATCTATTTATTATTTACTTACTTATGTGGTAAATAAAAAAGTAAAAAAATATGATATTCTTAAAAAAACTATTCAAATAAAAATAACTTAATATTATTTTAATCAAATAATTAATTTTAAAAAAAAATTAATAGTAATTAAAGTACTTTTTTTTCTCCAATAAAAAGTAATAAAATATAAATTGAAGAGGGAGAAATCAATTTTTTAAATTTGATGAGAGAATATCATTTCTTATTTGAAAATTTTTAATTGAAGTGTTTTTTGGAGCCTTAAATATTGAGGTGATTTTTTAAATAATTAATAAAATTTTATTTAAAAAATATTTTAATGATGCTCTTATATTGTTAATTAATGAAGTTAGGAAGGCTACAGAAACCGCAATCATATTTACTCTTTTTATTGTCCATTTACATTTTTTTAAGCGACAGAAACGGCACAATTCTGTCTCTTTTATGGCCAAATATCTTTTTTTTTTTTTTTCATTTATGTGCCCATCCATTTCACTTTTTCATCACTTCTGGCGCATACATAAATTTATATGGCATCTAATTAAGATGTGATTATGGTGCCTCAGATACACTGTTCATACCTCTTTTATTTTTATTTTTATTTTTTGGTAATTGGTAACAATTTTTTATTATTAGTAACTTCTTTTCTGTTATATATACAATTTTATTTTTCTATATATGTTACGGAAACTTATTACATATAGCAATATTGTGGTAACTATGAACGAACAATTGGTTATAAGTAACGAATAAATTATCACGGCAACACGCAAGACCCAATTCATTATTCTGGATATCCAATGTGCTACACGTGAAACCTGAGGTGCACGAAAATTTTTGCAGTGTCGGTGCAAGAATATTTGGAGGTTGGAGCCCATAAATATCAACTTTATATACCATTTTCTCTTTTTATTGTTATTTTATTACATACAGTATCAGTTAAAAAAAAAAACACGCGGTTGATCTTCTTTGATAAATTTATGCAACATTGCTTGTTGATCTGATCAGGATTGAGATTTTATGAATAAGCTATAAGGCTATAAGCTATATCTTCGACAAGTTGGTCTGGCAACAAAGGACGAATATTATCATAATAATAAAGTACCCATTATTTGACAATAATTGATGCATTTTTCTCTTGGCTTTCGATATATATTATATAGTATTCAATATTTCATTTACATTCTCTCCTTTTCGGTGTTTGTTGTAGATTTTTTATTCTTAGTATCTCCTTATGGAGATTTGCTTCGTTCATGAATTCTTTTCAGCATATAAATCAATAAAAGATTTGCACGAATGGTTTCTGAATCAAATTAGGTGAATCAATAAGAGATTCAATTATTAAGAGGCATGAGAGTTTCAAGGTTGTCATTCTGACTACATCTGTTATATTATATATTTAATAGAAGTATAATATGTGTGCAGAATTAAGTATAACCACTAAATACATGATAATCTTTTAAAACAAATATACACATATCATATATGTATTAAGTGGGTATAGTATAACAAAAGTATTCTAAAATATCTTCTATTATAAAATAAACGTTACAGTCAATAAATAAATATAACCAGAGCGTTGTTTCAACAGTTATAAATAAATAACGTAAGGGGTTAGAATCATTAAATGGATGAAGATATGGTGACACAATTAGTTGCTCTAGTTTTTTTTTTTTTGAAAAGAAAGTAAACATTTCATTAATTACAACACCTTGAGTAAACCATACAATTCAGTTGGAATATTTCCCAGCCACATACAGGGAGAGTTTTTCCCCAAAGCTATCTTAGCTAGGTAATGGGCACAAGCATTACAATGTCTTGGAATGTGAATGTGATTGACAACAACTTTCTGGAAATTCTTCATCTGGTTTTGGATTGCCAGAATTGTCCAAAAAATTTCTGATCTGCTGCCCTTGGTGTTGTTCACTAGCTGGACCACCTCTAAACAATCTGACTCAATGATCAAAGAGGTTACATCCGCACTTCTTGCTAGCTGAAGGCCCCAAAGCACAGCCTCTGCTTCAGCCAAGCTAACTGACCCCTTTAGGAGTTTCTGATTTATCCCAGCCGCAACTATCTTTTCATTAGAGTCTCTAATCACAGCTCCCACTCCTTCACTCAGATTCTTTGAATTAATAGTAGCATCCATGTTAACTTTAAAGACATTCTCGCGGGGGGGGGAGGGGGGGGGGGGGGAGCCACTCCTGCTGCTTCTCTTTTCTGAAGATAGAGATATGAGCTTGCTCGGGCTTCCTAACTCTCTGAAAAGCTGTCAACACAGACTCCGCTTTAGCAGCTGAGATAATAGGATTAATCTCCCTGCCATCGAAGATACATTTGTTCCTAGCATACCAAGCAGACCAACACAGAGCTACCATTAATTCCAGATCTGATTTCCTCAGCTCCTTAGCCATATTTTGCAGAGTGCTGAAAATGTCCTGAGAATTAGCTTATACGCTAGGAGCTGAAAATGGGGACTGGAGCCAAATCTTTCTCGCAGCCTTGCACTCCAAGAGAGCATGGCTGATAGTCTCAACGCTTATTTTGCAGCGCTTACAAGTTGGCTCCTCCACTACCTTCCTTTTCCACAGATTTTTCGCCGATGGAAGCAGATTATTTGAGGCCCTCCACATGAAAATTTTAAGCTTCTTAGGTAGCTCCAGTGACCAAAGGGCACTTCAGTACTAGTTGGAAGCCTCTGAGCAGCTGGTGGAATCTGGAAATTTTGATCTCAATGCTAGCTGGTACCCATTCTTGACAGAGTAGTTCCCTCTTTTGTCGTAATGCCAAAGCACTTCATCTTCCACTTGCTCAGCTGGGAAGGAAATCTTGAGGATCTCTGCTGTGTCTGCATCCATGAAGTGCTGTCGAAGCTTTATTTCATCCAAGTGGTTATCAGCCTTAATTAAGTCTGCAACAACTGAGTTTACATGCAATGATGGAGGGAAAATAGATATGAAGGTCTCTGGTCTTGGCAGCCAGTTATCCGAGAAAATTGCTATCTTCTTGCCATTACCTATACGCCATCTCAGACCCTTCTTAATCACTTGCCTACCCTACATGATGCTTCTCCAAATATACGAGGCATTGGCTCATGCCTTTGCACATAAAAAGCTGGAATTCCTGTAATATCTTGCTTGAAGGACTCTTGAGACTAGCAAATTTGGGTACTGCAGTAACCTCCATGCTTGCTTAGCTACCAATGCTTGATTGAAACAAGTAAACTCTCGAAATCCCAGCCCCCCTCTAATCTTTGCCTGGCTGAGCTTCTCTTATTTCCGCCAATGGATTCCGCATTTATCCCCTTTTGAGCCCCACCAGAACTTCGCTATAGCTCGTTGAATATCATCAAAAAAGCCTCTTGGGAGCTTAAAAACACTCATTGCATACGCCAGAATTGCTTAGGCTGCCGCTTTGATCAGAATTTCCTTCCCCCCACTAGACAACATTTTATTCTACCATCCTGCAATCTTGTTCAACACTTTCAGTTTGATGTCATTAAAGAACCCCATCTTCTTTCTCCCAATCATTGATGGAAGACCGAGGTATTTCTCGTGCTTTAAGACCACATTTAGATTAAAGATACCCCTTATAGCAGCCCTTTGATGCTCTGGAATTTTTCCACTGAAGAATAATGAGGATTTCTGGAAATTAAAAATATGCCCTGATGCTGCAGCATATTTATCAAAAATTTCTTTTAAATGCCTACATTCAGCCACTGATGCACGAGAGAAGACCAAGCTTGCTCATTAAGGACATTAAGACACGTTGAGATCACTCCTTTACAGATGGATTTCCAATGCTTCTGGAAGAAGGCAGCTGGAAGACCATCAGGCCCTGGGGCCTTTATGGGGCACATGTTGGCAAGGGCTTCCTCTACGTCTTCAGCGGTGAACGGCTTCTCCAGTTGAACATTCATCTCCGGAGTTACTTTTGCAGTCATTCCTTGAAGGGTTGCTTGGATTTGACTTGGAGTCGGGCTGGAAGTAGTGAATAACTCTTGAAAATGGCTGCAAATCTCCTCCTCTATTTCATCTATTTCCTTCAGCCAAGTGCCTTAGTCATTTTCAATCCCCCACACCTTGTTCTTCCTTTTGCAGGCAGAAGCTTTGGCGTGAAAATACTTCGTGTTCTTATCCCCTTCTCTAAGCCAGTCAGCCCTCGAGCGTTGTTTCCAGTAAATCTCCTCGTCAACTAGCATAGAGTTAATATGACTTTCCAATCTCCTAATTTCCTTGCCATCATCCAGCTTTGAATTCCCTCTCATAGCATCCTGAAGGCTCTGCATCAGCTTTTCTTGCTTTCTTTGCCTACCCTTAAATTCGGTTTTGCTCCAAAGTTTTAGCTGGGCCAATGAAGATTTGGCTATTCTCTGAAATTGTTGAACAGGGGATTCCCAAGCTCTAGCCCTACACCGACTCCACTCTTCCTGAACTATACTCCTGCAACCTTTGTGGGAGCTCTACATATCCTCATAATGATCTCGGGGGAATGATTTGCCAGCATTTCTCGAATTTTTGCTTCGCTCATAGAATTCTAGAATGATTGGGCAGTGGTCCGAAGACCAGTTCACTAGATTTGTGCCTACAGATTCTTGGAAATTAATCCCCCAATCTTTACTACATAGAAATCGGTCCAATCTCTCCTCAATAAAATGATCTCCGTATCTTTTGTTTGACCATATATAGGGATATCCCTTACACCCCATATCCTGCAAATTGCAGCTTTGCACAGCTTCCCTAAACTCGGCAACCCTATTCAGATTTCTCTGATTGCCCCCATTTTTCTCATGCATATGCATTATCTCATTGAAATCCCCAAAACAGCACCATGGATAGGAGAATAGATTGGCTAACCTTTTCATAAGATTCCAAGTATTATGCTTCTGGCTGAACTCAGGATGGCCGTAGATCCTTGTGCATCTCCACCTCAATCCACTTTCACTACTCACTATTGCATCTATATGATGTGGGCTGTAGGAGGTAATGTTAACATTAACATCTGCACTCTAAAGCAAGGCTATATCTCCCCCCATACCTGTTCTATCTACTGCAAAACAATTCTCGAGATTAAATTCTCTACAAATCGATTCAACCTGCCTAGCCAACATCTTAGTTTCACAACAGAAGAAAATTTGAGGTTGGTGTAGGCGGAGAATTTTTTTGAGAGCTAGGTGTGTTCGAGGCTTCCCCAGACCTCGAACGTTCCAACTTAAGAGTTTTATGGTTGTTGGCGGGCCTGAAATTCAGCACCCGCCGATACTTCTTCTTCTATAGCTGCCACATATTCCCCTTTATCTATTATCTCTTCTGTTATCTATAGCTGCCAGGTTATTCTGTTGGAGCTAATGTGGTTGTTGTAGTATGAGTTTATTGCTAAACTTGTATGGTTTCCCACGTGTGGTTGTTTTGGTGGACTGAGCACTCTCTTTTGTTTGTGTTGTGGGCTGAGTTGATGGTCATCACTACTAGGTCTTTTTGCTATTATTAACCCATGATTCTTCGCTCATTTTCCTATGGGAATTCTTGCCTTAAGTTTCCATTTTCTCGCTTTGGGCTTCGCGTTGGTCTTGCTTGGCCCACTATCCATTTCTTCCACATCTGATCTGGCACTCTCTTCAATCTACTTCCTTTTATCTTTTATTATTTCCAATCCTGCTTTATCCACAGGATTTTCGTTCTCTTTCAAAATCTTTTCTCCTGCCTTTGTACTTTCATAGCTATAGTGGCTATCATTACTTGCCACCCTATTCTGCACCTCATCGATGTCATAGCCCATACTCTGACTCCCCACTTGCTGATTTTTCGTCTCTAAAGAGGTCAACATTAAATGTGCTTTGTCAGATATCAGCATGTTTCTTGTATCCTCTGGTTCTGCTCCATCTCTTATTTCCCAATTCGAATTGTTCAATTTTGACCCGTCTTGATCAATCGGGTTAGTTGAGCTTGGACTGGTTGTTGCTTGCACATTTTCTTTGAGATTGGATTGCTCTCGATTGCCTTTCTCCCTACTGCGTTTTTGCTTTATCCTGTCAGCTTGTGTAACAGTTTGCATCCATCCACTATAAGGCAAGTCCTCCTTTTTTTGCCCTTTGTATATCAAGCATTCCCTGTACTGGTGACTGATATGCACACAACAAAAGTAAAAATCCGGAAGTTTTTCATACAAAATTGGCATTGGAGTTTTGCCATCCGCTTATTGTAGGAATACAATCTTTTTTAGAGGCTGTGAAATATCAATGGATATCCTGGCTCTAGCAAACTACCCAATACATTCCCCAGCTTCGTCTGTCTCCACTTCCTTGACTGTACCAATTTTTTCTCCTAGCTTTTGGATGGCCTCCTTGTTCATACACATTATTGGTATGTTATGGAGCTGAACCCAGAATGTGGTATGTGTAAAAGATTGATTTTTGATATCTCCAATCCCTGTTGGTTCGATCAAAACTATCAATGCTCTGTCGAAATGCCACGGCCCTCCCATGAGCACCCTTCTCTTTTCTTCTTTAGAGGCGAACTTGAACAGGAAAATATTATCCCCCATGCTTTCTATTTTAACCTCTTTGACAGTTCTCCAAGCGATTTGCATTACAGCTTTCAAGCCCTCCTTGTTTATACTTCTTGATGTTAGCACTTTGCCTACTAAACAATTTGCAGCTACTTCCTCTCCCTTTATCTTCATCCGCCCCATAAATGTTACTATGTCTGCCTCCTCTTCTTTTGAAACACTCGCCTGACACTTGCGTAATAATTCCTCAGCATCCATTAGTGGTTGTGATTCTAGAAATAAGTATTCTCACCAAATTTCTAACCACCGAAATAAAATGTGTTACATAAATAATATTGTAAAGAACACCCAACTAGTGAGTGATTGAGAAAGCCACGGGGGCTTAAGTCATCTTTCATTCCTATACTTTTTCAGAGAAAAAGTGCTGTGGAAAAGAGAAGTTTATTTTGCTGATCAGTTGCTCTAGTTAGTGATGCTCTAACTTAACAATTGCCTTTTCTTTGTAGGTATTCTATAATTATCAGTGTTCGCCCACACCAACTTCTTGGATCATGGATATTCAACATGGATTGAATCCAACTTCTTTGAAATCAGTTGCATGTCTCTCACATAGCTTGTTCAGGTTAGACCTGAGCTGCTCAATTTACATAAATTTGATGATATAGTAAATAAAATGTACAGTATAATTTAATTTGAGAATATTGTAAATAAGTACAATCTAACATTAATTCATCCAAATTCCAACTAATAACAAAATAACAATAATCCTAGAAATCTCAACATTTGAGTCCCAATTTGAGTACAAATAATATATGTCACTCATATATTGGAGATTGATTTCATAATTGTAAAATTACTTATCCAATATTCAATGAATGAATGTCACATCAGTTAGAACTTAAATTGGAATTTAAATGTTAAGGTGTTTAGCATTTTACCTTAAATAAAGGGGAAAATGACAAACACACCCCCAACGTTATGACAAAGGGACAAAAACCCCCCTAACGTTTCAAAAAAAATATTTACACCCCCCATTCACTAACGGAAACAATTACTTTTAACGGAAATAGTATTTTTAACATATAATTACCGTTATACCCTTATAGCACATAAAAAATATTTGTTAATTGTCCAATTTATCCATATATTATTAATAAAATTACAAATATACCCTCATTGCCCAATTCTTCTATTTAATTTTTTATAAATTCTCTCTTCAAGCCAAATAAATTTAATCCATTATCAAAATTTATGCCTATTGGATATGTTATTTAATATAATTAAGATAAGATTTTTGTAATTATTATTGTAACCAGCCTTTTTTTTTAATTTTGTTGATTATACAAGTTTAAATTATTGACATGTAGAGAATTGTTATTCATATGGCATTAATAACTAATTTTATTTATTTTTATTTTTTGAGTAATTGATTAAACTTTTTTGGCTTAAAGAGAGAATTTGATAAAAAATTAAATAGAGGAATTGGGCAATGAGGGTATATTTATAATTTTATTAACAATATATGGATAAATTAGACAATTAACAATTATTTTTTTATGTGCTATAAGGGTATAACGGTAATTATATATTAAAATTACTATTTCCGTTAAAAGTAATTGTTTCTGTTAATGAATGGGAATGTAAACATTTTTTTTAAAACATTAGAGATATTTTTCTCCTTTTATCTAAACATTGGGGTTGCGTTTCCCTACATAAAGTAATCAAAATAATCACCACCTGACCTAAATGCTAAAGTTTAAAGTGCTCATTCAAAGTTCAACCCCACCCAAATTCCAACAGCGAAAACACTACATATGCAGCCAAAAGTCCCCTATTTTGAAAATAAATTAAGCAGCCTACGGACCTGACTAGTCTAAATGAACAGAAAATCCACATTAAACACAAGGTGCCAATTACATGATGAAGTAATGACCATGCAGGAAATCATGCTTTGTCCTGAAAAGTAAGTTTAAGGCACCACAAAGCAAAAATAGTGATGAAAAGGCACTCTGAACTGGTTCTGAAGTTCCTTCGAATCTATAAACATTGAGTTGTTGAAAATTACAGGAGAATGCAATAAGGATAGCAGAGTCCCAAGATAACACAAATAAAAGTTTGCTAGTTCATAGCGTCAGACTCTTTGCTACCAGTAGACTCATCACCACCCTCCGACTTATCATCATCATCAGTCTCATGCAAAGATATCCAAAGATCATCAATCGACTGCTCCAAGATGTCTCCATCGTCCGAAGAATAATTTTGTGTATCAATACGTTCTCTCCTTGGACATTCTCTATGGTGCTCAATCTTAACTTCCTTTACGCAATGCTGCCGACATGAGAGCGGAAGAGATTGGCAGCAATGAGTATTTTCTCCTTCAAATATATATAAGTGACTTCTTATATGAGAACTGAAACAATAAGTTGTCAATATATAGTGTTCCATAGGTAAAAAGTGTTTTTATGATAATTACTGGATCTTAATTATACCTTGTTAAAGAGAAATCATCAGAACTTTCAAAGATGAACTTTCAAAGGTAATCGATCATTAATGAATCTGTTCTTACTTCCTTACAACAAGATCCTAACTACGATACAAAATTAGATTATTTTTTTCTTTGTGGGGTGGGGAGCAGGGCCAGCTTTAGAGTCTGAGGGGCTTTAGGCGAAATTTTCTTATGAGGCCTCTATTTATTTTGCAATTTCAATACTCAAAGACATATAAAAACAATTAAAATTTATTTCATCTTTAATTTTTGAATTTCAATAATAATAAAAAATATCAAAAATTTTAAAAATAAAACCTAAAAAATAGTCAAGAAGATATATTTTTTATTCCATTAAAATCGTTAAAAACAAACAAACAAATAAATGAAAACAATATTTTTTTCAAATAAAATATTTAAAATGATAGAGTACAAAATTTTTAAATGATGAATTGATGTTCAAAAATAAAAATGGACTTTATATTTTAAGAAACTAATTATTTTACATGAACCAATGAATATAATAATTTTCTTTGTAGAGAAAAGAACAAGAAATTTTTTTCATTTTCTAATTCTTGAGATTATAAGGTTTTTAATAGAAATTAAAAAAATACGAAAAATCAAAGATTCTAACATTGAATAATTAAAAAGGTAAATAATTTTTTGGAAATAATAATAATGAATCAACTAATGGTTAAATAATATTATTAACTATATTTTTTTTAAATTAAGGATTCCAAAAATAGATTTTTTATAAAAAATAACTCTTAATTTCTTAAAATACGTATTAAAAAAATTTATTAATTAGAGAATTATTAAGGAAATACTCAAAAAATGAGACATTCTTAAAATATGAGGCCTTAGGCAACTGTCTTGTTCGCCTATACCTAAAACCACCCCTGGTGGGGAGAGGAGGAAACAGAAAGATTACGTCCCTAATCAAGTTAAAATAATTACATAAATGGAAAAGGTATCTACGAAGGAAAATATAAATTGATTTCTAGCAGCATACAATTTAATAGTAATCCTTAATTTACACTTAATTGTTCACCGTTACAGTATCTACCATCTGAAAAATCCCCATCTCAACAAGAAAGTCATAAACATAGTGAAAAGAATGATTGATAGCAAAACTATCTTATTGACAAGTCATGAGGTAATGATGTATCATGAAGTGTGGATCAAGGCATGAATTCTCCTAAATGAACAATATAGCGTAGTACCTGGAAAGAAAGCTCATGAACATCATATCCATAATTTATTGACAAGGTCTGTGCATGCGGTGTAATACAGAGCAAGTGAAAAAATTAGATTTCCACAGCGTAAGCGAAGGCACACCTACTTGTCACAATTCATTAGTTAAGGGCGGCCATAAGCTCTCCCGTAATTCTCTTGGTATAATCACAGCCTTCAGGAAGATTTTTATTTTTTAATTTTAACCAAAAATGGCTAGAACTCATAATGCATGACAATAAATTATTCAATTAAGATAGAAAAATTTAGGTAAAAGATTTTGGATGAAATAAACATACTCATGAGGATCGCATTGTAAGTTTAAGACTTTGGAAAGATAATTTAACTTTGGAAGAAGTTCAATCAATTTCACGTACCAATTCTTGTCAATGTTACTAGAGTAAATAACTAGATTAGTTTCCAACAAAGCCAAAGCATTTGAAGAAAATGATATCAAATTACCCTGATAATCGAATGCACTTAAATTTGGGGCGTCACTTAAGCCAGCTACTTGAAATCTTAATTCTCCTTATTATGACATCTGAGCAATAGTCACTTAAGCCAGCTACTTGAAATCTTAATTCTCCTTAACTTCACACAAGCAGTTATCCGTAAGTACTCAAGAAGTGGAAGTTCAGAAATTTGGTTGCAAAGCCATTTATCTGATATAGCAAGTGCAAATGATTTTAATATTCTTAGGTTCTTACAAGGGGTCGCATCGATCTGACATTATGTATGTTGGCCCGAGATATCAACTGAATGAACATTCATTCCATTAATGTACGCACATTCAAGTCTTTTAGCTTGAATTCCTTGAGTGTACTAAGATTAACTCTAAGCTTTACAGTCCTTGACCATCAAGGAAACCCAAATACTCAATCAAAGGGCACCCAGCAATAAGATCCTTGACTACTTGAACATCTGCACAAACACCTCTTAGGGACAGTTTTTCTCAAAGAAGATAAAGTCACATTACTTTTAGATGACTCCAGTTTACAATATTTTTCGACATTTATCAAATTGAAGATGTTACTTTCGCAAGTCATCAAATTGAGCCCATTTTGTTATAATTCTACCGTTACAGTTAGTTACCTTTAGACAATGTACATTATCCGTTAAAACCATATTTATTTGCAATAAAAATTAAAATTAATATTTGGATTAACTAAATTTAATATTATTGAAATTTTAAATGTGTAAATTTTAAAATTTTAACTATTTAATATTTCATTTGTATTTATTACAAAATGTAAATTGTTTTTTTTTCTTGTTACTAGTATAAAGTGTTTGATACACCAGGAACTAGATAGGATAAGACTGGATTGTGATTTAATATTGTATTGTATTTGGTGCATTTTGAGATTGGCAACCAAAGAGCATAAATAGTTAAATAAACCAATAAATATATAGGAGGCTATTCGGGATCTCAGATTGGAACAGCACTATATATATATATATATATATGAGTATTTTTTAAATCTTGTGGGTCCATATATACATATGAGAAAATCTTAGAGGTGTGTGTATGTATATATATGTATATATGTATGTGTGTGTGTATACATATTATAATGTTATGTTATTTATCATATTTTTAGGTTAATTACTCTCTTTAGGTTGTATTTCTAATTTAGGAGTAAGTCATATGTTATTGCATGAACTGCCTCAAAATTGTAGGGTAAAATATTATAGGTTACCGGCTGTTAAATAAATACAATTTAGCTTGCTTCATATTTTCACGGCGACGGCATGGCGGTATTGATCTTTTCAAAATCATAGGTCATTATTTTACTAAGACAATCTAAAGCATAAAATTGGCCAGTTTAATAACAGACAACAGATTAAGCCTTTTCCCATTCCTCTATTTCGGTCGAAACTTTATGTCTTTATTGCCAGGTTTATAATACGGTAATTCAGTTGAGTACTTATTGTTTATAGGGGAAAAAAAAACAAAGACCAGATGTTTGCAAGAGTGAATAAATGTTTACAAATGGAAGGGGTAAATATAGTGAAAAGAATGATTCATAAGGAAAGTATCTTATTACATCTTTAAAAAAAGGATCAAGTCTTGAATTCTCATAAATGAAAGGTTTAGCATACCTTGAAAGAAAGCTCATAGTCACAATCATTTTAAATGCACATTATTAATAAGGTCCCTGCATGATGTGCAATCCAGAGCAAGCCATCCACAAGTTCAGCAAGTGAAAAGTTTAGATATTCAGAGTGTATGTAAAAGGATACATGCTTGTCAAAAGTTAAGGGAGGCCAAAATATTTCCTGCAATTCTTGGTTTAATCACAGCCTTCAGGAAGAAAATTAAAAATTGAAAAAAAAAAAAAAAGAGTTTCAAGGTATATGACAGTAATTTACTCAAAAATGATATAAAATTTTAAGTAGAAGGGTCTGGAAGGAATAAACATACCTCATGACTACATTGCAAGTTTAAAACTTTGGAATGATTGAACTTTGCAAGGACTTCAATCAAACTTACGAACCATTGATTGTTAATATTATCAGGGTTGAAAACCAATGCAATTTCCGACAAAGCCAATGCAGTTGAAGAGAAGGATATCAAATCACCATGATATTTGAATATACTTAAATTTGGAGTGCAAAGCTTTAACTCATCCAACGTATCATAACCTATGAACAAAAAACTCTTCAGACAGAAACTTGAAATCTTAATACTCCTTAACTTCATGCAATCAACTATTTCTATGTACTCAAGGAACTGAAGTTGAGGAATTTGGTCGCAAAAGCCACTCATCCATAATGAAAACCTGACATAATTTTAATTTTTTTAGATTCTTGCAAGGGGCTACACTGATGCGAGGAAGTATATGCAGGCCGATGATATGTACTGAATGAGCATTCATGCCTTGGATATACACCTGTTCAAGTCCATATTCATCATACACATTACCTCTCGGTGACTCTAGCTTACAAGAATCTAACCCCAACAGAGCCATTGATTTAGCGTAGAAAACCAATTGAGGCAAATTGTAATAGCTATCAGGATATTTACCATAAGAACAACAAAATCCGAGTTTTAACCCTTTGACATTACTTTCAACTGCATATCTAAGGCATCTGTATACGCTGGATACAAATTTCAGATCATCTGATAATTGAACAATAAGCGTGAACTTTTCTAAACTATTATCATCCCCATAATGATTTAGCAAAGTTTCTACAAAGCATTTCAATATGTTCTCCGGACTCTTCGATAATGATCCTTTACATTCGACACTTGGGTGAGTATGCCAGACCTGTTTCCATGTTTTAGAGAGTAGACAAGCTGAACAACTTGTTCAATTGAGAGAAATGACAGGATATGATGCAGTATCGGTGCCGGCAATGCAGATATCATGTCCGCATTGGCGGAATTGGGATTTGTCTTCCTCTCCATGACTGATGATGACTAACCCTCCCTCACTGTTAATTAAGTAGGCATTTACTAATATTAATAAACAGAAATAAATAAATAAATAATATGCAGAAAATAATTAAAGAGGTTTGATACGAAAAATTACCGGGCGGGGGCTTGTGGAGCCTGGCAGTGTTCAATTTTTGACATCGGCGATAATCCGACGAGGGCAAAGAGAATTGGGACAGGCGAGTGGAGAAACAAGAAATATATTCCTGGTTATTTGCAAAGCAAATAATCAGTAGTGGGTCTCTGTCTAGGTCTATTAATAAAGGAGTGTACCGTCACTGCCTACAGAAAAAAATAAATAAATAAATAAATAATCAAATTTTTTAATATAAAAAATGGATTTCGACTGAGGGACGGCGTTGATTACCGTATGGAGAGGGACGGTAGGCCGAGTAATATCGTTTATGTGATCATCGCTAGAAATCTTATAATTAGGAATATCTAATCATTTAAAGGTCAGGTATAAGTTAACATATAAAAAAATATAAATTTTAATAGTGTTTTTTTATCATGTATTATATTAAAAATTCATATTTTTTTACCTTTTAACTATCCATAATTTTAATATAATCAAGAATCTCTAAATGAAAACCCACTAATGTGATCAATATTATATTAAAAAAAAATCAAGAGTTACACTAATAAGACTCATGTGTTTAATCGAATAGTAGAACCAAGGGGTTGTTTGTCATATGTTTGAAATCTAAATTTAATTAATTTTAGATAATTTTTTAAAATTTATCTATTTATTTTCTTATAACTTATGTCAGATTCTTATACATTTATATCTAAATAGAAAAAATAAAATTTTGGTGACTTTTATTTGAATAAAAAAAGATTTGAATGAAAAGTAGATTTATATTCTAAAAATATCTCAATAAAATATATTTATTTTCTAAACTATAAAATCTAATCATTTTTTTTTATTTGCAAAAACATAAATGTAAAATAACCATGTTTAAGAATATATATATATATATATATATATATATATATATAAACAAATAAGATGTCACTTATATTCATATATTAAAAATAAAAAAACAAACATGCTAAAAATTCAAAACCATTAAAATTTCAGGTAAAAAAATAATAATAAATACTACCTTAGTGTGGCCCATGTTTGGTTGGAAGAAATGATGGGAGAGGATATGAATAGAAAGGAAAGAGGGAAAAAGAAAAGGAAAATTATCAGTTATATACCCTTAAATAATATCAGTATCAAACGTGCTATAACACTTTTAGGCTTTAGCTTATATCACTCGTATATCCTAAGTTGACAAAAGAGTTCTGGCGTCCAGCTTTTCGTTTACTACCGTTAAGAACTTAACAAAATTTGAGCAAAATGACTATTTTACCCTTTAAACTTAAAATGAGGTAAAAAGACAAATTTATCTTGAAAATTAATGTAAATTTTCAATACACAATTTTTTTATTTTTTTATTAACAATACATTTTTTATTAAAAAAATATGAATTATTAATGGTACATATTGTTAACAATTATCCATAAAAAAATATTCATCTTATATCATAAAAAATTATTAACAACATATTATTTACAATTATACATATTATACCATAAAAAATTCAAGTTGGAGCTTGGAGGAGTAGATCTTCAATAATTTAGGTTAAATTTTAGAGGAGTAAATTCGGTTGTAAAGTAGCTTTTTTTTAGCAATTATTAACAATTATCCGATAAAATTTGTATAATTTTCAAATTATACAATAACATTAAAATTTGCTTCTATTATAACTAGCCAACAAACATTTTTTTGCCTTAAATTACCCTCCACATTACCACACTCCAAACTCTCTCTAGCCACACTATAAATTTGTGCTCTTGAACGGTGAACGGCGATCGGCGAATGGCGATGACACTGGCGACATCAACAACAACAGAGTCGGCAACGGTGAACCAAAAATTGAAAAGAATCCAAGAAATTGAATTGGAGATGAATCCAAGAAATTGAAAAGAGTCCAAACCCTAGGTGAGCAAACTTTAACATTTTATAATGATTTGAGTGCATTTGATTGGGATTCTAGATGATTATAGGTTGTTGGAGTGATATAATGAAAAAATACTTAGTTAAAATGATGAGTTATAAATATCGAATAGTAGGTGTTTGATGAAATTCCTTTAAGATAATTTATATTTAGTTTTTGTTGAGTTGTGTGCATTCTTTTACATATACCAAGAGGCAGTTTGTCTCTTTATGCGACGGTGGCGCCTGTCGCACCAAGAGGCTGAAGTACTATCTAAGCAACCCAAGAGGGGGGGTGAATTGGGTTATTAAAAAATTAAGATAAGCAAATAACACAATAATTCAATCTAATGCCTTAATGGAATCGAAAACAATAAATTCAATAAATCACAATAATAAAGAGTAAGGGAGGAGAAAAAAAATACAAAGATTTTTACGTCGTTCGGCAATTCCCACCTACGTCCACACCCCCAAGATCACGAGACTTGAGGATTTCACTAAGCAAGCCTCTAATGCTTCAAATGCTTACAATTGACTTCTAATGTGTCATGGACCTTCACAACAAGAGATTATCCGTAATCTCTTAACCCAAGTGTATCACAACACTTGCAATTTTTTAACTTGATTTTACAAAAAGGATTACAAATGAAATTCTCTCACACAATGTGTTTGATCACAAATGAAAGCTCAATGTGTGAATGAATGAAATGAATACAAGGAGTTAAAGCTCAAGGAAAGTTGTATTATCAATATTTTGCTCAATGATAATTGTTGGAATTGTTAAAGTGTGAATTTGATTGAGCTTATTTATAGTTGGAGCTGAAAAACTAGCCGTTATTGACTTTCTGCTCACTGTCGGATCGTCGTTTAACTGGTCAATATGACCGTTGGGCTGAATTTTCAAATTGTCGGATCACTGTTTTTAGGATGTCGGATCGCCGTTAGTGTGTAGAGGTTACTCTTCAATTCTGTTCGATATTGGCTAGCCATTATCGAGATGTCGGATCACTGTTTTCTACAGTGACTGCTACAGTGAACTATTTTTATAAAATTATAGTTTGGCCCTAAAACTTTATAAAATTATAGTATGACCTAAAACTTTATAAAACTTGTCAAATAAGTCTATTTTCGGAATTTTCAAGCAATATTTGCTAATTTCAAAGTTCTCAAACCTTTTTCAATTTAAATCATTAACATGAAGGTCATAAAATTCTTTTTATTGAATATAAAATATTTATAGTGTGAAAATAATGATTTATTTAAAATGTATAAAAAATAATTTGAGTTTTTAAAAACTTAATCATTCTTAATCTTATTTGTTATCATCAAAATCAATATTATGGATACATATGCTAACAGAGGCGTTGTTTTTTGGTGAGACAGTCACCCTGTCGTACCAAATGACAATTTTTTTTTCTATTGTTGAGAATTTATTGACATGTAATTTATTTTATAACTTGTATCAGATAAATGGCAAAATTGAAAATAGCAATGTATAATCCACCTAGACCGATGAAAGAACCGGGAATGATGAAGATATCTTATGCGGTCTACTTTTCTGGGCGTATTACGAGTATGTGCAAATTAGATACAGTTGTAAATGCCATTTGAGAAAAATTAACAATCTGCAGTTGAAACTACTCAAAGATAACATACTTAGACATTTCATCGAGTGTCAAAACTATTCGTTTAGTTGTGTAATTGTGCATAATATATTGCTTTGGCAAGTGTCACGTGGTGAAAGAAACGAAAAAGATTAGTTATAGTTTCAATTTGGTGACGATTTGATATGCCAATCGGTTAGAGAGTGGTGCTTGGTAACGAGACTTTAGTATGACAAAGATGTCGTGCTGAAAAAGCATAAAACAATGCACAAGTTACTTAAGAAGTAAATTGGCGGTTTGTTTCGTAGGATAAATCTTGGCCAGTTCAAGAAAATATTCATGGACGTAGACTTCAAAGTTATGGATGACAACGATGCGCTAAAGATCGCCTTGTTTTACTTTGCAGACATAGTACTGAGCAGAAGAAATTTAGTCCAAAAATAAGGTGTTTGGCTAGTTATAATAGAAAACATTTAGTGGACCAAATTTGAAAATTATAAAAGTTTTAAGGCTACTTTTGTAAAATTTCCAAAATACTCACAATTTTCAAATTCGTATAAGTACACTCTCCAATTGAGTAAATTGCTAGTATAGATTAGACAACAACGATCTGCCTTGGTGGGTTAGTTTTTTGTGTTTCTATGTTATATTGAAAATTGATGTTGACAAGTGTTCTAGTCATGGGAGTGAAATACTATCTAAACAACCCAAGAGATGGGTGAATTGAGTTTCTAAAAATTTATGCAATGTTTGAACAAAACTTAATGGTGTGTTTACTTGTGGGTTTGTGGAATGAGAATGAATGAATGTGAATGAAATGTATGTTTACTTGGCAAAATGTAATTTGAGAATGAGAATAAAATGTGTGGGTTCCACACAATTTGGGAATAAATAATAGAAATCTCATTCCCATGGGGGGATTGGGAATTAAAATGTGGGAATGAAAATAAAACATAAATTTACTTTTCTATCCTTCTAACTTTTTTCATATTTCTTAAATTACCCTTATTCAAATCACAAATAATTTTATTATTTTAAATGTCATTAATTATTATTATTATTATTATTATTATTTTGGTATAATCGCAGCCTTCAGGAAATTTTTAAAGGGGGTAAAAGAAAAAGAGAGGTTAGAACTTTGCAATGTTTCATAATAAATTATTGCAATAAGATAGAAGAGTTTGGAAGGAACAAACATACCGCATAACATTCCAAGTTTAAAACGTTGGAACCATGATTTAACTTTGCAAGAAGTTCAATGAATTTCACGAACCATTGATTGTCAACATTAACAGAGTTCAAACACAGACAAGTTTCTGACAAAGCCAAAGCATTTGAAGAGAAGGATACCATGTCACCTTCATATTCGAATACACTTAAATTTGGAGTGTCAAGCTTGAACTCATCCAATGTATTACAAAACCTGACCAATAACTTCTTAAGATAGGGACTTGAAATCTTTATACTCCTTTTCTTCAGACAACCAAATATTTCTAGGTACTCCAGGAATGGAAGTTCAGAAATTTGGTTGCAAAGCCATTTATATGTAATAGAAAGCTGACATAATTTCAATTCTTTTAGATTCTTGCAAAGGGCTATATTGATGCCACACGGTGCATGCAAACTGCTGATATAAACATCGGGCTACTCAATATTACAAGAGAATTCGATAAGGATACAGGCATCCGGAGATACCAAAATAACAAATTTAGACCAAACAAAAGTTTGCTACTGGTTATCATTAGACTCGTCGCTGTAATTAGACTTATCACTATAATTAGACTCATCATTGTAATCAGACTCGAGCAACAATCTCCAAAAATCATCAATCTTCTCCATGATCTCTCCATCCTCCGAAGAAAAACTTCGTCTATCAATGCATGCTTCACTTGGATATCCTCTACAGTGTTCAATCTTAACTTTCCTTATGCAATGCTGCCAACATGAGAGAGGAAGAGATCGGCAGCAACGACGAGTCCCTCCTTCATATATAAGTGGCTTCTTATATAAAAACTGAAACAAATGTTAGCAGTAAGCAGTTCTCTTATCAACAAACACACACAAAAGGCCTATATAGGGATCCAGTTTTCAAAGGAAAAAAAAATGAAAGTCCGAAAATGATGTTGACTATAATGCTACAGTGACATTACTCTTGCATGCTGTTTACAGCAACAAACTTAAAAATGCTAAAAATAAGTTTAGTTAAAATTTTACCTCTATTTCATGGACTCTCAGATGAAATCCATTGACCATAAATGGCTAACGAAAACAAAGAAACTGAAGTACTAACTTTATGTAAGATCCAATCAAGGGAAAACTTGCATGACATAAAAAATTTGAGACATAAGAAATTGATACAGCATCTCTAAAATTGAAATGCCAGTTCACGCATATGATTTCCGTCATGAATGAATACATATCTTATCAAAGCCAAACCTGTGGCTCACTTTTGTTCATAACATAAACCTTTTGTTGATGTATCCTGTACGTTTGTGTTTTACTTATTCTCATGCACAAATTTCCACAACATTTTCAGTAGTCATTCAAAATTACCAAAAAAAAAATCCATAAAATTCAGCCTCAATCCTGAAATGAAAGATAAAATTCCAATTCCAAAATATTGGTAATTTCGTTATCTATCCGACTAAACTGAACAGCTTACATTGGAAGTAGTTGGCATATCGATATTTATCAGTAAGGTAAGGGCTCTATAGTCTTTAATAAAAACAAAAGGCAAAAGAACGTTATCACTTGAACAGAGAGATAGCAATCCATGCATATAAGCATTTTCTGAAATTATGCATAGTTTCTTTGACTAGGACTTCATTTTCAGTGATCTTTCCCAAAACTGAAATTATGAAAACAAAATAAAGCAAATAGGCTATATGAAGCCCCCAAGGGCGCGACCAAGTGGTTTTCAAGCAGTTTCATTTTGCTAGTCACCCGAATTCGAATCTTAGGGGAGGGAAGGGGCTACAAAATGAATTTGAGCTTGTCCACCCCCTTACCTTTTTTAAAAAAAGGAAAAAAAATAGGCCATATGAATCATCTGATCTCAATTGTTATTGAATCTCTACTCCATGCTTGTCAAAGAAAAAGTAAGCCATATTTAGTGTTACAAATGGGCAAAACGTTTTTCATGATAATAGTTGAATCTTAAATATAACAAGATAAAGAGAAATTATTATAACTTTCAAAGATAAATGATCATCGACGAATTTGTTTATTACTCCCCTTACACCAAGATCCTAACTCCGATGCAAAATTAGAATAAGTTAATTTCTTTTTTTATTTTCTCTGTTCACTAAAAGGAAACGGAAAGATTATATAATTAAAAAGTTAGAACCATTACACAGCAGATAATGTGCTTACAAACAATGGGCATAAACAAATTGAAATGAATGATTTAAAACGAAACTATCTTATTAAATCTTCACAAAATAAAACAAGCCTTGAATTCTCAGGAACGAAAAATATACATACCTGAAAAGAAAACTCATGGTCACAATCATTATACTTTATTGATAAGGTCTCTGCATGAGGTGAAATCCAGAGCAAACTATCCACAAGTTTTGCAAATGAAAATGTGTTACATTCAGAGTCTACGGCCAAACACACATGGTTTTCATAAGTTAAGGGTGGGGATAACATTTCCCACAATTCTCTTGGTATAATCGCAGCCTTCAGGAAATTTTTTAAGGGGGGAAAAGAAAAAGAGAGGTTAGAACTTCGCAATGTTTCATAATAAATTATTGCAATAAGATAGAAGAGTTTGGAAGGAACAAACATACCGCATAACATTCCAAGTTTAAAACGTTGGAACCCTGATTTAACTTTGCAAGAAGTTCAATGAATTTCACGAACCATTGATTGTCAACATTAACAGAGTTCAAACACAGACTAGTTTCTGACAAAGCCAAAGCATTCGAAGAGAAGGATACCATGTCACCTTCATATTCGAATACACTTAAATTTGGAGTGTCAAGCTTGAACTCATCCAATGTATTACAAAACCTGACCGATAACTTCTTAAGATAGGGACTTGAAATCTTTATACTCCTTATCTTCATACAACCAATTATTTCTAGGTACTCCAGGAATGGATGTTCAGAAATTTGGTTGCAAAGCCATTTATATGTAATAGAAAGCTGACATAATTTCAATTCTTTTAGATTCTTGCAAAGGGCTATATTGATGCCACACGGTGATTGCAAACTGCTGATATCCACTGAATAAACATTGGGTCCACAGATAGACACCCGTGCAAGTCTATCCTCATTCTGTACCACGAATTTACTGAGTTTGCCAAGATTGAGAAACTCCAGACTTTTTAATCCTTGACAGTCAATGATTTTCAGACACTCAATCAAAGGACACCCAGCAACGATATCTCTAATGGCTTTATCATTTGCAGTACATTCGAATAGGCCCAATTCTCTCAAAGAAGATAAAGTCACATTTCTTGTAGGTGAATCCAGCTTACAATTTTCTAACTCCAACACAACTATTGATTTGGCATTGTAAACTATTTGAGGCAGACAGTATTCCATAAAATCAAAATCAAGACTTAACTTTTCGACATTACTCGCAATTGCGTAGATAAGGCACCTATTTATGTTTGATGCGAATTTTGGATCATCTGATAAGTGTAGGCTAAGCATGAGCTTTTTTAAACCAATGGCATTCATAAGACGATTTAGCAGAGTTTGTTCTAAGCCTTCCAAAACCCTCTTTTGTCTACTCAAAGTAGAGGAATATAGATCAAAGCATATAGTTGGGTACGTGTGCCAGACACGTTTCCACGTTTTGTACAGTACACTAGTTTGAGCAACATGTTCGAGTCGGAGAAATGACAGGATATGATGCAATATGGGTTCTGGCAATGACGAAATCCTGTCCACATGCACATTGGGACTTGTCTTCTTCCTCTCCATAGGAATGAGTTACTGTTAATGAAGTAGCCTATTAGAAAGAGCATAGACACTCAAGAATTGCTATGACATCGTAAAAAATAACTAAAGAGGTTTGATTGAGAAAAATTTACCGTCTATAACTAGGCTATGTCAGCAGCATATGGCTGCTGCGTCTGGCAGTGCTCAATTTCTGGTCACCGGCGATATTCCGGCGAGGGAGCCAGTGAGAGGGTTTGAGAGATTGAGAGAACAAAAATACAGAATGTAGATCTGTAAAAGGGGAGCAGAGGCTTCTTTGTGAAGTCTTTTTCTGTATTAATGAACATTAGTTTCTTGGGCTGTTGGGCCTGCGAGCTAATAGGGCAAAAGTTAACTATTAGCACCCCTTTAAAACACTGAAGAGACCCCTTTCTATTTTAGACTCAACTGAAATTTCTTAAATAAGAGGAAGATGAAGCAAGAACATTGTTGCTTGAACCACAAGAAGACTAAAATATGAATATTATTCATACTATAATAATATACAAACATACAAAATAACAGTATTGTTTATGTTACAATAGTGTCATTTTTATTTTCATATTATGCGAATAATATTTTCTGGAAGCGAAATATGTTTCGTTGGGCTGAGCGATTGTTTTTGACTGCATGTATTTGAAAGCGAAAACGTAAATTGCTCCCCAATGGCCAAAGCTTCATTTTCTCATTTTCACATATGAAACCTAGGTAGTATTATTTAGTTGTTTTTTGCGATGTCATATCAATTCTTGATTGTATTATTTAGTTCCCGCTTTGTGGGCAGCAAAAAAAATAGTAAAAGCATGCTTCAATAACAAAGCTTTATCTGTTTGAAGGGGAAAGAAAAAAAAAAAAAGATCCCATTAACTTTTTCATTAGCAAATCTTGATAAATCAATTTTATATTTGTATTTATCTGCTGCTTTAGGTCAAAAAACTAAACATAAAATTTATTTAAGGAAAGAGTAGAGCTATTGTCATCCACAGAAAGTTCTCTCCAAACCTTTTACTTAAAATACAACGACCACTGAATAATTTTTAAAGTAATATCATATTATCATTTCTAAACAATACCTATTTTGATTCCATAAATACCCTTAATCCCATCTTCACGTTTCTGTTTTGTAGCAATCACTTGCGTATGTGATACACCCATCAAATATCCCAGGGCCTAGTTAGATTGATTTTTAAGAAACTTTATTTAGTTAATTATTTGAAACTAAATCTTCAGAAACATCTTTATTTAGTTAATCATCTAAATTCAAATCTTCGGAGACGTCTCATATCTCACCTAGATTCAAACAAAATTTTTATATTTATATTGTTATTAGTTTCACTAGGTTTAACTTAATCCTCAAATTCACATAAAACCGAACCCCAATGAATAGAAAATACAACAAAAAAAAAACTACAAATGTATTTTCTTGTTGATATATTGAGATTCATTTTAATAGTAAGGAAAGAAAATTTAATCATGACCTGATGATAAGATAGGATATATATCGATGTGGTAATGTGAACAAAATATTGATAGAATAAATAATAATCTTAGTTTGGATTTCATTAAGGTTGTACCAGAGAGTTTGAGATTCGAACTGCTAACGAAATACAAAACATGGTTTCATTGAGCTTATTTTTGTTGTTATGTAACTTTCAATAACTCCATTCCTAAGGAAACTTACCTGTTTTAATTTGATAAAGGTGCTTCTTAATCCATCAACGCAGCGGATCAAATTAAAACGAATTCAATTGAATCGAATTCAAGCGATTGGACTAGATTATGGGAAACTCTTTATTGACGAGTGATTGGTTGCTATTTTGAAAACTGGTACAATTCTTTATTTGAGTGAATGAAATGAGATAATTCTTATGATGCAAATTTTATTTATTTATTTTTTAAACACTGAACATATTTATTTGAATCAAAAGTACACATACTTCCAATTAAATTTATTAAGATTAGTATCCATCATAGTACAATCTAAATTTTTACTCACATTATAACTAGAGAAAAATGTACGCTACTGATATTGATAAAATATACGTCAACCTCTACTTGACTGACTTGCGCCCTCAAAAAAATATAGAATTTAATTATTTTAGATGGAAGTTTATTGTCATGTTCAATCATTAAATGTAAATGATAGAGAGTAGAGGCTGTGTTCGTTTTTCAACACACATTTTTTGAAATGTCAAGAGTGGTTGGCTTGCCTTAAATTAATACTCAAAAGCTGTTCCAGAAAAAGAAGAAGCTGTGATTGTGAATGATTGAATTAGGCCGGTTGGGTGTTGTTTTTTAATAAATGAGAATAAAATGATATTTTATAATTGTTATATTTTGAATTTAAGGTGGTTTTTTTTTCTTGATCTGAAATCTGAGTACACTTGAATTTATCTAAATTCTAAAAAAAATTGGATGTCGAATTCAAATAACATATTTGTTTTTTTCTTAATCGTTAAAAATAAGTATTAAGTTTTTTTTAACTAAAAAATTTAAAAACTAAGTTTCTTTTACATTTATAGCATTAGAAATTATAAATGTTATACAAATAATAAATATATCAAAGAACATAAATAAAATTATATATTGTTATAACTTAAATCATGTTCAATTGAATGCAACTATTTAATATTCAAAATTAATATATATTATCATAACATAAATCATATTTAAAGAAACAAATTAATAACCCCTAAGTATACGTCTATTATCATTTTTTTTAGGGAAAAATCCCTTTTCATGCCTAGGATTTTATGCAATACCTCATTTCATCTCTACTTTTTAAATAATAACCCTAAAGATTCTCCGCTAACGCATCGTTAGTTTAATACCATTAACTAGTAATTCATTGAGGGCAAAATAATTTTTTTTTATTAAAGTGATACAAACTACATTAAAATCAAATTTTTATAGAATTAAATAACATTACAAAATTTACAAAATTTATTAATTTTTTCTTAAATGAAATGAACGATGAAATAGTTTGATATAGCCACTAAATAATTGCCATAAGCAACAAATTGTAATTAGCACAATATCTTTAAATCATTGGAAGAAAAACTCAAAAATACAACCAATTTTTATGTGCTTGCACGTGCTGAAATCTTCTTAATCTTCAACCAATTTTCATTTTAAGCTTTTCCACCACTCTTCTTTGACCGTTATTGTCTCCCCAAGTCCTTACCACTATCTCCCCAAGTCGGCTCACAGTGCAATTAGAGAGTATACTCATACAAATGTGAAAATTGTGATTATTTTTTATACTTAAATCTAGGGTTTATAGGGCTTTCATGCTGCCAAAATAGAGAGGAGTGCAAAACAATTGTTTGAAATAGAAGTTTTCATCTTTTTTGGTATTTCTTGTTTAGTGGGAATAGATAAAAATCATTTTTAGTTATACGTCAACTTTTATTTATGTTTTCAAATTTTCTTTTTAATAGAAAATTCTTTTTTGCCCTTAATGAATTACAAACAAATGGTATTTAACTAACATTGAGTTAACAAAATGATGTTTTGGACTGCTATTTAAAAAGTAAGGATGAAACAAACTATTGCATTAAACTCTAGGGATAAGAAGGATTTTTTTCCCTTTTGTGTATCTTATATTTTAAAAATAAAAATAGAAACATTATTCAGTAGACATAATTGAAAATGATAAATATACAATGTGTTCGATAGTACCATTTTTAGAAATAATGTTTACCAAACATTTAGTTAAAAAGTAATATTTTAGAAAAAAATTATATATTTTATTAAATAATCTCCTTAACAAAGTAAATAACTCATTAAACAAATTATAAAATTATATAAATACATACACAAGCATACCATAAATAAGTTAGTAGCAGCATTAATAAAAAAAAAATTACGTTATCATGGTTCTTACACCATAATTATCAAAACAATTATCAAATTATTATAAATATTTTTTTATAACATAATAAGTTAGCTCTTAAGAGATAAAATTCATAGCAACTACTACAATCTCATTTCTCTTCTATTTCTATCTCTCTTTCTCTCTGTTTATCAGTTTCTTCATCATTATTGCTATAATAATAATGTTACTAATAATTCAATTCAGCTTGAAGAACCAAATCCAACAATAATGGCGCTGGATCTGAACTTGAATAAGGACAGCTGGACTAATTCTTGAGGGTGGTCTCAACGCGGTCAATTAAAAGGTTTCGAATTTTCTGTTGAGATTTTTGCTGTGGGAGGGTTCATTTAGATTATAAGAAAAGAAGGGAAATAAAATGGATTTTAGAAAATTGAAAGAAGCAGCAGCAAAATATAAAAGAGTCTGGGAAGTGGAAAGAGAAGTTTGTGTTAATTTAGTTTGAAGGGCATAGCTAATTTAGTTTAAAGAGTCTGGGGATTTCTTGAAGGAATAAATTACAGTTTGTTTTATGAAGTGTCCAAAAAAGAAATTTCAACTACCGAACACATATTCCACCTGAATTTTGAAAAAAAAAAAAAAGGAAATGGGCTCCAAATGATGGGCTGCCTTAAATTAACTTTTTTTAATTGAAATTTCAAGAATGGTTGGCTGCCTTGCAAATTCGAAAGCTAATCTTACCTAATTTCCTTTGGAAACGGTCTATATTAACTGTTATTATGGCACAGTCAATTGGCCGGTCCAATCATATTCACGGCCTTGTAATTAAGATGAAGCTTCCAAATTCTAGCTATACTTCTGCATTTATATATTACTATGAGCAGTTGAAACTACCTATTGAGGGCTCCACTGGTTTAATTTTTCCATCCAAAAGCTAAAATAAATAAAAAAAAGAAAAATCTTTGTATGACGTGTGAGTATACAGATTAATTAAATTTGCTTACAAGAAGCCTTCACATGAACTAGAGACGATGACCCACACATTACATTGCATTACACTTTTTCACCTTAAGAAAAATGCCTAATAGTTCCATTTCCATTTGCTGCCTTGCCATTTTGATATGGTGCTTCAGCTTGTTGCTTATTAGTTGTCCCAGCTTTTCTGCTGGCCAAACCAACGAGACAGATCGACTCGCATTGCTTGCCATAAAGTCACAGCTTCATGATCCATCAGGAGTCACAAGTTCATGGAACAATACTATAAACTTGTGCCAATGGACGGGAGTGACTTGCGGCCATCGGCATGAAAGGGTAACCGAGTTAAATTTGAGTAGCCAAAGGATAGGAGGCGTCTTGTCTCCTTATGTTGGAAACCTCAGCTTCCTCAGGTACATCAACCTTTCGGACAACGGCTTCCATGGTGAAATTCCCCAAGAAATCGGTAATCTTTTTCGGCTCGAGACACTGGCACTGTCCAACAATTCATTTTCGGGTACAATACCTACCAACTTGTCCCGTTGCTCTAACCTTATCAAACTTCGTGTCAGCAAAAACAAGCTCAAGGGACAAATCCCAGAAGAGATAGGGAGCTTGTTCAAGCTTCAGACATTGTCCGTCGACAACAATTATCTAACAGGACAACTCCCAGATTTCGTTGGGAATCTTTCAGCTCTTGAGGTAATTCGCATCAGAGGAAATTCATTAGGCGGGAAAATTCCGACTACCCTTGGCCTACTCAGAAACTTAGTTCTTCTCAACGTGGCTGAAAATCAATTCTCTGGCATGTTTCCTTGTTCAATTCGTAATATCTCTTCCCTTGAGTCGATTATTCTTGCATTAAACAGATTTAGTGGAAGTTTACCATTTGACGTTGTTACCAATCTTCCAAACCTTAAAAGGCTTGGTATTGGTGGAAACAAATTTTTCGGCTCTCTTCATGATTCATTGTCTAATGCTTCAAATCTTGAGCTCCTTGACCTTTCTCGCAATCAATTCAAAGGGAAAGTGTCAATTGATTTTAGCAGCCTTAAGAATCTATCGTGGTTAAATTTGGAGATGAACAATTTGGGGACGGGGAAAACCAATGATCTTGATTTTGTAACCTTTCTAACTAACTGTAGTAGTTTGAAAGTACTTAGTTTACTTGATAATCAATTCGGAGGAGAGCTGCCTCATTCTCTAGCCAATCTCTCGTCAACAATGATTCAGTTCTTCATAGGAAGCAACCAAATATCTGGAACCATACCTACTGGAATAAGAAATCTTGTGAATCTAATTGTACTCTCTTTAGAAGTAAACCAACTACATGGATCCATTCCTGATGTAATTGGTGAGCTTAAAAACTTACAACAATTATTCTTGTCTGATAACCTTTTACAAGGGAGCATTCCCTCTAGTCTAGGTAATCTTACTAATCTGGCCAAACTTGTTTTGAGCTACAATAGCTTGCAAGGCAATATACCCTCATCTCTTGGTAATTGTCAGAATTTGGTAAGCTTCGACGCCTCCCATAACAAGCTCACTGATGCCTTTCCCCAACAACTTCTCAGTATAGCAACACTTTCACTTTACCTAGATCTGTCTTATAATCTTCTAAACGGCTCTCTTCCTCTAAAAGTGGGCAATCTAAAGAATCTCGTAAAATTGGATATATCTCACAATCAATTTTCTGGTGTGATTCCTGTTACTCTAAGAACTTGTGTAAGCTTAGAATATCTTGATATTTCGAGCAACTTTTTTCTTGGCATCATTCCCCCTCCTTTGGGTTTCTTGAAAAGCATTAAATTCTTAGATGTGTCATGCAATAATTTGTCTGGCCAGATTCCAGAATTTCTTGAAAATCTATCTTTCTTAGAATTCTTAAATCTTTCTTACAATCATTTGGAGGGTGAGGTTCCAACAAAAGGAGTTTTTAGTAATAACACCAAAATTCCACTCCAGGGGAATGTGAGGCTTTGTGGGGATATAGATGAATTGCATTTACTAACCTGTCCATCTAAAGGATCAGGAAAACCAAAAATCACTCTCCTCAAAGTGTTGATTCCGGTGGCAGTGTTATGCCTAGTCTTATCCTCATGCCTTACTATTGTTTATACTCGAAGAAGGAGATCTGCGCATAAATCTGTTGATACATCTCCGATGGAAAAACAATTTCCGATGGTTTCTTATGTAGAGCTAAGTAAGGCAACAGGTGAATTTGCATCGTCAAACATGATTGGTCAAGGAAGCTTTGGATCTGTGTACAAGGGGATTTTGGGTCAAGATAAAATGGTAGTTGCTGTGAAGGTGATAAATCTTAAGCAGAAAGGAGCTTTCAGGAGTTTTGTGGCTGAATGTGAAGCATTAAGAAATATTCGCCACCGAAATCTTATCAAAATCATCACTATTTGCTCTAGTATAGATTCTAAGGGGGCTGATTTCAAGGCTCTTGTTTTTGAATATATGGAAAATGGAAGTTTAGAGGATTGGTTGTACCAGAGCAATGATCATCTTAAAGTTTGCAAATTAACTCTCATTCAAAGAGTGAACATAGCCATTGATGCGGCTTCTGCAATTGAATATCTTCACCACCACTGTCAACAGTCTATGGTTCATGGAGATCTAAAACCAAGTAATGTTCTGCTAGATCATGACATGGTTGCCCATGTGGGTGACTTTGGACTAACAAAATTTCTCTCTAGTCACCAACTTGATACTGCTAGTAAAACTCCATCAAGCTCAATTGGGATAAGAGGAACGATTGGCTATGTTGCACCAGGTAAGTTTTTCATGTTATACACACACATCTCATCATTTTCTTATACGAATGTCCATCTTTTTTAATCATAGGAACAAACGTAAAAGATAAAAAGAAAAACACGAACTCCAATTCTCTGAGAAACTAATACATTAGAGTTCGTATTTTTTCATTTTTGTCTCTTTTAGCCCAGTTTAGATTTGTTAATTTGAAGACATCTTGATATATTTATATATTAAAAAGTCTTGTGCATCTATTAGATCTTAGCATTTGTTTGGCAACTAACACAATGAATCAACATGTTTAAGAGTATGGCATGGGCAGCGAAGCATCCATGACAGGAGATGTATATAGCTTTGGAATTCTGTTGCTGGAGATGTTTACCGGAAGGCGACCAACTGATGCAGCATTTACTGAAGGACTTACTCTCCATGAATTTGCCACGATGGCTTTACCAGAAAAAGTGATAGAGATTGTTGATCCTTCACTTTTAATGGAGGTAATGGCGAACAACTCTATGATTCAAGAAGATGGAAGAGCCAAAACGCAGGAGTGTTTGAATGCTATAATTAGAATTGGTGTTCTCTGCTCAATGGAATCTCCATTTGAGCGGATGGAGATGAGAGATGTTGAGGCTAAGTTATGCCATACAAGGGAGACTTTTCTTGGGAGGAGGGTTTGACTTAACGGCTAGCGATGTTAAGTGCCTAAAGAGGAAATATTGATATGACATTGCAAAACGCTAAGCGCAAAAATATTATCTAAACAATCAATTTTAGATTTCTAAACTTCCAATGTAATTCAATACAATCGGATTGATTGGATTATGCGCAACTATGGAACGAATGCAAATAATAAATTTGGCTCTATAATTAGTCAAAAAAGGGAAATGACTAGAATATCAATGGTTTAATTGAACAATAATGATATGCTTACTTAGTTTATATTCTTAGTTGGGATATTTATTGATGTGTCGTCAATCATTCAATGTGATGTATATAGTATTAACTAATTTATTATTAATTAAAATCTATCATAACTCAATAAATGACACATAAGATGCCACATCAGTAAACATCCTAACTAAGTAATCTAAAGTGAGTAAACATAGCACATGGATGGCAATGGGGAGGGTAGGGGAGGGCATCCCCATACCCATCCCTGATATTTTGTAATGTCTCCGTCCCCTCTCTGTTCCCATAAGAATTGTTTGAGGAGATCCCCATCCCCTTTCCAAATAATAACAGGGGATCCCCAAAGGTCCCTAATTCCCGAATAACTGATACATTTTTAATTTTAAAATTTGATTTAATAATATTAAAATAAAACATTTAAACAAAATTAAGGTTTGACAATATATATTACTTTAACATTAATCCATTACAAAAATCACACTATCAAAAACAAATCATCAAAATAATTATTTTCATCAATTTTTATAATCCTACAATAAAAACAAAAAGAAATTATTTTTATATCAATAATAAAATAAATGAAATGGGTTTAAATACTGAAATTAATATTTTTAATAAAAATATTTACTCTTATACCTCATACTGCTATTGTTCCTCAAGTAATGTGGTAAATTGAGAGATAACATTAGGTTTCAAATTTAAAATAAAAAAAATAATATAAACAATCTAACTCATACTCTAAAATGGATTTGGGCCAAGGCCTTTGGAAGAAGATTTGATTGAATAGTAATTCAGAATCATAACTAGTTAACTAACTCCTAAAGTTTTATAATATATTTATACAAATATTTTGATATTTGCTATTTATACTAATATTTAATATTTTATAATTTAAATTTTATTATCTATTTATTAATAATGCTAAAAATAAAAATAAAATTAAAAATTAAAATGAGAAAATGGGGAGGGGAGGGGATGGGGATTCTAGCTCATCCTCGTCCTTTCCCCGAATATGAAACTGGGTAAAAAATCGTCTGTGTCTCTTCCCCAAAAAAGAAATTGAGTATAAAATCGTCCCCATTACCTCCCCGAATGGGTAAAATCCTCAAGGGTCCCCATCCCTATGGAGATTTCTGCCATCTCTAACAAGTGTTGCATATCCAATTCATACACAAAGTGCCTTAAAAGTTTTTTGTTTTACCCACATCCACACGGCACAAATCACAATTGGTCCATCGCTATAGTCAGACACAAGCAAAGATCCAACTGTAATACAAGATTAAATAAACTGAATTTCAAGCTCTAAGATTAATATTAGGTAGCAAAACATGTGGAGGATTAATAAAGGAAAGGATTAGAAATCATTTTATAACCACATGTTTTGTTATTTGGCAACCAAGAAGCATAAATCAACACTGTATACTAAAAATGTAAGTTTAAGATTCAGATTAAAGAAGTGATGAAAAGGTACACATGAACTGGTTCATTGGAAGCCATAGACACATTGGGCTAATGACCATTACAATAGAATAGAATCCAATAAGGATGCCACTACCAGAATCTCAAGACACAAAAATAACAAATATAGGCTCAAATAAAAATTTGCCAAGTTGTTATTATCAGACTCATCACTGCCATCAAGCTCATAAACATGCAAAGATCTCCAGAGATCATCAATCTTCTACAATATGTCTCCATCCTTAGAGTAATACCTTTATGCACAAATAAATATTGTTCTCATCACTATCATCTCATTACACACAAAGATCTCCAAAGATCATCAATTTTTTCCAAGATCTCTCCACCTTAGAAGAAAAATATCCAATGTAGATTCAACTTTCTATTCACTCGTGGGATCCGGGCGGTCCCGGGGGGACCACCACGGCTCCTCTCTTCTTGATAATCCATACATCCCTTATCAGTGAATGGACAGCTATCTCTCGAGCACAAGTTTAGCACTCAATCTTAACTTCCTTTATGCAATACTGCCAACATGAGAGAGGAACAGATTGGCAGTAATATAGAGTTCTCTCTTCTTCAGATATAAGCAGCTTCTTATAAGAGGACTGAAACAACAGTAAGCAACATCTATTATCAACCCTTTTTTTTTTTAAAAAAAAACACATACTATCTAGGGATCCAACTTTCAAAAGGAAAAAGAAAATGAAGTCCCAAGATAAAGTTGAATATAAACGGATTAACAATACACTATGACCGTCCTGTTAATATTACTTGCATGCTTTTAAAAATATTATGCTTCAACAATGCTAAAAGAAAGTTTAGTTATCCTTATTGGATCCTTTAATGAAAACCCATTGACAACATAAGGCTAATTAACAAGTAGAAGTTTAAGTATTGATTTTACATAAGATCTCATCAAGGACTTGGATGACAAAAGAAATTGATATAGCATCTCCATCTTCACAATACGGATCAAGTCTTTAATTCTCATAAATGAAAAATGCAGCTTACTTAAAAAGAAAGATTGTACTTCCAGCTATACAGATCATACTTTATTGATAAGTGCTCTATATGTGGTGAAATCCAGAGCAAGCCATCCACAAGTTTTGCAAGGGAAACTCTTCGATATTCAGAGGCCAGAAAGCACACATACTTGTCATTAACTAATGGGCGACATAAGATTTTCGCAATTCTCTTGGTATAATCACATCCTTTAGGATTTTTTTTTTGGTAAAGAAAAAAGGGGTTAGAACTTCAAGATGTATGATACTAAATTATTCAAACAAGATAGAAAATTTTAGGTAAAAAAAATTGGAACAAACATACCTGAGGATCACATTCCAACTTCAAAACTTTGGAACAATGACTAAACAGTGCAAAAAGTTCAATCAATTTCTCGTACCATCGATTGTCAATATTATCATAGCTGAAATACATTGAAGTTTCCGGGAAAGCCAAAGAGAGAAGGATACCAAATTACCATGATATTAGATATTCTTAAATTTGGAGTGTCAAGCTTGAACTCATCCAACATATCACGACTTCTGAAAAATAATTTTCTAAGACTGCCACTTGAAATCTTAATACTCTTTAAAATCATACAAATATGTATATGTATGTACTCCAAGAACGGAAGTTCAGAAAATTAGTTCGAAAGCCACTCATCTGTTATGAAAAGCTGGCATAGTTTTGTAGATTTAGATTCTTGCAAGGGGCCCTTGCATCTATTTATGTCAAATTTAAATTCTTGATTATTTTTTGATAATTCTACATCAACTATGAACTTCTCTAAACTAATAGCATTCAGATGACGATTTTGCAAATTTTTTACCAAATATTGTCGATTCCTTAATGTAGAGAAAAATCGACCACATTCTATACTCCAACAAAAATGACAGGCATGTTTCCGTGTTTTAGAGGATATACTAGTTTGAACGACTTGTTTGTGTGGGAGGAATGAGTAAGATTATCATACAATTTGAATTCCTTAAGTTTACTAAGCTTTGAGTAACACTAGATTTTTCAATCCTCGAGAAGCAATGATATTAATGGATTCAACCAATTAGAACCTTCATAACTTGATCATCTGCACAAACATGTCTTAGGTACAATTTTCACAAAGAAGTTAAGGTAACATTCCTTGTAAGTTTAATAAAAAAAGAAAAAGAAAAAAAAAAGACATTCCTTGTAGGTGACTCCAGCTTACAAGAATCTAACTCCAACAGAACTATCGATTTTGCATAGAAAACTAATTGAGGCAAAGGACAATAAACCTGAAGTTTTAACTCTTTGACATTACTCCCAATTGCATAGCTAAGGAATATGTTTATGAGGGATTCAAATTCTAGATAATTATCTTATGATTGTACATCAACCGTGAACTCTATAAACTAATAGCATTCAGATGACAATTTTGCAAATTTTTACCAAATACTCTCAATTCCTTGACATTGACTTAAGAGAAAAATTGACCACATTCTATATTAAAAAAGAATGACAGACATGTTTCCACATTTTAGATAGTATACTAGTTTGAACAACATGTTCGCATGGGATGAATGACAGGATATGCTGCAATATCACTTGCAGCAATGCAGATATCCTGTCCACATCCACATCCACTTTCACATTCACATTGGGACTTGTCTTACTCTCCATGATTTGTCCCCTCCCTCATTGCTAATTAAGTAGCTTCGCTCCCTCCCCCACTATTAATTAAGTAGCTGGAGGTTTGAATCCATATTGAATCCTTTATATAGATTCAAATAAAGGTTTGCTAGCTATTATTATTAGACTCGTCACTATCATTAAACTCATCATTACCATCAGACTCTTGTCTCTAAAGATCATCAATCTTCTCCCTGATGTGTCCATTCTTGGAAGAATAACCTTTTGTATCATCAATACATGTTGTTCTTGGACATTCACTAGAGTGCTCAATCTTAACTTCCTTTATGCAATGCTGCCAACATAAAGGAGGAACCAATCGGCAGCAATGAGTAACCTCTCCTTCATATATAAGTGGCTCTTATATGAGAACTGAATTAAAAATAAATGGCAATAAGCAACAACTCTTATCAACACCCCCAAAAAAAAAAGCACACTATATCCTCAGTTGAAAGACAAAAATATGAATTGAAATTGGTTATTTCCTTTTGTGAACAGAGGAGAAGAATAAAATCTTTTCTTATTTTTAAGTACTTCTAACAGCCAGTACAATAGGGTTAATTTATAGGTCTACACATTCCTAATTTAACTTCCTAATTTTTGGAAATATGCAAATTAGTAACAGCTGTACAAATCAGACAAATTAGACAATTAATCCTAGAAATCAGGAATGTCAACTAATGTAATCTTTCCATATTTTCTACACCCCCCCCTCAAGTTGGTGCATAGATATTAATCATGCCCAACTTGTCAATGAAAGATTCAAACTTTGGCCTGAAGTGTCCCTTGGTAAGAACATCTGTTGTTTGTTGCTCTGAAGGGATGAACGGCATACAAATTACTCCATTCTCCAGCTTTTCTTTTATAAAATGTCTATCAATCTCAATATGCTTCGTACGATCATGCTGAACCGGATTATTTGCAATGCTTATTGCTGATTTATTATCACAGAACAGTCTCATAGGTGCTTCAATATCTAGTTTCAGTTCTCCAAGGACTCTTTTAATCCATAACACCTCGCAAACTCCATTTGCCATGGCCCTAAACTCAGCTTCAGTACTGCTCCTGGCAACCACGTTTTGTTTTTTGCTTCTCCAAGTAATTAAATTTCCCCATAAGAACGTACAGTAACCAGATGTAGATCTTCTATCTGAAACTGAGCCTGCCCAGTCTGCATCTGTGAAGACTTCTACACTCCTTTGATCACTCTTCTTAAATAATAACCCTTTTCCAGGTGTACTCTTTAAATACCTGAGAATCTTGTGAACTGCCTCCAAATGTTCCACATAAGGTGAGTGCATATATTGACTTACAGCACTAACGGCAAAGGCAATATCAGGTCTTGTGTGAGATAAATAAATGAGTTTCCCTACAAGACGTTGATATCTACCTTTATCAACTGGAACTCCATTGGAAACCTCTCCTAACTTCTGATTAGGATCCACGGGTGTATCACTTGGTCTGCAACCACTCATTCCTGTCTCTTATAGCAAGTCCAGAACATACTTTCTTTGTGACACATAAATTCCCATTCTAGATCTTGCAACTTCCATACCTAGGAAATAGCGTAAGGGACCCAAATCCTTAATTTCAAATTCTGATGCCAGGTGCTTCTTCAGCCTACTCATCTCATCACCATCGCTCCCAGTAAGTATTATGTCATCTACGTATACAATTAGGACAACCATCTTTCCACCATCTGTGTGTTTCACGAACATTGTATGATCAGATTGTCCTTGACTATATCCTTCTTTTCTAACAAACCTAGTAAATCTCTCGAACCAAGCACGAGGAGACTGCTTCAGTCCATAAAGGGATTTCTTCAATTTACACACCTTTCCTCCAAACTTGTCTTCAAAACCAGGGGGTGCATTCATATATACTTCCTCGTCCAATTCTCCATTGAGAAACGCATTTTTAACATCCAATTGAAACAATGGCTAGTCCAAATTAACAGCTACAGAGAGTAGTATTCGAATGGTATTTAGTTTGGCTACGGGAGCAAATGTCTCTTGATAATCAACTCCATAAGTCTGTGTGAATCCTTTTGCTACTAACCTTGCTTTATAACGTTCCAAGGATCCATCTGAGTTGTATTTTACAGTGAAAATCCACTTGCAACCAACAATTAATCTTCCTTCAGGCAAATAAACCATCTCCCACGTTCCATTTTTTTCTAGAGCCTCCATTTCTTCACAAACAGCCTTCTTCCATTCAGGAACCTTTAGTGCTTCCTGTATAGACTTAGGTATATCCACACTTGACAATTGAGAGACAAAAGTATGATAAGATGATGACAGATTCTTATAAGACACAAAATTGGAAATGGGATGTTGAGTACATGATCTAATTCCTTTCCTAAGAGCAATGGGAAGATCTAGAGAGTCAGAATGTATTTGTGGGATAGATAAAGACTCAGACTCTATAAATTTAGAGATCGTACCTGGATTTTCAGAATCAGTGTTTTTCAGATCTGGAATTGGATCAGATTCATGGCATTGAGGAAGTATCACTGCATCTTTCTTACTTTGAATCCGTTTCTCCCTAGTGTAAGTTTTCCCAAACAATCTCTCATCATTGAAGCGTGTCTCGTCTATTATCCTAGAGTCAGTTTTATGTTCAGGCACTAAGGTAGTCCTCCTATCCTCCATATTCAAGGTATTAGGATTAAAAATTTCAGTTTCAATATTTTCCTTACCATTAGTACTCATGTCAAGCTCAAATACCGAGTTTTCATTTTCTTTCCCCCCCTGAAGAGGAGGATTAAAAAAGCTTTGAGACTCAAAGAATGTAACATCCATTGTGACAAAAAATTTTTGTTTGTTAGGATCAAAACATTTATACCCTTTTTTAGTAGGAGAATAGCCCAGAAAAACACATTTTACAGCCCGTGGATCTAGCTTATCCCTATTATGATTGTGTATATGTACAAAGGCAACACATCCAAAGACCTTTAAAGGTAAATCTGAAGTCAAACGTGTCATTGGAAAGAATTTTTTTAAAACTGTCAATGGTGTTTGAAAGTTCAAAACTCTTGATGGCATCCTATTAATAAGATATGTAGCAGTAAGAATTGCTTCCCCCCATAAGTATTTAGGAACTTCAGTGGTGAACATTAAAGACCTAGCTACTTCTAGGAGGTGCTTATTTTTTCGTTCTGCTATCCCGTTTTGTTGAGGAGTGTCATTACAAGAGCTGTGATGAACAATTCCTTTTTGTAAGAAAAATGACCCCAATATTTGATTAAAGTATTCCTTCCCATTGTCACTTCGAAACACTTGAATTTTTGTTTGAAATTGTGTTTCAACCATATTATAAAAGTTTTTAAAAACATGTTCTGCTTCAGATTTTTCTTTGAGTAGATAGACCCAACTTAGGCGTGTATGATCATCAATAAATGTTATAAACCATCTTTTTCCAGAATTGGTTAATGTCCTAGAGGGACCCCACACATCACTATGAATAAGGGTAAAAGGCTTGGATGCTTTATATGGTTGACTAGGAAAAGATGCACGATGGTGTTTAGCTAACTGACAAATATCGCATTGAAAAGACGACAAAAGTTTATTACGAAATAAGTTTGGAAACAAATGTTTTAAATATAAAAAGTTAGGATGGCCTAACCTACGGTGCCATAACATTATTGTATCATCAGTAGAACTGAAACATACTTTGAGATTTGAAATTTTCTGTTGCTGAAACATAGAGTTCCCATCATCAAAGTAATAGAGACCGCCATACTCTCTAGCATTGCCAATCATCCTCCCCGTATCCAGCTCCTGAAATTCACAACAATTTGGAAGAAATTTAGCACAACACTTTAAATCACGAGTTATTTTACTTACAGACAAAAGATTACAAGAGAGATTTGGAACATGAAGGACATCGTGAAGAACGAGAGTATTAGAGATAACAATTGACCCTTTCCCAGCAATTGCCGAGAGGGAGCCATCAGCAATCTTAATTCTTTGATTGCCTGCACAAGGACTATAGAAAGAAAATAATTTAGAGCATCCAGTCATATGATCGGTGGCACCTGAATCTATTATCCATGGACAAAGAGGAATAGTGGACACATTAAAGACAACAACAGATTGAATATAATTACCTTTCTGGGCTAAGGAACAAGAAGAAGATACTGGATTAGTCACTTGTGTGGACTGAAAAAGTTTATACAGTTGTTCTAACCGTTCCTTACTGAATGAAGGTGTTGTAGCTGTAGTTGTAGTGTATCCCGACAGTAGAAACTCCCCGGCGCCAATTCCAGTAGATGTAGCAGTGGAATTGGTATCACCAGTTACTGTAAACCCAGGCATGGTGTTTTGCACCATTACAACAAGACAATGAACAGATCCGTATGGGAGTCAAGCCAGGCTTAATTCTGCCATAGCTCTGATACCATGTGAACAGAGGAGAAGAATAAAATCTTTTCTTATTTTTAAGTACTTCTAACAGCCAGTACAATAGGGTTAATTTATAGGTCTACACATTCCTAATTTAACTTCCTAATTTTTGGAAATATGCAAATTAGTAACAGCTGTACAAATCAGACAAATTAGACAATTAATCCTAGAAATCAGGAATGTCAACTAATGTAATCTTTCCATATTTTCTACACCTTTCTATCAGACTAATTAACCTAAACTATTAAAATTGCAGGCACTTAGCATATTGTATCTTAAATATTTATCAGTAAGCTGGTATAGGCTTATAAGTGGCTTCTTATATGAGAACTGAATTAAAAATAAATGGAAATAAGCAACAACTCTTATCAACAACACAAAAAAAAAAAAAAAAGCACACTATATCCTCAGTTGAAAGACAAAATATGAATTGAAATTGGTTATTTCCTTTCTATCAGACTAATTAACCTAAACTATTAAAATTGCAAGCACTTAGCATATTGTATCTTAAATATTTATCAGTAAGCTGGTACAGGCTCACAAATCTTTTTGAAAAAAAAAAGGCCAAAAATTTCAATTAAATAAAAGGATAGCAATTGATGCATGTAAGCAGTTTCTGAAATTATGCGTGGTTTTTTAGCTTGGGACTTGATTTTCACCAATCTTTCCCAAAAATGAAAATATGATATAAATTAAAGTGAATAGGCTACATGAATGACCGGATCTCAATTGATACTCAATGTCAACTCTCCATGCTTGTCAACAGAAAAACACAAAGAAAGCAAGTCATATTTAGTGTTACTCATAGGCAAAATGCTTTTTCACGGTAATTACTGAATCTTAATTCTACCCAGTGAAAGAGAAATCATTTTAACTTTGAAAGATAAATAATCATTAGTGAATTTCTTTCTTACTAACTATGATGCAAAATCAGAATAATTAAGTTAATTTCTTTTCCCATATTTTTCAAATTTTTTTAGCAAACAAAAAGATTATATTAATAATCATGTTGAAGCAATTACAGGAGTGAATAAATGTTTACAAATGGAAGGCATAAATATAGTGAAAAGAATGATTCATAAGGAAAGCATCTTATTACATCTTTAAAAAAAGATCAAGCCTTGAATTCTCATAAATGAAAAGTAAAGCATACCTTGAAAAAAAGCTCATAGTCACAATCATTTTGAATGCACATTAGTGATAAGCTCTCTGCATGATGTGTAATCCAGAGCAAGCCATCCACAAGTTCAGCAAGTGAAAAGTTTAGATATTCTGAGTATAAGTAAAAGGATACATGCTTGTCAAAAGTTAAGGGAGGCCAAAATATATCCCACAATTCTCTTGGTTTAATCACAGCCTTCAGGAAGAAAATTAAAAATTAAAAAAAAAAAAGAGCTTCAAGATGTATGACAGTAATTTACTTAAAAAAAGGATATAAAATTTTAAGTAGAAGGGTCTGGCAGGGTAGAAGGATCTGGAAGGAATAAACATAACTCATGACTACATTGCAAGTTTAAAACTTCGGAATGATTAAACTTTGCAAGGACTTCAATCAAGCTTACGAACCATTGATTGTTATTATTATCAGAGTTGAAAAACAATGCAATTTCCGACAAAGCCAAAGCAGTTGAAGAGAAGGATATCAAATCACCATGATATTTCAATATACTTAAATTTGGAGTGTATAGCTTGAACTCATCCAACTCATCATAACTTATGAACAAAAAACTCTTCAGACAGAAACTTGAAATCTTAACACTCCTTAACTTCATGCAATCAACTATTTCTATGTACTCAAGGAACAGAAGTTGAGGAATTTGGTCGCAAAAGCCACTCATTCGTAATGAAAACGGACATAATTTTAATTTTTTTAGATTCTTGCAAGGGGCTACACTGATGTCAGGAAGTATATGCAGGCCGATGATATCTACTGAATGAGCATTCACTCCTTGGACATACACCTGTTCAAGTCCATATTCACCGTACACCTTGAATTCCTTAAGTTTACCGAGATTGAGTAACTCTAGATGTTTCAGTCCTTGACAAGAAATGATACTTATAAGCTCAATCAAAGGGCACCCAGTAATTAGATCCTTAATCACTTGATCATTGCACAAACATGCCTTAGGCGCAATTCCCTCAAGCAAGAGAAGGTAACATTACCTCTCGGTGACTCTAGCTTACAGGAATCTAACTCCAACAAAGCCATTGATTGAGCGTAGAAAACTAATTGAGGCATATTGTAACAGCTATCTGGATAATTCCTATAAGGACGACAAAACCTGAGTTTTAACTTTTTGACATTACTTTCAACTGCATATCTAATGCATCTGTATACGCTGGATACAAATTTCAGATCATCTGATAATTGAACAAGAAGCATGAACTTTTTTAAACTAATATCATCCCGATAACGATTTAGCAAAGTTTTTAACAAGCATTTCAATATGTTCTCCGGACTCTTCGATAATAATCCATTACATTCGACACTTGGATGAATATGCCAGACCTGTTTCCATGTTTTAGAGAGTAGACAAGCTGAACAACTTGTTCAATTGAGAGAAATGACAGGATATGATGCAGTATCGGTGCCGGCAATGCAGATATCATGTCCGCATTGGCGGGATTTGTCTTCCTCTCCATGATTGATTATGACTATCCCTCCATCACTGTTAATTAAGTAGGCATTTAATAATATTAATAAACAGAAATAAATAAATAAATAATATGCAGAAAATAATTAAATAGGTTAGATACGAAAAATTACCGGGCGGTGGCTTGTGGAGCCTGGCAGTGCTCAATTTTTGAAACCGGCGATAATCCGGCGTGGGCAAAGAGAATGGGGACGGGCGAGTGGAGAAATAAGAAATCTATTCCTGGTTACTTGTAAAACAAATAATCAGTAGTGGGTTTCTATCCAGGTTCAGCTACCTTGCAACTGTTACAACGTATCACTGATTTTGTCCTTTTCTTACTTTAATCCATCACCGTCGGATCTAATGGAAAAATAGATTCAATAGTTGAGATGTATTAATTTGAATATTAATATTACACTCTCTATTGGTTATATTCTTAAAAATTAAAGAGATAATATTTCTAACACATAAGTCCGGATTATTAAAAATTATAAATTATTAGATAATTAAAATTTATTAAATTATTTTTTTATATCTTATTTAATTGGAAAATTACTTTATCCACTTGAAGTTTACAAAATTTATCATTGCTGCACATTTGTCTTAATTCTATTAGAGAAATTAATAGAATATTGATAAAATAATTATTTTAGCCTTGAATGTAATATGACTATTTTTTCTAACTAAGTGCAAAAGAAAAAAAAAATTGATGATATTGTTTTTGTCTTCAATATAGATATTAAAAGAAAAGAAAATTAGATTGTTCTGACTCCAATGAATATAAATAATAGTTATAAAAACTAAACTAATTATTAATCTTAAAAAAATAAAAAAATTCAAATTAAATCCATAACTTAAAACTACTCACACTAATGGTTTGTTTGGGATTAAGATGAGGTACATTTTAATTTGTAACTGTCGTGAGAAAAAAATTATAGCAGTGAAATAAAATACCAGTGGGTGTTTAGTAAATACAATTAACTACGGTGTAAAAATCTTTAACAAAAATTTATGTTAAATTAAATTTAACAAATTATATAATTATTAAATGAAATATATTAATTAATTAAATCAATAGTTAATTATTTAAATCAATTATTCGATAAATATAATATATTCTACTTCTAGCAAACTTCGGGCCAAAGCCGGTCACTGATGACGACCTCAAAGGCAATAATTTGGGTACTGTTGGATTCCATTTTTTGCTATCTATTCAATAATGCAATTACCGAGTTCAAAAAGTCATCAAAGACGGCATTGTCGCGGTGCACTGCTATTTGAAGAGCCTTCCAGAACCATCTAAAAGTGGTGGTGATTTGTAAATCTTTACTGTTTAAACATGATCTCACATTGAGGCCGCGGCTTTGAGCAGTGATTACTCCGCCTCGGACGATTGTTTGGTGCCAATAATTATATCATTGGATAGATCGCGATGAAAGGATTTTGAAGGTGTCAGTGGTGTAAGCATTGGGCAGATATTACTTTTTCCAGCAACTTAATTTGGCTGGAGATAATCACTGTTGGTTTTTGTTTTTTTCTAATTGTAATAAAATTTAAATATTTATTAAAAATAAAATTAAAAAATGTAATTATATTTTTTTTATAAATTATAGGGATAATACAAGTATTTATCTATTGCTATGGAATAAATCACCTTAGCTTCCAAACAATAGCTATAAGTATTTGCCAAATACTTTACAGTTATAGGTTAAAAACCATAATCATCTCACTACAGTGCCCAAAAAGCCCTAAATTAAAATAGATCTTGTAAAAATAAAATAAATTTAATCAGTTCAAATAGCCTCACCCTATATTATTTATTAATATTATTGTATGTTTCACTTTCTTTTTATGTAATTACATTTTTACATAGATTATAAATATATAACCTGATTTTTTTATGAAGAAAGAGGAAAAATAAAATTATGGCAACATTTATAAATAAATTGCAAATACAAAAGAAAGCAAAGGGCCAAATGAAATGTAACGCCACAAAAGGCAAAAATAAATGCGGTAAGAATATCTCCAAAAGCCTCTATAAATTTTACTTTTCAAATACTTATTTGCTTACCTATGTGGCAACTAAAATGATGAAAAAATATGATATTCTCCAAAAGACTCTTCAAATAGAAATAATTTAATATTATTTTAATCAAATAATTATTTTTTTAAATGAAAAGTCAATAGCAATTAAAACACTTATCTCTCTTTCTTCAATGAAAAGCAATAAAATATAAATTGAAGAGGGAGAACTTAACTCTCCAAATTTGAAGATGGATAATCAATTCTTATTTGAAAAATCTTAATTGGAGTATTTTTTAGAACTTTAAATATTGATGTGGCTTTTCAAATAAGTAATAAAATCTTATTTGAAAGTATTTTGGTGATGCTCTAAGGTGCAACGGTGGTAACATAATTTTGTCCCGTCAGTACCCAGAAAAGAATAAAGAATCAATTTTTTTAATAAAAAAAATGGATTTTGATCGAGGGACGGTGTTGATACGCTGAGTAATATCGTTTGTGTGATCATCACGAAAAATGTTACAATCAGGAATTTCTATCATTTTAAAGTCAAGAGTAAGTTAATACATAAAAAATATATAAATTTTAATGTAATATGTTTTATTTTATAGTGTATTAAAATTTAGTTTTTTTAATTTATCCATAATTTTAATATAATCAGGAATCCCTAATTAGAAACCAACTAATGTGATCAATACTATAACTTAAAAAAAAAAATCATGAGTTATACTAATAAGATTTATGTGTTTCCATCAAATAGTAGAATTAAGGAGTTGTTTGTGATATGATTGAAATCTTAAATTTTAGTAATTTCAAACTTTTTTTAAAATTTCTCTATTTATTTTTTTTAACTTATTTTAATTCTTAGACATTTACATCTAAATAGAAAAAGTAAATTTTTGGTGACTTTTATTTGAATGAGACAAGTTTTGAATGAAAAGTATATATTATATTCCAAAAAATATCTCAATAAAATATATTTATTTTTTAAACTATAAAATCGAATTATTTTTTGTTTAAATTTGCAATAACACAAATGTCAAATAATTGTATTTAAGATTGTTTTATATATAAAAGTAAAGAAGTTGTCACTTATATTCAGATATTAAAAAAAATATATATGCTATTCAAATATTCACATTCAAACCCATTTAGACTTCAAAAAAATTCAAAGCATTCAAATTTCAAAAAAAAAAAATTAAATGCTACTTTAGTGTACTCGGATACCCTATAAAAAAATGTCATTTTCATCCTTAGAGTTTGATGCAATAACTCATTTCATCTCCATTTTTTAAACAATAGTCCAAAACTCCCTTTTAGTTATAACTTATTGAGGCAAACTTAGACTTTCAATTAAAAGTGACACTGAAAAATAAAAGATGATATATAACTAAAAAGAAATTTTATCGAGTCCCACTAAACATAGAATCCCGAAAAAGTGAATTTTTTTTATCTGAATTAAGTAATGATCTTGTAGTGACTCCATTTTGGAGACCTCATACTTTTTGTTTTGGCGCCATGAGGTAGCACATCTCACGATCTGTAAATCTTAGATTCAAATACCAAAAATACTCACAATTTTCAAATTCGTATAAGTACACTCTCCAATTCAATAAATTGCTAGTGTAGATTAGATAACAACCATCCACCTTCGTAGGTTAGGTTTTCGGATTCTATTTTAAATTGAATCGATTGAGTTGACAAGTGTTCTATTCATGGGAGGTCTACTCACTACTTCAGTACTGAAATATGGTGTTGAGTACTGAAGTAGGAAGATGTTCGACATGCAAATGAAAATTGGTGGTGTTTTTGAGTTTTTCTTTCAATGATATAAAGATTTTATGTTGATTATAGTTTGTTGCTAACGATAATTATTCCATGGCTGTATCAATACTTCATTAAAAAAATTTAATGAATAAGTATTTTTTTACTCAAATTTTTTAATGTTATTATTATTTTATTAAATTATCCTTAAATTTTAAATTATTTAGTAGTGTTTGAGAGATTTATTTTAAAATAATTTGTACCTTTTTAATTAAAAATCTAATTTTATCCTTAATAAAATATAATCAAACAGTAATAAATTGACTACAAATTAATAGAAGAACGTTTTGGATTAAACTATAAGAGTGAAAACGACTTTTCACCGTAATACAAAAACCGTTGACCGTCGGATGCAGGTGGTTTAAAATATCTTTGAATTTATTTTGCTCAATGGACTGTCAGAACTGGATCACCGCTGCAACTTTTTCGGTTAGTCTTGAATAAGGTTATAGAAGCGGAAGAGAGCGGCCAATGAACAGAATAATGCATTGTGTTGCTTTAGAATTAATTTCCTTGTTTTGGTAACTTTTTGAAGTTCCATGCTGGAATCTATAAAAAAATTTCTAACTGGCAGCACCCACAAGGCATAAATCAACACGTTTTCCTTAAATCTAAGTTTCCGACTCGATTAAAATAGTGACTAAAAGGTACCCTACTGCTTCACTAGAAGATGTAAACATCGGGCTAATGAATATTACAAGAGAATCTGATAAGGATACTGGAATCCGGAGATACCAAAATAACAAAATTAGACTCAAACAAAGGTTTGCTACTGGTTATCATTAGACTCGTCGCTATAATTAGACTCATCCTTGTCATCAGACTCGAGAAACAATCTCCAAAGATCATCAATCGTCTCCATGATCTCTCCATTCTCCGAAGAAAAACTTTGCGTATCAATACATGCTTCGCTTTGATATTTTCTGCAGTCTTCAATCTTAACTTCCCTTATGCGATGCAGCCAACATGAGAGAGGAAGAGATCGGCAGCAATGACGAGTCCCTCCTTCATATATATGTGGCTTCTTATATGAAAACTGAAACAAATGTAAATGGCAGTAAGCAGCTCTCTTATCAACAAACAGACACACAAAAGGCCTAAATAGGGATCCAGCTTTCGAAGGAAAAAGAAAATGGAAGTCCGAAAATGATGTTGACTATAATATTACAGTGACATAACTCTTGTGCCTTTGACCACATGTTTTTGAAAAAATGTATTGTTCCCAAGGCTTAGTTGGATTCATTTTTAAGAAACTTTGTTTAGTTAATTATTTGAAATTGAATCTTCGGAAATATTTTTATTTAGTTAATCATCCGAATTCAAATCTTCGGAGAATCTCACCTCAATTCAAACAAAAAAATTTATATTTATATTGTTATTAATTTCACTAGGTTTAACTTAATCCTGAAATTCACATAGAACCGAACACCAACGAGAAGAAAATACAACAAAAGAAATTAAAAAAAAAACTACAAATGTATTTTCTCGTTGATATATTAAGATTCATTTTAATAATAAGGAAAGAAAATTTAATCATGACCTGATGATAAAATAGAATATTATCTAATGTGAAGAAAATACTGATAGAATAAATAATAATCTAAGTTTGGATTTCATTAAGGTTGTACCAGAGAGTTTGAGATTCGAACTCTTAACCAAATACAAAACATGGTTTCATTGAGCTTATTTTTGTTGTTATGTAACTTTCAATAACTCCATTCCTAAGGAAACTTACCTGTTTTAATTTGATAAAGGTGCTTCTTAATCCATCAACGCAGCGGATCAAATTAAAACGAATTGAATTGAATAGAATTCAAGCGATTGGACTAGATTATGGGCAACTCTTTATTGACGAGTGATTGGTTGCTATTTTGAAAACTGGTACAATTCTTTATTTCAGTGAATGAAATGAGATAATTCTTATGATGGATTTTTTTTTTAAACGCCGAATATATTTTTTAGAATCAAAAGTATACATACTTCCAATTAAATTTATTAAGATTAGTATCCATCAAAGTACAATCTAAATTTTTACTCACATTATAACTAGAGAAAAATGTACTCTACTGATATTGATAAATAGACGTCAACCTCTACTTGACTGACTTGCGCCCTCAAAAAAATACAGAATTTAATTATTTTAGTTGCAAGTTTATTGTCGTGCTCAATTATTAAATGTAAATGATAGAGACTAGAGACTGTGTTCGTTTTTCAACACACGTTTTTTGAAATGTCAAGAGTGGTTGGCTTGCCTTAAATTAATACTCAAAAGCTGTTCGAGAAAAAATAAGCAGCTGTGAATGATCGAATTAGGCCGGTTGGGTATTTTTTTTTTTAATAAATGAGTATAAAATGATAATTTATAATTGTTATATTTTGAATTTAAGGTGGTTTTTGTTTTTTTCTTGTTCTGAAATCTGAATATATATGAATTTATCTGAATTCTAAATAGATTTGGATGTCTGAATTCAAATAACATATTTGTTTTTTCTTAATCGTTAAAAATAAGTATTAAATTTTTTTAACTAAAAAAATTAAAACTAATTTTCTTTTTCATTTGGGCCTTTAGAAATTATAAGTGTTATATAAATAATAAATATATCAAAGAACATAAATAAAATTATATATTATCATGACTTAAATCATGTTCAATTAAATGCAACTATTTAATATTCAAAGTTAGCATATATCATCATAATGTAAATCATATTTAGAGAAACAAATTAATAGCCCCTAAGTATGCATCTATTATCATTTTTTGTATCCTATATTTTAAAAATAAAAATAGAAACATTGTTCAGTAGACATAATTGAAAATGATAAATATATAATGTGTTCGATAGTATCATTTTTAGAAATAATTTTTTCTAAACATTTAGTTAAAAAGCAATATTTTAAAAAATTATAAATTTTCTTAAATAATCTCCTTAACTAAGTAAATAATTCATTAAAACATTGAACACATTATAGAATTATATAAATACATACACAAACATACCATAAATAAGCTAGTATCAACATTAATAAAAAAAGTTTTACATTATCATGGTTCTTACACCATAATTATCAAATTATTATAAATATTTTTTTATAACATAATAATTTAGCTCTTAAGAGATAAAATTCATAATAACTAATACAATCTCGCACATAATAACATTACTTTATAGCCAAATTTTCCTCCATCCCATTTAAACCTACAAATATTTTTTGTAATTCTTTTTTTTTTCAATAAACAACTACACACGTTTAAGATTAACAGAACAAAATTTACACACGTTTAAGATTAACAGAACAAAATTTTCCCTTATCTCTCATTTCTTTTCTTTTTCTATCTCTCTTTCTCTCTGTTTATCAGTTTCTTCATCATTATTGCTATAATAAATAATGTTACTAATAATTCAATTCAGTTTGAAGAATCAAATCCAACGATAATGGCGCTGGATCTGACCTTGAATAAGGACAGCTGGACTAATTCTTGAGGGTGGTCTCAACGCGGTCAATTAAAAGGTTTTGAATTTTCTGTTGAGATTTTTGAGAGATGGTTCATTTAGATTATAAGAAAAGAAGGGGAAAAAAATGGATTTTAGAGAATTGAAAGAAGAAGAAGCAAAATAAAAGAGTTAAAATAATTACCGAACACTTATTCCACCTGAATTTTGAAAAAAAAAAAAAGAAAGGAAATGGGCTCCAAATGATGGGCTGCCTTAAATTAACTTTTTTTTTTAATTGAAATTTCAAGGATGGTTGGATGCCTTGCAAATTCGAAAGCTAATCTTACCTAATTTCTTTTGGAAACGGTCTATATTAATTGTTATTGTTGCATAGTCAATTGGCCCGTCCAATCATATTCACGGCCTTGTAATTAAGATGAAGATTGCAAAGTTTAGTTGTGCTTCTGCATTTATACATTACTGTAAGTAGTTGAAACTACCTACTGAGGGCTCCACTGCTTCATTTTTTCCATCCAAAAGCCTAAAAATATATATATATATATATCTTTGTATGACGTGTTAGCATACAAACTAATTAAATTTGTCTATAAAAGCCTTCACATGAACTAGAGACGATCACCCACACATTACATTGCATTACAATTGTTTACCTTAAGAAAAATGCCTAATATTTCCATTTCCATTAGCTGCCTTGCCATTTTGATATGGTGCTTCAGCTTGTTGCTTATTAATTCTCCTAGCTTTTCTGCTGGCCAAACCAACGAGAAAGATCGACTCGCATTGCTTGCCATAAAGTCACAGCTTCATGATCCATCAGGAGTCACAAGTTCATGGAACAATACCATAAACTTGTGCCAATGGACGGGAGTGACTTGTGGCCGTCGGCATCAAAGGGTAACCGAGTTAGATTTGAGCAACCAAAGGATAGGAGGCATCTTGTCTCCTTACGTTGGAAACCTCAGCTTCCTCAGGTACATCAACCTTTCGGACAACAGCTTCCATGGTGAAATTCCCCAAGAAATCGGTAATCTTCTAAGGCTTGAGAAACTAGCACTGCCCAACAATTCATTTTCGGGTACAATACCTACCAACTTGTCTCGTTGCTCTAACCTCATCCAACTTCGTGTCAGCAAAAACAAGCTCGAGGGACAAATCCCAGAAGAGATAGGGAGCTTGTTGAACCTTCAAACATTGGCCATCGACTTCAATTATTTAACAGGACAGCTCCCAGATTTCGTTGGGAATCTTTCAGCTCTTGAGGTATTTTATATTATAGGGAATTCATTGGGCGGGAAAATTCCAACTACCCTTGGCCTACTTAGAAACTTGGTTGATCTCAATGTAGGTGAAAATCGATTCTCTGGTATGTTTCCTCGATCAATTTTGAATATCTCTTCCCTCGAGTGGATTTATCTTCCATTCAACAGATTCAGTGGAAGTTTACCATTTGACATTGCTGTCAATTTTCCAAACCTTAAAGCGCTTGCTATTGGCGGAAACAATTTTTTTGGCTCTATTCCTGATTCATTGTCAAATGCTTCAAATCTTGAGATCATTGACCTTACTGGGAATCAATTCAAAGGGAAAGTGTCAATTGATTTTAGCAGCCTTAAGAATCTATCATGGTTAAATTTGGAGCAGAACAATTTGGGGATGGGGACAGCCAATGATCTTGATTTTGTAACCTTTCTAACTAATTGTAGTAGTTTGAAAGTGCTTAGTTTATATGATAATCAATTCGGAGGAGAGCTGCCTCATTCTATAGCCAATCTCTCGTCAACAATGATTGACTTCCGCATAGGAGCAAACCATATATCTGGAACCATACCTCCTGGAATAAGAAATCTTGTCAATCTAATTGCAATCACTATGGAAATAAACCAATTACATGGCACTATTCCTGATACAATTGGTGAGCTTAAGAACTTACAACAATTATCCCTGTATAATAACTCTCTACAAGGAAGCATCCCCTCTAGTCTTGGTAATCTGACTAAACTGGTCGAACTTCCATTGAGCTACAATAACTTGCAAGGCAATATACCCTCGTCTCTTGGTAATTGCCAGGTTTTAAGGATGTTCAACGCCTCCCGAAACAAGCTCACCGGTGCCTTGCCCCATCAGCTTCTCAGCATAACAACACTTACACTTTCCCTAGATCTGTCTAATAATCTTCTAAACGGCTCTCTTCCTCTACAAGTGGGCAACCTGAAGAATCTCGTAATGTTGGACATATCTGGCAACCAATTTTCTGGTGTGATTCCGGTTACTCTAAGTGCTTGTGTAAGCTTAGAATATCTTAATATTTCGAGAAATTTTTTTCATGGCATCATTCCCCTTTCTTGAGTTCCTTGAAAAGCATTAAAGAGTTAAATGTCTCAAGCAATAATTTGTCTGGTCTAAGTCCAGAATTTCTTAAAAATCTATCTTTCTTGGAATTCTTAGATCTTTCATATAATCATTTTGAGGGCGACGTTCCGAAAAAAGGGATTTTTAGTAATAAAACCAAAATTTCACTTCAAGGGAATGTGAAGCTTTGTGGGGGCATAGATGAATTGCATTTACCATCCTGTCCATCTAAAGGATCAATAAAGCCAAAAATCACTCTTCTTAGAGTGTTGATTCCAGTGGTAGTGTCGTGTTTGATATTATCCTCATGCCTTACTATTATTTATGCTCGAAGAAGGAGATTTGCACATAACTCTGTGGATACATCGCCGATGGAGAAACAATTTCCTATGGTTTCTTATGCAGAGCTAAGTAAGGCAACCAGTGAATTTGCATCGTCAAACATGATTGGTCAAGGAAGCTTTGGATCTGTGTACAAGGGGATTTTGGGTGAAGATGAAATGGTAGATGCTGTGAAAGTGATAAATCTTAAGCAAAAAGGAGCTTTTAGGAGCTTTGTGACTGAATGTGAAGCATTAAGAAATATTCGCCATCGAAATCTTATCAAAATCATTACTATTTGCTCTAGTATAGATTTTAAGGGGGTTGATTTCAAGGCTCTTGTTTTGGAATATATGGAAAACGGAAGTTTAGAGGATTGGTTGCACCAGAGCAATGATCAAGTTGAAGGTTGTAAATTAAGTCTTATTCAAAGAGTGAACATAGCCATTGATGTGGCTTCTGCAATTGAATATCTTCACCACCACTGTCAACCAGCTATGGTTCATGGAGATCTAAAACCAAGCAATATTCTACTAGATCGTGACATGGTTTCCCATGTGGGTGACTTCGGACTAGCAAAATTTCTCTCCAGCCACCACCTTGATACTTCTAATCAAACTCCATCAAGCTCAATTGGGATTAAAGGAACAGTTGGCTATGTTGCTCCAGGTAATGGTTTCATGTAATACACACATATCCCATCATTTTCTTATATGAATATGCATATTTTTTAATCATGTGAACAAAGCTGAAAAAAAAAAACTAAAACTCCAATTCCATAAAATCTAATACATTAGAGTTCTTGCTTTTTCTTTTTATCTTTTAGCTCTATTCACACTTTTTAAAATGTGGACATCTTGATATATTTATTTATTTAAAAAGTATTATAGATTTATAGATCTTAGCATTCATTTGGCAACTAACACAATGAATCAACATGTTTAAGAGTATGGTATTGGCAGCGAAGCGTGTATGGCTGGAGATGTTGCTAGAGATGTTTATTGGAAAGCGACCAACCGATGTAACATTTAAAGAAGGACTTACTCTCCATGAATATGCTAAGATGGCTTTACCAGAAAAAGTAATGGAGATTATTGATCCTTCACTTTTGATGGACGTAATAGAGAACAACTCTAAGATTCGGGAAGACAGAAGAGCCAAATTGGAGTGTTTGAATGCTATAATTAGAACTGGTGTTCTTTGCTCAATGGAATCTCCATTTGAGCGGATGGATATGAGAGATATTGTGGCTAAGTTATGCCACACAAGGGAGTCTTTTCTTGGTAGGAGGGTTTGATGTAATAGTGATGTTAAGTGCCTAACGAGGAATTAGGTCCTATTTGGTATTGACGGATTGTACCTTTTAAGTTATAGTTACGATAGAAAAAAGTTATAATTATGAAATAAAAGTTAATAATTAATATCATATAATAAATACGATTTTTAAATAATAATTTTGATAAAATTAATAAAATATAATAAATTTTTTATAATATAAGTGTAAAATCAAATCATCTTAACTTTTATGCTATAACAATTAATGTTTGATCACTTTAATGCCGTAGCCTTTAAGCTACGATTGCCTAACTTCAATGCCAAATAGGACCTTAATCCATCTATTGTAAATCCTTTCTTCTTTCCATAAGCTAGTGAGTGTTGCATATCCAATTCGTACACTAGTGTCTTATTATTTTTTCCCCTAGTTGACACTCACATCCACACGGCACAAATCACTATTTGCCCTAGGGTCCGTCGCTATAATTAGGCACAAGCAATGATCCAACCAACATACAAGATCAAATAAACTGAATTGCAAGCTCCAAGATTAATACTAGGTAGCAAAACATGTGGAGAATTAATAAAGGAAAAGAATATAAACTTTTTGTAACCAAATGTTTTGTTATTTGATACGCAAGAGAGGTATAAATCAACACTATATACTAAAAAGTAAGTTTAAGACTTAAATTAAAGAAGTGATGAAAAGGTACAATGAACAGGTTCATTTGAAGCTATAAACACATGGGTCTAGTGACCATTACAACAGAATTCGATAAAAACAACAAATATAGGCTAGCTCAAATAAAATTTTTCAAGTTATTATTACCAGGCTCATCACTACCATCAGACAGATAAACATCCAGAGATCATCAATCTTCTCCAAGATGTCTCCGTCTTTAGAGTAATAACTAAGTGCATCAATAAATGTTGTTCTCATCATTATTATTTGACACATCATACACACAAAGATCTCCAAAGATCATCAATTTTCTCCAACATGCACTTTAATATATGCTCTTCTTGGAAACTTTCTAGAGCCTCAATCTTAACTTCCTTTATGTAATGCTACCAACACGAGAGAGGAACAGACTGGCAGCAATACAGAGTTCTCTCTCCTTCAGAATGCGACTTCTTATAAGAGAACTGAAACAACAGTAAGCAATATAATATATATATATATATATGGCACACACTTCCTAGCATAAAGTCTGAAGATAAAGTTGAATATAAATAGATTAACAATATACTATAACCATTATATTAATATTACTTGCATGCTTTTGGAAACATTATGCTTCAAAAATGCTAAAAGTAAGTTTAGTTAAAAATTTATCCCTACTAGATCCTTTAATGAAAATTCACTGACAATACAAGGCTAACTAACAAGTAGAAATTTAAGTATTGATTTTACATAAGATCTCATCAAGGACTTGCAGGACATAAAAAATTAATACGGCGGCATTAGAATCTCCAAAATCTAAATGGCACCGGCTTAATTATATGATTTTCCATCACTATATATGGTGTCTACAAATGAAAGAATAAGTTGTTTCGTAAAACTAGCATTACATAATAGAAATCCTGTTCAGTTAAATTTTCTCAGTTACCATGAGGCCTTTTGACAAGCAAGGAATAAGCATAATGAAAATAATGATTTATTAAGATATTATCATCTCCCATCTTCACAACATGGGTCAAGTCTTAGTGAATGAAAAATACAGCGCTCCCAGAAAGAAAGCTTATACTCCCAACAATACCAATCATACTTTATTGATAAGTTCTCTGCATGTGGTGAAATCCAGAGCAAGCCATCCACAAGTTTTGCAAAGGAAACTTCTTGATCTTCAAAGGTTGAAAAGCACACATACTTGTTATTAACTAATGGGGGACGTAAGATTTCCCACATTTCTCTTGGTATAATTATAGCCTTCAGGGACATTTGGTAAGGAAAAAAGGGTTAGAACTTTAAGACGCATGATACTAAATTATTCAAATAAGAAAAAAATTTTAGGTAAAATAATTTGGAAGGAAAACAACATACCTCGGGATCACATTCCAAGTTTAAAACTTTGGAACAACGATTGAACATTTGCAAGAAGTTCAATTGATTTCCCATACCACTAGTTGTCAATATTATCCGAGCTGAAAAACAGTGTAATTTCCGACAAAGCCAAAGCGTTTGAAGAGAAGAATACCAAATTACCAGGATATTTCATATTCTTAAATTTGGAGTGTCAAGCTTGAACTCATCCAACATATCATGACTTCTGAAAAATAATTTCCTAAGACTGCCACTTAAAATCTTAATACTCCTTAAAATCATTCAAAGATGTATATGTATGTACTCTCGGAATGGAAGTTCGGAAATTAAGTTCGAAAGCCATTCATCCGTTATGAAAAGCTGGCATAATTTTAGTAGATTTAGATTCTTGCAAGGGGCCCCAGCTACATAGCTGAGGCATCTATTTATTTCAGATTTAAATTCTTGATAATTATTTGATAATTCAACATCGACCGTGAACTTCGCTAAACTAATAGCGAATGACAGGCATGTTTCCATGTTTTAGACTTTAGAGAGTATACTAGTTTAAACAACTTGTTCATGTGGGAGGAATGACAGGATATGATGCAATATTGCTTCCGACAATGCAGATATCCTATCCGCATCCACATTCACTTTCGCATTAGGACTTGTCTTGCTCTCCATGATTTGCTTCCTTCCCTCATTATTAATTAAGTAGCTGGTAGAGCTTTGATACCACCGGTGGAGGTGGCTTGGCGTCTGGCAGTGTTTGATTGCTAGACACGAGCGATATTCTGATGAGCCTATGATTGTGAAAGTTGAGAGATCCACTTATTTATAGTTATCCAACACAAATCTTAATCTTCATTTAACTACGATCTTAAATCCTAATTGCAATAAGAAAAACTAAGTTTAGGAAATTAAAATAAATTAATTAGGTCCTAACGGACTAGTAATTTCTTATGATTACCTTTCAATTTCCAAAAATAACCGTAAACTACTTTATTCATTACTAAATTATAATTATCCAAACCTGCATATTAATTTATTGAATTGGATAAAAAATGAAAACAGAAATTTATTTGTTAATCTAATTATATATTCATTTGATACTAATAAACATTGCTGTATTTAAGGTTGTGCTCAAGTAACTCCTTTAACAGTGACTACATTTTTTCAATTACTTTTTTTTGGCATACTATTGTGCAAATTTTATTATACTTACAACGCACTAATATATTATGATATAGATTTATGTTGACGAGTATTGATCCCATAAGGAGGTAAATTTAATTATATATAGAGTTAATTTCTAAGTATGTATGTGAATTAGCTGTAGGTGATTTTTAAG